>JACBWW010000018.1:13546558-14146558 GCA_020086605.1 Lanius collurio
CTCGTTACACTGCATATTTAATACATCAGAACATCCTGATAGATTGGGAGAAATGCAATGAGTATTGTGCTATTGAGCTGTACACCCTAGAAAGACGAGATAATTAAATCTTGCCTAGCTAGTTTGTGTGTTTGCATACAGAGATATCTCAGCCACATATATCCCTTCAGGTTGAGCATATGCATTTTGTTTCCATATGTAACTGTGCGGTCCTGCACGCTTATTTACCTATCCACCTCTACAGTTGCATTGGAAATCACACATTCAACTGGTACGTGAACTCAAAACCTGAACATATTAATTGCCAATGAAATACTGATGGTAAGTCAGTCCATGCGGAGGAAAGGCGAGTTGCCATTCCCACTCAACGTAGCTGCCAGCTCTCCTGTATAACACAAATCTGGGAGCAGTTTAATTGATAATGATCAAGGCAGTGGGACAATATGGACTATATTAATTCAAGGAAAATTATGGTAGACTTGTATAACACAATACTACATACCTTCCAGGGAGACGAGCAAGCTATATTTAAACCTCAGGTCTATTTTTATAAATATCTTGTCAATCAGGGCTATAGTTCTCCTGTGTGGGAATAACTGATTATATGCTGATTAAGGAAGGCAGCTATTTCTATCATAAGGAGGCAGTATGTCCTATAAAGTACAGTTTCTTGTGGGCAGTGATCATTAGAACTACCATGGCTTGGGGAGAGGTAAGTTACGCCTAAGAAAGTGTATCTGCAGAGACTTGACTTAAATTAAAAAGCTCACAGCAGTTATGTTAGCCTTAAAGATAATTTTTTTTTTACTATCCATGCTGTTTTCACAGTTAACCTGAGATGGGCCACCTTTGCCTTTTGAATGTCCTGTTGGTACTTGTCTTGATGTGAAACAAATGGACTGTGACTTTAGGATAACACACTACATGCACTACATGAGCAGGCAAAAGGCTCTCAGTGGAACTTCAGGTGGAGCTTGTGTAGCTGGAGGAGTGCAGGGAGGAAGAAGGAAACATCTGCAATAAAACTACAAGGGTCCAGGTAGTTGGTTGCAAAAGCACCTCCAGGAGGGTCACCCAGCTCCTATGCTGTGCAAACGGCGACTATTATGGTGCAGTTGTTGCCTGAATCGGCAGTGAGCGTCTGATAAGGCAGATTTTGGGGCTGCTGCTACTTGTGTTTATTAGTTGCAAGATGGGTTCCACAGCAGTCTGTGTTTCCAGGTGCTTGGCTTTGGTGGAAGGGATAGGCAAGCCCAAGAGTCACTATTTGTTTTTGTGCGAAAAATTGAGTAGTTTGCTGTTACTAGAGTTTTTCCTTCATGGGGTAGAGGTAGGGATCAAATACTCTTCTGGGTTTCCTCTATATGTGTAAAAAGAAGGGCTGTCAAGAGCAAACCCAACAGAAATCAAGGCACTAAAATGGGACAGGTCCAAAGCAAGGATGATGTTAAAGGAAATACACAAGGAACTTTGACATCTCAATGAAGAAATGAGAAGTCAAAGGAAGTCTTCTCACGGCAGGGATCCATTTGTGTTGGCACTGAAGTAATTTTTGTAACTTGAATAGTGCTGGAGCAGCATGAGCAGGCCTGTGGTGCACGGGTCTCACGGAGCAGTTTTGTGTAGGTGTACAGTGAGGCACAATGCAGGGCATCTCCCAGAGGGAAGGGATGAGCTAGACAAAACTCTTCACATCCTCAGCTTTTCAGACTAATCCTAGATGGACTTGCAACTGCATTGCCTTACTAGGCACTGGTTTACATTTTGTTTTCATTACTAACCAGGCCTCTGCATTGCGAGTTCTCTGTTAGGAGATTGTTGCTTGCAGATGATGTTTCTCCAAAGTCATCTCTTGCTTTTTAAATGCTTCCTCCTTCAGCCTTTCTCCCACCCCCCCAGTCTTCCTCAGTGCAAATCTCAGAACATCTCCAACTCAGTGTTGTGCAGATACTGGGGAAGAGTGTGTGCTATATTAAGCAACATAAAGTCTGTTTAAGAAAACCTGCCGTCTGGTCCCTGAATTCAGCTATCCCTGATGACTGCTGTGGACATTTCTGCATAGGATTTGCCATCCGTAGAACTTGGTTGTCTGAATATGGCTGGAGCTGCTGCTTTTGCAAAGCCTGCAGTCTGCTGTAAAAAATGGGATAAAGAACCATCTCTGGCACTGCTCAGAGCAGCCATAACTGATTTCACTGGTTGGACTTATTCATGAGAATGAGGGGAGAAGGACATATCCTAGTTTTTGTGCAGTAGGATGTGGGACTAAGGACTTTACTGTTAGGACTGTAGCAGTTAAGAGTACGAACCAAGAGGGGTCTGGTGAGGGTTGAGGAGTTGGTGCAGCCTTCCAGCAGACAAAGCTGGCTAGAGCCAAACATCTCTATCTCCTCATGATGCCTAAAAGATAAATAACACTCTATGGAGCTGCAGTGTTACTAACACATCTTGGTGATCTAAAAGTAGCATTTGGCCTCATCTAACTTACAGCTTCTGTGACTTACTCTGTTCTGCACATTCACTGTCTCCAAAGCTTTTGCAGAAGTAAGGAGCTTAAAAGTTGTGGCTGTTCCCAAAGCTCATTAGGCAATGGGGGGATGGAGGGCACTGTGGGTGAGAGCTCTGTTTTGCATCTGCTACCTGATCCCTGTTCTCTGAATCTCGCCACTACAGCAGTTCCTGTAGGCTGCAGCAGTAAGTGATACCACACCAGGCATCCCAGGAGCTGGGCTTGACAAAGCTAACAATAGTTAATGTGGAGGTTAAAGAATACTTGGTCATTTGCCAGATCCTTCACTCACAATTAGAAAGATGCTTAGCGGAGGAAGGAACGTCATGCAGTGATGTTCGGGCTCAGAGGCTGGAAAGGAAATTGGCCAAACAAGAGTCAAGCTGCACAGTGTGGAATGGGTCCCTGAGCTTGTGGATGGAGTAAAGAGGGACTGCAGGCTAGCCTTGCTGCAGGGAGGACTCCCTTCCTCTGAAGGTGCCATATCCTTCTCTGTGCTCCTGAAAACACAGAAATCCTCTTTTCCTTCACTGCCAGAAAACACAGATTACTACTTTTATCTTGCCTGATGTGGGGGTTGAGGTCTTGATGTGTCAATGTTGTATGGGGGGCAGAGGCAGGCTGCCTGCCTGAACCTTCTTCAGGGGCCCAGCCAGTTTTTGGTACTCTCTGCTGTCCCTGGAGGTCAGTGCTAGGCCCTGGTGGTTCTGGGGCAGTTTGATTGCATGGGTGCAGGGCAGGCTGCTTTCAGCATAGGATGCATGCTGTTAGCTAGGAAATACAGCAGGACTTGTTCTTGTCAGCTGGTCTGTGGGAACAGCAAAGCTAAAGCATGTCAGCTGAGATATGGAGATGCTCTTGTCAGTCCCTTGAGCCATGGTCCTGCCCTGTTGGAGAGGCATTTTCCATGCAGTGAGTCTTCCCACAGGAGGCTGTGTGGGAGAAGCCAGGGAACCTGGCCTTACATCTCTCTTCTGCTCAGGGTCCCAAAGCAGCAGGGCTTTGAGGAGATGTCTGCAGAGGACATCTCTGCAGTGTGACTGGCCTAGGCAGATGCTGCCACAGTAGTGCTACCTGAGTCATGTTCTCTTCCCCCAGTCACAAAGCTGGGAGCGGGATTTTTGCTTTGTAGAAAAGCCACAATGCTGCTGTTTGTATACATGAGCTATTCAAACCTTTAAGTGGGAGGCCTTAAACAGTAAGATCATATTTACTCAGGGGACAGAGTTCCCCTTCCTGGGACTGGCAAACAGGTCTGAGCTCTTTGCATTGTGGTGTCTTGAGGATATGGGAATGGGCAGAGTGGTTTGATCCATCTCGTCCCACCAGAAGTGCTCTGAAGCCTCCTTGGCCAGCCCCAGCATCGTGGGCCAGCTTCTTCTGTGCAGCTGCCTGCATGCTATGCCTGTAAAGGACAGAATCTTCACCTTGAAGAACTTGTGATCAAAACCCAACAAGAGCTGGTGAATGTTAGGATTGAAGACAGACTTTGTGGACAAGGTGAGAGAGGGTGGCAAGTGAGAACATGCAGTTCTGGAGGTTGCTGTGCACTGTTCCCACCTTTGTGGCTTTCTTCAACAATCAAAGGAAAGATCTTGAAGATCCAAGACGTAGTTCCTGAGGCTGTTAGAAATGCTCACATCAAACTTTACCCATAATACATCTTCCTGACACATCCTATGCTTGTTAGAGGTGAGTCTGCAGCACATGCTGTCACACATGTGTGCTGGAGTAGTGCAGATTGCTTTGGGAAAGTCTGGGTCACACCGAGCCATCTTACATGCTTGTTTGTAATGCAAACAAAATAGTGGCACAGTTACTTTTGTTACAAACTGTTTTCTTTCTTTGGGGAATACTTGCATCTGTGTCAAGATGGTCAGAGACTTCTTTGGGCAGGCCATTTTCCATAGAGGAGGCAGCTCCCTGTTCTCAGCTTTTCCCAGTGATGTGCTGTGTGAGGTGCAGGACATGTTATTGAGGCCTGCAGTTCTCAAACTGGCTGCTTGAAGTTTGACACAGGGAAGTGTGTTTGGGGAGGTAAGTAAATGGCCTGATCTCTTTTTGCTATCTCTCCCACACCCCAGTCTGTGCATTTCAGTGTAGGTACCAGCTTTCTCTTTAGTGAGGGAATACTGATTGCCTGACCTTAACACCTTATCCCTGAAGCTGGAGTTGGGTGCTGTGAGAGATTAGTTTGCTGATGTTCTTTAGACTCAGTCTCCACTGAAAGAGGAGGAGAATGTCAGGCACGAAGTTTGCACTTGGCATTCTTGCTTTTTTTGAATGCATTTCAGAAAGAGAGAGAAATATCTGTTCCTCTTGCTTCAAAAATCACATTAAATTCAACACAAATATGACTGTCCTGAGAGGGCTCAGAGATGAGAGCTTGGGTTGCTGTGTGGTACTTGCAAAATGAGCCAACCTTGGCTATTTGCTGCCACCTAGAAGAGTAGGTAGCAGTCTAACACCATTATTAACCATCATTTGGTAGCTGCTGAAATATTGTGGATGGGCATCTGCAACTTCTGAATGAACCCCAAGCCTGTCTGATGCTGAGGGAAGTAGATATGGTACCTCAGGAAGAATCTGTGCTCCAACAGGCCTTGAATGTGTTCAGGTGGGTAATGAGGGGAGAAAAGTAAATGGCCGTGCTTGTAGTCCTCCATACCAACAAACCACCACCTTTGTTACTAAACAAAGGGGGAAGAGGACCCTAATATAATAGTCCTAAATCTGATAAAAATTGGTGCATCTGGCTCTTATGAAAATACCCAAATCCTTCAACCCATTTCCACAAGTTACATGGGAGCTGTGGATGTTGCATTTAGACTGAATGAAATGCGAGAGTATTTATACATAGAGTGGCTGGAGACATAATCTGTGGATACTTTGAGTAATGACCTGCATACAGCTGTTCCATCCCTAGGTCACTTGGGATTCAGAAATTAAAAAAAAAAGAAAAAAAAATTGATTATTTTTTGAGCTTTTTTTTTAAGGCTTAGCTTACCATAAGATTTTTCTTATCTGCTCTTATCTTTCCCTCTCTATCTACTCAGCTATTCAAATCTTGTCTGAATTGCACTCATTTCTAATGTGCCATAAAACGTGATATGCAAGAGCTAGTTATTTAGGGAGAATTGCAGAAACTATTTTAGTCAGTGTATTTTGACCTATAAATGAGGTAATGTTATTAATTTTTACATGCAAATCTTGGTGTTTATTAGCATGGTAAAAGGCAATTTGACAATGAAAAATATTCCTGATATGTATAGTAATTAATGCTTTCACTCAAAGTATAAAGACTTTAATAATGCTGTTATGCTTAAAATGACTGAAGAAAAAGTTGACTGTTTTCCTGTCAGTGATACAAGGATGTTTCCTTTCAATATATCTCCTATATCCCTGCTTTTTCAAAGTGTTCTTTATAGTCAATAAGACTACAAATCATCAGGCTAATTGAGTTTCTTCTCCCAGGTCTCAGGATGAACCTTATGATTTGATACTTATGCAGGATGCCCATTGAAAGCTACGGCTTTTTTCCTGAGATTGAGTTAAACCATTTATGGTGTCGTCATGTTTCAGTGGAGATCTGGTGGCTGGAGATGATGGCTGCTCCGTAGAGCGCCGGAGCAATCCTGCGGCGTGGCCGAGGGAGGCTGCGTGTGCCTCAGGATGTGCACTTGGAGAAGTAAGGCGTTTCTGCTTGCTATTTTTGATAGCATGTGCAAAGCAAGAAATCAGGGAAGCATGGAACAGCATTTCTAATTTGGAAAACTGTTTTTTTTCCTTGAGCTCTGCTTCTTCCTCCTATGTTTCATCCCCCCCACCGGAGGCTCACTTAAGGCTGGCTTTATCTGCCATCAGCCTTCAGTAGGTAAGGTTAATTTGCTGAATGTAGCTACTTGGATTTTCTTCATAAGTCCTCCAGAAGTGCTGAATGTCTTATTGGCATAATGAGGGAAAGTTGCTTTCCTTCTCAGTCACTGAGAATGTATTATTAATGCAAAAACACTTTCCTGGCATATAATGCTATTTCCAAAAGAGGCTGACAAGCAGGAAGGCCTCTTCAGGAAGACTGAAGCCTATCTGGTCGCTGAGAGTTGTATGCAATGCTTACTCCAATATTAACTGCTGTCTTTGTTTATTTTTCTCTCCAAGTCCAGGCAGACAAGGTTATTGGTAGGATGGGCATGCTAAGTGTTGTGATAGTCACTGTGCAAGCAAATGTGGGGCTAGAGACCCTAAGGGATCTTCAGTTGATGTTGGTCTCTGACATGACCCTACTGAGGAGCTTGAACTCTCTGCTTCTGGATTCTGGACCTTGCCACTTCCCCCTCTCTACACTGGTCTCTACGCCCTTCTCATTTCTGACTGTTTATCCTTACCTGGGGCATTGAAGAGCAGGATCCAGATGTTGTGGTGGATGTTTGGCTGTGATTTGTTTGAGGTGGAGTGGAATTACAGGTGTCTGTGCAGTTTGAAAGATCAAACCTGTATGAAATTGAACAGAGTGGAATAAAGTTCTGCTATGAAGGACAGCCCTCAGTGCTTCATCCTTAATTGATGTGTAGCCCTGAATATATATATTTTGAGGGAGCACTTCAGTGAGTATAAAACTTGTTAAGAATATTTTGCAGCAGTGGCTTTAGAAAGATAATAAACAAGTACCAAAATATTCCACATATCCAGAACTATTGTTTCTTCATAGGTGATGCTGAGAGTCAGTTTAGTTTTCTGAAATTTTTCAAGGAGAAGACTTACAGTATGAATTAATTCTCTGCTTGAGAATTCTGGCACACACTGTGCTTGCTATGATGCAGAAATGTCCATTTCTCTGCCCCTTTAGGATAGCCCTGAATTCAGTCTTGTACATACTAGTGACTCTACCACACTGTAAGTGACAGGGGAACAGCAGTAATGCCAAAAAAATGAGGAAAAATGTAGAATGCAGCACCTTCTAGTAAATGGAGGGGGAAAAAAAGTTAATTATACATGAAGGGAGACTTGGATTTTCTAATTTGATACTAACAAGCCATTGCAGCATAACTGGGTTGACAGTAGAATAAGCTTCCTCAGCAAGACCTGCTTTTTATAGTATTTCCAGCTTATTTGATCTTTTGAAGGCTGAATCTGAGCTTTGGAGATACTTTCTGGCCTTGAATTAATATTCCCTTTTAGTATTGACCAGTGCTCCTGGTATTCTGGGACTGCCCACTAACCGGTGCCATACATTATCAAATAATTGCATTGACAAAGTCATCTGTTAATTTTTAAACTTTTTATTCCTATCAGTGTGCCCCAGTGGAGAAATATCATACTGCAAATTATAACCATTTTGTTGCAATATGAGAAGTGATGAGGGAATCAGTAGAGAAGTTTAAAAATTACTGTCCTGAGTCTCCTCTTCCAGTCAGGATTTTAAATGAAGTACATGGAGCTGCTCTCCATTTGAACTGGCATAGGTAAATGCCTCATTTGGGCAGTAGACAAAGGCAAGGTCTCTAATATCTTACTGAATTGAAAACAAAGGAAATAATACTGATTATATGGTTTAAGACTTCTTCTAAGCCGTTAGACCTCAATTATTAACTATTGAAGAAGTAGTAGAGGTTTAAAGAAGTCATTTTTTGTTGTTTCAAGGTGATGCTAAAAACCCAAACATTTGTGGCTTATTTTACTTTCTTCCTACCACTTTGAAGATGGTTTACTTTAAAAATTATATAGGCTTGAGGCATTTGTGTTAGCAACTGCTATTAAAATTGCTATATGGTATCTTCAAAAGTCAGAATATCCACCCCATCTTAAAAATTACTATGGACTGCACTTACAACAAGTGGCTCTGTGCTGAGACATCTCTGCCATTGCAACTAAACATAGTGCCAGATATCTAGATTTACCTGCCAGTTTTATTTGCATGATTCATCTCTCAGTAACATTCATTCTGGGCTCTCAGACCCAAACAGTGCTTTTAGTGCATTCCCTTCTCAAAAAATATCAACATCCAGGAACAGCAAGACTTTGTGGGGTTTTTTGTTTGCTTCTTTAAAAAAGGAAGAGTAAAGGCACTAGGGATGAATTTCCCACCTCCTTTGATTAGAAGGTTCCCAGAAATAGTGAGGACAAGCCTGACACACTAAAGCATACAGCCGTGGGCAGTATACAGAGACAAAGAACAGAGTGTGTTTAAAATTTTAATTATTTATAATAAGAAAATACTGTTTTTGGTTAAATTGTCCCTTCTGTGGCACCACCCTAAGGTTGATGACAGCAGATCCAAGTGCAGAATTTAGCCTCATGGTCTGCTGTCTGTGAAATTGAGAAGAGGGCATTGAGGCTGGTGCTGAGCTTTGCAATCAGGGGGATCTTATAGTGCAAGCAGTGCTCTGTGCTGTGCAAGTCAGCCAAACAGTGGGAGTTTCTGGATGGATGGCCCGCTGTAGAGATACTGCTGTATACCTGAAAACAAAGGCAGTTCCTTTTTTATTTAAAGGTCTTTGGGAACAGTGAATCCAGGAGTGTCTTGCTGAATCTCAGCACTGTTAAAGCTGGCCTCACCACCACTGAAAGTGCATTTATACTCATGTGGAGCATGAGTTTATACTCAGTAATCTCAAAGGTAAGGCTGCTGCACAGCTGCCTTGCTGCTCTTGTATTCCTGAAGTCAGCTTTATTACCCAGAAGCTGCATGGTGATTTGGTAATCCAAGCCAAACAGAGCATGTACTGACTGCAGCTCCAGCTGGTCTAGAAAATAGCTGTGGTGGGCAGTTGGCTTGGAGAAAATCAGGACCACATAGGTGGATATCTCCCACTTCAGTCCCTTCCCAGTACCTGCGCATCAGTTCTGTGAGTTGGGCTTTGGCTTGGAGCCTGTCCATGGCACTCAGCAGGAGTGCTTGGTGCTTGGATCTCCATCCTGCCTGCTCACATGCATGAGGACTTTGTCTTCTGCGATTTCCCTGCCTGTGGACAGTCCCTCTCCTTAGTGTCTGGGACGTCAGCCTTAGGGGGAGGCAGTGTTCTAGCAAAGCTTAAGGCAGGACACTTTGGGCTGTTGTCTGCCAGGAGCACTGAAGTTAAGCATCTACCTCTTCTCCCTCCTGTTTGCGATGGAGGTGCCTAAAAATCAGATCTATTTTGCAGAAAATCCAATTTTATTAAATTTCTGTGCTGAACTGGATTGGACCCAGTATTTTCCTTATCAAGCCAGTCAAGGGCTTCCTGGATACTGCACTTTCCGATGGATCTTGCCTTGGATTCACTAGAGTTTGTAAACACCTGTGGTAGTATAAACAGCACAGCTGAGAGTAAAAGCTCATGTTTGTAAGCTAAACAATTTTACTGTGTGCTGTTTTTGTAAGCAGGTATCACAATAGCCAACTCTTGCAGATTTCTGTGGGATTGTGGATTTCATGGGATGCTTTTAAGGCCTTTCCAGGTGGAGGTACATATGGACCATAAAGCTTTATCACTGTTTTTAGCTCTTACACTATTTCCCTAATCAATGTTATACATCTTCTAGCTGTTGAAGTTTGGAGCTTAAGTTTATGGGGAGAATCGTTGTTTCCAGGTTTCCATTGTAACTTCTGTTGTAAAAGAGACACAGTGCTGTTTTTGCCAGAAAGGAGAGACACATTGTCAGGACGGCCTGTGCATCTTCTCTTCAAAAATACTGTATTTCAGTTCTAAACAACATGTTAGTTTGAAGTTGTTTTGAAATTATTTCCTTAGGGGAAAAATATTATTAATTACTGTTATGTTATTGATACTGTTAACAAAAAGTAATGAGTTATTGAAAACTTTAAAACTTGCTTTCTCCCTAGGATTTCCCAGGACAGTTCAATAGAACTGATGACTAAATAGCAAATGTTACAGTTGACTATATCACATATTTCTGTGCAGAAGATACCAGGTACAAATGTTCTGCCCCTTCTTTGCCAATGATTATCGGCTCAAATGTAATGCAAGGACATGTGAAACTGTTTAATTTCATAAAGATGTGACCTCATCTGGATAGACTATCTTGTAGCTTTACCAAAAAAAGTACCATTCACATCACATTGTTCTGTCTTGGTTTATGAACCTATGTGGCTTTCACCCCATGTCCCAGAATAGCCCCAGCTGGCACTGATGGCTATGAACTCCATGTATTTATAGTGGTGCTGCATGGCCCCAGAAATAGTGACCAAGGTGGCTATCAGCCAATGACTGCTGAATGCCCTGAGTGTAACAAATTGAAAAGCTCATGTACCTCCTTGAGGGGAAAATACAATCAGCTTGTCCCTAATTATGACCCCAGATAATGATGGAGCAATTCAGAAATATCACAGCATGGGCAGTGAACTTCCTTGATATAAGACAAACCTAGATGGGCCTGATATTGGATCCTTCTTTTTTACTGAAAGACATATTGGACTGTCAGTTCTGTTCCTAGAGGGGCTAATTACAGCTACATGAGGCAATAAATCAGTTCCTGCTCCTCTGGAAAAGAAACCCCTTGGCTCTCGGCTCAACCTATGCTGGCAAAAAAGTGTGGGGATGGAGAGCCAGAATTTCACACAGCTGTGCCAAGTTCAGTACACCAGCTTGTAAATCACTTGGGTTTAGCCCCTTATTGGCTGTACTCTATCAAGAAAGAATGGCTACAGAACCCTCTGGTTAGTGGAGTTAACGGGGAATGTGTGACTTCAGCTCTGGACATAGGTGGGAGGCTGTCTGGGCAGTATGTGCTGATGTGTGCTTTGGGGTTGAGGTCTTCATTACCTTGTGTAGGAGTAGTATTAGGAACCCAGTGTGGCTTTAGTGTCAGATCAGTGCTAATCTGAGACCTTGCCTGGGTAGCATTTACAATTTGGGAGTGGTTGGATCCAGCTGCTGATGTTGTGTTGTTGGCTAGGGAACTTTGGAAAATTCATCTTGTTGGTGTTGAGGAAGAGTTCAGAGCAGTAGGGCTCCTGGGTTAAATTCTACCTCTGAATGTTCAACTGTTGAAATTGCTTTTAAATCTTTTGTGCTGCTCACTGGAATGAAGATTAGTGAACTGAAACTAAGGCAGTGATGTTTTGTTTTCTTCTCCTAATCTAAAAGGTTTTGAGCCATTATACTACTAGAGCACAAGGACACTGCCAGCCTAGTGGGGTGATGTTAGCTTCCCTCTGTACCTTTCTCTGAAGTTCATAGCTCACAACTGTTCTCTGGAACATCTCAGATGAGTTTAAACTGGAGAGATGCATCCCATGTCAGCTGCCATCATGATTAGCAAAGTTGAAGTTTACTAGTTATTTTTTGGTTGATGACTCCTAATAGCTTTTCACCACTTCAGCCACACACAGAGCAGCAGTGTTTAGTAACAGTGGGTAAGGTCAGAGTGTTGGGCCTGGAGGCACTGCCTTAGTGCTGCAACAGCCTAAATGGTGGTTGAAGATTGTAGAAGGATGAAAGTGCATCTGACCTGTTTGGCAGGATAGACATCGACAAAAGGAAACCTCAGTTCTGTTTTCTTTTCCTTCCAGGTGATCACCATGGTAACATCTTGTATTCTGTGGGGTTTTTTTGTAGCTGTTGTCAGGCCTGTATGTTTAGGCAGTCACTTGATGTGGGTCCTACATGGGTGGTAATGTCCCTGCTGTGCCTCAGCCCTAATCCTGTCCCTGGTAAAGACGATGATGCAGAGGCACTAGGAAAACATGGGGTGCTGGAAGTGTTCTGTAAGTTTGCTGTGTTCTCTCAGCTGAGCTGTGCTCTCACAGAAGGACACCCTTAGAGAAACAAAGACGAAGGGATGGAAGTAGCTGTCTATGTAATTGTCCCATTTCTGTTACAATTGCTAATCACCTGGCATTTCATAACATCTTTTTCTCCTCCTGTGCTGTCAGCTCCAATACCTGCTGTACAATCTTGCAATCATTGGGATGGCAGAAAATTGCAATCCCATAATTGCTTTATAGCTGGTTTGCTGCGAGCCCAGCAGATGAAAATTCCCTTGAATGGTAAATGAAGTTACGAGTGCGTGTGATCGAGCGCCCGTGTGCGTCACTGCCCTCTTCATGTTTTGTCCTGCATGTGGAACGTTTCCATTAACCAGGACTGAAGGACTTGTTCATTTGTTCGCACCATTTTGCAGGGTACACTAGACTTCTGTGTAAAAGATATTGCTAATATCTTCCCTACTAAAAAGAGCCAATTGGTAGGCGCTTCCTGGTGGGACTGAAATCGTTCAGGATAAAAGAGGATTCTCTGGCATAAAAAATTTAATACTTTTAAATAACAGAATTTTTATAGAGCTATGAAGATGTTATGAATTGTGTATATAATTACCCTTAATTTTAAAATCCACACGTTTTATAAAGTTATTGTAGTGACTTTATTCTAAGTTTAAAATAGTGTAGTTGCTCTGGCTTAATAATCTGTAAAGGTTCCATGCACAGTAAATTTAATTTTTCATGCAGAAAAAGATCTTCAAAGACAAATATTTGCAGTAACAGAAAAGGCAACATAGAGAAATGATGTGAACGAACATTATTCTTTGGGTAATTGTTTCCTTTCTGTTTCTTATGACTCTTTGCTGGAGGTAAATACCCAGGGCTCTGTGTGGATGTGTGTGCTTCTAGCAGGTGGCTATTTATAATTGCCTTTCCAAGAGGGAAGGGGAAGGAGAGTTGTGCTGCTTTAATGTTTGAGGTCTCTCAGGTACTAGTTGGCCATTTCTGTGGGTGATGGATGTATTTGGGACTGTTCAGAGAGATCCATGAGTCCATATTGCCAAACCCTGATGAGGGCACACCACTAATTAGTTACATAAAAGTGTACATTTGCCATTGAGGAATGAGGGGCCCAAATCAATAAGCACCTGTATCAGTGGGTGCTTTTTGTGTATTTGCCTTGGACTTTTGCAGTGTCACCTGTCCTGGCACACCCACCTGTGCCAGCAATAGAACTGGCACATCTCAAGTCAGCATCTCAGACTTGTGCACATCTTAAGCTGCTGGTGCTTAGGCAAAGGTACTGTAATGCTCCACACCTGATATTGTCTCAGTAATGTAGCTATTTCAACAATACAGGGTAGAACACAAAGAACCCAAATTTCTTTTCTGAAAATGGTCTATTTTGTTCTGTTTTCATGACTGTCAGGAACAAGCAATGCCAACTCCTTATGGTGGTACTGCAGCTCACCTTGTCACCAGCAACTGTCCCAGGAGCCAGTCAGAAATACTGGCAAAGGCAAAGCCTTTCGGCTCTGGTATAAACTTGAATAACTTTTGAAATACCTATTTCCTAAAAAGTTCGAATGTTTTAACACTAGCAGTTGTCCAGACTTAAAAAAAACCAAAACAGACGGAATGGGAAATTTGTGGGGCATGAAGTCACTTCATCAATATTGAATTGCTTTGTTTTGATACTTCTGTTCAAACCTAGACCAGCATCTTAGGCATGTTCAGGGGACACATGTTCATGTGACATTTCATGTTTTGCCAAAAGAGGCCAAAAGCTTCATTCTCACTGATTTCAATATTTTTCCTAATGACACGTGGCTTCTGGAGCTGAGTCTGGCAGCTGGACTCCATTCTTTCCTCCTCTCAAATCAGTCTGCCTGGTGAAATGCCAGCCTTGTGACATACAACACTAAATTGTTGCATACTCTTTGCATTCGTGGGTATCAGTGCCACAAAAAGGAAGCCAAGAGCTTTATCAGTGCTAGAAAGGAAGATGAGGCACAGAGTAAAGCAACTTGCTCAAGGTCACCCTTGAAAGTGCCAGGAAAACTCTCATTCTAGCACAGGAATAAAACACTTTTTCCATGATACTCTGAGCTAGAACATCAGAAAATTCATATCTGCAGTGAACGCCAGGGAGACTCCTTATTGCAGTGTGAAAGATAAGAGTTCTCCAGGGACTTTCCCTTAATAAGGGAATGGGGGTGTGAACTACAAGTTTGAAGCAGTGTGTTAGTAGGGAAAGGCAGCTGAACTTATTAAAAATATTCTTCAACTATTTTTGGGTTAGTTGAAGATGGCAGAACATCTTTTATTTGGCCCTGTGTGATACTTCACTGCAGTCACCCTGATGAGACTGTCTCATTGTTGGAAAATGCAGAGTTGTTCTTGCATAATTGGTGGGGTTGGGGGTAAGAATCCAAAAGACAATTCTCAAGAGTGGTAATAAAGTCTGGGGGCTCGTTGAGGAAGCATCTGTGGACCTGATTCCTAAGCAGATGATCTCTGAGTGGGGATACGATTGCCCCCCTTTGGCATAAGGAAATGGAGCAGCAATAAGTCAGCACAGTAGTTATGCTTGCTTTTAGCATGTATGATTCCTGAGTTTAGGGGCTTTGAGGAAATGTGATGTTTTCTGGTATTGACCCATATGTAAATGTTTTAGTGTATTTATAGAGATTAAAGGATGCAGGTTTTAAGTCTTAAATGAAGATTTTTGAGGAGTTAAGAGAAAGCTAGATCTCTAGGGTGTTCACTTTCTTCCTCCACCTGCTGGCATCCTGAGCATTCCCATAGGAGTACTGTGGTCCTTATGAATTAGAGCTCAGTACCTGCAAAGGTTTTGATTGCCTCCAAGCATCAATCTCCCTGCAGGAGTTACACTGACTCAGAATTCTGAGGGCTGCTCTGAGGACAGAGCAATGACTTTGCTTGGGGTGGCAAGCGTGGAAGTTGTGCTTTCAGAGGCCTAGCCCATCCTTCAAAGTCAGCCTCTGATATTCAACTTCAAAAACAAGTTACCTGCTGAAAAATGAGGGAGTGCAGGGGAATGGTTACATTATGCAGATTTAAATTTGTGTTTTCCCAGAGATGGGTGTGAACTGCTCAGAGATTGAGAGGTGAGTATGCATTCATTAGGCTGTAGGTAGGACCTTGGAGCTCAATAAATTAGTAGAAATGGAAGTATACAGAAGTATCTATGTGTAGGTGATACTGCTGCCTGTTATGGAAAAGGAGATATCAAATCATTAAGGATACACTTTGTGAAAAGATAATACAGCTTTCCTGGTTCTCCAGTTTTTATGAAGTGTAGTGTATTGGAAAGCCTAGACTTAATTTAGAAAATAACAGATATATCTGGGCAGATCCAGTTTTTGCTTTTGCTCTAAGTTGAAACTATTCAGTCTCTGTGGTTCAGTGTCTCATAGTTGATTGCTCTGTATGGAAGATGGCTATTTCTCAAAGATCTATGCACAGTGTTCACAACATCAGCTGCTGTCTAATCTCTGGTCAGATAGTATTGAAAAGCAACAAACAAATAGTAAGACACTTCTCAAAATTTGAAGGAAAAAGCTCTAGATAAGAACTGTTTTATAGTGTGTGCTTTCTTCAAAAAGCAATGTATGCCATGAGAAATGATTGCTTAAATTTGTGTGAATCTGTGCTGCTGGCTAGTTATCTTCAGGAGTTTTACCTGGGTGACAGACTGCTTCTTATGTAAGTCCAAAAAAATGCTGGTTTTGCTAAATTCCACCTGGAAACCAACCAGAAGCTTAGGGTAGACATGAGAATGTTACTCTAGTATGTTTCTGCACGGACTGTAGGTTGGCAGGACCATGGAGTATTAGTTTAAACCCTGAATACTTTCTTAGAGATGGTAACTTACAGCTGAAGGGTTGTGCTCCAGTCTGAGTGTGGGTAGTGGTCCTTGCTCCATGGGGACAGCTGTAAAGCAAGTTTATTCTGGGCTACAAACTGGGCTATCTGAGTCAGTGCAGAGCTTCTGGGGGGGCCTGCTGCTGCAGAACCAGTCATAGAGATGGTGCTATCTCACTTATTTTCTGGGCTTTTCCTAGCCCAGGGTCTCATGGAACAGTGGTCTGTACTGCGCTGCCCTGGAGGTGTATTGTGCTTGAGGCAGCCCCCCATTGCTTGTGGGAGCACCTACAGCAAAGGTTGGGGTGTGCAGGTGGAGGGGGGATGCTGGCCGGGTTCTGGAGTTGTCTCAGTCTTGGCTGTGTGAGAGCTGCTTGTAGGGCTATGCTGGGAGGGTTTGTCTCCTCTTAGATCTGTAGTCCTGGTGGGACAAACCCTGACTGCTGCACAGAGCTGTGAGAGAAGAGCTATCAAAAGTGTCAGCTCTGTGATATATGCTGTGGGACAGCAGAATCCTGCTTCCACTGCTGCCTTACCCCGTGCCAGCACTACTTTTGGAAAGCTGTTTAACCATGTAGAGACTGACTTAATCTCTGGCCCTGTGGGAATGACAGAAAAGTGTGCCAGCCCTCCAAGTCACTGGGCACCAGCCTTACAGATTAGTTTGCCTTTGCACTTCATTCATGTTTTTGAGTCAGAAACGCTGTGTATAGCTATTTATAGATTTGCCAGGCCTTTTCTGAAGCTCAACCAACAAGACATTAATGGATGTTTCTGTCATCAAGAAATTCTTTCCTCTGTTGGTTACTTGGGTTTATTGATTTATTTGGAACTATACTTATTAGCATATTGCACAGAAGGATTATATTAACAATAGATCTAGAGTTCCTTTCCTTTCAGTCTCTGGGTAGTCATTTCAAGAAACAGGTGTGACAGCCCAAACCTTCACTCATTTGTAGGCCATCCTGCTTTGCCAGGCAGTAACAGGGATGCCCAGTGGGATGCAGACACAGACATTTGGTATCCTGGTCTGTCCAGTGCAGGACAGTTTCTTTCCAATTCTAGCATTATCAAAGCATGGGGATGGCCAGAGCCCTTGGGTTGGATGTTTGACTCTGCAAGTCAGAGACCAAAGCCAAGCTGAGTTGAGGGCTGTAATCAGTAGGAGAAGGGACATTTCCTTTTGCTGAGAGCATGCAGCCCCTCATGGAGCAGCAGTGCCTTGTGTGTGTGTGGCTTTCCTTCTCGATCTCTGCCTGAGAGAGGAAAATGAACCACAGCAGATGTACCTGAGTGTCTCGAGGCATTCCCAGTGCTGTTAAAATGCACCCGGTTTGAATGCAGGGAAGAGGAGTTAAGTTTGGTTGCAAGGAGCAGGAATTACTGCAGTTTTATTGCAGGATTTAAGGTGAGAAGGTCAAGCAGCACACAAGTCATTGCGGTAAATGGCAGACTGGACCAGTTAAAAACCCCCCTGCATTTGATGTGTACAGCTTGAGGAGCTCACAAGCCACTCTTGGGTGCCTTTGGCCAGCAGAGTTTTGCTGGGGAGAGAACAGCATCAGATCCCTGCCCTGAGTTTGCCCATAAGACTTGTACATCTGGGATCCTTCTCAGGTGCTTCAGAAGAGCTGAATGAATAATGTACAGCCTTGAGAAGAGTGGCACCAATTGTTTAGGAATAACCCATGCTAAAGCAAATATATTTTAAATAGAGTCTCAAATGTCTGCCTCAGCAAGCAGTTTGCCTGATGGGCAGGTGCTGAGCTCCAGCAATTCTTTTGTGTGGTTATCATGAAACTGCTTAGGTCTGCTGCAATATGCAGTATGGTGTGGTCAAAGAAATTACTAAATCATTGTTTGTCCTACAGGATATGGATCTGTGAAAGCCTATTTTCCAGCTAGGCGCTTTGGAGAAGTTTTAATGTGGATTTAAACCCTGCCTTGGCATCGTATGTGTGTTTGTGCTTTTGCACCCCACAGAGTCTCATTTGTCGAACAAATTAGTGTCCCACAGATGACTCTTTAGAAAGTGAAGTCATCCTTGAGTGGTCAATACCAGCCACATATGCCTTGAAATAGGAAAAAAAATGCCTTCCTTCTTGAATGCTTCCGAGTTTCTTCTCCTCAAGCCTTTTCTGCTCTACTGGAAAGTCCTAGAGACTAGGATACAGCATTATTGATGGTGACAGCTTGTTTCTCTTCAGAAGGGAAAATAATATTTTAATTGATTTGTTAATTGCAGATCAGGGTCAAACACCGTGGAAAAGTAATTGGCTTATCTTAATCCGATTCCATATTGGATAAGTGTCTATTCCAGCATTCATTAGCTCTGGTACCTGTGTGCTCTGCAACGGAGCAGTGGCCTGGGGGAATGAAACAAGCTGGGAGTGTGTGTGGGCTGTGCCTGCTGCTGGTGGAGCACATGGTTCCTGCCCTCACTGGAGGTCATGAGCTTCAGTCTTGGGTGGCTGCTGCTCAGACAGGCTTTGGCAGCACAGGATTCACGGCTTCCAAGGTGTTGGTGGAGTTTGATTACCAGGCATAGGTGTTGCTGAGCCTGGGCTGCTCTGATGTCAGGACAGGCAGTCACCATGTAACTGCAGAGAGAAATATCAGGGGGATGGGGAAAGGTGATCGACTGATTCCCTAGGCTGAACTCCCAAAATAACCCTGAAATCTATTTTATTCTGCTCTGAAAGAATAATTTCCTTGCCTGGGAATTAACATAGCTGTGATGCTATTCTAGCACCATAAATGGGATTGAGAATGTGATGTTCCCTGCCCTGGAGAGTCACTGCCTCAGAAATTTGCTGGGGCTCTGCAGTTGTCACTTCCACATTGTATCAGCCTCCTCAGCCTCATCAGTGTTTCAGTTTGAAGCAGCACAGGCTTTTGATCGTAAACCATTTTACTTTTGGGACAGCATGAAGGAATGTGTGTTATGCTTTGCTAGGAGAGGGAGAGGTCTGTGGCTTTGTGTGTATTTTTGCAGCACGCTGAGCCAAAACCGTCTAATTTAATGGGACAGATTTTCGAATTCACACCTGCAGATTTTGCCTTCACAGGGTTTTCATGCACAAGCTTTTTATTCGTGCCCTGTAGAGCAGCCTGCACCTGCTTCATCTTGCTTGTGAGACCAGCAGCTCAGATCTATTGACAGTTTACTCTCTCTGATAATAAATAAATAAATACCTCATCCTGCAGCATAGATCCCCTTTAGAGGGTAGTAAGGCTCTCCCAGGTGAGCAAGGGCCAGAAGCCCACAGAAGTGCAGTGGAACATGTGTAAGAAGACACTGTTGCTGTCTAAGCCCGCAGATCTCCAGGCTGTCAAGAAAGTTGTTTGGTTGTTTTTTTGTGCTGGTGCTTGCATGTAAAACATCAAGGAGCTGCTCTACAGAGCTGCTCAGAGGTGGTGTGGCCTTGTTTCTTCTGCTGCTTCCTCACAGTGGTTTGTGCATTGCATTTTTCCCTGAGATGAGTAGCTCAGGCTCCCATAACCATGGAAACCTGGTTTGTCTTCTCTAATAGCTTCAGCTGAACTTAACATCTGTCTGCCTGGCAAAAGGAAGGCTGCAAGCTACAGGTTAGTTGTGCACACCTCTGGGGATGCTAAAACCCTTGAGCACCTCCAGCAGCACCCTGGCACACCAGAAAGAAGCAGCAATGCTGAGATGATGCTTGAGGGGCTTATAAAAATATGCCAGGCAGAGGAAAACAGGGAGTGAAAGAAGGCTCTCCTGAGGCATGGAGGTGTTATGAAGCTGCTTAAGAAGATACTGCATTATGGTTGTCTTGCTCTGTGTGTGTTGGCTTGACATGCTGGGCGTGTGGAGCATTCTGTTGGAACTTTTAAGCTTTAAAAAAGCCATTTTCCATTTTAAGTTAGAAACCCTTTAAACAGCTTGCTTGTAGCAGAGAAGGAAATCTGGGTATAAGCTCATGAGCATAAAATAAGCTTTGAGATGGGGTAAGTGCCTCTCTGTGGTAACAGCAGGGTTCCATACAGCCTTTCACTTAGTTATTGGAGGAATGGTTGTTGAAAAATGTGTCTCACAGCTCTAACTTGGTGCTGGCAGTGTTGTTGGGCTAGTTAACATGGGGAAAAGTGGGGAGGAGTGTTTTAAAAAAAGCTTAAAAACTAATTCAAGAGGGTTAATTCTGCTGCATTTCTGTATAGAGACATATGCTTTTTCTATGGGCTGCAATTTAAACTTTCCTCTTTGAAGCACAGTTAGAACCCTGGACTTCAGGCTTCCAGGAGAGGCCCTGAAGGTTGCCAGCCTCTCAGAAAAGTCATTGCAGGAGCTTCCAAAGCTGTGCTCCTTTCCTGATGTGCCAAGTCCCGTGTCTTTGTTAAATGAGGAGCTGGCCTGGTGCAAGCTTTTGGAAGTGTGTGGAGAGGTGCTGCCCACACCAGGGAGGTGCTTGGTGCAGGGACCTGTGCCAGGATGCTCTGTAAGCTGGAGCCAGAAGCAGAAATAGAAATAACATTGTCCACTGGCAAGTCACAACCTCAGTGTGACCATCTGTGAAAGGGAGGTCATAATATTTCTCTGTGGATGCTATAAGGCTTAGTTAGTGTTTATGAAATGTTCTGAACTTCGGGATGGTGCCTGCTGTGGAGGGCATTTATAATGGTCCTCAACTGTCTCTGTTGACACAGCAGACACCTGAAAACACTGGCATCTTCCTAGTGCATAGAAAAAAGAGATGCTGGCGTTGCTCTCGAGTAAAAGTCAGATGCTTCTAAACCAAACCTTTAATATTAATCTGACAGTTATCACCTGCAGATGTTGTGAGAATGAAAAAGAAAATAGTAGGTTATACCTAGTAAAATTCTGGGTTGAGATTAGTGCCTGACCAATAAAAGCTGCTTGGGAAATTCTTCATACTTCTTAATATAGCTTAATATGTATTCTTAATATAGCTGTTGATGTTCTACATCTAAGCACAGAGCCATCACACTTTCTTTGTGGACATGACAAGCATAAATCTCTGCTTTCTCCATAGCAGCCTGGGAGGAGGGTTTTCATGCCAGTTGCTGCAGTGTTGGAAGACTGGGCCAGATCAAGGAGCCAGTTCTCCAAACTCTCCCTCTCAGTGGGGGCTCTGGCCAGCAGAGCTGTGCAGCCTTGCAATAACAATATGCTTCACATAAACAGTTTTTAGTTTTCTGCTTCCTTGAGTGTTTGGTGAGCAGGGAATCAAATGCTTGTCTCTTGTCTGCTAAATCCAAGTGAGATCTTGGGAATTATCCCACCTTTCTGCAACCACATACACAGCAACTGCTGCAGGTTATTTCACTGGCAGTTAATTTTTTTTTTTCCATAGCTTTTTCTTGGTATTATAGATGCTTTCCCACTCTTTATTTACACACAGTGAAATGGTCAGGGTACCTGGATCGCCCCATCTATTCAGAGTACTAGTCTCTATTTCTAACCTGGACCTGAGAAACCTTTTCTGCAAGTAAATTTAATCAAGATTGCTTCTTCTAATTAAGCTTCAATTAAAATGCATTTATGACCAAAAAAAACTTCTTAAAGAACCAGCTGGGAGCACTTTTTTTCCCCTAGGAGCTCCTGGGAGCCAGCAGTTCCAGATGTTGTCTGTGTCAGATGTCAGAAGTGCACCAAAAACTTCACTGAGCTGCTTCAGTACCATTGGATGGTACCCTGAATTGCTCCAGGTCTGAAGTTTTGTCCTCTTGTAACAGAGATTTCTCTGGTAGTACCAAACAGCAGCTCTATTTGGCTAGTGACTATGGACAAGAACATACACATTCTGCATTTTTGTTTGTTTGTACACACAAGTGCAAAAAAATACCTGTGCTTATTAACTACATCAGCAGCTGTTTATCACAGTCTGTGCAACTGATAGTGATGGCAAATGTTACCTCAACTCTGATAGCAAATTATCTTATTTAGAACAACATTGCAAAAATGTTTTGGCTTTTTTCTAAATCACCTCTAGCATTTAAAGTTACAGAAGTAAATTCAGAGCTAATCCCTCTATCAATCCATCAGAACAGATACTGCTGCTCTAACAACATTCAGTTGATCTAGCATAGACTGTGGAGACTTGTGGGAGTGAGAGAAATAACCCAACCTAGAAGCAGAAACAAAGTTGGACCTTCTGAGTTGAGCTAGAAAAGACCTGTTCTGTCTGTATTTGAGATCTGGACAATGACTTTGAGTTAAATCTCAACAACAGAGATAGGAAAATGAATGGAAGTGTATTTGTGAAAAGTTCCATCAGGAACTGGGCTGGTTATTCTTGTGCACTCATTGATTTGAAGTTGCCAGAGGTGACTTTGGTTTGCTGGGGGTAGTGATAGCTGCTGATTCTTTCTGCTGAATTACATTTTCCTGGTGACCTGTTTCTTGCCAACCCAAGTCTATTTATGGATCAAATGGTGAATGAATGACTACTGTTTGGACTGTTTGTGGAGCTGAGCACCCAAAATGAATGTTGATGCAGAAGTGACAAATCATCCCGTGGCTGCTGAGAAGAATATCTGATGATGACTGCAGCTGTGGTGCAGCTCCACTTACTCTTAACATTTCTGCATCAATAAGATAAGTCTACAAAGAAGTTACAGCCAAGAATCAAGTTCAGCAGGTTGGCAGCTGGGCAGAGAAGGAGAAAGCTCCTGGAGGTATTTCAGGATGTGCTGGTAATAATCTTGCCTGTCCACACCAAGATCAAGCTTTGTCCCTTTACCATGCTTTTGATGTGCACTCAGGGTATTTTTATTTACCTGTTGAGACTGCAAATGCTTGAGAAGCATGGTCCCTTTTGTGTCTGATACCTGGTGCTTTCAGTCCAGGTTCCAGGCATTCCTTCAGGGCATTACTCCTGAAAAGTATCAAGTAGCAGTTACGATACAGAGAGGAGCTGAATGGGATGGTCTAGGGAAATTTTTCCCCCTCCAGGGAATATGTCCTTTCTGAGCTCAAATATGGTTTATATGTTTCTGCAGTGTTTAGTTACAAGCTCTCTAAAGCTGAGGGAAATCTGGAGGCGGTGGTTTGATCTTATTAATGCATGAAATAGGGGAGGGAAAGAAAACAATGGGCAAAACTTCCAGAGCTGCTGCAAGCTCAAGCCTCTTCATCCCTGTAGCCGGAGGCCAGGCAGAGGTGGCTGTGGCTCGTTCAAAGCAGCTCTAAGCAGAAGTGGCTTGCAAAGCTTTGCACGTGGCTCAGCTCCTCCTTGCAGATGTGCTGCCTCCCTTCAGTGTCTTTAGAGCTGCAGCACACAATTACACAGTGCCAGCCTGGATTCACTGGTCAGCTGTTACTGGCTGCCTTGAATTGCTGCCTCCTAAATCTCATGAAGGAGTTATGGTGTAATTACCAATGCTAAAGCAAGTGTGTCACATCTGAGCCCCAAGCATGCAGATGGAGCTAAACTTGATGCTGTCCACATTAGAGGGAGAGGACTGCAGAGAGCTAAGCAGCTATTGGCTTTGTTTGTGGAAAAGGTAACACTGATCTCAGGCTAATGAGACCAAAACACAGATTTGCTTCATTATGTCCAACCCAGACATGCAGTGCTATGCTTTGGGGTGCAGGTTGAACCCAATTACTGCAGCAGCTTCTCTTAGACTCTCAGGCTAAGAAGTACCTGTGGCTTGGCTTCCAGTGCATCATAGTGTGTCCTGTTAGAGAAGCATGTGTGCAGGTAATTAGTGTGTCACCATGCTGTGTTAAAGGAGCATCTTTGATTTACCAGGAGACCTTTAGCTGGATTCAGGATCTGGGTTTTCAAATGATGATGTAGTCTTGATTCCAAAAGATCCAGTGACAGACAGCTTATCTTGTACAACACATGAGGAGAAAAGGCAAGGAGCTTCTCTGCTTTTGCTGTTGGCTACCTGTTCCCCCATAGTTTGGAGCTCTGCTGGGTCTGAAGCTGTGCCTTTCCCAGGATTAAGATGCTGCTGATGGGCTGCTTGCCACTGGCAGGGGCGTGTGGCTCCTGGCTCTGGCAGCATGGCAAGGCTGCATGTGCTGAGCAGATGCAAAAAACTGCCTGTCTGAGCAGAAGAAGTCAGTGAGGGAACCAAATGGATCTGAGCTGTAATGCCAAACTTTTGGCTGTTCTCAGGTTTGAATTTTGTGTAGGTTTGACATGTAGAGATCCTTTTTTTTAAGGAACAAGTCTGATGCACTCTGTTTTTAAAAGTATTATTATGGATGTCCCTATGGGATTACTTCTGTCATTGCTGCCCTGGGTGTGAACACATTCAAGGTATGGACAGGAATTTTTTTTGGTGGTTGGAAACTAGTGCCTCTGAAGAAATGAAGTTGACAATCCTTTGAAAGGTAGCAGATTTAATAAATGATTGCACACTCTTTTAAATGCAATTAAAAGCCATATCAAGAGTCTCAAAGTCTCAGTTTAAGGCATCCTCAGTCACAAGTAACTTCTGGAAAGTAAATAGTGTTTAATTTCTTTATAAGTGCATACAGAGCTAGAGCTATGTAACTGAATCTGGAAAAGAGTCTGATAAAAATCTCTATCACTCCCTCCCCAAATTCAAAAAAGCAGGAGAAACATCTCTAATTAAAAAATTGAAAGGTTCCTTGGCTGGCTGGCTGCTTGTGTGCTCTTTAAAATAATAGTTTATTTCCATCTTTTCTGACAGATCTCTTGCTGCATGCTCTGAGTACCTCCCTTGCTTTACTCTCCAAGGTTCTTATGTAGGAGAACCAAACCCTCATTTTCCTGTTTGAGAAGGCTTCTGCAGCAGCTGAAGTTAATAAAAGTGAAGATGATGTAAACCTAAGCCCATAGAGCTTCCACAGCTGGATATAAGCTTCGAGTATGTGAATTCTGAAGTCTGTTTTGACCATGTGTTTTCAGCTTCTTGTAGTTACACTTTACAAGGCAAAACAGCCACTGAAAGCCCTGGATGTGCATGGTTAGTGTGGGGGTTCTGCTCAGAGCAGCACACAGAGGTGACAAGCATCCCTTTCGGGAAGGAAATCTTTTTTGGGTTCTGTCCAGCCCTGTGGGATGTGATAAGGTGTTGCTGACCTGTGTGGAGCTTGGGGGTCAGTACCAGATGGGGTGGGCTGGGCTCCACACTGCAGCTCTGCTCATCAGACCTTTGTTTAATTGGAGTAATTTCTTCAAGTCAGGCTTGGGACTTGGAGTTGGTTGTTACTCAGATATAGAGGGGAGAAAGAATTGGTTCCAGCTGATCCAGCACAGCTTTCCTCATCCATGAAGAGCTGCGGGTTGTGCTGTTTCAGATGACTAAAGGCTCACATGGACTGACTGCAGAAGCCAGAGCTCATGTGAGCATCTAGTGATGATGCTCCAGTTTTGTTTCTAGTTATTTATGTCTACTCATGCTTTGGAAACTTCTTTGTGGGTCTCAGCTACTATGGAGCCTTATCAAGGAGACAGATTTAAGTCTAAAAATTCAAGGGCTCTAGAGACTGAAGTCAATCTCTAAGGGAAAATGCAGTTTTCCTCAGCTTAAAATAACTTTATAATGTCCTTTACTCTCCAAGGTCTCTTTCAAGGCTCTGCCTGGGTTTGATTTTGACTTGTGCGGAGTCAGGCTCCTGTGAGAAAGGAGGGCCAGGAAATTCAGAAAAGGCAGTTGGGGAGGAGAAGGAAAGGGGGAAATGCTGATAAGGGTGACAAACAGTTTCACCTTCAGGAGTGATGAACTGTGGGAGAGTTGGCTGCATTGAGGGTCTGGCACAGCTTCAGCACACGCACGTGGGGATGGATCAGCTGAGAGAAATGACTGCATTTATTCAATGAATTTACATGAGGTGCCTGCGTTGCCAGAAAGGGATGGGCTCCCACCCCCTCCAAAACATCAGTGGCTCCGTGCAGGAACGAGGAGTGGAGCAGCAGGCTCAGCAGAGGGACAGGGCTGGGAATTTTTCAGCAGAGCCTTTGCTGTGAAGGCTGCTGCACGATGCACCTACGTGCAGAGAGGAGTTCAACTCTGCCCTGGGCTGTGGCTCTTATGAACTGAATTAATAAATGGTTATACACAGCCAGCCTGCTGCTGGTTGTTCTATAAGTTGCTTTTGCCTCTAGCCAAACTCTCTCCCCTTCTCCCTCAGGCCCTCATTCCTAGAAATCCACCAGCAGCTTTTTGCACTTCTGATTTGTGGCATTGGGTTCTGTTCTGTAGTTGTGTTTCTCTTAAAAGCAGTGTCTGTATGCTGTGTGTAGGGCAGGAAACATTGATTTGTACTTAAATGGAAGGGACAGAAGAGGAGGAATAGGTTTGTACCAAAAGGCTGGAGCTGCAAATGCTTTCATAGCATGTGGTAAGAGAACTGGGGCTTGAGGTGGGGAGTCCGAGGTCCCTCATGCGCTACACTGCAATGCAAGCCCTGAGGAAACAAACCTCTGGCACCCAGGAGGCAAAGAGCTTGTTAAGAAAACCTGCTGAAGGACTTAAATTACCAGAGAGGTGGTGGACTTCCCACCCATGGACATGTTCAGGGTCAGGCTGGATGGGTTCTGAGTAACCTGGTCTAGAGGAAGGTGTTGCTTGGAACATCTTCTACTGTCTAGCTGGAACTGGATGATCTTTAAGGTTCCTTACAACCCAATCCAGTCTGTAATTCTGCTTACTCCTTAACACTGCTTGGTTATTAACAAGGTGACAGTTAAATGGGCTGCCCAGGCTTGTAACTGGGGTGTGTTTATACTAAAGGCTCTTCTCAGTAAAACCCTATTGAACCAGTAGCAGCTGGGGGGTTCTGCAGCTGATGCTCTGCTCCCTGATCTTCCAGAGCCAAAGAGCATTTGAAAGAATGCCACATCCCCCAATCCTTCTAAAAACAACCTATAATAAGCAATGAATATTTAGTTTTAAAATGGGATTAAATAATGATTGGATTCTTCACTTTATGCCTGTTATAGCTGCTGCCTTTCTGCATGGCCCAGGATGCTGCAGGATGTGACCTGAGCTGAAGGTCCATGGAGTTCAGGCTCTATCTGAATGTGTATGTTCTATCCCAAAGAGTCACATTTTGTGAGAGATGCTGAGGGATGAGGTACTGTAATAAATACCAGCTTGGTGTGGGAATGTTGGCCAGCCAATGGTACAGGAGAGAAGCTTCTGTCTTAAAATTTTAATTCCTGATAGATGCCAGAATGACAGAGCCTGTCACTGGTGGCACATCACAATCCCTACCTTGGAGTGATGCTCCTGCTGTATGGGCCTCATGGGACAGAGCTGCTTGTGTAAAGTCTGTGCTGTAAAATTCCCTGGCTGCTCTGAATTGATTCATTTTTTAGCTAGAAAGTTGTCTCTGAGTAGAGGGGGGAAAAAATGTGCCATCATGTTTTTAATGTGTGATTGAAAATCCACAACACCTTTTACTGTCCTGCATTCAGCCTTACTGACAGGTATCCATACTGGTAATACTGTCAACATCAGCTTTAACTGGTTAACCATCATAAACATATCTTACTTTGGGCCTGAGTTTGTCTGAATTTTGTATTACCTCTTGTTAGACCAGATTTGCTAAAGGACAGAGCTCTTTGATAGAATTTCTGTTCCTTACGTAGGTACTTGCAAACTGTGATCAGATTGTCCTATTAACCTTCTCCCTTCGTTAAGGAGAACAGATGGTGCTTCTGGAGCCTTTCTCTAAGCTGAGCTTTTGGTCCTTTAATCATCCTCTTGGAGGTTCTTTGCACTGGATTCAGTTTTTCAATATTCTTCTTGAATTGCAAGCATTAAAACTTACCATAATTTTGACAGTGCTAATGCCACATGCTGATTTATTTTTGATTTTAAGCATCCTACATCCAAAGTTCTCTGAGCTTCCCTTGAGCATAGGACCATTCCAGCACAGTGTGCTCAGCTTCTCTAATTGTATGTTGGCCATGAAGTTCCTGCCAAAATCAATGGCTTCACAGGATGCTGCCCCATTGTTTGTGTTGCTCTGTGTGTGTGTGGCAGTACTGAAGTCTATACTGTGTTCTTTGGTGGAGCTTATTTAGCCATGTGGATCTGTTGTTCCTTTCTCAGTTATTTAGCAGTCCCACAATGTTTGCCATCCTCAGGCTTGACAAGTAATAATTTTAGACTCTCTCCCACTCATTTACACTACAGGGCCAAGGAGCAGCCTCTGCCAAGTCCTCAGTAGGAACATGCATGTGTACCTGTGACTGTTCAGTCACCACTGCATAAAATGATTGTCATCTGTTAATACATGTTATATCATTTCCTCATCTCAATCAAATCATTGTGTAGCATGAAGCAAAATCCTGTATGAAAAGTCCAGAGTATCTTTTCATTGGCTAAAATCATGTTGAAGTGTATTATTTTATACTCCTTTAAAAACCTGTAATACTAGCTACTGTGTGTTCTGGAGCATTTCCAATTCATACAGATTAATTTTATCACTTTCATTTATTGGACATAATTCTTAGGATTTTCTATTTAATTCTTAAAACACTTGGCACATCAGCAGATTTTTTTCCAGCTACTGTGACTTCCATGTACCCACCATATTTAAAATTGATATCAATAATAGAGTGTTTCAGGATGTTCTTTTAAAACTGTGGTGCAAGTCATCCAAACCTGCTGAATTTAGGTTCTGTTTAATTAGCTGCACTTTCAGATTCTGCTTAGTTGGTAGTACAATAAGGAGTGTGGAACTGATGATGTAACACATGCAGACACCACTTTACTGCTACTCTGCAATGAAAAGCTTTAAAAATATCTTATTTTTTTTTTTGACCCCTACCATGTGGAACTGATTGAAACAGCAATGGAATAATCTTTAGTTGCCTTAAACCCCACCTATATTGTTCGTAATTTTACTAGCTCAATTTGCCTCTGGGCCTTCCTTTATTAAAGTTGCTAGTTTTTGGTCTCTTGTCATCACTCTTCCCTTTCTCCAGGGTGATGTGTGTTTAATCCTGTGCTTCCAAGTGGCTGATTGTTGAACACGGCATTTTTGAGTTCGTACATTGTCAGCTGGGTGGTGGCAATAATGTTTGGAAGGCGTTTTGGTGGCAGCCATGTGGGATCTCCATTTTTTCTGTGCTGAAATCCCCTGCAGTATCTCAGGTTTTATTCTCTTCCCATTCTTGATCATTGTTAAAGAACAAGAGTAAAATCTCAGCTTTATCTTTTATCTGAGCTGTCATTGACTCAAGGAAATACTGAGAGGTGCTCCATTTCTTCTCAATTTGCCATTCACAAATACATGAAAACCAATTATTTCTCCACATTTCTGCTGTGTGACTGTTTGCCAGCGTGCAGCACCATTAAGGAGTGAAGTTTCAGAAATGAGCAATTCTGGCTACTCTGGTGTGTTGTAGTCTTCTGCTGCCTAGACAGATGAAACAAATTAACCATATGAGAGAGAGGAAACAAATCTGAGGTTTATTTGCTTCAACATTTTTCCTTGGGTATCCATGCTTTGCTGTTGGTTTCCAGTGAGAACCCCAGAAGAAAACCTTTCATGTACTGAACTGTGCATCTCACTCTATGTGGAGCATCATTGCACATAGTCGATTTTCTCTGTGCCCCACAGGGGTCCCTGGTGGAGCACTTGTTAGCTAAGAAACATAGATAAGTTTGAAAAAGAGAGGTGTTATCTTCCAGTGAATTGCTCAGATGTGGCTCTATGCAGGGAAGCACTATTATCCCTTGGGATATTTGCCAGCCAGCTTCAGAAGCCCTGAAGTTTTCCCCTTGTCCTGGATCTGGTAGGACAGCAGGCCATCCTGTTGTTGTCTTGCCACCCTGAAGAACACTCCATGCAAGGTTTAAAAGCTGTCAGTGCAGAGGGCTTGTGGGAATGAAAATTCCTCCCAAGTACATGCATTATGAAAGCACCATGCATAGTTAATAGCTAAAGGCAGATTTCACAAAGACAGAATAGTGCATTATTCCCCAAATATGTAGCTTCAGTTCACCTGTATGCACAAGTCAGTGCAGTGCATAGTGAGAAAATCAGCAAATCCTGAGCATCTACTGAGTGCACAGCCTTGGGGCAGGGGAGCAAATGCAGAGCAACTCAGGCATGCTCAGCTTGCTTTCCCTGAAAGCTGAAATTATTCAAATCTATTTGTGTTTGGCTTGATCTTAGGGTTTCCTCAGCTTGGTGTAAACAGGGTTCCTTGTTTGTCTTGTGCCTTGTTTGTCTTATTCTTTGAACAGTGAGGAGATTCTTTGATGATTTGTGTGGCACTCAGTTAATGAGATTTTTTTTATAACTAGAATCAGCTGATTTGTAGAAACAAATAAAGAAAGTATTTTTTAAAGGCTTCCTTTGTGAAACCCCGTCTAACCGTTATGAATGACCTTGATATTGAAACAACAGACACATCACACAGCTTCTAAGTTAGCCTTTCTGAAATCTCATCCATACTCTACCTTTGAAGCAGTTCTTATAAGGATTATCTCCTCCACCCTCAGCCTCTATCTTCCATAATTGAAAGTTTATACAGCAGCCATGTGATTTCAATATGGGCTGTTGGCAAATGTGACTTCTTTAATTCTCTCCCTGCGATGCAATGGGAATGAAGATGGGAGTTGTTACATTGGATAACTGCAAATACTGCTAATGTTGTTACCAGACAAAGCAAGTGTTCAAAATTGCATAGATTTTTCCCCCCTTTTAATTTTGACCCTCCCATCTCAATTGGGTAGAACTGAGATGTGATGAACTCAGTACTTAGACCTGTTTGATGCTGAAGAAGATTCTCAGTAAGTCTGAATGTCCCACAATGGGCGGGCCTGTTAGTTCTGTGTTATTGGTATGTTCTGTAGTATTGGATATTCTGTGTTATAGGTATGTCTGCCTTCTGCACTCTGCTATGTAGCTGTTAATCAGTAAAAACACACAGAATGAAATATGGCCCTTGTCATTGCTGCTACTAAAGTGCACTTGCAAGTCGGAACCCTTGAGAGTAGCTGCAGGTGTTGCCAAGCACACACTGTACCTGTGAGAGGGAAGATGTCCTTTGGAAAACAGTCTCAGGTTGTGGGTGGTTGGGAACTGATGCTTTAAATTGTAGTTTTGTGCAGATGGCATACACAAACAGCATTTTTTATCCTTTTGCTTTATACTGTTTTTTCTGTGCTTGCAAGTCTGCTTCATCTGAGTGTGGCCTAAACTTCCAAAGCAGTAGTGGAGAGGGCAGCCCCAACTGGCCATGGACTGGAGATACTGAGTCTCTACTAATTAGAGCAGTGTGGTAGGACCTCTTCATTCCCTGAATAGTAGCATGCACAGTATGCCATTGGAATATTGTCTTCACCGAAGACACATCTACAATCTTTAAACTTAATGTAGCAAACCCAAGACTTTAAAGATGCCTTAGAGGTCTCATTTGTTATTGCAGATGATGCCTCTGGTGTGTGATGATTTATGAGAGATGGCTCCTGTCTGCTTTGGAGAAAGTGCTCTGTGCCCACAAGCAAGTCTCTCTTGACACCCTGTTGGCAGTGGGGTGTGAATTCATTACAGGGGAGATGTTATTTGAGTCACCTCAGAAGTGACTTATGGTAAATGATCCAGGTCTCCTTCAAGAGCTGTAGTTTTTGCTGTACTTAATGTTTAAGTTTTGAGATCAGATTTTTGGGATGTTTCCTGCTGGAGTAGGATGGAGGCTGAGTGTTGTGTACAGGACATACTTGGAGGCTGGTCAGACACAGCTGACACTGGGATTCTTTAGTAGGAAACAGGAGCATTTGTTCCTGGGGTTTGGTCTCAAAGCTGTTGTGTGCTTGATGTCATAAAGCCATTCAGCACTGAAGTTCAGAAACTCTTGTTGCTGTTGGCTCCAAGGATGTGTGTCCTGTCAGCAGAGCAGGTGACTTTGTGGTGATGCAGGTTTTTAGTCCCCCAGATAGAGTGGGTGACTCTGAGAATCACCAGTCTCTTCCTGCAGACCTGTGATAACTGTGGCCAGAACCTTCTCTCCTGTGTCCCACACCTCTGCTGTGCTTCTAAATTATTGATACTGCAGGTGATTTTGGAGATGAGATTGTTCTGGGAAATGGCTCAGGAAGGAAATTCCACTGAGCTACCCTGCAGGGGCTGTGGGCTCACCTGAGGGAGGTGATGTGGCAGTGGCTGTGTCCATCCCAGGGTAGCTGCAGTTGTCAAAGGAGGGGTGTTACCAAATCATAGAATCATTGGTTCAAGAAACTCTAAAAAGTGTTAAAATAATCAGTGAATATAAGAATATGGGTGCAGATAGCTAATATGTGATGTGTACCTAGATAACTTTCCCTCTCTCTGCTAATACCCTGTAGAAACAGGATACTAATCTAATACAGCCTATCTTTATGCTGAGAAGGGAGAAATCTAAAAAAAAACTTGAAGTTGTTTGTGGCAGGTCACATTTCTTGTTAAATTTCATGTTCCTGATGTGCTAATCATTAAATCAAATACCATGATGCCAGCTATGTATTTTTATTATAAGCATATTAATATCTTAGTTGCTTCTTTGCGCTTCTCTCTTGTTCAGAAAGACAGCTCTTGGTGTAGAAGATAAAATGTATTTGTTTTCACTGTTAATAGACATCTAGGTGCATTCATTGACAGGACAATGAATCAGTGCAGCAGCATACCAAGTCTGCCAGGGCCACTTCTGGAACGTGGTGCTGCAGTTCCCTGCAGACCAAGCATGGGATTCTCGTGGGTCTGTTGTTTTCTGCTGTCCACCTCAGAGAAAATGCACTGTGGAACATGAGAAAGGGAACTTTTCCACAAGCTGCACATGCTGTGAGCAGAGATGAATGGTAAAGGATTTTGAAAATACCTGAGTCTTCATTTTGGAAAAGGTGGAAAAACAATCTATTTTGATTCATCCCTGATGGGATTCTGGCAGTGTGGAGTAAATCACAAGACAGATCTGTAGTCCTTATACTGTTATTTTTCTGTAACAGCGCAAACTTGCGTATTTGGTGGATAGAAAGGATTTTGCAGCTTAGTTATTAAAGAAGTGAGAACCAACCTGGCTGCACTATGAAAGAGATGTGCTAATGTGATTTCAGTGTGAAATGGTCCCAGATGCTGTGCTCCTTGAAAAGCTTTTAATGTTTTGAAAAAGTTTCCGGTTTTAGGATTTGTGAGGGAAAGGTGATTTGATTTTTTTCGGGCTTTTTTTTTTTTGCTTAGCTTCTCCTTTCTTTCCTTCTTTTCATTTGAACTAGAATGTGGGAGGAATTAAACTGTTTTGCTTTTGTTGACAAAGACACAAATTTCTCTTCTGTCTTGTAATCGACTTTTTCTTAATGTTTGGAGTAGTTATATTAATTTATTTTTGTCTCCAGGCTAAGAATACTTTCCTGTCCTCAACACTGTAGTTGAGCATAGGTCTCGGATTCTGTGTCTGTGTTTTTCAGCTTGTGCCCTGTGGGCAGGCTTTAGCATCAATAGGGCTTTTTTCTACCAAGCTACTTTGATCCACAACACAGGTAATGATATCCAGGGCTCACCTCCCTTCTAAACTCTTGAGCATCTCTTTTCACAGAATAGAATCTAAAGAATTACTTGTAGCAGGGAAATAAATTCGTTGTGGAGTTTCATATCTGATTTCTTTTCAGCTATGCAAACTGTTATCTTGGTTAAAGTGAATATGCTTTGTCCTTAAAAACAATTACTTCAATTATTTTTTGCTATGCTGCACTCTGCTGATGGCATGTGTGGCCAGTGGGACTTACTTAAAATATGATGCTTTATCAGCTCAGAGAGAAAGCCATCTCAGCTGGAAAAAAATTAATTTAATGTAAAAGATTAGATTATTTTTTCCATCTGACCTTGCCTCTATTTAGTTAGCTTTTGATGTTGAATTTATGGATTAATAATTGTAGCTGCTTGAGCAAAGTCAGGGCAGAGAACAATTACAGCTGCAAACAAATCCCTTTTCAACTTTGCCTTTCCCTCAGTCAGAGTGCAGTGTCTACAGCACTGTTGTAATTGTGTGCACAATTGCTCACTCTCCTAATAACTCTGGGAAAACTAACTACTTTTTCACAGCCATTTGCAGCCAAAGGAGGGTTTTCTGCTGCTGGCACAGCTGACAGTCTGCAGGGCACGTTTACCCTGCATCATGGTGATGACACATCTCAGTTTATTCCATCACAGCTGCCTCTCGTGGCAGCAGCAGCAGCTCAGAGGCCTGGTTAGGGCCACAAAGGGATTTTCAGGCTGTTTTTGCAGTCTGTGCTGAGTTTTACTCGGTTCATCCTTAGCCTGCTATGCATCCCTAGTCCAGTGCCTTGACGTCTCTCTGATACATCCCCGAGCAGGCTTTTGGTGCTGTGTGAGGGCACATCTTGCTGTGGCTGTGATGGTCCAGTTGTGTGAGTCAGTCCCTGTTGCAGGTGCTGGCTGAGCTTTGCTCTGGCGAATTCATAGATATGTTTAGAGATTGGAGTCGGAGATGCTGCAGTTGCTGCAGCCGTGTAAGGGCTGTAAAGGTCGGGTCCGTCAGCCCCACAGCAGCTGATGGCCTGTGACTGTAGGTGTGACTTCCTGAAGGTGCTGTGGCAGGCACACCTTGCAGTGTGTCTTCAGAGTACATGCTGTTCTTGGAAACTGGACCCAAAACTGGCTTTGCCTTCAGGGTTTTGTAGTGGAACAGCCTGTTACAATGCAGCTACCTGAATTTTGGACTTGGAAAGCCTCTTAATCATCTCATAAATCTAATCAGCGCTGTAATTTTTGGAAAACTCGGGATTCAGCTTGGAGCTGAAGCCAAGTGTTCTTGGAGAAGATCTAAATCTGTTGTTGAAGGTGGATCCTTGAGCTAGAAGCGTTATATAGAGCAGACACCTGTCCTTGCTGTTGCTGACAGAATTGAAGAGCTGCTGTCCATGCTAAGCAGGTTTTATTTTGCATCCATAGGTTTGAGGGTGCTTTTAACCCAGAACACTGCTCACCAGATCAAAAGCATGATTAGAAAATTAGATGTTTAATTATTGTCTCATTAGGTGTGTGGGCCTGCTGTACAGAGCCTCTCTGTCCTGCCCCTGAAGTTGTTTTGAAAGCTTCAGCCTTTAAATGTAGGGGTTCTCTGTCTACTCTATGGCAGTTTTTAAAATAAAAACCAACTGATTTGCCTGTAATTTGTATCCCAGCTCTCTGATGTTAGTGGAGTTTGAGAGCTGACTTAGTGCTCTGTCCAGGCAGGAATGAATGCCACTCTGGGAAAGGGGAGTTCTCCTGAGTCTTTCATGCCTGCCTCACTTCACCTCTGCTGGGATTTCCATGACTGTGAAATGACTGATAAAGGAGTGGAGCTGTGAAGGTGCAAATAACTGCAGTGCTCTGAGAACTTTTCCTGTGAAGCATATTGCCTTTTAAAAGACATTGTGGAAGCGGCCTTTTGAGTCACAACTAGCACTATTTCACATGTTCTGTATGTGAAAGGAATTCAGTTTTCTAATCTAGTGCTATAGTCAGCTAACTGCCTCACTGAAAGAGCAGAAGGGCATTAAAGTGCTGAATTTAAAGCAACCTTTAAGATTATTTTTGTCTAATAAATCATTCCTGGAGCTGGATTTTGCCATATGCCCATGTTCCTGTTCCCACCAGCAGCCTGTTTGATCTCATATGTGGTTTTGCACCATGTCATATCCTGTCACAAAGTTCTCCCTTCTCCCTACCCAGTCCTATCACTGACTTCAATGTTGCTTTATGCAAGTGCAAATGACTCAACTTGGAGGAAGTCTTGGAGATGGGGACAAAGCCTGAGCAGAAGGATCCTCCCTCTCTTCTCCCTACTGTCAGACAAGCCATCAGAGGAGATAAAACCATTTTTCTTTGCCTCTCTATTTGCTTTGAGTTTGCCTGCAGTGTTTCATATGCTGAGCACTGCCTGCATCTCACCTTGTGCTGTTGGCTGTGTGAGGTTTTGGGGCAGTAGAAATAACCAAGCTGGATGCTGGAGGGAGGCTGGTGCTTCAGGAGTCTGCAAAGGTAATGTCAGCCCTGAGCATCCTGGCACTGTGCTCCCTGGGCCTGGGAGGCTTCCCCACAGCCCTGCACTGTTGGTCAGAATGGGCTCTAGGCAGTGCAGCAGGAGCTGTTCCAGTCCCATTGACGGGGTCTGAGGGCAGAAGTAAGTGTGAGATTTTGGTGGGAAATCCCAGAAGGGCTCCCAGGGCAGTTGGCATGGCAGCCTGCACCTGAACAATACTTATTTGTTTTGGTCTGCTTCGAAGGCTGTATCAGGATATCTCCTGCCATGAAACATGAGGATTGAATTCCATCTCTGTCAGGAGCTGCTCAGGTCTGAGGTACCTGTTTCTGTAGCTTCCACAAGCCTCAGCAAAGGCAGGAGTGTGGGATGTATGAGAGGTCCTTGTGTTGACAAGCTGGTGAAACGCTTGAGTAAACACTCGTGCCTTTGTATGGTCCAGGAGAATCTCTAATTTAAATGCTGGTGGCTGCAGTAAAAGATGCTAATGAACCAAACCTAGCAGCCTCATTTACCCACGTGAAATCACTATCAGTGGATAACTCATTCTCCTGGAAAACACAATAATAGTAATGTAGTATACAGAACAAAATGCTGCCCTCTAATAAGTCTGACAGGCAGATTGCAGTGTATATTTAGACTGTATTAGCTAGCCAGAGATTTCAAATGCTTTTATGTGCAGACCCTTGTTGCTCAACTCCTGCTCTTTGCTGGCTGAGCTAAACTAATTAAAGAAAAATGTACTATAGCTGAGAAGTCTGGAAAAGCTAAAAAGCAGGCTTTCTAAACAAAATAAGCTTCCTAAATGAACAGGTTTCAGTACTTTTTGCAGAGATGAAAGTTTCTTTGTTTTTCTTTGGGAATGGACAGGGCAATTATCTATGTTTTGTTCGGGATCTTGGGTTCATAAACATGGGCCTTTATTGCAGACTCTTAAGCACTCAAAAAAACCCTGCATTACCTGGCTCTTTTGCTCTTACAACATGAAGTGACAGTTCTGTTGGGACAAAAAGGGTACTAAGTCATTTAGTGCATGATATATGGCCTGTAACCTCTGAGCAGCAGCACTTCTGATGTGTGTTTAAAGGTTTAAAGCTCATTGAGGCTGAAGTGTGCAGTGCCTCGGGGCTGCCTGCATAGACTTCTTAGAGCATGTAACTTGTGGAGGGCTCTCCTGCTTCTTCTTTGGTGTGTGTGCGAAATTCTGCCCTTCTGTGCAGGCTGGTGCGAGCTGCCAGGCACAGCACATCTGTCCTTGATCCTGCAGTGGGAATATCTCCCATCTCAGGTGCTGGAGTGCTGCTCAGGATCTGCTCTGCTCCAGGCCAGTAAAAGTCAGGGCTTTTGTGAGGAGGCTGTTGCCACTAAAATGGTTGCCAGGTGTTGTAGAGCTGTATTTAAAGAGTGCCAGTTGGTTTGAAGGCCTTACAGCTATGGGAGATAAGTTCTATGGGATGTCCTCTCCTCACTTGCACAGCTCCATAGGGACCAGATATAGGTGGAGTCAGGGTCTGTGCATTGAATTGCTCAGCAGAAGCACTACCTGGATCAGTCTGTTGGTGAAAGATGGTCATGGTCTCACTGGTGCACCCACGTGCCTAGCACCATACATTCCATGTCTGGTGCTATACCATGGACAATCCCAATTGCATCTATTTTTATGAAGATTGCTTGATACTTTTTTGGATATGTTCTTCTGAAGAGCAGATTAGCTTTTTGAAGCAGTGAACTTGTGCTTTTGTGTCTCCAGACTGCAAACACTGCATGGAGCTGGGACTGGCCTGATGTGCGTTGATCTGGGTTAAACCATTGCAGAGAGACATGGGCAGGTTCCCGCTCCCTCTTGGTCTGTCTGAATTTGACTCGAGTAGCCTGTTCTTTTCTTCTTCATGGTGAAAATTGAAGGAAAACTTCATCTGTACATGTAATGCAGAGGCAGTATCTGGTTACTGCCTTGAGCAGTGCTAGTTGTTGGACTGTAGAAGCTGCGGCGTTCAGCCTGTTCCCTCTGCAGCCAGAGTTTGGAGGGCGGATTTGGTGTTCGAAGAAATACTGGCACACTGTGCTGTTGAACGCTGGCCCACTTTAGCTGCTGATGGAAAGATAAAATACATCTTGCTCTTGGCTGGCTTCCTTGCTTGCTGATGCTAATAGCATCACGAGCTAAGCATTTCAGGGGTCATCTTGAGAGAAGCAGAGACCTGAATCCCCCTGATTGCACCTTCCTGATGTTGCTGTCATTTCAGGAAAGCATTGTCGGGCCAGAGATCAGTGTTTGCACGTCAGCAGAGTGGGTGCCAGGTGACTCCACAGGCTGCTGTGCAATGGGAGTCATGATCCAAAGCAGGATGGTGGTGGTTCTCCTGACTGACAGGTTTCTCCATTCCCACCTCTTAATTTTTGCACTTGTGCTAAGGTCAGACTGAAAACCTGCAGGACTGCAGCTTTCACAACCACCTTTATAGGACACAAGGCTGAGGAATACCTGGTCATGTATGTACATCTTTATTGTCCTCTAGGAAGTTTTGTAGTCTCTTCATTGTTTTGTAGCACCCCAGGGAGCTTTTCTGTCTCTGCCAATTAATTTGCTGTGGTTATTTCAATTTTGTTCACAACCTGCTTCACAAAAACTCCTCAAAGCTACACTCTTCACATCGAGAGAGGAAAAACACGAAGCTGGTCTGGATCACAAGTAACAGTATGAGACATAATGCTTAGCCGTAAAAATTGTATACGTGCTTATAAGCTGATGCATTGAAAACTCAAGTGCTTCCTCAGCTGCCTGCCACTATGAATGTTAAAGATGATAGAAATAAACTTTAATTCGTTCATTAGTGTGAAAATCAAACAACTGCAAAGCCAGCTTTTATTATACCTTGCTCAGAAGGGTTTTGCAACAATGACTAATGCCAGCTATTTCTTGATCTGTCATTGTCCCGCATAGCCATCACTCTTCTTTCTTTTAGTCCCATCGTGGAACCTATGCTTTTAGCACCAGATTATGGAGACTTTGGTTTTGCCTGGACACCCAAGAAAGGTGGCAGAGAAGGGGAAGAGCGTGGTGTTACCAGTTCTAAAAACATTTCATTGGGAAATGACCATACAAGTACTGTTTGAGTGTTCCACTAGATGTGTCCCTTTTCTCTGTGGAAGAGGAACATTAAATAAAGAATTGCTTAGGATTTCCATGTGTGTGCTGCTTCAGTGCAGGACTTGGCAAGTAGTGGAGGGCTGCTGTGCAGTGCTCTGGCTTAACTCGGGGAGGCTGTGGCATCTCCCCTGCTCACGCTGTCAGGCAAGCTTTGACTCGTGGATATTAATTAACCCCAAATAGTTTTTCACCCTCTACTGTGGAATTTTTATTTCTCAGCACTTAGGCTTCTGCATGAAATTGGTTTATTTATCCCACATTCCCCCAGAGTGGAGAATTTTAATTCTTTAAGCACCAAATGTCTCTCTTTCTTCCTTTACGCAAGGCCTTTTATTAGCCTGCTGCTGCAGATCAGTAATTAGCTACAGAAGTGATGTTTGCAATTGTATTTTCTACCTGGGGAGGTTGCAGTAGGTGCAGGGTGGCCACAGCTCAGCCAGTCCATACACAAACACCTTGGTGCCAACTCTGCTTCTGCTTGTGCTCTGTCTCCTGGCAGCTTTCTCTAAGGGTGCTGCATAATTGCTCTGCTGGAGGTATTTTCATTAATAATGGAGTTTAACTTTTTAATGTGCTATTAACTACATTTCCCTCCCTTAGGCTGATATTAGCTGTGGTGGTTTATGGGGCTTTTCATGTGCACACAAATGGAATTGTGTGCAGAATTTGGACCTGTCACTCAGGGTGATGAGTCCCAGGGTTGTTAGTGAAATTTGGCAAGTGACCCGAGGTGAGGCATTTGGATTCTTTGAATGTGAGTTTTTCAGGAGGACTTAATGTTATTGAACTTTAAAGTGCTGGAGGCTGCTCTGGGAAAGGGAGGATGTCCTGTGCCTCAGTTTTCTCTAGTAATTTTAGTCTAGCTGATAAAATAACTGGTTGCCTGGAGCCTTGATGCTTCAAGCAGTTTAAAATGGCATTGCCTTACTTGAGGATTTACTGCCATAAAAGCATCAGCAAGCTCATCTGCCCTCAAGAAACTATGGCTTGATAAAGCTTCCCCTTGCAGACATGAGGAATGGTGAGGATGCCCTGTGAATCCAGGGGGACTTCATGTCCCTTCCTGGGAGAGTGGCAATAGGGGCTGTCCATGTCCCATCTCAGCTGCTTGGCACAGTCCCATGAGGGACTTGGTGTTTTCTTGAAGAGCTAAAAGCCAAGTCCCATATGCTTATCAAGAAAGGGATTTTGACTGTTTTCAGGTTACTTACATTTATTAAAATCTGTTTTTCTTCTCCTGGTTATAAATTAAGGCAATGCTTTCAAGACTCTTTAATTGGGGCTGTAACAAGGCTCATGATGTCTGGCAATGATGAATAAAGGGTTTGACTGGAGCATATGTTAATGCACAGAGAACAATGACGCTTAAAATAAATGTCCCCAAAGTGCCATATTTGGCAGTGGCTGCAGGAAATCTGTAGTAAATGATGCAGTGCTGCTGTTGTGTTTATGAGGGACAACAACAATGTCTGGCTGGTTCAAGGTTTTCATTCTGCTCAGCTCCTGTGTGGGAAGTAACCTGCAATGAGTGTCTTGCAAGCAGGTTTTCAAAAGTAGCCACTGGTCTGAGCTGTGTAAGAGCTTTGTTGTCATTCTCCCTGCAAAAGGCTGTGAGAATGCAAGGCACCTCCAACACCAGAGGCAGGGACTTCGGGGTTCTAGGAGCTCAGTTTGAAATATGGGCTGGAATTTAATTATTTAAGGTTTCCAGGCTGCATGTGGTCAAGGTGCCAAGTGTCTCTTTCTGGTAAACAGATCTCTGCCTCTGTTCCAGGATGCCACCGACCAAAAGGAGCCCCTGCATATTTAGTTGTGTTTGTGCTATGTGGCCTAAATGACTTGGATGTAAGACCAAAGTGCCATTTGCACTAAGACACAGCTTTTGCACTGGCCTGGTGTTTGGATCACAAGCAGAGCTATTTAAGCATAATATAAGCCTCTTTCTTTTGCAAAATTGATCTTTTTGTTCTTATGTTTACTGCATTGGCATGCAACTGAAACAAAAAAAAAAGCCTCTTATATATCACTTGCAAGGGTTTTAGTAGTGGCAATATGATGGCCCTGGAAAGGCATGCATTAAAAAGCTTGGAGTGTTGTAAGCTTTTTGATTAGTAAGAGATTTATTTCTCATCTATGGGCATAAAAGTTCTGTTACACATCAATTCATTAAGCAGATTAAATAAAGCCAAGCAAGTTGGCTGTGAGCTGAGAGCATAGATATTCTTTCACATGAAATGAGGGGGGGATGCACAGACAATTCATTTATCATACATTAGGCAGTAAAGTTCAGCTCAAGTCTTATTCCTCCCACCACTAATTTCATTTTTGGGGCCAAAAAACCAAATCTGAAAGCACAGGTAGAGTCTGTAACCCCATGTTTCCAGAAAGGGGATGAATGCAGAGGACAGGCAGCACAAGGTAGGGAGTGGGGCTGATAGAAGCGTGCAGGAAAGGGGTCACCTTCTTCTCCAAGAGGCTGCAGCCACCTTGGCTTGCAGGCTTCCCGGTTGTGCATCTGGAAGCTGAGCAAGGTGAAGGGAAAGAGAGGGAAGCACTTGGCTGTGGGTGGGGGTCCGTGCCTGTGGTTGGTTTGATGTGTTCACACGTGCTGGGCTGGCCGTGGGCAGCAGCTCTGCTGTGGCCCTGGAGCAGCTCCAGCACACCCGTGGGACAGCGATGGATGCTGTCCCATGGCTGGGGTCCTGTCCTCCCAGGGAAATAAACATTGCACGCTGCCTGCTGTGGCTTAAACCAAGCCTTCCCAGAGCCTGGGATCATGGGCAGGCTTTTAACCAGACTGTGCAGAGCCAGCCGTGTTTTTCAGGCAAGCATATCCAAGCTCTGTGGTAGGAGCAAAGAATGTGGTGATGTTTTTCTCTGACAGTACAGAGCTGCTGCAGGTGCCAGGGAAGATCAGTGTTAGGCAGCCTGTAACAACACCCTTGCCACAGCTAGGAGTGGACTAGGGAAAGCTGGGTGGGAGAAAAATCTGTATGCCTGTGCCAGGCTTAAAAGGGTTGGGAGAATTTTTACCTGGAATGGTTACAGATATAAACTTACAGAGTTATAGAAACTATTTGTCTAATTGCCCTAAAGAACTGTGGTTGAGAGTAATGGGAATATAGGACACTGTGAATAACAGAAAGGAAAAACCACTAAACAAAAAACAACAAAAACCCACCAAAACCCCGCTCTAAGCAAAATAAAAGACCCTGGCTGCTAGAGGGTTTCCAGACCTCAGCTAGTTGTCTTTGCACCGTGTTTCTTGTTGTTCCATGTTCTGGGGGAGTTTATTAAATCAGCACAGTCCTGTAGAAGGTCTGGATGACAGGTCAGATTTTCCTGGACCTGCTAAGTCAGGCCAGAAGTCATGTCAGATGTGACCCAGCCTCCCAAAAGGAGCTGGGGATGTTTGTGCCACTGATCTGTGCCAGGGGAGCCTGCCCAGGGCAGAGTTTGGGTTTCTCTGGCAGAGCTATGCAAACACCAAGGAGACAGAGGTGCTGTTACTGAAGATGATCTAGAAAAAGAGAGTTTTCTTCCTCTTTTCTGAAAATAGATCTTGCCTAAATAAACTCCTAGTTCTTTAAAGAACACCTGACAACCAGCCTGGCTTTTACAGCACACTGGGATTCAATGCTGAGTGAAGGCTTGGTTCACTTTCAGTGGTTGCTTTCTCATTAGAATTGTGTTAGGGAAATGCACTGTCAGTATAGCAGGGAGAGAAATTAGACTAATCCTTTGGGGATTTTCTTGTTTTTACTCCAAGATACTGCTTCATTAATGAAAGAAAGGAAAATAGGGGATTTCAGGCTTTTTTTTCTGTATTAAAAAAATCTGGTAAAATGAGCTTGTAACAACTTTTAACTTTGAATGAAGAACTGATACGAATTAAACAAAATACTTGTTCAACAGTCTTGCTTTTTGATCACTGTGGGAAGGGTAGCAAGCGTGGATATATATCAAGACCTGAAACCTGAGCTGGAAAATCACCTTAAGACAAACCCAGTTTGCTCCCCAAGTTACAGCTTCCAATCCACCATGGCTACTTTTACAGCAGAAAAATGATTTAGTGTTTGTCCTTGCCCACCCAGTTGCCGCTCATCTGTAGGTAAAACATCTGCTCCCAGTCACTGGAAGCCCAAATCGCTGCTTTTCCTCCTGCTGTTTCTGTCACGTAGCTCTAAGCAGGCTTCACTGGAGATTAACATGTTTAAAAGCTTTTCCTGTAAATTATCTTTAGTTGTATTAATTGACAAGTTCTTTAGTTCTTACTAGTGTTTCACTGAGCCTGAGCTGCCTAAGAGAGAAATAAATGTCACTGCCTTCTCTAGGACAGCGGGACTTTGTGAGTGCACAGTTGAACTGAGACATCCCTTGGGATTGCCTTACAGGCAGAAAAAGTCCTGCAGATTGCATATTAAACTTCCTATTTTTAACTTTATGTCAGGTTTAGAGAGCATAGCAAGACAACCCGATTTTCCCCTGAGGATCCAAGTAGAAATATCACTGTCATTTCAGTTCACTACTTGGGGATAATTAATTACTGCTGAGGACAACTAATCATTTTAAGGAATTTTTTTTTTTTTCTTGAGAAGGGCAGGAACAAACATAGGGTAAAAGTCTCTGGCTGACCCTACACAAGGCACTATGATCTACAAAATATAATAATTGTTTGCTGGCCTGAGCCTTGGTGATTCAGGGTGGGTTTGGTGGTGTTTGGGTTCCTTGGCCTGTCCTTGGTGGGTGAAACTGTAATTCAGTTGACATGGACAGTTTGTTCAGTAGTGGTTACTGTTTTCAGGTGACTGTGGAGAAAGCTCTGCCGGTGTCAAGGGCCAGAAGGGCCCAAAATTATATAAATGAGTCGTTTGTTTCATGCTGCTTGGGCAGTTGAGGATGAAAGGGCCTTGAGCTTCTTCCTGGCTTTCTTCTCCATCAGGCCACCAGCATAAGCCCATCCAAGAGGAGATGTAACAGCAGCTGAAAATCCTTTGCTGTGGGGGGATAGCTCAGGACTGAAAGATTTCAGAGTGCTTAAACCTCTCTGATACCAGCTGCTGCTCTCCTCCCTATCATCCCATCTCGTACTGATTGCTGGATGCTCTCTGTTGCAGAGCCAGCCTCCTAATGACATGGTAAAAGAGGAGCTTGACCATGAGCTGCTTTCTTGCCAAGTTCAGCTGTTTTCTCTCTGTGTTCTCTGAGGTCTTGGCAGGCCTCATTGCTGTGATAAACATATCCACAAATTTATGAAAAAACAAGGGTGATTCTTCTTCCAGGTCTCTCAGCCATGTCACAGATTTACTGGAAGAAGACACCAGTGTTCAGAGACACTGTCCCCTTCCCCACACCATCCCTGCATGTATCTTGATGAAAGCATCTTTCTGCTGGTGCTACTGGTACAGGTTTGCAGGTTTGTGGTGGCCCACTCATTATAATCTGATGGTAGTTTTGAGCCCTGATAGTCCTCCTGAATATCACATGTGACACTTTTAGATCATGTTGGCAGAGCAGGGGCACACTGAAACAGGGGGCACACATGTTCTTAGCTTCAAGGTTTTCCCTGTGAGATCAGGACAACATCATCAGGTCCTGATGCTGTTGGGAACCTTAAAAGTTTTCTCCCAGTTGTTCTTTCAAATATTTAGTAGGGTTTTTGAAGATAGTTTCCATTGCTTCTGTACTAACTGCTAGGGAAGTTTGAAAAAATCATGTGGAAGAGGAGAAGCAAGAGTCTATTCCTAATGCAGCCAAAGGGACATTTATGTGGCAAGGGGTAAAAGGAGAAACACATGGAAGGCTTTTGTGAACTCTGATAATTCTAGCTCTCCAGCAGGATGATAGAAGGCATCTATTTTCTTGTTTAATTGTTGCAGTTTCTGAGCCTGTGAAAACCACAAAAGTATTTAGAGTTTCTCAAGCTCTGTTTCACAAAACACTGTAACTACCAGAGGTTGTGCAGTTGCAGACATTGGGGGTCTGTTCATGAGACAATCCTGTTGTGCCAGCACAGGTAGCCAGCACCAGTGCTGCTGGTGAGCCTGAGGATGAGGAAGGGGGAGGAAACAGATATGCATGTTTAGTGTGCCCAAAGAGGCCTATCAGGGTTAGATACTGCCCTTGAGTCATCATGGTGCATGTCCTAGGCAATCTTACTGGTTTAATGGAGGATTTACTCAAGGGTGATGTAAACCCAGGCTTTTTTCCTCATTGCATATCCATCTTCTCTGACCTACTTGTTCTTACAGCATCAAGAGCTGCAGTGTGTACCCAGGACAATGGGGAAAAGCAAAGGGTCAGTGAAGCCAACAGTATAAAGACTTGTTTTGTAAAGTAATACTGTAATTATATAATGTTTAGATCACTGGCCCAGTTGAGGATGGGTCTGATCCAGCAGTGCATGGTAGAGGATTTCAGTGCTTGGCTGAACTATCCATATTGTAAGCTCATCCCAGGGCTCCTACTGAGGAAAAACATCATGTCCCCTCAGGTGAGAGAAATCAGGTACTGATGGTACTTACCTGTGGTTGCTTCTCTTTTCCTGCTTAGGCCATGGTCTAGGTGTTAATGTAAACCCACAAATCTCTCAATGTGTTGGATATTGTGACTTCCATAGATATGTACAGGGCAATTATATGGATGGATTTCCAATAAACAGACACTACAGAGCTAGGTGGAACATATTCTGGAAGCATGTCAGATCAAGAATGCTTTATAAATAAATCATAGCTGTGATATGTGGTGTGAGAGTATCTTATGAATAAGTTAGACTACCTGGGGTCAAGCACGGTTTCTTTGGGTCATTGTAAATGTGACAGAAAAGTCAGTTTTCTGCCTCTACTGTAACTTGCCTGGGGAAGTGGGATAGACTGGATGGTGGGAAGGAACATGGGCTAGGGGTAAAAAACCAAGATAATGTTGCCTGGACACTTTTCCATAAAAATATCTTTCTAGACTGAATAGGTGATACTTTCATTTCCAGCACAAATCCCAAATAAACTTCTTTCTCAGTTTACACTGTCCCCAGTAAACCTGGCTTTGTCCTAGACTGGCCTCTCTGAAGGAGAGTCATGATGGAATAACGTGGTGGTTTTAAATGTTCTCTGTAAATGCAGCCTGTTGTGCAGCAAGCTCATCTGCAATAGATATTTGGGATTTTGAAATCCAGGAGTTTGGAATTATTTCCTGAGGAAGTGCAGAGAATAATCCTAGCGTGAAAGTGTGTCTCCAAGTGGAAGATCCCTTATTTTGCAGGCACTTAAGTAGAAAATGTGACCACCTGTGTGCCCAGATGTCTGTCACGTACCAATCCAGCTGGTGTCCTCTCCTGCCTGGGGAGCTCTTGCTAGACTGAGGTGGTGCTTTAGCATTTGACCTGAGTTAGAGGTGAAGTGCTCCATGGGCAGGGACAGTGTCATGGCTGGGTCTTGGCTTCATTCATGCAGCAAAAGGCTGTTGCAGGTGCTCTTGCTGCAGATTACTTCCTCAGCTGTGTCTGCTTTGCTGCTGGCTGCCTGAATTTTGTCCAGAGTCTGCAAATACTACCAACAGATGCAGCAGCTATTTTTTTCCCCTGCACATGATTGAGGACAGCAGAGCTTTTACATAAGTAAAGTTTACTCCTGAATGCATGCATGCAAGTCCCGAGTGCTGGCTTGTACTTGCAGCTGGCTCTAGCCCTCCATTAAACAAATTCCTGAGTTCCTTGTTTGTTCATTTTCCTGTCAAACCTGTGCTGAGCTGACTGGGCATTTAGTAAGAGTAAATCTGTAAGAAACACTAATAGAGAGCAGCTGTTATTATCTCAAGAGAAACATCAACGTGAATCTTCCCTCAAGGTATTTGTGTTTCAAAACCAAGAGAAAATGTTTAGACAGTGGCTGGGCCATAGCAGGGAAACTGAAACACATTTGTAAAGAGGATTTTGATTTAAAATCCCTCTCCATCTTCACAACTTGCCATTATGCCAGCCAAGGAGGGACAAAGACCTCCCTGACCAGCTGCCCTGTCTTTCTCTCCTAGCTGAAAACCCTGTTGTACACCATGTTCATGAACTTCAAGTGCCCTCTTAAAATCCATATTCCTGCAGGGAACCTGCATTGAAGGCATCTTGTGCTGATCAAACCTTGCTAATTTCTAGGTTATGTGTATTCTTGGCCATATTTATCTGCACTGGGCTCTAATGCTGTCCTATAAATACCTTGGGGAGGATAATATTCCCTCTTGCATTCTTCTTTGCTGGGTTTAAGTGGGCCAAGCTGCTTTAGTCTCTGTTGTGCACAGCTCTGCTTGTGGCTGATCCTGCTGACCCTGTCCTGTTTCTGCTCCAGATGGGCTCCATCTCACTTGAATGCTGCTACACAAGAAAGCCACTTCTTTAAATATGAAACTCTTTCAGGTTGATAGGCTTAAAGATCAGCATCTTGTCTGGCATAAGGTTGGAGTCTGCAAATTCAGCATTTGGACTTAAATAGTTTTTCATTTTTCACACATTTTTAAAAAATTGCAGTATACACAGTAAACAGATGATGCTCAGCAGGACACTGCATAAGTGGCTTTCTGTTGTGTATTGCTCTCAGTGATGGATGAAATTAGGCTTCAAGAGTTACTGGCAACCCTTCCCCAGATCTGTGGCAGGGGATGTTTTTTGGTGATTTAATTTTCAACTCTTGTGCCATCACTTCTTAAAGTGCTTGTTTAGCTCTGCCAACCTTCACAGAGGCTGAGGAATGTAGAAACACTTGGATCCAAATACCTTTAAGGGTATATGAAGTTCAGATCCAGCTAAGAGCCTGGCAAGTGCCAACTAATGGAAGCTGTCACAGTAGCTAAGATTTATGGCTGGTTTTGTCCATTATCTCTCTGACTGTGTCTAAGGGCCAATGCCTCACCAGACTTCTCACAGAGCAGCCACAGATCAATGCTTCTGTAGGAAAAGTGTCTTCCCAACCTCCAATATTTGGCTTATTCCCTAAAGCAGGAGTGTTATTCTTCATAAAATGTGTCAGCCAGTACCTTTGGATGTTTTTTCTTATAAATAGATGATCCTTTGTGGATTTGTGCCAGCCTCTTCCAATATAAGGCACTACTACATTGAGTTTCAAAGGTTGTTACAGCTGAATTGTGCAGGGAAAAAATAGGGTGAATTTTGGGAAAACTGCGATCCAGTTACAAGTCAGACTTCTTTAAATGTATGTTTTTTTATTGAAAAACATAGCTGCACATTGTATTGTGCAACACATTCAATGAAGGCTGAGATTTTTGTAATACAAGTTTTTCTTTGGTTGCTTAATACACAACCAGAATTACATTAATTTACTAAGGTTCATGTTAATATCCTTAGTTCCACTTTGTTGCTGAACCTTAAATTGAGCTTAAATAATTGGTAGAATAAAAGATTACCAGGAACATGGGAGTTAAATGATTTCTGATACTTGTCTGGAATGAGTGAATGTGAATGAAACAGCAGAGCAGCAGTTTTGAGGTGACTGCTTTCCTAAGCTGCTGTAAGCATGCTGTTAATTAACATTTTTGCACTGCTTTTAAAATGTAAATTGCTCCAGGAATGTTAAGTATCATTATTATGGCAGTCTTGAAAAGCAATAGCTTAATCTATGAAATTGAGTCCATTCTTTAGAATTACAAGTGGGACTATGATGTGGCTGCTAGAGTAGCAAACTGTAATTCAGGACACTTGGTTCAGCTCTTGGGGCTTTTTAGTGGGGTCTGTCTGAGGTCAGCTCTTGGCTGTTTACTGCTCAGTGATGAGTGACCTGGTGGAAGGGAAAAGATGAAGACAGGTCTTCCATGGAGAGCCATGGAGTTGCTCAGTGAATTAGCACAAGGAAATGGTATGAAGAGTGTCCCTTGTAAAAGCAGTCATTTGGACACAGAGAGCTGAGAGGGTGGCCTATTTATGGGAAGCAGAAAAGGCACAGGGCCACTCACTCACTAGTCAGGTGAAGCAGAGCCCTCAGGACTTGACCTGAGCACTGTGTTCCTATCCATTGTTCCTGTGGTCGGGGAGTGATGGGGCAACTGCTGCCCCAGCAGCCAAGTCCAGCCCAGGGAGCTCTGTGCTGGGAGCTGAGCACAGCAAATGCTGTCTGTGGGAGGGCAGGCACAGAAATCTGAATAAGTAGGAAGGTGAATATGTTTTCTCTGAAATTAGCACTGGTGAGATCTCTTGTAGAATACCTGCAGCAGTTTTTGATACCTGTAATTAGAAAAAAAGTCTTTGGGGGGGGGGGGGGGGTTGAATATCAGAGATAAGTCAGAGAATAGCATGAGAATGATGATAAGGCATGACTTATAGTGAGAGGCTGCAGGAATCTGATTAATTGAAGAGTGATTGGATCTGTCTAGTATCTAGATGGAGAACAGTTTTTTAATGTACTGCAAAATCTAATGGTTGAAATGAAAGGTGAGCACACTCTGACCAAAAATAAAATGAGATTTAACTGTGAAGTTAATTAGCCATGGGAACTGCATCTGATGCTGAGGATTATGGTGACCTCTTAATCTCTAGAAATGTTAAAGTGAAGATTGAATGCTTTTCTACTCCAACTTTCGCCAAAGTTGATTCTGGACTGTGTCCTGGTCTGTGTAAGGTAAAGGACCCAAACAGATAACAAAAGTGGCCTTTTTCATTCACTGTGCTTCTTTAGGCAGGTTTAATGAGGGGTGTTGTAATTTCAAGTGCTATTAATGAAGTTGAAGCTCTAAGGTTGTTCAAAGACAAAATCATGACTGAAGTTGCCAGGGTCAAGATTTCTCGGATGCTGACTTCTAAGAGTGTTGAATCAGCCGAAGTCTCTTCGTTTCAACTGGAGTTTGCTCAGCAGCTGTGAAAATATAGCAGTCGGCTGGAGAAATAAGTGTCTCCAGAACTGGAGGTCAAGAAGAACTGTGTCTTCAAACACACATCTACAAATTTTGCTTTTTCCTTGCTGTGAGGACGAGGTTAGGGAAACAAGCACTGCTGTTGACCATTATCTCCCAAGGACACCTATGTGACCTCATGAGCTTTTGGAACAGGGCTCACAGAAGGGTGGCTGCACTTGTGCCCGTCTCCCAGCGCTGCTGGCGTCTGACGCTCGCGGTGCCGCCTGACGCAGAGCGGCTGAGCTGACCTGCTGTCTGGCCAGGAAACACGAGGGCTGTCTTGTAAGAAACAAAAACACAGTCAGGATTTGGTGTGTGTTGTCTGTGAATGCTTTTGTGTAAAAACCTGAGGAGAGGATGTGTGAGTGTTTCATCCGACCACTGCTCCAAGCCGGGCAGAGCAGGACTCTGAACAGGCAGTGCTGCATGAGGGGACACAAGCATCACTTCTTTCTATTTTCTTGCATTTTTTTTTTATATTGCTTTGTTTTGTTTCCATTTGGGATTTTTTTTTTTGGGGGGGGGGAGTTCTTTGCTTGTGGGGGCTTTTTGTTTGTTGAGTGTTTTGTTTTTTTTGTTGTTGTTCTGCTGTGCTTTGTTTAAACTAAACTATAAGCTCTGTTTTAATAGCAATTCCGCTGAAACAGTTTAGTCTGAGCTGGTGTTTTGCAACAGTGGTGTTTTTACGTGAGTCAGTCTTGGTAACATCAGAGTGGTCCCTGGTCAAGGGGGGGAGACCCTTTGAAGTCTGCAACCTCTCACAGGGAGGGAGATGGTTTGAGGCAGGTCAGCCGGGAAGGGATGGGAAGGTGTTTATTGCATCAGTGTGCATGTTCCCTGGTGCACAGTGAGAGGATACAAGGGATTTGTGTTCCTGAGGTTTCTGTGGTTTGCCTGAACTTTCCTCTGTCATCAGAGTATCTGCTAAGTAAGGGACAGGGCTGTTAGTGCTCTTTGGGGTGGTGCAGCAGACAAAGAACTCGTCACCAGAAGGTGAAAGTACCAAAATGAGACCCTGTGTGCACAAAGTGCTTTTATTTGCATACAAACTGCCTAACCCAGTATTAATGGATACATCTTGCACATATGGGAATCTAAGCATGACATGTCACTCCAAATGCACAGGCATCAGAATTTGACCTATTCAAAGTCACACGTTGAAGCGGGAAGCAAAAGCCAAGAATAGATTCAGGGTCCTGAACTTCTCCAACCTCTAGAATGGGAGCCAGATTTCATCTCTCACTTGTAATTATGGTCAAAGCCTGGGCTGGAAATGAGAAGCACTGATTTCTGTTTCTGCTCTGCAGAAGATTTACTTTATGACCTTGGAAGAAAATGTGTCCTTCTGTGTCTCAGTTTACCTCCCACTAATGGCAACAATTGTATTAGTACACAGTAAGCTTTAATGGACTCTGTTGCTGCACCTACTGAACTTAATAGCTCTCCTTGCAATGGGAGGAAGATCAGATGCACTGTGGTTGAAAGGATGGTGCAGAAGTGAGGCACATACCGTTTGTTTTAACATATGGGCCCAGGTAAAAGCTGCATATGCTCAAGAGTAGATGGCTCATGTGGACAGTAAGGGATCAGAATTCAGTCTGGAGAACAGCAGCTGTCTTGACCCTCCTTGAGCTGCTGCTGTGTGCATGTGTGGTCTCACCTGGTCCAGGTGCTGCTGGGACTAGGGGAGTGGAATTTGTAATAAATCCAAGACTCAAATCTGTCAAAAATTCACTGAGACAGGTGAGTGCTACACCTTGATGCTGTGTGTGAGTATGTGGAGAGTTCCTGACTGAGCAGGGTTCTGTCCAGTGCCTTATTTTCCTCATGCATTCCTCCAAGCTAGTTGTTTTTTAAGTATACAGAAACTACTTGCAAAGATAAAGCTGAACACTGACTCACCATGGTTCATAATGCTGAGCTAGAGGAGTTATCAGTCCCAGCACCATGGAAATGAGTGCAGCACCACTGGCTGCTCTGCATTGCCTCCTGTGCATTGCAGTGGTTTTGGCTGGCCCTTCTGAAAAGGTAAGCTAATGTTGCAGAGTTTATCTGATGTGTTTCATGGTAACTGGTGTCACCAAGTGGAATATTTCTGGCAAGTGAAATAATGTTTCTCTGTTCTGTTGGTAGATTAGGTGTAAGCACTACTATCAGTTTACACCTTTTGTGCTGATTCTTTGTTTCCTAGGCCAAGGGGTAATAAATCACTATCTGGTCTGCTGACCAGCTAAAAGTCTGTTGAAGTAAATTATCCCACAAAGACTGTTGCTGTGCATTTTACTTCATAGTTTTTCAGAACCTGATTAAGAAGTCCCTATTTTGGAGTATCTAGGTTGGTCAGGTCTCAGTGCATCAATACTTCCTCACTTCTAGCACTGGAGATCTCTAGAGCCTTCACTTATTGAAGAATTGTTGGTTTCCATGCTCAGCAGGGGACTGTGGTGCCTGAGAGAGACATGCAGCTACGTCCAAACCTATGCTACTATGGTTTGTCAGAAACTGAAATAGTCCTTTGATTTTACCAGGTGTGTAATTGCATGCTAAAGACATCCTCCATCCCAAAAAGCTTACAATTTGGAGAGGGCAGAAGGAGGTTTATGCCTCCAAAGTTCCTGTGTCAGGTAGCAGTTAATGTGTTCCTTTCCTCCTATCCAGGAGGAAGGACAGGGTTGTTCCTGTGCCATTATGAAGCTTTACACATTCGCATACACCCTCACCACCACTTTTTTATTCTAAAATGATTTTCTCATAAAATTGCCCTTGATCTCCAGCCTTGAGACACTGATGCATATTTATAACCCTTCCTCTGTACTTTCTTCTCCCTTGACTTTACCAAATCCCAGTCCTTGTCTGAGTTGGGGATACAAAGCACAAGCTGCAACCTGAGTGAGGATGAGGACTGGAAGGACTCTCTTGCTTTGCTTTTACTCTGCTCTGCTTTGAGCTCCAGGTATATAAAGGGGCACTGCTTTGCTGCGTGCTAATGAAGACATTCAGTGGGATATAACCTGTGCTTAGTCAAATCGCTCCAGCTCCAGGACACCTGTCTGACTGTCACTGCACAGCTATCTGAGGTCCTCTGTGGGCAAACAATAAGTGGCAAAGTCTCCCAACAGAGGGGGGCCTGTCTCCACATTCTTTCCAGAGATATACTCCTAAGACATTGAAGAGCAGAGACCAACTCTCAGCCAGTGCTGATTGTCACAACTCCATCACCTGATTCAGTCTGCCCTCACAAAGGACTTGTGCTTCGCTGTTTGGCAACAAATGAGAAATCGGGGTATGTCAGACAGCTCCCAATTTCTGGAGTCACATTGGGGAAATTTGGCATCAGGAATCATGCATCCCCAGGCAGTGAGGGAAGCCTGCACAGTATCTGAGGCTTAGGTTGTGGCAGGGAGGTTTCTGACAGCCTCACAGCTTCCTTTGAGAGGGTCCCTCTTCTCCCTGAGAAGCAGAGCACAAAGCAGGACAGCATCCCATGGCCAAGCCCCAGGGTTACAATTCAGCCATTCCTGCACCATAATCCCAGGGACTATTAGAACTATGCATTGGGTTGGTGAGAGGCTGTTAGGAAGAGCTTTAAAAGCATGTTTTACACTCTGCCCTTGGATGCAAAATCCGTATGCTGAGGGTAGTGAGCATTTGTATTCAGATGCTTTTCCAAGCTCTGGAGTTGAGTGCAGTGGAAGAAAGTGTTTGCTGGGTTTTTTTCAGGCAGAGACAAAGCACAGGATGGTCTAGCAAGCTGTTTTCTGGAAGCTGCTCTTAGAGATGTGTTTATTGGGTTCTTTTGCTTGTTCTCTGCTTGTACAGTCACAGAGCTTTCTGCTTTCTTTCACCTGCTGTTTGTGCAAGACAAAACCCTATTCTCTGCACAGGTCTCAGCAAAAGGCCTGGTTGTAGTTTGGCAGGTGGATTTCTATGTGATGGTCTTTGGTAACTTAAATACTTCTGGTGTCTGCTAGATATGAAGCATATTCACAGAGAGAAACACTGCCTGCCTTCAAGAGTGTCTGGGTGTTGGTAGTTTTTTCGGTAGTTTTAGTTTGGAGGGGGTTTTGGTGATGTTTTTTGCTGCTGTTGGTTTTGTTTTTTCTAACTGCAAAACGGGTTTGCCGTGGCTTGGACAGAGGAGTGCTTTTTCCTTTTCTATCTGACCCGTTCATGTCAGGGCCTTGGCTTCATAGGAGTGAAAGAAAAATGTCCCTCATGAGCTGTGCTGCAGAGCTGTCAGCCAGGAGTTTGCATGGATGTCCTCTCCTCTGCATCTTTGCATTGCTGTAAATGGTGCTCCAGTGGAGCTTCTCTTGCTGGCAAGGCTTCTCAAGAGGTGATGAAAGGGCAGGGCAGCCTCTGAAGGCATGGGAGGGCTCTTGGCATCCTGGGCTTCATCCATTGACACAACACATCTTTTGATGGTGTGCTGATAATTCACGTCTGGTGCTGAATGGGACACTCCAGCTGGTGCCATGGATCAGCTGTTGAGTGCTGGCTGAGCACACTTAGGGCTGTCCCACTGAGTTCACCAGCTGTGCCAGTTAAATGATGGCTGCACGCTTCATCAGGAACCACTGCCTTCTAGAAGCCATGGAAGCGATCATCTTCACTGGGATGACAATTTCTGAGCTTCTTCTGTGGAGCAGGTGTGAATTGTGAAGAAGTGGGGTCATCTTTAGTTAAGTGCCCTCAGCATCAATCAGTTACCAATATTTCAACTCCCTTCCCTGGTGCCTTTGGAGGCATCCGACATCCATCAAATAAAGCAGTCTCCAGATGGCCCCAACATATGGTCCATGTCTTGGAATAGCTGAAATCTAAATGCTTGCCTCCTTGGGAAGCTGCAGCCCCTTGCTGAGTCTCAGCATCCAAGGGAGATGCCTGCTGCTTTAATCAATGTGTGTTCCACTTTTTTTTCTGCTTTGTCATAGTCATAATAATAAGCAAGTCTTGCTTCAGCATCCCGAGCTGCAAGAACCTTTCTGTGCTTGAAATATTAAATGCGTGCCAGTCCCTTTCTTTTTCTTTCCTCTTGTCTTTTGCCTCATCACTAGGACCCTACTGATCTTCTGAATTCTCACAGCACTAATTATTCTCCTCTTCCCTCCTGCTACTGCTGCTCTTCCTTCCTTCCTTCTTCTAATCTCTTATTTGTATAAATCACCAAGGGTGAAGGCAGAGTAAATATCAATAAAGCAATTCAAGCTACTCATGATGTTTCTAAGGGCTGCCCAAGGGGAATGGCAATTAGTGATGGCTGTTACTGGTCTGTCTCACTTCACACCAAAGTTTGTCTCAGTCTGTCATCTTTTCGTTCCTTTGTCCTCACTCTGTGTTTAGCATTGTGAAATGGCAAACTAGTTCCTGAGTCTGCTGGGATAGGCCTCCAAATTTGTGTTCCCTTAAATATTCTATCTGATTTGATGCTGTAGTCCTACTGTGCCTAGGAGTACTACCAGCATAAGTACTGGGAGTTGGACAACACCCAAGGAAAAGCAGACTTGAGCCTATAATGACCATTTTCCTTGTCCCTCTTGAAATCTGTTTGGAGGGAGAGTCTCCAGAGGAAGACACGCTTCTGTAACTCCTGCTCCCTATCAAACCAACAAGTCTTTTAAAAATAATTCTAAAAAATAAGTTAAATTATGAAGTTGGATGGAAAAAAGTCCCCGCACAAGAATTTCAGATGGAAATCTTCCACTAATTTAGTTAATATATCAGGAAAAAATAGGGTGTTCCTTTAAAAGTGGCATATGTGACTAAATATGAGATGATATTGCTGCATTTGGGGTATATAAGTAGCTATGATTTGTTTGTATTTGCTTTGTGTGTAGAAGTATTTGGTCAAGACTTACCTAAATCAAAACTGCAGTTAAAATTCCCATTGATAGAGGGCCCATCTCTGCCAATACAAGCCCTGAAGAGGAGTTGTTTGTGCTGCAGTAGATCTCTGTCATCCTGCAAGGTTCATAAACTTTATGAAGTTTACCTTGTGAGTGATGTAACTCTGTGTTGCAGGTGTCAGAGGTTGAACAACTTGCCTGGGACTCATGCCCTGGTCCCTAATGGCCTCAACCTGCTGAGCTCTGCACAGGTTTGTTATTGCAGAGCTGAATTCACACACCCTCCAGATGCTGATATGAGATCTGGCCTTGTGTACTCGTCTGTGTAATCTGTGGCTCAATTAATTTAGCCTGTGGCATCCACACAGAAGTCCATTGCTTTTTATCTGGCGTGGTGGTAGTTCTTTGCCTTGTGTTTGAAATCAAGGCAGATGCTTCCAGAACTGTACCTTGGGTTTTTAAGGTTTTGGAAGTGGAGAGCAGAATGAGATTCTGCAATGTGGGAAGGAGTTACTGATACTCCGTTTTTTTTTTTTTTTTAATTTTCCATGAAAGTCCATGCTTTGTGGAGCTCCAAAGCCAAAGTCTCACTTTCTTTAGCCCAGACTGGTCATGGCTGCATGGAGAGGTCCCAAAGCTTCACTTCCCACCACTGTGATGCCATACTGTCAGAGGTGATTTGCAGTCTTTGTCTAGGCTATCTTTTGGGGTGAGACCTTTATTATGCCTGTTTGTTGATGCTTGTCCTCTCTGCTGCACCTGCCAGAGGGACTCCTGTTAGCACCCACTGCTTTGGTAGATTAAATTGCCTGTATCCAGTTTGTTACCTAGGTCACCAAAGAGCCACCATGTAGCCACAGCTTCCCAGCATGACCCTACAGGTGTCCCCATCTCACCCTCTCCCTTCCCCAGAGGTACCAACTCATGCATGAGGGCTGTGGAGTGAGCCTTTGTGTGCAGATGGCAGCATATTCGTGTCTCTTGTAAATTATTTACAAGTCTTGATGGTTATGTGCAGGAGGTATTGTGCCAGTATTGAGATTACATTAATAAATTAAGTCTTGAAGTTAGAAAAGAGTTTGTGATGAGAAAAAGGGCAGGGCAGCATTCTGGAAAAGGTTCCCATAGGAATAGTAAACTGCTTGTGTTTTTTCTGGATTCTCTTCAAGCTTTTATGGTGAGCTCATATGAAGTGATGATCCAGACTAGTGTGTGCAGGACAGGGTACTGGACATCTTGGGACCATAGCAGTTGCCTGTGGGCCTCATTCAACATCATATTTGCAGTGGCTTTGCTTATTTTCTCTTTCTGCAAAGAAGTTACAGTTACCTGGATTACCTGTGATCACTTCCCCAGCTTGCAGGGTAATGGTGCCCGAGGTGTGGGTGCTGGGGTGGCTCTGAGCAAGGCAGCGGGGCCAGAGCCTGGCCACAGGGCTGTGCAGATGTGGCCATCTGACTTTGGAGATGCTTTTGTACCCACAGGCATTAAAGTGACTCTTTGAGCACGAGGCTCTGTGGGTCTGTGCTGAGTGTTACCTTTGTGCTTTAGACACTTGGCCAGGTTTGGCTTCAAGGAGCTCCTCCTTGGCTCTGTAGGACAGACAGGATTGGTCGGGCAGCAGCTGAAATAGGCCAGGAAAATGTCTGGAGTGTCTCTGTATCCCAAATCCCATGTTTTTCCTCTGCCTAAATCCCTGCTCACTTCCCTCTGCTGCTCCCAAATACCCCATCCTTTCCGTTTTCTCCCCTTCCCTTGCTGCTCAGTCACCTGCCTGTACCCCACATCTCGCTGCCAGCGGCAGAGCTGCTTAATTAGATCCTTTGCCGTGTGCTGGTGTCCTCAGTGAGCAATGGGAACTCCAGGAAGCACCATCAGCCTGGAGCTTTCCCTGCCCCTCATCACAGCAGTTGCAGTTCTTTGTCACCAGAGGCTGATGCCTGTTATAATTGCTGCTGATAATGGTTGTAAGACATGTCCTCTCCAAGATGTGAGGTGGTACTTAGCAGAGGGAGAGAAAACTCTTTCAAACCATATGGTTTTATCAGCACTTGTTTGATGCCAAGGTTGGCTCTTGGTTAAATTGGGATCCCACTTTGCATGCCTACGTCTGCTGAAGGAAAGAAAAGTTTGAGTTGGGGCTGTAAAATGTTCAACTTTTTTCATGTTTATTTCTATGCCGTCTTTCTACATGTAAAGCATACAGCTTAAAAAACAACTATAGATGTAATATTTTGGACTGTGGTACTGTACTAAGATGAGTCAATTCTGTCTCCACTGAGAAGTAGGAAGAAAATCTCTGTGGCTGTCATGCTCCATCACCTTCCCTAATCGCTTTGAACATGCGTTTCTGAAGACACTCTCTCTATTGTTTCACATGCCAAATTATTTATACTGTGCTTTGAAGACCACCACTGGTGTATGGGAGTACACCACATCTCTGGAAGGCACTCAGGAAGGTTTCAAGTGTGGCAAACTCCTTATTTCTGTGGTTTTTCTCTGTTCATTTATTGGTAGGTTGATGGGTACAAATGAAAGCATGTGGTTTTTCATTGAGACCTCGTTTGGTCTGTTCAGGGAGATGATGCATCATGAAAGAGCAGATTTTGTTCTTTTAAGTTCACCCTTAAATAAGAAAGCATAAAGAAAATTGTTGCTTGTACAAACAGATACTGGAAAAAACCTCTTCTGGAAAACCTACTGAAGTAAAACTGGGACCGAGGGAAAAGGAGTGGTAGGAGGTGTGAAGGGATTTTTGACACAGTTTATTCATGTAGATGTGAGGTCTGGGACTGTGAATACAAGAGGTGTTTTCTATGAGTGCTCTGGGTCAGTTTTATGCCCACCATGTGGTGTGCCAGCCTGGCTCAGTGGCTTGAGTGGTCAGAGGTTAAACTGTAACTCACGTTTCAAGTGATGCAGAGCCTTGTGCCTGTGTTTGAGACTGTGGTGAACTGTACGGCTGTAGTCAGTGTGTTTTATCCCCAGATTTTTGATTTAAGTCTTTTTCTATCCCATTTTCTCTTTAAAATGCTCATTTACAAAGCTTCATATCACAGTTTTTACCAGTAGGAAAGTTATAATTAAATCAGCCAGAAAAAGAAGAGACTGAACATTCAGCATATCTGAGAAGGGATCAATTTAAGACAAAAAGATTTTAATGCATTAGAAGAGTTTTGGGTGTCATCTGTCTCAGCCTGTGCCTTCCCCACTGCCTGATGAGAATGCACTTAGAGCTGCTGCTGAAAGCACACTCACAGCATGACGTTATTGTGGAACCTGGAGTCAGTGCACACTAAACTTGATACATAGAATTGTGAATTGGATTTTTTTTTTCCCCTTCTGATGTTTTATATCTTCATTAAAAAATAGAATCATACCTAATATCCCCAAATAGCAAATGTGTGAATCAGAAGCTTATAGCTACGACATTTTGAGGATACTGCATTTCTTATGCAGCATTTAATCTGAAATACCATAAGAAAATCCTGTATTATCTCCTCTCAGAATTTGCAAGCAGGGCTTTGAACAGAAATAGAGTTTTAGTAGAGGCAAGTATCAGTTCTCCAGGTAATCTGATCAATCCTTTCCTCTTATACCACATGCTCTGCAAAGGCCTTTTTCCTCACACAGTTTTTCTTAGTGAGAAATGTGAACATTTTTCACCAGTCAGCCAAACTACTGTACTTCCTCCAAGCTGGAGGGGAAAAAATTTAGGTCCAATGGCATATTTTTGTAGAGGGTGTCATAATGAAACAAGGATTGTGAGGTCCCTGTCACTTCACTGCTCAGCCTGACACAAGGCTTTTAGCAGGAGCACAAGTGTTTGCTGGCAATGCTGGCAGAACAGCTTCAGTTGCATGTTGACTGACTGTAGGCAAAAACAAGCCTGTCCAGAAAGACTTTATGGAGTTCAGTTGCCCAGCACTGATGTTTAGTGCCATTTCAGTCTCCCCCAGAAGTGTAGGATGTTCACATTAGTGTGGGCAGATGTAGCATCAGTGCAAGCAGAGCTGGTACAGCCTGGAGACCAACATGAGTGAAAACTGAATCGAGGAGGGGATATCAAGTTGGTGGTAAGAGTTTTAATTGGAGAATCTTTATTAGTACAGTGATGCAAAGGTGCAAAGACTAAAAAAATTGCATGGGCTATCTTCTTGCTGTGCATTTTGGGACTTTTCTGGTAGGGTAGCTTCCATTATGATAAAATGTTAAAAGTTGTACAGAAGAGGACTCCCAAAGAGCTAACAGTCTCTGGCCCTCATGGCTTGTCCATGCCTGCTGGTCCGCATAGGTTGAGCTGTGCTTCATTTACAGGCTTTAGCTCTGTGTGCCACTCTTTGCAGGACAAGTCAAAGGGTGAATGAGACAGGTATGATGTTGTGTAAGAGTGCTGTGTGTTGTATTGCTGCTGGGTTTTATCTTTACTAAGGCTTATTCTAAACCCTCTTTGTCTAAAATCTACTGTCTGAGTCACCCAGACAAGGCTTCGTGAGAACACATGCGATCTAACCACTGTTAGCAGACTTTTGCTTTTATTATCCTTTGGTCCAGATTTCATGTAGCTCTCACTAATTCGGATCTGAATATGAATGCCTTTGTCTTCCCACAGCACTTCTGTGCAACTTCTGTCATGTAAACTTGAGTTTAACCCTTTTCTTTCTGTTGATCATCTTTCCCTGCTTACTACTGATTATCCACTTTGACCCTGCAAGAACTAAAAAACACTTTAGGGAAAAACAGGCTTTGAAGAGTGGATGTTTCTTGAGTGAGAAACCACAGATAGCTTTTGTTTTTATAATTTGTTTGTTTGTTTATTAGGACATCATCTCTCTTGCCTCATGTCTGTGTGACCCCAGAAAGTCTGTCCAAGCTTGTTCTTAAAATTGCCAGTTAGTTGTGCAACAACACGTGCTTGGATCTTCTGTAGGAAGGGAATGTTTTGCCAAGAAAGGGCATCTGCTGGGCAAGGAGGACTTATAAATGTATAAGCACCTTCTGGCCTCTGTCCCTGCCTTCAGGGCTTGACGCAATGCCCTGAAGAAGTCAGGAGCAGCAAGGCTGGAAAAGGGCTTGGGACCTTCTAGTTGGGTTTCTTGTTCCCTGAGCAAATTGTTAGTCAGGCGCCTTCCCATCACTGTGGTAATTGAATGTTTGTGCAGACATGTCAGTATGGGGAGGGTCATTACCTTAATTGTGTTCAGTCATTACATAAAAGACTGTCAATGAGGAGCTATAACTGTTCAGGAGTTTTAATTACGACCTGACGTGACGTTTTTGTCCTGGCCTTGCACACTTCTGTGGGTGTATTTCTGAAGGAGGTGGCTTTTGTTGCTCCAAGCTGATGACTCCTCTCAAGAAGTTGTTCTCTCCATCAAGGTGACATTCTGGAATGACAGTGCAACACATCACTGAGAAGTGCTCACCGGGGAACTGTGACTTGAGTATGATGTTTCCCCATATTGCCAGTCTTTTGCAAAGGGGAATGTTTGGGATTCTCCAGTGTTTTCCATCACTCCTATATTATCATACTTTAATTATGAAGAGAAGCTGTATTCTCTTAACAGCTGTGCCTTCAAACAGACTGAGGAAGGGCCTGTTTTAGCTCCTTGTCTTGTCCCAGGATGTCTCCTTGCAGGTCAAGGAGAACTTGGTTGGATGATTTGTAATAAGAGATTAATTTATATTAAATGTCCAGACACTGGACAGACGGGGAGTCTCAAACTGAGATACTCATGCTCTGACTACCCTATCAAGGATGCTCAATGCTTCCAAAATGTTTGTCCCCTTGAGGTCTCCTGACCTTGGTTACAAGAGAATGAAAACACCCTTATGTGTTGAGTACTTTCTTTAAAAAGGTCCGTAAATGGATCTTGCCCAGAATTTGCTCTTGTGCTGAGTTTCTGCTGCTTCACATTTGTAATTCATGCAGAGGCTGTAATGGAGGAGTGAGCTGCTGGGCTGGATTTAAATGATGCCACAGATTTTTCATAGTGCTACAAGAACGTCTTTAGCTTTGGTGTCTGTTTTGGGGAGCCTGTGAGCAAAGGTGTCTACTGTTGGTAGGGCAGGACTGATAATCAAGTTCTCTACTGAGGCAGAAGCTTTTCCCCAGAACTGGAAGTCTGCAAGAACCTTTACCTCCCATTGCTTCCTGACAATGTGGTAAAGGGCTGATTCTTGGGTCTGGCACAGCACCTGGGTAGAGCAAGTGGGATATTCCAATTAGGAGTAAAATTGGTGGAAAATGTATTTTGTGACTTTCATGTATCTGTAATAGGGTCTGAAAGCAGCTGCACTGAACAGATGCAACTTAATCAGTGCTAAGTGTCAGCTGCACTACAGTCTTAACCTCCTGGGTAAGACATACCTGCAATAAATAAATAGGGTAGATCAGGGAAGGTTAGTTTGTAGTATTTTTTGGCAATGGGCAGATGTGAAAGACTGTCATTTAGGGGCTGGAGGGTTTCTTTGCTCTTAGGTCTAAGTGAACGGAAATTTTCAACTCTGCAAGTGCAGCTGGATGAATAATTTGTAGTGAATAATATATCTGAAGGCTTTCACTGCATTTGGGATTGACAGAAAACACATCACAATTTTAATTATTGGGAATGATTTGCTGAAATATTCAGGAGCTATTTTTGGTTCCTGCAGACTGTGCATGAAAAAGTTAGCTATTTAAAAGCCAGTCTCTTCTCCCCTTGCCACCCCTTCCCCTGTGTTACTGTCTGGTTTCCTTTCTCCATCTAAGCTTCCAAGAGCAGGGCAACAGGACTCCCTGCATCTTGGCTTGAGACTTGGCACACAGGAACCTTAAAATAAAATAATAATTAAAAAAAAAAAAAAGTTATTGGAAACCTTCCTACTCTTACACTCAGCAGAGGGCATGTGAGGGGGATCAGGATGAGGTTGGTTATTGGCTTCTTGAGGTGCTGAGGGCTTTCCGTGTGACTGGGGTGGGAATATGCAAAGTGGAGAATGGAGACTTTTGGAGAGACAAGGAAAGCATTACAAAAATATTATGTCTCTTCCTCTCCTGCACTTTTCACAGCTTTGAAACCTCAGGACTGGCCATCAACAATTCAGAGTGTTATGTGAACGTTGCACTACCAAGGGTGTTTGGGTAATACAGACTCCTAATGTGGGGAGTTTCTGGTGTAACCAGTTTCCTGAAACTGCTGGAAACAGCTATTTGCCCTCCTGACCCTCTTCCCCTCCTCATACCTCCCCACAGGATGCTTCCCTACTGCTGAACCACAGGCCATCCCCTTAGGGCCAGGCTTGCTGCCCACTGCTGCAGGGGAGGGATGCAGACACTATAAAGAAAATCAGGGAGAAATAAGATGCTTTCAGGGAGAAGGGTAGGCATAATTGAAGTACAAATTTTCCTTCTCATCTGTGAAGAAAGCAAGGCAGCATTTTGAAAATGCAATGCATAGGGATGAATAAAACCGTATTTTTCCTGAATAACTGAAACAGCAACCAGAAAGTGAGGAGGGAAGATGCAGGTACAGAGCGCACCGCTTTGCCTGGGCTTCTGTCAGCTGCGCTCTAAAATGCTTTGCTACCCTCTGGTGGCTTCCTGAGGATCTGTGCAGTCTAGTTTCCATTTCTTGTACAATCTCCTGCCAGCTTTTTCAGCTGCATTGAGGAACCCAGATCTGCTGCTGGAGGTTTGTATTTTCTCTGATTCCAAAGGAGCAGTACAATAATAATGAAACAGCAGCTTTGTGGTTTTGTTTTTATGTTGGTTTTCTGTTTTGTTTTGGATTTTTCCCTGTTGTTCATATGCACTCTCTTTTGATCTACAGTTATAATCACAAAGGTAGCTTGATTGGGATGTTCAAATGAAGGAATAATAGCTTTGTAGCTCGGTGGGGTGTGGTGGGGCTCTGCAGTGTTTGAGAGTGACACAGGTTTCTTTGTCCTGCAGAATGCAAACCCCTGTCCTCTACTTACCTGCAGAGGACTCCAAGTGAGTACCAGTGAAATTAGTAATAGCCAACCTCCCATGATCTCCAGGAGTCCAGAACAGGTCCTGCTCAGCCTGGTGCAGGGGCAATGTTCAAACCTCAGTCATCCTTCAATGTGCCTTTTTCAGTCAGTAGCTTCTTGCTTTTTCCCTTTTTCATTTTCCCTGTTCTTTAATTGATTTTCCATTGTGGCTTCATAGCACAGAAGCTGTAGGTAGGGATTAAAGGACAGTAGTTTGACATATTTACAAGAAACTCCTCCTAGGTATTAATTCCTGGGTTGTGGGGTCAGAAAGGCTCTTGTGATCTTTCAGTCTGACCTCATGTGGAGTGCAAGTCACAGGACTGCCCTCAATTGACTCCTGCTTGAAGTGCAGTGCTGAATAAAGAAAATATCCCCTCTTACTTTAAAACTTTCCAGTGATGGAAGATTCACCTTGTGAAATTGTTCCAGTCCTTTATTACCTTCAACATTAAATACTTCTGAACTTTGCTTTGTTTAGTTTCAGCTTCCACCCTTGGGTTTTCTTGTTGCTTTGTGTGTTTGGGAAGCTGCGTGTTGCCAGAACTCTGTCCTGTGTAGGACTTACAGTGTTGATAGAGTTGCTGAGCAGTTGGAGCTCTGAGAGGCACCTTGGTTGTAAGAAATGAAATATTTTTAATGTTATTGTCTGGGAAGGTGTGGGGTGGGATGTGAAATCACAAACTCATCACCCAGAAGGCACACAGAAAGAGCAATGTAAGGACATGATGGGGAGTGTGTGTGCTTTTCCCCAGTGTTTGTCTGCACTGAGTATTTCTAGGGTTTGCATACTTAAAACAAACAAGGAGGATTTACATAGGTTTTCAAGTGAGATCTTACTGCAAAATTCCTGCAGAGGTTGAATTTCACGAGAAAATTCTTGAATTACAAAAATGTTTGTTGTTTTGAGTGCATTTTTTTGTAAATCAGCTGTGCTGAGGTCCTTTGGGATGTAGGCTGCTACATTCAGCACAACAATTGTTGTTAGCTTCTTACACTGCTCTTATTTATGATATGTTTTATAAGCAGTTCCATCTATCTCACAACTTGGCAGAGCTTTGGAGTGGAGAGCAGCCAGTGCCTTTTGTGCTGGATTAGCCTACAAAAGCCCTGAGAGAGAGTATGACCACAAGTCTGGCAGGCAGTAAGCCCATCTACAAGGCCATCTTAAAGGAAAATGGCTTTTTGTGGTTCAGCCAGAGGAAAGGGATGCAGTAGATTTGAGTTACTTCAACCACAGAATATGCTGTGACAGCAACATGGCCCAGCTTCTTCTGTGGCTCGACCTCCATCAAGCCAAACTTGCTCTTTTTAAAGCCACTTGAAACCCCACAGGAGATGGTGGGAAGTCAGTCAGTGTGGAGGTGTGGGGCAGGCTTTTAGGTTTCAAAGTCTTGCCACTGCTTGGCAGAGCGCTGAGCCCAGCACATGGCACCAACAGTCCTCAGTGCAAAGGCACTTGTAATACAGCTCCTTCCACAGCCTCATGGGCTGCTTGTGTGAGGCTCTGCTTATTCCAGTCCTGCTGCAGTATCCCTGCCTGTGAAGTGGGGACAGAAATGCCAACCTCAGCGTCTCTGCCAAGGCAGACTGTAAGGATTTGTTAATGTACACAGCTGTTGTGGGAACAGCGCTGCTGTTGATGTTCAGCATCCCCAATCTATCTTCTGGCACTGATGCTTTCTAAACCAAAGAAGTGTTTTGAGCTGATGCCAGTAGTCATGGATATGTCTTACAAGATCTGTTGCAGCCAGATGCAAACTTGTTTGTGCTGTGTTTTGGGCTGGCTGGACTCAAGCTTCTTCAAGACTTGCAGGCTGTGTAATTGTACAGCCGGGGTGTCTGAGCTGATAAATCCAGTCTCCCAGCAGACCTTCATAGCTAAGTGTGGTGCTTTGCTGACATGGTTACAAGGCTTTGGGCCTGGAGACAGTTTACATCCCTCCCTCTTAGGGAAACTTTTCACTTGACAATAAAAGTGTGGACACTTCTGAAAAGAAACCATGTGCACCAGCCTTTGAAAGCCCTGTACCCTCTTCCCAGGAAGACTAAGGGGATGACATAGAGTATGAAACTGAGAAGGCTTCAGCTGAGGTGTTTTACACTTTAAAATCACTTTTATTTTCAATGTCCATCTTGATCTTGTCAGACCACAGCTAGTTCTGGAGGAAGACGAGATGCAGACTGACAGCCTCAAAGTCAGGCAGTAAGGGAGGTCACAGGTATGCATGTGAGCACCTCTGCAGAGGAGACACCAGACTGCTCCATTCCCCGTTGTACAGCCTGTCTGTGTAGTAACGGGAGATGATTTTCCTGCAGGAAATCATGAGTATTTCAGGAAATCAGTATTTCTGCCAGTTCAGCAAGAATGCACTTTGCAAGTTGGGGATCTGTGATCACTGGGACTTCCTGAAAGCTGTTTCTTCCCCAGCTGCTTGTATAAGAGGGCATCAACAATAGAGGTGTGAAAACATAGAGAAAGAAGCAATGAATACCCTGTGACTCCAAAAGGAGAGGGGAAGGACACAAAGAAAGGGAGAAGAGCCCTCTGTCCTCAAAAATCAGTCTTTCCCATCAGTTTTAGAAACAAAACTGGCAATGGTTAATAAAGAACAATCCCATCTACAAAATTCACCAGTGAGGTTTGGCTTCTAGTACTGAGGGGAGAAATGCACTTTGGAAGCTACATTCCTCCCTGTTTTCCAGGGCACTGCACCCTCTGGCTGCAAGTGCATCAGACAACTTTCCCAAAAGGGCACTTTGGGGATGTAGCCTACATCTCTGGAAGGAATTGAAGGGGGAATACGTCTCTGCTAATGAAAGCTGCAGCTAGAAATAAGAGTTCTGGAGGTTGAAAACTAGGTTAAAAGCAGCCAAGAACGGAAAGCAGCGGAAGATGGAGTGGGTTAAAGAGCTCTCAAGCATTAGATGGTGGATGGGTTTAGCTTCACTCTCAGCTCCTGGGTAATGCAGTCCTGGCAGATTGACAGGGCTTCTGGGGTGAGTTGTCACAGGATGCTTCAGCTTGTTGGTTTTTTTTCCTTAGGTTTTTATTTTTAGTTGAATTCTCCCACTTAACACATGCTACAGTGACCCCTACTGCTGCCAGCAGTCAATGACCCAGCACAGCCATTAAACCATGGGAAAGTATTGCCTGTAGTCTTAAGAACAGATATCATTTCTAACCCTTAAGTATGCAGAAAGTCTGCTACTACCACACCATTAAAGAGGAAAGCTTCTGTAAACCCTTGTGATGATTAGACTGTGGGTACAGTGCTTGTGTAAAGAACAAGAATCAGAAAAGCCTTCAAAATAAACCTATTCTCCCTTTTCCAAGAAAGATTTGGGGTGGGCCTGCTGACCAGTTGGACCTACCACATGGCAAAACTGCTGTACTGCACCACATGCAGAAACAGCATCCTTGTGCTCCTGCTTGATTCCAGCCACCAGGACTCTCTCCTATTTTCAAGAGCAGTTATAGGGTAGAAAAATCCTGACAGCAATAAGATTATGGAAGGGTGTTCGTCGCTACTGCCCTTATGAAAGTGGACAGAACACAGCTGCTCTGTGTTCTGTAACTTCTTGTGATGTGTTAGAAGAGCCTCATACTGGTCTATACCCAACATCTCAGGTCTCTGTTAACTACCTTGATCCTGGCTGAACCATCACCTGCTTATTTGATCTCTCTTTTCAACATGATTTTTCTAGTAGGGGAGTAAGATCTTGACAGGGACATTAGGATCTTAACAGGACTTAAAAAGAGATAGCGGGGAAATATGAAACTTGTAATATGAAATAAAAGGAAGTCTTAAAAGTTGGGATATTAAATGTAAATAGCAGGGTCTCAGTGAAGTGCAGTGCAAATACAGCTGCTGCATGGCAGGATGGCCAAGTTCCCATTTCCATTAATTGTAGTTGGTATAAACACCCCCAAGAAAAATGGTAATTGGCCTGAGCAAGGACCGTCCATGAAAGCTTCCTTGATGAGTGTGGCACTATGGGAAAAATTATGGGGTACCAGAGCCATGGCCCAACAGTTTCTACAAGGTGAATACCTAACGGAAAAGCAAGCTGGGGAAGAGCAGAACAATATGTTAAAATGAGATTATCCAAGCACTGCTGCCTGCATCCCTAACAAACCAGTGCAGGCTTTCCCCTATGACTTGTTCCCCAGGAGTTGCTCTGTTCCAGTTTTAGCTGCTCAGACTATCCCATAGGCTGGAGCAGATGCCAGCTCAGAGGTTGTACCTGATTGTTAATGTAGGCCTGTTACCAGATGCTTCCCCTGGTGGTGTACAAGTAAAGCAGTTTCTGCTCTGTCTCATCAAAAGCACTGCATGTTTTACTTGGAGACTGGGGCTGCCAGGTGTTCTGTGCTCGTTGAGAACTGTCCCCACTTCTGGTCTGGATAAATGGGCAAAAGACATTTCAGGTGCCCTGCCTGAGCCCAGGGGGGTGAGCATGGGGGTGTCCGAGCACCCGGAGGGATCCCTGCATCTCCCTGTGAGAGATGCCTGCTCCTCTGCATGGACAGTCTGACCCATGGCCATGCTGTGTCCAGTGCACACCCGTGGGCTCTGGCAGCAAAGCTCTTCTCCCCTGCTGCCACAGTTAGTGATGCCTTGGGTCTGGGGAAAGGCAGCTGAGTTACTGCAGCTGTGTGGAGAGCCAGGAGTCCCACTTATGCACTCTTTCAGAAGTTATCTTTGACCATCTGTCCTCTGAGAGCATCAAGCTGAGAAGGATCCTTCTGCTTTTGCCTGCTTGCCTTCATGTAGCTGGCTGTTGACATTAACCACCTTGGACATTTGCAGCCTTGCCTGGCAGCCCTTGCAGCACCCAGGGCGGTGACTGAGGGAGCAGAGTGATGGAGGAGCAAGGCGTTTCTCTGCCCTGCCTTGCTCTCACTTGCTATCACTGCAGTTCTGGGAGTGTAGCATATAAAAATGGGGAGCATTCTTGGTATCAGACTCTTCTGCTTCCTGCAACGCTGCACACTATGCAGTACAGCTCTGCAGAGCTGAGCCAGAGTGCTTTTGTGCACTGCTGAGTGGTGCTGGATTCCTTTATGGCTTCATTATGGCTTGACACTGAGCACTGGGGAATGAAAAATGGATGATGTGGCCATGACACTTGCTGTAACTCAGCAGGGAAAAAGAAATGACGCTCCCTTGGGAACTTACCTTCCCATTCCTCACAGCTTCCAGTGTTGTGCTGCCTCACAGAGTGCCTGGCACTGACCTCAGGAGCTCTGAGGCTCTGCTGTCATGAAAAGCAAATAGCTAAACCTGTATTTTACAACAAGTTGCTCCTGTGAGACTTAAGCAAGGACAAGTTGAGACTGTGACAGAGGGAAGCAGCAGGAGGTCCTACACAGTGGGTCTGTTTTTCCTTGGAAAGCAACCATTGCTTCCCTCTCCCTTGTGCAGAAGCCCCAGTCCTGACCCAAGGACCTTCTGGAGATAGGCAGTGATTGCTCTACAGCAGGAAAATGTTGAGCTGTCATTCCCTGGTTCTGAGTCATCCTGCTAAATCTGTGTACAGCAGCTGGCTGAGAAGGGGAGTGGGAGATGGAAAATCCCCTATGGGATTGGGATAACTGTGAAGAAACCAAAGTGATGGAGAAAAAAATATATCAAGCCTCTAAGGATAGGGATTTGAATGTGAGACTGGCCTTCAAGATATCTAGGTAGAGCAGAGGCCTCACTGCTGGGGTGTAACATCTAAGGAGGGTTTGTGTGAACTCCAATGCTGCATGGTTGAGGTTGCCTCTGTGTTGGAAGTTTAAGTAAATGCCAGCTGAAAGGAAATAATTTTGTCAGTGGTCTGAGGATGTGGATGCATGACACATGAGAACTGGCTCAGAACAGCTGTGCTTTAATTGGATATTTTCTCCATTGTAACTGCTGTTTCACTGCTGAATTGCAGGATGCAGCTTTTTGGGAATGGGAAGTGATGGCTGTGGTTCCACTCACTCATCCTACCTGGTTAGGATCATTTGTGCAGGGACAGAAATGGTGTGTGGGGCTAAGGCAGCACTGGGGACTTGGGACAACTCAAGCCTGCAGTTATGTTTTCTGATTCTGCAGAGGCTTTCTCATTTAAGGGAAATTCCTGAAAGCTACTGCTGCCATTGGGTGACACTTGTTTAGATAATGTCTGTGACTGTCCCAGTGTGAACAGGCTAATGCAGGTCTGGTTGGAGGTCAAACATGTTCTGCAGCAGAGCCAGTGCAGTGGCTCTGCCAGTAGCCAGGCACATAGCACACTGTGGTGACATTTCTCAATAGCTGGAGAAGGCATCCTGGCCACATGCCATTCACAAGGTAAGGTGAGAATTAGAAAAGGTGTGTTTTAGTGACTCATAAATAGCTTAGCACATGCTGATGGAGCAGCAGCTCAGCTTTTTCATCCCTAATGTGCCTGCTGGAATAAAAATAAAATATTGGTGCCTGAAATGTATGGGCTAAATTCAGACCTCATGAAGCAGTACCAGTTATAGCAGGTCAGAATCTGGCCCTAGGTCTCTAAAATTATTAGAAAATCCTCTCTCTTCTAACCCTTGCTCAGTCCATTCTGTTGCAGTTACAGCTTTAGCTTGTGCTGAGCTGCATTTTGTGCTGTGCCAGGTCCATCACATGGGCTGTGTGTGTGGTCCAGATTTTGAACTTTGCTTGTGGGAAGCAGATAATCATTGTGGTACTTGACCTTCAAGGCCTCTGGTAATGCCTGATAAAGAAATGCCTGGCTGATTTATTTGCTCATATGTAGAAGCATTTGCCTCCTATATTTTACTCCCCTTTTGAAATTCCACCCACTGGTCATCTATCTTTGTGATTTCCACTGTCTCGCTGTGCTCCACAGCAATATTCACATAATAGTACTTCATCTTTGACTTGAATGCTTTTTATTCCTCCCTAATTTGCCAGATTATGAATGTTTTGGAATGGGCTTTGCTAGAATTTTTATTCTATCTTAACTATCTTCAGCTGCTGAGGAAAGTAGGATTTTTATTTTCTCATAGGAGAGTAGAGTTTTTCAGGGGCTGATAATCACTCTCAGCTGCCTGTGGGCTGGCACTGCTGTGTTTTCAGCAGAAACAGAGTAAGGCCATTACTGAGTATGTCACATGTCAGCAACAATTCTTGTTCCTGAGAGCCAGCCGTGTTACCTGTCACTGGTGTGGTTATTGCAAACTGTTGTTGTTAACTCTGAGAAGATTTGGGGCCTTTCTTAAATCTCCAAGCCATTATGCAAGAATGATAACTTAGCATATTTAGATTTTCTGGTTCTAATCGCTGCAGATAAAAGCTAACAAAAGAAACCATAAAATATGCTGGACCATGAATCAAATGCAAAAAGGAACCCTGAATGTGTTACTTTGGTTTGGGTTTTCTCTTACAGCAGAGGGTGGAAGAAGTGGTTCTGCCTTGTAGCTGGCAGGGTCTGAGCCTGTCCTATAAACTGCCTTCACCATTTGTCCTGAACCTATGAGCAGCAAAAAATCTTCTCTATCCCGTGAAGCCAGTGTTTGGTACATGTATATCTGTGTACAGGGGGCTGCACAGTGGGGTGTGGGGGCTGTGACCTAATGGGGACTGAGTTAAGTTCCTCTCTGTTCACACTACTCTCAGCCAAATGCTCCTGGCATTCCTTGGTTGTCTGCCTTTGAGAATCTTAAGGAAATGTTTTATTTTGATAAGGTCAAAGCCTTTCTTTGCAACCTTGTTTTCATAATATTGTCAAAATACTTCAGCAAAGTTGAGATACTTTAGAAAAATGTCATTTTAAGGAAAATAACATGTTAATTTTTTATTTTATTTTATTTTTTACTACTTTGGAGTATCTGCCTCAAAGTAATAGTGTACTCTGAGAAAGAGACAATTTTTTTTTTTTCTTAGCTCTCTTGCATTCTGGTGAGGACTATACTACATGAGTCTCAGAAAAGGAAATTTTCCAAACAGAAAGTCTTAACTTAAATTCACCTGGAAAAAAATGCCCCTAGTAGGAAGTCCTGTCTTAACAAGCCAGGATTTCAAGGGTGGCTCTTAAAAAGTGCTTGTAAATCCCGTCTTCAAATCTCTTGAAACATTAATTTTCCTTTACCTACAAAGACCCTTTATAACTGTGCTGTAATATTATTATTTAATACCTACCTTTTGTAATTTTCTTCCTTTCAGAGCCAGCAGGGACAATTCTGTGTGTAGGTCTGACAAAGAACCTTAGCTGTGCTACACTGCAGGCACTGGGATTGCATATTCCAGAATAGTGGCCTTTCCAGAGAAATCTGTTTCAGAACATGTCTCTGTGCACTCTTCAGCCATGGTGGCCACTTAAAGAGTGGGGTCTGAATCATGGTGTCCTGATAGTGGCTTTTCTGTCATTGGAGCAGCTGTGAATTGGAGCAGAAAGCATTTCTTGTACCATCATTCCCAAGGCAGGCAGTTAGGCAAGAACTTGCTTGTCTTGATGAGGCTGTGCCACATGTGTTGTATTAGCATGCCAGAATAAATACACTTCAGGTCTAGACAACAGTAAAAGGCTCTGTAAGTGTCACCAAAATAGGCAGATGGGGAGGCTTATGCTTCCACAGATGCTGCTCCCAACCTCAGATGCCTTAGGAATGAGTTTGCTGGAGGGGAAGGGGAGATGGCTTCTTGCATGGTTGGTCTATTGTACTTTTACCCTCAGAAAATCCCCTTTATTAAGCCTGACAACTTTTCCCTGTGAGGGGGGTGCATTGGTCGCACTCCTAGATGAGGAAAGTGGCTTGCCAGTTGTTCTTGTTTCATGCAGGGAACTGGGGGGAAAAGCCAAGAGCACATCCTGAATTTGGAAGCTGCACCTATCGCAGCTCTGGCTTTGCCTTGGTGGCTGCCTGCTGAAAGCAGAGGAGCCAAGGGGCAGTTGGTGGGTAGACACCAGGAGCTCTGCTGGACAGCAGGCTGGCTTGCTGCCCACCTCAAAGGCTTGGCTTAACTGTGATCTGCTGCCCTCAAAACTTGGGTCATGCCTCAGGCAAAGCCATCATTGCCTACTATGGATTAATAACCTCAATTACTGGAGTCCTGTGGGTCAGATCTTCCTGTGCTGGCTGCATTACAGCCCTTTAATCTGCTTTCATCTCTCTCATAACCCCTGAGACCGGAAGGATCGGCAGGTGGGGGAGATCTTTTGCCTTCCAGCAATTTTTCCTTTGGAAGGGCTGCAGATGTGAAAGAGCAGCCACAGCTGGCAGGGGACTTGAACTCACCAAGGAGGTGCATCGAGAAGGTGCTTCTGCAGCTCTCATGTTCAAAGGACAAATGTGGCAATATCTGAAAGTTTGCCATGAACTACATATGGAAAAAATCACAGCACTCATCCTGTGGGGGCCTGGCAGTCAGGTTTGGTCATCTAGGTAAGGGGCTGCATGGCTCTTGGGGTGGGAATATTCCCCCAAATTCCTTAATGTTCACTGAGCAACTGGGTAAAGGTGAGGCAGAAGTCAGTATTTCTAAAATGCTTCTGTCACTGGGTGTTTCCTTCAAGGAAAAAAAGGGCAGGTCTCATCAGTGGGGAAATTGCCAGTGAAGAGAGACTGAACTGTGCCGTACTGGACATGCTCCTAAATGATCTTGAAAAGCGAGAGGATGAAGAAGAGACAAAATCAGTGGAGTAAGAGAAACAGAAGTGGACAGGAAAGAGTTGCAGAAGGATTTCTTAATACAGAGGCTCTGCTGAACTAACAACACAAACTGGGGAGGAATGCAGGGTAATGCACCCATTGATGAAACCCAAATATATGGTCTGTGTATATATATATACACACACACATTTAAAGTGTATGGTGACTCATGGTAAGGGGTGCTACCGAGGTCCATTTCCTCACAGGAAAAAGACCACAGAGAAAGTGTGAATCTCTCTGGAAGTGCTAGCTCAGCAGATGCAAGCAGAAATTATTGGAAAAGGTACAGAAAGCAAATAGGAGCTATCATCCTGCCGTGCTAGAAACCCCTGGAGCACTCACATCTTGAGTACTGCGTGCAGCTCCAGTTATCCTGTCTCAGAAAAGATGTGATAGAACTAAAAAGGCACAGGAAACAGTGACAAGGTCAGTGGAGCGTGAAGAGTAGCTGCTGCCCAGGGAATGATGGAACAGATTAGGCATTTTCAGGTGCCTGCAGAAATGAAACAATTGAGGAAGGAAATACAACAGAGGTGTATAAAACCATGACTGTTATGGAGAATATAAAATTCCCATTTCACAATATAATCTTATAATGCTCACCTTATAAGCTGAGGTGAGCATTAAATGGAACTATCAAGAAGGAGTTTTAAACTAATGAAAGCTTCTTCCTGCCACTGTAGAACTCCTTGCCAAAAGATAATGAGGAAGCCAATGGTATTGCTGGTTTCCAAAAATGAGCATAAAAATTTGTTGTGGAGAAAGCTATCATGGTTCTTAAACACCTTGTGAGACATCCTGTAGATGAAGGCCTCTGCTGGGCAGTGGAAGTGGGTGGAAGGAACAGGGTCTGTCTGCTCCTTTTCCAGAGCATCTGTTCTGAGCTGCTCATACTACTGCCAAAATGTTTGGAGATGTCCTAGAAGTTCATGTTCAGAGGAAGTGTCACTGTACTGAAAAATATTCAGAACACTTCTCCCTAATTCAAACTGGAGACATTTGATATAGAAAGCCTTCTTTACATGTAATATTCTATTTCTTCTTCATGTCAGGAAATTCAGCTCCTGAGTGCTTATTACTATAAGCTTTTTATGTGTTTGAGGATAAATCTGTTAAATGATCAAGGCTGTCTTTTGCTCCAGAACCTGCTTTGGTAAGCTCAGAGGGGCTGAGACTTTACAAAGTCAATCTCTTCAGCAGGAGCTGGAGTTGGTGGTTTCTGTTCACTCTTGTTCAGAAAAGCAACCAAGAAATTAGTCTTTCTTGTCTGATGTACAAAATCAAGCTCTATCTTTTTTTTTTTTTTTTCTGTCTCACCTTCTATTTGCTCTCAGAAGGTGTGTGGTATTCTTTATCCATGGAAGAGCCTTCAGCAGAGTCTTTGCTTTGTAATGAGTGCAGTTTTTTACTGATCAGGAAGAGGCTAATCCTCTCATTAAATCAGCAGAATGAGGACTGACAGAAGATTCCCTACTTGTCCACAAATGTATTGTGTGACCTTCAGCAAACTCCTCAACTTTGTGCTGCAGTTCCCACTGTCTCTGGTGTGGTTGTGCTGTGCTTTGGTGGAGCTGGGTGCAGTAGAAGCTGTTCGTGGCTGGTACGTTCCTGAAGCAGACCCCCCACTATCCCTCCTTGTGAGAAGTGCTCAGCTTCATAAAATAAGGGGGGAAAGGGCAATCAGAAATATCCAGAGAGCACAGTGATGATAGTGGTTTGCACTGGAAAACGCTGTAGTTTGTGGCCCATTGGTAGATTTTGCTCAAACAGCTCTTGGGAAGAAAGGTGTTGTGGAGTGGTTCTCTGCTTCCTGTGAGGAATATACAATCAGTGATCACATATAGATCCATGGAGGCAGCATTGAGAAATGAGCACCAAGTGCAAGGAGTTTTCTAAATTTACAGAGAGAGGGACAAGGTCCAAGATCTGCATCAGCACCAGCTTGGACAAAGCTCTTGAGGTTAATGGGCCCTTTCTCATCATATCCGCCTGTGTTTGGCCGGGAAATACAACAAGGGCAGAGACTTGCAAAAAAACCCCAACCAACCAGAAACAACACACCTGCATGAGCTGTTTGTGTACCTGTCACAATGTTCAAAGAACTACCAGTCAATATGGGTGTCGTGGTTTGACACGGAAGTGGGGTTTTTTTTGCAAAAAAGTCCTTCTAGTTTTGATCAGAACCAATCAATTGTCTGGCTTGATTGTTGGCAACTTTTAAGCCACTTAGGAGTTTGACACGCCTCTGCGAATCACATTTTAAGACAGACAGAGCCCGGGAAAGCTCTCTGGACTTACGGCCATCAAAGACACTACTTGGGCCCTCAGGGCCGGGCCCTGCTCGGTCTGGCCCGACCCGGGAGGCAGCCGCCCCCTCCTTGGCCCTGTTCCATCTGGGCCCCCCAGCCCTGCCCCATGCAGGTAGAACTGGGCTGGCAGCGGCCCCCCTTCACCGCCACGGCAGAGCTCAGCTCCGGCTGCCCGGCACAGATCGTGGGCCGAGAGAGAGAAGTTCCAGCCTGGCTGGGTGAGATTAACCCTGTTAGTGCTGTTAAGATTTCTTCAGAACAGATGGGCCTGAAAATGCTGATCTTCTCCCAGAGAGAAAGGTGAAAGGACATGAAGAGACACCCTAAGGTGTAAGTCAGCAAAGATGGAAGGGCTGAAACCCTGAGGGAAAAGAAAGAGGAGATGCTTCAAAGTAGGGAGCTGAAATTCTGTTGCAAAAACCCTTTGGGGATGAACTGGACTATTGGAGTCCCTGATGTAATTTCATAGAGCATCGGAGGGGGTAGAGCAATTGGGAGCTAAGGTGCCTCTGCATTTTTTTTTTCCTTTTATTCTTTTGGCTCCAGAATGTTTGGACTCAGTTTACCTTCACCTGGAGGGGTGTGCAACTTCCTGAAGTTGACTCTGCCTAGTGGATGGGGGGCATGGTCCCACTATCTGATATGAACTGACACTTGGAATTTTTGGCTGCCTAGTGGGTGGGGGGCATGGTCCCACCCTTTGATGTGGACTGATCCACTGATTGAACCGACCATAGAAAGGAACCAGGAGGGGTCAGTGCGAAGATGACCCCAGTTCCTAGAGATGAAGATTGCTCCTAGAGATGAGTAAAGAAGACCTTGCTCCTGAACGGCTCAGCCTTAAATTGACACCCCATGTTAGCTCAAATTGAAATCCTCAAAAAGCAGCTGAGGGGAAAGCGGTGATTCGAGGTTAGGGACTTTTTCACTGCAAGCAGAAACCTCCCGGGCAGCTGTTTTGCTGTGATATTGAACCCATAAGAGAGTTGTCTCTAGTGGGAATGTCTCCATAAGGTCAGCAAGAAAGACTCAGAGACTCCTATCTCTTTTTGTGAACTGAAAAGATTATAAAGGTGGTAAACTGCCTGAAATCTCAGGGGTTGTTTCTACATCATCAGCGTGAAAAAAGTGAGGGGAGGAAAAGTGTTCTAAGGGTTTTGTCTAACTTTTGTTTCCTTCTTTTAGGTCTACTAATAAACTTCTTAGAGTCTTTTAAGTTTGTGCCTGCTTTGTTTTCTCCTAATTCTCATGTCACAGAGGTAAAATAAGTAAGTAAGAGATGATCTGAACTAAACCACCACAATGGGTGAAAACAGAACAGCATGGACCCAGTACCTTGAAAGATTATTACTGCCTTTGTATGAAAAACAAGGAAATTACCTTTTCTGGCTAGTCTCTTCTTTGAGCTTTTGTAGATTTTCTTTCTTTTTTTGGCTTTTGTAACTGGTGAACTCATACACATTATGCTATTTTAATACCTTGCAAAGAGCCTTGTCGGCTAAATCACCTTATTTTTCTCTGATCAGAGTGCAGTACATTCCTCTTTTTAGTAGAAGGTATTAATTTAAATTCCATAATCCCAAACATATTCTTGTTTCTGTTCAGTGCTTCAGAAGGCCAATGGTATTTTAATTTAATAAGGGAGAAACACACGTGACACTGTGTTCCCTGTAAATGTCTTCTGACCTCAGTGATGCTTTCACAGCTTTCTTTGTGTTCCAGCAAATGCAATCTCTGCTTTTATTCAAGCACACTATCATTTCTAATACCTCTGTTCTACCAGTGGCTAAAAATTTAAATATCTGTAGCATTTTCATGGTAAGGTTTGAAATATTATTTGCATCATTATTTAGTAGTGCAAGGTCATCAATGGAGCCATAGTGAGATTTATGTACCACTATGTCCATTGAAGTATTATTTGGGTACATGCTGTCCTTCTGTACTGAAATAAATTTTATTTTGGTTTACCTTGTTTTCAGATTGAAATGAGTTAACACATCTAGCTATGTCTCAATTTATGTCAGCTCCATTTATCTTTTCAAATTCTTTAAGCTTTTTTACTGGGCTAAGATTTACCTAATTGAGTACACAGTATTATTGAGTATTTTGTGGCATGTAAACTCGAGTCATAGGCATCACAGCTCTTCCTTTGTCATGTTTATGCTTCCATTTTGTTTTTTAAACTTACTTTAAACATAGTCAGTTTGAAAAAACGTGCTTGTTGCAGTCCTTACAGCCATTCTTTGGAAACATCAGGTAAGATTTATTCTTTTCACTGGTTTGAGTCTGCCCTCCTTTCCTCTAATGTGAGCCAGGAACTGACCCACTGGAGTGTGCCCCACAAAGGCTGCATTATCAGCCTTGCTGCAAGGTGATGGAAGCTCCCCAAAGAAATGAGGATTATTTTACTAATGGTTTTATGGGTTATTCTGAGTAGATTTTCCAAGAACAACACCATTAGTTTAATGAACAGAGGTCTCAAAATTCAGCTACCTGTTGCATTTTCATTTTTTTATTCTTATGAACATTGTGTCCAACGTGTCCACTTGCCCTTTCATGTTCATGTGATAAATCTGCCCATTCCCATGCTGTCTTGATATGTGTAACATCTAAGTGCAAATCTTCCCTCATACCTACTGCTGCACTTCAGTCCTGGCATCTCCAAAGGAGAGCCCCCTCATTTATAACTCCATGTTGGCTGCTAAGCAAGGAGGGCACCTTGACTTTGGATCTCACTGTACTGTCCTTGATCTGCCAGATCCAGAATTGTTCTCATCTCAAACGTGCTGCTGATGCATTTGCAGAAAGACGACTATTATTTTTTGTGCTATTACCAAAGTACCTGAGAACCACCAGTTCTGTTTTAGGGCTTCACTGTGCAAACTACTTCTGGCCTTGTTCCAGCAGGGCTACAGGCTTGCTCTCTGATGATCAGATGTAGCAGAGGACTGAAGGACAACTCTGGGTGAAGGGGAGAGGTAACAGCTGTAGTCTCAGTTTGGTATCTGCCCTGACATGGCACTGTAGTCTTTCATGCTGGCTGTGGAGCAGGGATTGCTGAGGAGTGCGATGGAGCAATGATCCTGGGTAACTGGGGACATGGAGAAGGGCAGTTTCATTTAGCTTTTTGCATGACAGTGCAAGGTCCTGTCAAAACCAGCTTATAAATTAAGACAGAGTGATGATTTTTCAGGCTAACTCACAGCAGACAACAAAAACTGAGTTTAGCATGAATCCCAGGGATTAGTTAGTAATACCTTCCATCCTTCTAACAGTCCTGAACTGTATGCTACTGGCTTTGCTTCTAGCTAAGTGCTATTTTTCAGCATATGAACTAGAGTTGACTGGAAAAGAAGAGCTACCATTTCATGAAACATTTAGCATTTTAACTGGGTTTTTTTCCCCTTTTCTATTCAAGAGTAAAACTGAAACTGTGGAGTGTTTATTGAGGGCATGAAAGATTCCAGGTGCTCTCAGAAATATTAGTTTTGCCACAAATGCTCGATAGCTTCTCACACCTAAACAGCATTTCGTTTGTTATGCCTGTTTTCTGTGCCTTAGTGGTATGATCTAGATGTTAACCTCCAAGTCTGTATCCCCACTCTTGCATCCGTTGGAAGTGCTGGCCAGAAGCCTGTTACATCCCGGAGTGCGCCCTTTGGATAAATGTCCATTTCATCATCTGGTCAGAGACACCTGGCCACTTCTGCCAGGTATTAGGAGAAAAAAATAACAGAGAAAGCTTTGAAAGGTGATGTATGAATAGGTACCCCTGGTTGAGCACAAGGTAATTCAGTTAGAAAATCACCCTTTTGCTGGATTCCTATTTGTCCCAGAGGGAGCTGCTCTTTAGTGCAGTATTAGAGTTTGCTCAGGTGGAAGAGTTCTTTTGAACGGCTTTTGTATTTGATAGTACTGTTTTGTCGAAGGAGTTTTTCTGTGCTTCCAGCCTTGTGTTGTGGGTTTTGTGCAATTTCATGAATTGGAGACAGTTCTAAGGAGAGCATCTTTCCCTCACCATCGTTGCATGTGTAATACGTGTCCTATCTTTCTCTGTGCAGCACCAACACTGACACTTGAGTCTGCAGCGCTGTAACAGTGACAGTTTAAAAATGGGTAAAAAAGAAGGTACCTTGAATTTCAACGGAGCGCCCTTTGCAGGAAGCCTGGTGGGTTTGTAGGTGGAAATACGGACGCTCCCTCGTTTACAGCGTGTTCATAAAGGAGCCCGCCTGTCTAGGCACCCGCACCCACCGGTGATTTAAGAACAGAGGTGTGTCTTCTTGTCTTCTTCCCCGCCACATTGTCGGTCCCGTGGTTCCAGCCCCCGGGAGCCCCGCGCTCGGTGCCCCCGCACGTGGTGCCTTCGGTCGCTGGGGACACCCGCGGGCACCGACCCTGCCCGGCCCCGCACGGCGGCCCCGGCGCTGGTGGGGCGGGCGGCGGGGCTGTCTCCTCCCTCCCTTCCTCCCTCCCCGCCGGGACTCGCAGAACTTGAGCGCGGCGGGGCCGTGCGGGGCGGCGGGACCGGGCCCTCGGTGGTGGTGGGGGGAAGCGGCAGAGCCCCAGCCCAGGCTCGCCCCGGCGGAGCGGAGCGACCGAGCCCCGGCGGCGGGGGGGTCCCGGCGGCGCTGCCCGCCCCGGCGGGGGCTGTGCCGGCAGGGGGCAGGGCTGGGAGCCGGCCGCGCGTGTTTCTAGGGCTTGACGTCCTTCCAGCCAGCCCGCCCCGCTTCCCGGCACGGCCGGCCCTCCGCCGGCGGACAAGTCCCGAGAAGTGGCCGCGGGATCCCCCTCCCTCCCCCGGGCGCGGCGGGGCCACGGCGATGGGCCGGGAAGTTTGGCGGCGAGGGGGCCCGGCGCCCCGCCGCTGAGAGCCGGCCGCTCCGGGGCCGGTCCCTTTTCCGAGGAGCGGGAGGGCGCCACAAAGTGAAATCCATGAGGATTCTCGGGCTTCTCCTGGAGAAAGGCTCGCATATGCTGCAGTGTCTCTGTGGAAGGCGCCTGAGATCCAGCCACAGCCCAGGTGGGGAGCGCGCGTCCTTGTCCCCGCCGCCCTCGCCTCCCCGCCCGGGCGCCGCTCGGCCCGGGCTGGCCCCGTTTCCTCGCCGCCCTCCCCGCCGCCTCCGCCTCGCCGCCGCCGCGCACAGGTGGCCGGGATGGGCCGGGCGCTGTCCGCGGTGCTGACCCCGCCGGGCGTCCCCGGCACCGAGTCCCCGTTCACTCGGTATCCCCCACACCCGGCTCCCCTCCGCCCCCAGCATCCCCACCCGCTGGATTCCCAACCCTCTACCCGAGGCCTGGCCCCCACCCCACCCTGTGCTTAATCCCACCTGGAGCCCCCACCCACACAGAACCCCCACGTGTGTCCTTTGTCCTCACAGAGATTCCTGCATCACACACGACCCTCATTCCACCTGCAGCCCACTCAGGTCCTTTTTCTTCCTGTGGAACCCCTGTATCTCACATCCCACCTGAAACCCCCAACTGTGGCCTGGCTAATATGGGGATAACCTTTCCTAGAGTGCCAATGGCCCCACTGTAAGAGCTCTCCGTACTTTGTCTTTGGTAAAAGTAATGTCACAGTGTTTTTCTGATGGAAGGTGTTGAATGTGTTTTTCAGTGGGGATGTACTTAGAAGCAAAGGGAAATCCTTGCCTGCTCCTGATGGGGGCCCAGGAGACTCCCAACTCCCCTCTCAGCTTCTAGCCTGTTGGGGAGAGAGCATTTCACTAGGATAGGAAGGAAGAGTCGTGGGATGAATTTCTGAACAATATCCCTGATCCTAAACACTTTCCCTGAGCGCTTTTGAAGAGGAAAATAAGTCCATGAGTGTCTTGGTTTGGTGTGGTACTACCCCTGAGTTTTAGGATGGTCTTGTTGAAGCTTTTAAAGTGATGTTTCTGAAGTTTCTTCTGCGCTACATGTGTTTCCTCCATGAATCTGACTTTCCCTCTCTATGATACTGGATAAATACCTATGGAAAAAACATCCTATGTTATTGTTATTAATGGTAGAAGCTACTAATTGGATGTCTTTTAGAGTATTCTTTCCTAATGCTTGTGTTAGCTTTTTTTTGGTGAGATCTTGGTCCTAGAAGTGGAAAACATCCATGCTTCCAGTGCAAATGCTGGTGTTGTCTCTTGAAAAGAAAGGTGTTCTTGGGGGAACACTGTTGCTGAGGTAGCCTGGATTCCCCATGGCCCTGCTAAGGAAAAGCTGTTAATGGTTATAGGCACCTGTTTATGCCTCAGTAGCCTCTTCCCTCCCATGATACTTTTGTGTGCAAGTTGCTGTCTGTGACAACCTCATGGCAACAGGAGACTCTTTGGGAGAGAATGCTGAACTCGCTTCAAAGTACGGTCTGCCCTGGTTTGAAGAACAATATGATAAATAAATAGAAAAAATTGTGGCTGCACTTGGAAGCACTGCACACGGTAGTCTCTTTTCAGTGAAAAACTATGATGGAGTTTTCTTCCTAGTGCTATGTGTGAGTGTTCGTTTTGTGTCTTTTGGAAACCTGGAGCAGTAAAGAGAACAGTAAGCTACTGGTAAGAGAGGGGTGGTGCTCAGGCCATGGGGGCTAGGCTGTAACTTCAGTGAGCTAGAAGTCGATGATAGTGTCCTAATAGTTTCCTGGTGGAGTGGGTTTGGCTTTACAGGTGGATCCCATGCTGGAGTGTGCTTAATGCATATGTGGTGCCTGAGCCTTTTCTTATCTCCCCCGCTCTGATGGATGATACTGAACATTGTGTAGTCTTTCTATTTCCTGATGTTGTGCTCTAAGGAGTCTGTGGGAATGATCTCCTTTTGTTATCCAAACTGAGCTTATTTTCCAGGTACTAGCCCCATGCCATCACAAGCCTGAGCACTCCAGATGCGGTCTGTTGCTTTGAATCTGGTTGCTAAAATACATTCCCTCTTTTTGGCTGTGTTTTTTCATTTTCCATTGTTTGGGGTTTATGTTCCTGAAAAATGTGCAATAAAAATGAAAGCTTCCACCTATAAAGGGGTCACTGTGGGCTGGGCCTGCTGGAGGAGAAATCTCCCTGCTACTTTTTCAAAAGGTGAGCATGCCTCAGGAAGACAGGTGTATATGCTGGCAACAGCCCTAAAAGTGTAGTGGTGTGCCCAGCAAGGCACTGTGGGGTCAAGCCAGTCAGAGATGCAATCCAACAAAAGGATTATAAAATTGCGGGAGTGGAAGGACTGTGGAAACACGGACTGCAGCCGTGGTGGCACAGAGTGCTGTGAGCTACTTACATGGCCTCAATCCTTCCATCTGAAGTTATTCTGACAGACTGACGAAGCCCTTTGCTTTCCTCATATCTGTGTTTTCTTTAACACAAACAAGTCGTAAGGATGTAAGCACACGTTCGAAGTCAGATTCATATTTGGGTGTTGTGCTGACTCGGAGCCTTAGACTGCTCCTGATTCTGATAGAAGCTAATGCATGACTCTTCAAAGAGAAACAGTCAAATGTTGAAGATAGTTACATAGTACTGTACAGCTCTGTTGTGATGTTAGCAAAAATATTAGCAGGATTTTTCTTATTATGTGAAGACCTTTCACCTCTTTAATTTAGCTTGCTCTTGCCTCTTGTTTTCTTATGCTGCACTTCTGAGGTGTGCAGGCCTTGTCTTTGTCTGTGCAGGGGCAGGCTGTGGTTATTTGAACAGCTCTTTGCAAAATGGGGCTTAATGAGTCTCCAAGCCACCACAAAAGTGCAAGTAATTAATAGCAATGCAGGGTAAGAGATTTATCCTATTCCTTTGTGAATTTCTTTACAAATATTTTAGCAGAGCAATATCCTGTATCATCTTTCAGGTGTTTCACTTGTTATCTTAGTTTCAGAGTTTGCAAGCTGACTGACTGTATTGCATGTGCAGAGATATTTCCCTTCTGGATGGTGCAACCACAATTAATTTTGTTAAATGTTTCTTTTCTTTAATTTATTTTCTCTGTTCCCACTTTTTCCCATTTGCTTAGGAGGTGTGGTTTGCCAGTCCAGATTTTTTTTTTCTTTTGGCTTCCTAGCCAACATTATGAAACAGATAGCTACTACACTGTTAAGTTCAAGGTAAACATTAAATAATTACTGTATTGTTGTTGTAGCTGTGAATAGAGTTGTGAAAAAATGTTTTGGGTGACCTGTGCCTGGTTTGCAGCCACTTCGATGCAAAAGGCACTGTACCCATAGGCTGCATAATAGCAGCATGGAGATTGCTGCTAGTGAGTGTTTGTCTTCCTCCATGAAGATTTCTTATTTAGGTCTATGAGTGGTTCTGTCTCATGCCTGTCCTCCCTTTGGCTCCTTTACAGACTCTCCTGTGGGATGCATCATTGCTAAAACCACAGGTATTTCTCACATCAACCAGCAACAGTATTCATCAGCAATGCATTTTCAGCTTTATTTTCAGTAGTAGGGGTTTGGTTGTATCCAGAGACTAATCTATTCTCAAACATTCATAAGAGTACTTCTCAGTTTAAGTCCCTATTTTGTAAATTGATGCCTTCAGTACAAATTGAGCTCATATTGGAAGTAAATCCTGAACTTGGCTTCCATGGTGTCTCACACTGGTGAAATCTGGAGATGCTCCTGGAAATATGCTGATTGATGCTGGCTTTATGGCAAATGAAAATGATGTCTGGCACAGTAGGTCTTTATCTTTCTCCAGGCATCACAACACTAAGTTTGGTATTTGGAGGAACAGGACCAAGCATTCTGTCTAGTCAGGCAGGGTCAGGCTGTGCCTCTGCCATTAGCCAATCTGTTGCTGCCCATGCATATCTTTGCTTTGCCCTAAGACTCTTTGGGGCACTGTCATAATGTGTCTGCACATGCAAGACATCTGCAGATGCAAATGGAATCACGCACATAGGAGGTACAATTGCATATTTAAGAATAGTATTTGGCTTATGAGCAGAATAGGCACTCCTTGGTTTGCCTGTGCAGTCGTCTGTGCATCCATCTATGTTATATTTACATACACTCGTTCTTGAAAATTTTCCCACTGCTGTTTATTCAAGTAAGCGGCAAGTACAGTGCACAGCAAATACTGCACAGTTCAGCTTCAAATTACTGGAAGCAACAGCTCTGTGTATGTAAGCAACAGACAGTGAAACCTGCAGTTCCTTGCTGAGTTCAGGGAGCACAGAGACTTTGATCTGTGGCAGCTTCAGGTGTGGATCTGCACTGCTGCTGGGAGATGGGAATGGTGGCTTAGTGGTGCTGAACTGGAGCTGGGAGTCAGTTGCCAGGCTGAGAAACACTGGGATCTGACTGTGGATCATCAGCACTTTTTCCTTCTTGCATCAGGTGTCTTGCCCACCATTCTCTGCCACTGTTGCTGCACATGTTTTGCTTAGGCTTCCTCTTCCTGTTTTGGGTTTTTGGAAAAGTAACACTTGCTGACCAGTGGAAATGAAGTACCTGTGCTGTTCAGGGATAATGCCTGTTGTTGACACTCATATGTTAGTGGAAAGAATACCTTTGTCTGATTTAGTTTAATTCACCTGGGAAATGAATTAAACAAAAGTCTGAAAAATCTTTTTTTATTATAACAGGAGCACTCCTCTGGGGTATTATTCAAGAATAGCTATAGCATTTTAAATCCACACTTTCCTTTATTCTGAAGTAACCCTCTCATGCAGATGTTGGCTAAGCATCTCCCCTGGAAGCCCATAGTGCTTGTGGATCTTTGTAAAAGAATCTGTTCTGACTGAGAAATAATGAATTTTTTAGCAGTTTTATTTGGTGAAATAACTTGGTTTCTATCATACAAAAGTTCCAGAGATATAAATGATAATGAACTTAGTTGTATGCATATAACTTTTTAAAGTGCTTGCAGCCAGTTCTGTGTAGTTATGTAAAGGAAAGATTTTGATATTTTGCAGAATTTTATTTTTCATTTTGCAATGAAGTATTTCACAAATCTTCAAAAGAAATGTAGGTCCAGGAATTCCCTGGGTGTAAAGTGGCTTAGCAATGCATAGCTGTCATCCAGATGTCTGAGGTTACAGAGCTGGGCATCTGGAATTGCTGGATCTTCACTCAGTCTTCTGAATATTGAAACTTGTCTGGGTCCTACCAGAGCATCACTGATACTGAATCATATTTGGAAAATGTTTTACTTTCTGTGAGTGAGCAAGTTCAAGCAAAATAAGAGTAATTTGAATTTTCTTAAGTACCTGTAATCAGGATAATAAACAGTATTCTGAAGCAGAGGTTTGCTGGTTTATGGCACTTGTCACCTAAAGGTTTGCATGGCTTTGTAAAGGAATAAAGCTTAACTTCCTTCACTTCCCAATTTCAGCCGAGAAAAGAGTTTGTCTGAGATTAAACACCATGTACAATTGTGATGCATTTTAAACAGTAGGTTTTATGGGAAATGTTAACTAATGATGAAATAATTTTTCAGCTTTTTTATTGGTTTTCCTGAATGACTGTGTGTATAAAATACTGTCTTCTGTGTTGCTGTTTTTCCACTTGAAGAGTAACAAATGAATCTGGGGTCAAAGGCAAGTATTTAACATTGATGATTTTCAGAGCAGATGCTTTCAGCTTAAGAGTTGTGTGTGTGACTGTCATTAGGTCATGTCCACTCAAAGACCAAGGAGTATTTCCAGAGACAGGTCTCAGCTCACTGAACCATCTAAGTGCATATTTAATTCTATGCATGCACCTAGTCCCCTTTTAAGATTGCCACATGCTTGAATACTTATCAGAACCATTGTTTTAGATGAGTGGTATGTATCATCCCTAAAATTCTTCTTGTTTTCCCTGTCCACAGATCATTTACAGTAGGCTTGTTTTCTGTTTCCAGAAGATCCCTGTGGAGGTATTTCACAGCCATCAGTTCTCAAATGGAAAGCCCTGTTCATTAAAGAAATTTAAATCTTCCTGTTTTGTTTGTGAGAGTGATCTACTTCTGGCTCACTGAACTTAGTCTCAAAACCAAGCCAGTTGTCTTCCCATAGCCTTTTCTGCTGCTTTCCAGAAGTAACCTGTTTAATTTTTAACAGACTGATGCTGGTTTTGAATTTTTTAGTCCAGGTTGTACATACATTATCAAAAGTTCAGCACGGTCTGAAAAGTAGATGAGATTTCTCGTAAATTTTTTTCAGTTGTAAAAGACCTCTAAGATTATTGAATACAACTGTTAACCCAGCACTGCCAAATCCACCACTAAGTGCCACATCTGCATGTCTTAAATACCTCAAGGGATTGTGACTCCACCACTTCCCTGGGCAGTCTGTTCTAATGCTTAGCAACTCTTTCAGTGAATAAATTTTTCCTAATATACAATCTAAAGCTCCCCTGATGCAACGTGAGGCCATTTCCTCTTGTCCTGTCGCTTGTTACTTAAAAGAAGAGACCGACCCTTACCTTTCTACAACCTTCTGTCAGGGAATCATGGAAAGCAATGAGGTCCCCCTCATTATCCCTTTCTCCAGGTTAAACAATCCCAGCTCCCTCAGCCATTCCTCACAGGACTTGTTCTCTAGGCTTTTCCCCAGCTTTGTTCTGGAGCTGGACAGAGCACCTCGGTGTCTTTCTTGAAGTAAGGGGCCCAAAACTGGACACAGTGGACACTGGGCATGAGCTGTGGCCTCATAAGTGTCCAGTACAAGGATGATCACCTCCCCAGATGCAATGGTAGTGCACAAAGCTTTCAATTGGGTGAATAGATGTTTGCTTTTTAAAAGGGCTTTAAATAATTCTTCTTCCCGTTGGAGGAAAAGAGATGTGTAATGTTTAATAATAAAAATAGAGTTTCTTCCCATAGCCCGAGATGGCATGGAAGGAGGTAATCATGTTTTGTATGGCAAAGCATTTTTCTAAATGGCATGTTTATGCCTTTCTAGCATGGTGGCAGTGATTGGCTGCTGGGACGATTTGCATGTGCTAAATTGCAGTCCTGGGGATCTGTGAAAGCAACCCAGCAAAGCCAGTCTCAGCTGGGAGCATGGAAGCTGCTGCTAATTTTGTGATGAGCCACCCCCAGGCCCAGTGTGAGTCATTATCATTGTTTTGTTTTCCAGAAGTCGGTACCAAATGCTTCCGGGATCCAAAGCATGGATTATCTCTGGAATTTTATTTGTTCCCCCAAAGCTTTGTTTGTTCCAGATAAGAGGAAAGAATAGGAAAAAAAAAAAGTCTGTTTTAAAAAACTATGAAATAATTGTTTCCTTATTAGTGTTCTCTTTCTGCTTTTAATATGCATTCAAAGCCATTTGTTCACTTGAAAACTCACTCATGCATAGCCCAGCAGTCACTGCTCAGTCCTAATCAGTTTGCTTTGTGCTGCCAAGGGGTTGGAGGGCCAACAGTAAGTACAGTAAGATGAGGCAACTTGGCTGAAGTTATTGTTTGGCTCTGGCAGAGCTGAGGTGGGGAGTTTCTGCTGTCCCTTCTCTTTATCTTGCTGGTTTCTCAGTGAGTGTTCTTATGAAGCCACAGCTGTGTGTGGGACCAGCTGGGGCATCCATTTGCTATAGGTCAGGAGTCTTTGATCTGAGGAGTGCACTGGCCTGATACCCAGGGTCTTACACCTGATGCCCACTTGCTGGGGCTGCTGGTCCACTGGAAGATAGGACAAGGCATTAAGAGAACAAAAGTCCATGCCCTGTGCTGGGATTGTGACAAACAGGCAATTTGCTCCCAACTTTTAGCTCTTGTTTCAGGCTGTCTTCTCAAATAGACTTCTTTGGTGCTCCATGGACTGTGCAAGTGTAGCTGCGGGGACTGTGGGTGGGATGCAGAGGAAATGCTGTGTCCTGCAGAGGAAAGGTCCAGGAGTAGAAAAAGGCATGTGTATGGGCATACAGAAGCATATGGAAGTGATTTAAATTCAAAACTTCAACATACAGTGGGTGGAAAAGACATGGACAGAGTGGGAAGCCTGCATGAGCATGGGAGTGGAACAAGGAGCTGAGAGCACTGAAAAAGAGGAATGGAGAAAGGGGAAGTTCTAGTGAACTGGCTTAAAAATGTAGCTAAACGTGATGTTCTTGCTTTGTGGACAAGAGTACCCAGTCTGGTATTCCCTCCTCTGCCTTACTGATTTTCAGGATGGGGAGGTCTGCTGGGAGGATCCAAAGTATGTCCGGAGGGAGGGACAGGCAGTTAATGGACAGGCAGTAGCAGTCTTCCTTATGGGGCTGGGGGTGGAGCTGGACATATTTATATAGAGCATTCAAACTGGAAAAGCACAAGAATCCAAAGTGTCTGTGACAGTCCCCAGTGCTCAAGTCTCTCTGTGATGTTGGTGTGTCTGCAGATAACCATTGCTATTGCAATGTCCTCCATGCTGCAAGTTCCTTCTCAAGGTCTGGATTTCCTCTTTTGTTGCAATGTGACATGAAAACCAAACCAAAGAAAATAATGTTTCTACTACTGGTGAGACTGGGCAGCCAACGTGCTGCCCCTACTTTACTGAATTTCTGTGACTTAGTGTTGCCATTGTTTATCCTCTTCTGTGGCTTTTTGTTGGTGGAGAGAGGGGCATGTGAGCTTATGTCGAATCGCAGCAGTGAAATTCAGGCACAGACCCTGACAGGTTGGGACACTTTCCTATATCCCTCTGTGTGGTGCTCCTCTTGCTCTCAGTTCTGTGTGCCTAGACTCTTTACTTCCCTGCTGCTTCAGTTTAGAAGTAGCATAGGGTTTTCCTTGGTGGTGTGTTTGTGGGGCTGTAGGGAATCTAAGGTGTTGTTTTTGAAAGGCTGATTTCCCCAGGTATTTATGCTCAGTGCAAGCAGGGTATAATCTCTGTAAATACTCAGTGGGTTGATCAGACAAATATGTATACAAATATTCACATATGGCCTAATGTCCTGTGGCTGTGTTTGGGTGTTCTCTCTAATAACTGTAATTTACCTTTAATGGATAAGACAAAGAAACCTGGTCTGCTTTTTATTCTGTTTCTGTGTTTTCTGGAGTTTCTGTGATGAATCCTTTACTGTGCTCACCCTTAACCAGAAGAGGCAGTTGTGGGGTTGTAAATCATGTTCTCATATGCTTGCAGGCTGCTCAGCAATGAAATGCATCTTCCCTGCCCTGCCTTTCCTGCTAAATGGCTGACACACGTCTTACAACATCCTGCTGGATGTCTGTTTCTGCCCTGCAGCTCATTCACAGCACCTTGGCTGAGAAGGCAATGTGACTGTGTTTTAGAGTTGGTTGGGGGCTTTGTTTTTGAGGTTAGAAAAGGTTAGAGTTAGAACAATCAAATTTCTTCTGATGGCATGTGAAGCATGAATAGGGAGGGCACTTAGATGGGAGCATGTCCTTTCCTGAGGAAACGCTTTTGTGAATGAATTTCGCACTTGTTTGGCGTTTCTGGCAGGTGGTAGGTCTTGCTGAGAGTGCTCCCATGAGAGTTTCTCTCCTACTCATCCACAGCTCGTGGTCGATACTTTTCTGTCTAACATGCTGTCTGGCAAGGGATGCTCCCACCTCCCAGACACGGTCAGGAAATACACTTTCTAAATAATAGAAAAAAATCTGCTAAATATAAAAATACCCAAACCAGAGGCTTTTCTTTGTCATTAGTGGGGAAAAAAACCCAACTCCAAACTGGAAGAAAAATCCCGACGGGGACACTGCTTTGTGGAATAGCTATGGATGCCTCTTGTGGACTGTGCTAAGGGCTGTTGTGGCATAAGGCTGTGTCTGCTTAGTGAGGAGAGTTCATTGCTTGTGTGCAGGTCCACTGAAGAAAAGGTTTTCAATAATGAGGTTGTGTTTTGACAAGGGACTGGCAGAGTGCAGAGAGAAAAATGCAGATCCCTGAAATGTGCTGGGAGGACAGTTGTGGGTCTATTTCCCACCCAGAGCAGGGACAAAAGACTGGTAAATCCTGCTCACTCAGGCCAGAGGCATTGCTTCTCTTTCTCATTTGTCCCCCTGCTCACTCGTGTGAGCTCTAGACTCACTGCAAGTTTTAGATGCATTAGATTTTCCCTGCTGCTTCATTGCTCCTGGTCTGTAGAAGAGGTGGACAGCACAGTGCTGGGGAGGAGAGAAAGGCATTGCATCTCCATTATTTATGGGAATGTTGTTCATTTGGCTGGTAAAATGCTGCTGGAATTAAATGTTAGAGGAATGATGTGCTTGTTACTCAGTGAGCACGTGTTGCCCCACTAACTGCCAAAGGACAGTCTACTGTTTTAGCACTTCTGTAATTGTTCGTTAAGCTTTGAGACTAAGAGCCACTGTGCCTTACTCCCTACTTCATCTCTGCTTTATCAGCAGTGGTGGTGTGTTAGAGACAGATCTTCACTGGGTTTAGTGTAGCCTGGAGAGAATTAGCTGAAAAAAAACCAAAAAGAAACCTCTCTGTAAAAGTTACTGATAGAAAGACATAGGGAGGTAGCATCAACTAACAGAAAAATATGTAGCAATTAAACTGGGCCAGAATAAAGTGTCCATCTAGCCCAGTAGTCTCTCTCTGTCCACATCAAACAGTTAGAAAAAAGTAAGAAAACAGCAAAATGATGTGTACCCGAAATGCTCTCCCAGCTGCTCGCTATTTTCAGCTTAGAAAATTATCTGAGTCAGATGTGGTTCAGTGTACATAAAAAATTCTCAATGGATTTTTCTTCTGTGTTCTTGACCAGTCTCCCCTTGAGTTCATGTACATTTTTAGCATCATAGTGTCCTGTGGAAAGGACTTCCCCAGTCCTGTTACATGAAGAAGCCCCTCTTTCCCTTTGTTTTGAACTTGATTCCCGCTAGCTTGGGTTGATGCTTTCCAGAGACCCAGTACTGAACAAGATAGTGAATAACAGATCTTATCCTCCTCTCATGCTACTTGTGATTGCAGAGTCTGCAAGCATACTCCTGCTGTCTCTCACAGTTTGAAGAGCCTTGGATTTTCTTGCTGCCTATCTCTAAACCATTCCCAGTTCTAGTAAATGCTTGTTGCAATGAGAGGAGCCCAATGGCGTGCATTTGCCCCATGTAAGGCATTGCTTTTCTTTATGCCCAGGGTCTCAAAACCAGTGGGGTCAATTCAGCTGGAGAGACAGCAGTTGTCATGTGGGGTACTAAAAGGAAAGCAGGCTGGTGAGTAGGCTGTTATGGCCGAAGGATGAGTTCTGTAGCTGTCAGTCCCTACAAGCTTGTGATTAAAGTGGCATCTCAAGCTGTGGGTGGACACAGCCTCAGGGATGGCCGCGTCAGGAGATGAGGATGGCCGTGCTGGAAGCTCTGTGTGTGACGAAGCGTGGGGGATCACCTTGAGACATGATTTCAGCTTTTGGGTGCTTTGAGCTCCGTTCTGCCTGATGAGCTGTGCGGCTGCCCATGGACCAGAGCAAGAGTCGGNTATTACTCTGTCTGTACACTGGAACTGGGGAAAGGGGCTAGGACTTTAGGTATTTAGCAGAAGATGCACCATGAGAATTTTAGAGTGCAGTTGAAATTCCACATTTGTGCTTTTAAGAGGCATTTGAGACTCCCAACCATTCAGTAAGCTCCCATTAAAAGACATTCAGTACAAATTTCTTACATAAAAGTATTTAATGTTCAGTAAGAGTGCATCTCGCCAGGAAGAATATATTGATTGCCTATTAAGAGAAACAGATGAAGGCAGTTGCTTTCTAAGGGTTAAGTATGACCTGGTAAGCCAAGGCCTGCAGCGTTAGCAAGTGCCAGCCAGCAGCTGGAATAGCTCAGTGAAGGATAGCAAGTGCCCTGTCCTTCCATTCCTCCAAAGAGAGCCTTGCTCAGTGAAGGTTTCTAATGCTGGATCAGCAACAGCACAGAGGGCTCTCTGAAGGGCTCAGAGTTACTGGCTTGTGCACACTAAAGGTTAATGGTGATATCTCAGGAGGCCGATTTCAGAGGAAAAAGGGTTTTTTCACTGTTTGGGGTTTGCTTATCCTCTCTGTGTTACCTGCAGCAGTGTGCTAACCCATAGGCAAAGTGGGCTGTGACCTCAATCAGCTAGTTAATTTTAAGCCCGTGCTTAAGTGATTTGCTAAAACTGTGCTTATTCACAGAAAGAAAGCAGACTGTATTTTCATTGCTCAAGCTAGGTGAATTATAACATCTAAGTGATTTTAATGATGAAGGGGCATATTATGCTTTGAAACAATTATTTACATTCCCATGAAGAATATTAGTATCAGTCAGTATGTCTGATGATTGATAACCATGTTCATACTGTGATAATAACCCCCTCAAAGATACTTGAAGTACTGTATTGTGCATTTACATTTTTATCTCTGTATTTTTAAGATGAGCAGAGCTCATTAAACTGAAGTATTTTTATGTCTTGTGTCAATAGAAAATATTCTTTTAAATGTTCAGAAGGAATTGGTTACAGAAATATGGGAAAGAGAGGGAAGAGATTGTTTTCCTTTCATGTTCAGTACATTCTTCATCTTTTTGCTTTTGATGACTAAACTGTTCTGTATTTGCAATTGAAAACTGTTGATTGGAAACTCTTGTGAGACTCACATAAATGGGGCTTGATTTGGAAAAATACATTCATGATAGTTCGTCTAATTTGTGTGCAATTAGCGTGATTGCCACTGGAAATGGCCATCTGAGAACAGACTGTTGGAGACTTCTGTCTTTTTCTGATCTGTTTTCTCTCTCTCCTCCTGAAGGTGCCAACTTCTATGATGTCTTAATATTACACATGGAAGTTTAATTTGGTAATATGGTTATTGATATCCTTTCATCTCTTACCTCTCCACTTTCAGGTGTTTGTTAAAAAGCTGAGAATGATTATAATTCCCTTCTGCTTCCTTCTCAAGTCTACTTGATGCAATGTAAAAGAGGTTCTTTCATCTAAGTTGTTGATCTTGCAATTTAGAGAGTCAGATCTCACTGGCATCTCTGTAGACTCTTAAATGGCCATAGTAATATTTAAGCAGTTTCCAGGCATGCACAAAGGATTACAGCTCTCATCTGTCAGTCTCTTACTCCCTCCTGAGGAAATCTGAGCTTACAAGGGACATTTATTGGTGACAAGGTGGGATTGTTTTATTTTGCTTTGTTTTAAACATGTGATGAATTAAAAAGGTAAGACAGATGAGTCTCTAGAGTATTCCCTTCAGGGAAGCTGCGAAACCTGGTTCAGGTTAGTAATTTGAAGGACATGTCAGCTCAAGACATCTTTGAGATGACCTGGAGTCTTTTTTGTAGGAGCATGGTATCAAGGCAGCAGTTCCTCAATGGCTTCACTGCTGAGTAAGAGAAGGGAATGAGCTTGTGAATCTGTGGGCACATAACTCTTATTCCCTCCCTATCCTGGTGCTGAGGGTTAAGCCAGCGGGAAACTAACCTGTTCCTATTATTGATATTTTAAAAATTAATTGTTTTTAATCAAACCAGCCTTACCCAAGTCATCATGTAGCTACACAAGTGCTACTGCTGTCGGGAGTGAATCAGCAGGAAAGGTGAAACCTGAGGCAGGGAGAGGAATGGGTAGAACTGCCCCTGTTCACAGCTACTCCCACACGTACCTGGGTTTGAAGCAATGGAGCACTACCCCATTCCTGGTGATACTCACATCGTGTTCATTGCTCCCAAAATATTCTCTATCCTGAGGTACAACTAAGTCAAATCTAAAGATTAAGTGTACCTTCTAGTCTGGAATGTGACTCAGGCCTATAGCTGCAGAGGTGGGAAAGCTGTGACAGTGTAGAGAAGACAAATATCCCCTGGCTCATTAATGATGGGATGGAGAGCACTCACTGCTTGATTGCTTATTGGCTGTGGCCTTTCATTAAGAGTAAATTCAATTTTCCGAGTATTGACAGCTGTCTGGTGGAGGGGTCGTGCTATGTGGTAGGCACTGAACTGCCAAGAACACCCAGATACAACAATATGTCAGGAAGGATACCAGCAGTGTGTTTTGTTCTTTTCTGTGCTGTGTCTTCTTGTTGAGAAGAAACAATTTCTATGGATGAGACATTAAAGATGTCAATCCTGTTCTGTCTGCTAGCTAGGAAATGCTGGAAAGTTAATGTATTTTAAGTAGGGAAGATGGTTCTTGTTTGTACTTGTTTCTGGCCTACATTGGGACCGATTTAATTGAAAGGATTGTAGTACCCTTTCCAAAAAGTTCCCCAAGCTAATCAAAACCTTTGTTTTTTTCCTGCCTAGTCTTTCTGATCTTTCCCAAAGCACAAACATTTATTGTGCTGTGAGGAAGAACTTTGGAAAGGAACAAGCAGAACATTTTTTGCCAGGGAGCATCAGTTTTTGTTGCCTCTTCCCCCTGCTCTGTCCAACCAAAGGCCCTCTCTATCAGCAGAGCTTGCTCCAGCATCTTCCCTTCTTGTTCTGAGAGCTGCTTCAGCCCCTTACAAACATATAATTATAGGCATGAAAAAAATAAATTTGTTCTTTTTCTGCACCTGATAAAACGGTGACTCAGGCATTTTAATTTTCCATTGGAAATGCAAGTTCTTGCGCATTCGGAGCGCTCACCAGCACGCAGCCTGAATCTTAAAGGGAGCTCTGTCTGCCCCCTGGAAGGGCAAAATGGTACAAATGCAAAATGCCAGGGAGAAGCTCTCACAAGTAGCTTCATTTGGCCACACGGTGAAGCAAGCCAAGGTCACTTACCTGTCTCTGCACTTCCCCCTGCAGTTTAGTTATCCCAGCAAAGCCCAGCCTACAACCACAGTGGGCTGTGAAGACCTGGCCAACCTGGCAGCCGAGAGCTCTCTGGCCACTGGGGCTGCATGATCAGCATGGCATTTGAGACAAATGGTGGAGCAAAGGCACCTGATCAGGTTTAGGATGGCCCTTGTGAAAAGGGTGACGACACTCTGTTCCTAAAATAAAGATGTTTCTGTGCTGTGTCAGGAGATCACTCATACACAGCCTGGAAGGAAGCAAGATACTTGCTGAAAGGCATAAATTTTTCTAACCACCTTCAGTGGTTATTTTTAAGCTCAGACCATGCAGTGCTATGAATCCCATCCCATTAGGGCTGGAAAAGTGTTAGCTAGGAAGGTGGGTGCTCTGGAGCATAAGAGCTCTCTTCCTTCTGCCCACATGTCGTGCCTTGCAAAGAAAATCCCTGGGCTGTAACACGACTGAAAGAATAACAGGGGCACCAGCTGTGCCCCACCTCTGCCAGGTTTTGTGAGGGAGAGCTTGAATGTCCTCCTGGTGAGCTGGGTAAATTCAGCATGTTGTTTGATTTTAGTTTAGAGTGAATTCATTAAATGGTGATTTATTGTATTCCTCCAGAGCAGCCAGAGTTGTAGGATAAATATTTATATAGAACAGCTGCTGAGTTAAGAAAAGATGCATCAGAAGTACAAATATATGTTTTTGCCTTTGCTTCTACCCAAAGGTCCCTGAGGACTTGACTCAGTGATTCCTATGGGCCCTTTCCAACTCAAAATACTCTACAATTCTATGACTTTGTTGGAATCAATTATTTCTCATACCCCTTTTGGACACGTTATTTTCATAAAATTCAGGAAACAAATGCATTGTTGAGGTAAAAAACACGTCCATGACTACTTCCCCTTTATTTTGTGGCCAACCTATGCACAGACCCAGCACTGCCTGGCAGCTTTTCACAGGAGTATACTGGACCAAACCCAAATTAGTGTCTAGTCCCTCTTTCTCCAAGCATTTACACTTGCATCAGATGTAGCTTAGTGAACAGGACCCCTCATGGGGAAGACTATAACATCTCTGAATATGAGCCAAAATCCTTTAATCATAAAGAGATAATCCACTAAATAATTTGAGCCCTGCAGTCTGCAGGGCATGGGGGATGCTTTCTGGCTTTACTCCCAAAGATTCAAAAAATTCTTTAGAAATTCTTCCCTAATGCAGGATCTAGAGGGAAGAGCCAGGAGAAGATAACATTTTGATTTGAATTTGTTTTTTTTTTCCCATGACAACATAACTTGCTAAGTAAAAAAAAAAAAAAAAATTTAACGTCTTGGTCTGTTGGGGAAAAGGTGATATTTCTTCTGAAAAAGAAAGGATCTTTCCACAGGGTATTTTCTATATCTAAGCCTTCTCTGGCAAAATGTGGGTGCATTTTTACTGATGGAAAAAGTCTTTCCCTAAATGTTAAAGGATGTAGGAGCAGTGGTGCTTTACAAATTGCACTCTGTCATGAAATGAACGGCAGATGAGCATGTGTGTATTTGTTCCTGAGTTCCCACTGCCTGTAGTGCCTGGGGTGAGCTCTCTCTCTGTCATAAGCCTGGTAGCATTAATAGAAATGCTTCCCCAATTTGGGCAGGGGTGGGATATGTTTTGGAAAGACAGGGGTACAGGGTATTTGTTGTGTGGTCCAGCCCTTTGAGCAGCACACAGAGTAGAGGAGGAGAGGTTTGTCAGTGCCCCAGGATGTTCATCAGACCTACAGCTCTTGGTAGCTGTCTGGAGTCCTTTGAACCACTGACAAGGGGCTGATAATGGGAGAAGAGATAGAGACCTGGGTGGTGGGGTGGGGACTCCCTTGACCCTGAGTGGTCCCATTAGGAGAGCAGGACATGTTTGTTGCCTGAGGGCTACTTGGGAGTATTGGCCCCTCATGGCTACAAGAGAGACCTTGTTGTTTCCCCTCAGTTGTGGTGGTGGCACCTCTCTGTTTAAGTCTTGTGTTATGCTGCTTTGAGTGATCATAGGTCAGCAGTGACAGCCTCCTTGGAGTCTCAGACACTGAGACCTGACCAGTCCCTCTCACTGCAGAGCTCAGAGCTCTGGCTTAGGGCTCTGTCTCACCTCTGTTTCCTCCTTGGGTGAGTCACCTTTGTGAGTAACATCTCACAAGGATGCTGTCTCTTGGAGTGTGCATTAACAATCACTGGACTCGTACCTCTCCCCACCTTTCTTGTAGTAGTAGTCTTCTTTTTTTCCCTTTAGGATGTTCGTAGTGAATCCGGGGACTTGCAGAGCAGAGATTTGCATAAATTTCTTTAATCTAGCTAGGTCCAGCAGCAGTAACAGTGTTGGTATGTTCATCACATAAGCACATACCCAGAGCAGCCAGTGTGCTGGTATAAATTATTCTGCAGTTCAAGCATTTTTATTTTTTTTCCTCTGCTATTTTTGTCGTTCAAAATAAATAGATCATAGTTAGATGTGCCTGCCAATAGCTCAAGTGTACCTTCAGTTTAGTTCAGTAACATTCCATTTCAGCCCATGCTCCATGGGACTTTCCAGTTATACTTATATCCCATAAGAAACACCAGGACTACTCCTGTCTTGGACGATAGTTAGTATTCTTCCAGTTAATGTGATCATCCTTAGAATAGAAAAATTTTGAGCACCCAGCTATTTTCAGCCAAGCCCCTGATGTGCCCAGCTTCTACCACTTGAAGGGAATGTCAGATATTTTCGCATGACAGAAAAGCATAGCCAAATTCTGTTCTATAAAATATTCTTAACTTTGGGGTTACTGTTTCTTAACTGGAATTCAACTTCAATTTATTCTTGTAAATTGCAAGAGATACATATCTAAATCTGAAAGCTAGTTTTACAAACTACTGCCTAGTTTAGATGCATGTGTGGGCCTTTTCCTTTAATGATAATCCTCAGCAAGCTTGAAAATTAGTGATACAGAGTGACAGATAGACCCGGTGGCATCCACAGTCTTAAAATATCAGCCCATTTTCCACCTTTCATGTAGTTGTTGGTTTTCGCTTGTACTGTAATATTCATGGAGTGAAACAAAATAAGGAGCAGAGAAGAGCATTTTTATGTAATTTTGTGGTATGTGTTAAAGTGCTTTGTGTGTTTATCAGAATGAATCACTTGTGCAAAATTCTATGCTCTCTTTTTCTGACACTGGGAAAGATGTACATACCAGTGTAGGGAACAAAAGTACATACAATATGGGGAGCAGAGATGCAGGTGGGGAGTAACTGTGATGAATTCCTGTCATGACCAGGAAAGAGAAGCCCATGAAGCCAGTTTTGAAGAATGTCCTGTGACAGCCAGACTGAACTTGAAAGAGTCCTGGTATATTTCCATAATGAAGCAGAAAATCCTGCAGCGAGGCAGCTGATTGAATGCTGCTGACAGCTCACTCAGCCCATGCAGGAGCAGCCTCCTCACCTCCTGCCTGCATATGGGGTCTGAGCAGGGTGGGAGCAGCCATGGCTTTAAAACATTCCTTGCCATATGTCACACTGCTGCCTGAGCTCACCAGCCTGACCTGCAGCCATGTGCCACACAAAATCCGTGCCCAAAAGATGTGTGCCAGGCAGAACATGTGTTCCTTTTTCTCTCTTCTCTCCAGAACTGTCACTGCAATTCTTTCCTCTGCAGTTTGCAGTTTTTCATCACCTGCAAGTCACTGGTGCTTTCTGAAGGCTGGAAATTCTAAAAAAACCCCACCATCCACCTTCTGACTGCTGTCTGTGCTGTGTCTGCCAGCACCATGCAGGTCTCCCATGAGCATTAAGGCCAATGTCACCCACATCATTACCCAGCCGGGAGGCAGCTGCTGGCAGGGACAGCCACTTTCTGTGGAAGCAGGGACAGACTGAGGCTTCTCAGTGCACAGATGCTTTCCATGAACATATGCTTAATTAAGAGGCAAACTCACCACCTGCTCTGCAGCGTGGGTATCCAGGCTCCTTTCAGACAGGTATTTGCTTTGCTGTATGCTTACGCTTTTACAGGGGTCTGGAAGTGCTTTTGGTAGTGTTTGTGCAGCTGCGCCTCAAACCCCAGGCGTCAGGTGCTGTTAGCATGCAGAGCTGCCAGCTTCATTAAGGTAATTGTGCCTAAGGCCTTTCCTTCCTTATCCTGGTTTAATGAGAAGCCAAAGCATCCCCTCGATGCTTCTTGTGGCTGCAGGGAGCTGCATGTGACTGGGAACTGGAGTGGTTTGCTCTCTGCCCCTACAGCCTCTGGAGCTGCTGCCATCACTGACAAAGCCCAGCACTGGGTGGGGAAAATGAGCTCCTAAAGGCAGTTTTTGCTGCTTAAATTAGAATCTTGTCTTCTAAATATGCAAAGAAATTCACTGCTCCATTTTGAACTCTTGCCTCTGCTAGAATGCTGCACAGGTTTGGAGCCCCCCATCAGCCTTTCCCTAAGCCTCGGACTCTGAGTCAGCAGCCAAATCCCCAGCAGAGCTGGCAGTGCTGCAGCAGTCCAGGCAGGGATAAATGGGCCATGCACTTTGCAGCGTTGGTGGCAGGGACAGATTAACCCTCTTTTGCAGAACCAGTGTAGTGATGGCAGCTGGTGGGTGGCTGAGAGTTGCCTCTCCCTGGGGTGCCCTGAAAACGGGCACATGTCTCAGGGAGCTCCAAACACCTGTACTGAAACAGAAGGCACTTAATGTATCTGCCAAGCTCAGCCTGTTTTCTTTCTTTGGACTGTTCTCTCTGTACCCATCTCAGAAATGCCTTTTCCACAGGGAATTGCATTTTCTGTGCCCAGGCTGTGACCCATGTGACATCTTTAGTGAAAATGAACATTTCTTCTGCAGCATTTTCAGGTTTCTGGGTCCCAAGATGAGATAATGCAGAGGGATTTCAACCTGTAGTCCCAGAATCTCTACCAAGGAGCACATGCAGAAATGCAAAATGCACATCTGTGCTCCAATCACAGAGCCATGTTCTTGTGCACAGCAGGTTTCTAGCTTTTTCATTTGTTAAAGATGATTCAGGATGAGGACAATTAATTATTCACTAAGAGTAATTTTGACTTTTCAGTGGCTGCAAGAAGGTTGTGTGTGGGACCGCAGGAAAACAACCATGGCAATGAGACAGGGGCTTGCTCTATGCTGGAACACTGGGTCCGAGCCCCCTGAGAGCCTGTCAGACTGGCAGCTCCTGCCAGGCCAGTACTCCACTCCTCAAGGGGGAGGCAGGCACTGGGGGGAGCTGGAGCACTGTGTCAGCCTGCCATGAGCTGGCAGAGGCAATGAGCACAGAGCATGAACCTCCAGGGACCCCCAGAGCCTGCCTAGGTTGCTGCGCTGTGTTGCAAAAATCAAAGCTGTCCTGGACCCATGTTCTTCCAGCTGTGCAGGCAGACGGATGAACCAGGGGTTTATTGCTCTGCAGGACACATTTTTCCTTGCTGTGAGAGAGGAACCATCAGCTCAGGTACTGTAAGGTGAGGAGCCATCAGCTCAAGTGTACTGTGAGAGGAGGAGCAGGAAACCCACAGCCAATGTGTATACAAGATGTCATAAAGATACGCTGTGGTTCCTACCTGAATGAGTCCTAGGAAGGCTGGTTTGTGTTGTGCCTGCAGTCCTGCTGCTGAGGTGACACTGGCTCATGGGCACCATGCTGCAGGCTGGGTGCTGGGGCTCTCACTGGTCCCTGGCGAGCATGCAGGAGCTCATGGCACCGGGGCTGCAGCACCAGACACAGCACCACCAGGAGAAATGTGAGCAGGGCTTGGCTTCCTGCTGGCAGCCCCTCTCTAAGGCCATGGTGATTCCTCAGATGTCAGCTTGAGTAGGAACAGTGTTTGCACCTCTTGCTTTTGGTGGGGCATCATGTGGCTGAGCTAGGGTCCAGCTCCAGCAAAAAGTGGCTGCACTTTGTGCTGTTCACATTGGTGTAACAGGCATTGGCTGTGAAAACTTTGTAATTAGTACCAACAAAGTGGGAAGACTTCTAAAATGCAGCTATCCCACAGAAACCTTAATTACTTCTAGCATAAAGCTAACAAGGTAGAACACTAGCTGTGCTCTTTTTGAGTCTTTTTTTTCCAAATGGAGTTAATCTTACACCTGTGCCGTGCCCAGGGCTGTGCTGCAGATACACAGGAGTTTGTCCTGACACCTTGTTCAAAACAAAATCTATTGGAACAATTGCTAAGAGGAGAGCTTGGTGTTGGCCCACTGAGACTTTGCAGCATCCTGCATGTACTTGTTATTTGCTGTGATCAATGGCACTGCAAAGGCTGTTTCCCAGGGCAGGAAATGCCTTATTGTATAAACAGGCTATACTGGGAAGGAAAATAGTACCCAGGAGAGAAAGCAGTGATGCATTAGAAATAATAGGCTCTATCAGTGTGATTTTGTTGGGCAAGGTAACCTCAAAGATTTATTTAAATAGGGCAGAGATATGAGTGACTGCTACATTCTCACTTGGTAATGCATTTGCCAGTCAGAGAGCAGATAGCAGTAAAAGCATTGCTTTTTACAGCACAAGTTCATTTAAACTGAGGCTCTGCAGTACTTGTTCTGTGGTGAGCTAAAGCTATACCTAAAACTTTTTTCTCAGTAGAAGTGAGTATTCAGACAGGAATAGCTGCATTTGTGGCGCTTTTTTTCTGTTCATTTTCTGCAAGTTTTAAAGATCAGCTGAAGAACAAATATTGAATAGATCTGTTTCCTGAGGGGGGAAAAAAAAGAACAACTTAAAAGATTTGCACCTGTGATCTATTCTCAATTCTTGCTGTGGGGTCAGGACGTGGGACAAGGAGAACCATGGAAATTTCCTTTTCCCAGGCGAGCAACTAGCCAGTACCGCAAAACCCATTTTATTCTGTTATAATGGAGTATAGTACTTGACACTAATGCTGTGGTGGAAAGCTGTATGCAGCCTCTTTCCTACGTTAATTTTCTATTTTATGGGAGAAATTGCAAATGTTGGGCTTGCATGACTGGCAGAGCAAGAACTGCTCAAGGCAACATAAACAAATAGTTATGAATTACAGATCTAGTGGTAGACAAATGAACACAACTTGCTTGCGGAAAAATGAACAAGCAGTACAGCTAAGGCCAAGCTAGTTATCTAATGTTTTTCTTTATAATCTCTGCACCTGCATTACCCTGCAGGTGGCAATATCCAGAGCTGGTGCATTAGTATCTCTGTGTGAGCAGTGTCCCTTACAGCTTGGCAGTATACCCAGAGATGCTCCCCAGATTTTGCTGGATGTATATTCAGGCAGCCAAAATGCAGAACCTAAGTTTTCCCCTCTTGTCTTTGTATAGGATGACTGGACTAAAACAGATGGGAAAGGGGCAAAAGCTACCTCCCTTGTAAATTTTGTGTGTGAAAAAACTGCAGGTCCAGGTTTAGGAAGCTTCCTCCTGCTTTGGAGTGAGTTCTGGCTTGCAGTGACCAGGCAGGGGGGGAAGGAGTGTGTAAGGGGTGGAAAGAAGCACTGAACCCATTTGTTCTCTCTCATTACCTGTAGAGCAAGGCCAGGGTGTTTAATGATGTGCACTCCAAGGCTCTGGACAGCTTCTGACTTGGCTGCCTATGGCTGCTCGAGAGTCCCGTCTCCTCTGTGGTGCTGTCCCCTGGCCAGTGTGGCGGGCCCATTGCAGGGTGCTGCTCTGCTCTGTTATACAGTGATTTGTTCTGCCCTGTTGCTGGTTGCATTTTCAGCAGAGAGTGAAGGTGACCTTAGTGTGCACTCAGATTTTTGAGATATGGAAGGCAGTGCAAGGTCTGTGGAAGCAAGTGGGCATTTCCAGTGTCAGTTATAGACCTTTACATTTAGCAACAAGCAATTCTAGCACTTGAATTTGCTGGGTACGGGGCACAAAGGCTGCGGGCTGCAAAGGGGAGAGACAGTTTAACTTAGTGCCAGGAGAACAACAGATGTGGAGGTTTGTGCAGTGCCAAAAAGTTTGAAGGGAAGGAATGAAACTTGTCAAACTTAGTCCAAAACTCCCAACAGAAAAAAAATATGCTCTGTTTTTAACTTGTTAAAAAGACTTAGAATAAAGTACTGTGAATAAAACATCAGGCAGGCATTTGACTTGCAGAGAAATAAATTTTCTTTCTTTTCAGTTCTTACAAGTTTTTATCAAACTAGCACTGTAAAATGTCACAAATTCAACAGACTGGTCAAACCAAATGCCAATGTTTGTTGGGGTTTTTTTGGTTCTGTTTTTTTTTTTTTTTTTTGGGGGGTGGGGGAGGAGATGATGAAACAGATAATTTCATTGACCTGTCACCTGCAGCACAGGGCACCTGCACTTGTGTTGCAGAGCTGCCACGCGTATAAAGGCTTGTGACATGGAGGGGAAAGCCCTGCTAAGAACAACGCTGAGCTGTCCCACCTCACTGGGAGCAAGCGGTGGCCCGGGCAAGGGGCAGAGCCTTGGCACAGCCGGGGAAACCCTTGCCTTTGGAAAGGGCCTCGGCTGGCTGTGTGCAGGGGCCGGTGAGGGCCGCAGGTGGGTGGCAGGACGGGCTGCTGTCGCCCAGGCGGCTGTGAGCGTGTCCCTGAGCACCAGGTGGCAGTGCTGCCGCGGGCACCGCGGGGACACAGCGCGCCTGCGGAGGGATGGGGCGCCGGCAGCGTCCTGCGTGCCCAGACCCCTCCGCCCCCGCTTCTCTAGGCGCTCAGCATCCCTCTCTCCTTTCTCCGATTTCTAGGCCACGCGTTTTGTCCCAGCGTGAGCCGAAATTGTGTATCTCGCATTTCTGTTCAGCAGGGAGCCCCACCCTTGAGCCCGACGTCCCTGTTTTGTCGCACAGAGGGGCCGGAGGCTGCGGAGCTGCGGGCAGCGGGTGGGAGCTGCCCCGGCTGGTCCGGCGCTCTGCTTCTGAACGCTGGGGTTCAGAGGAGCATCTCGGGCTGCCAGCAGCTCCGTTTCCCTCCAGCTGAGCCTCTAGCAAGTCCTGGCCCCTGGTACAATCTGGGGCAGCTTTGGTGCGTGCGGGGCCCCCGCTCCCTGCCCTGCAAGCAGCGGAGGTGTGCCCGGCTGTGCAAGGGGAGCCGCTCCCACTGTGCCTTCTGAGAGGGCTGGTGTGTGCAGAAGTCCTGATTTATTAAGTCAATCTTTTCAGGTCCTTGTAAAAAAATTTCTGATGCATTTATGCTCTAGGGCTTCCTTTTTTCTTTTTCATTTTTCATTTCTTCCTTTTTCCTCCCTTTTCCTTCCTCCCTTTTTTTCGCCTTTTTTTTTTCTATTCCCCCTTCTCATTCTTTCCCCCTTATTTCTTCCCCCTTTCCCCCATATTTCTTCTTTTCCTTCCTGTTTTTTCCTTCTTTTTCCTTCTTCCTTTTTTCTTTTTTTTTCATTTCTTTTTTTCTTCCCTTTTTCCTTCTCATTTTCTTCCCCTTTTCTTCCCTTTTTCTTCTCCTTTTCTTCCCTTTCTTCCCCCTTTCTTCCCTTTTTCTTCCCTTTTCCTTCCCTTTTCCTTCCCTTTTTCTTCCCCTTTTCTTCCCCTTTTCTTCCCCTTTTCTTCCCCTTTTCTTCCCCTTTTCTTCCCCGTTTCTTCCCCTTTTCCTCTTCCCTTTCTTCCCTTTTTCTTCCCCTTTTCCTCTTCCCTTTCTTCCCTTTTTCTTCCTTTTATATATTTTCCTTTCTTCCTTTACCTTTCTTTAGTTTTTTTTTTAAATTGTGTTTCGTTTATCCCCTCTCTCTCCTCCGGCGCCGGGGCTAGAAGCGGGTCTGGAGCCGGTCCCTGTGCGCGGCTCGGGCACCGCTGGGCGGCGCTGCCGCTCCGCAGCCGCGGGGTCCTGCTCGGGGCCCTTGGGGCGGGCGCTGCCAGCCCTTGGAAATGATGGAGATAAGGAAAGGGAGGCAGAGGGACGCTTCAGAAAAGGCGTAGTTTGAGGTGAGAGTCGCTAGCGGTGTCCTTCCCGTGTAAATCCAGGGCTGCACGCCCAATGTGGATTGATGTAAGCAGGCAGTGAATTTTATCCTCATTTTCTTAAATCCTCGTGGATTTGGTTGAGAACCTCCAGTATCTCGTACAGCACAAAGAGTGCACGTTCCTGCATAGGTTATCACTAACTGTGGCTCTGGCTATCACTAATTGTGTCTCAACATAGATGGTCAATCCCAGGGGGACAGCATTGTAACTTGATGAAAAGAAACTCAAACTTGGTTGGTAGGTTTTGTTTTGTTTTGTTTTGTTTTGTTTTGTTTTGTTTTTTCCTCCCTGATTTCAGTGGTGATTCTTGTATTGTGGCTCAGTTTCAGGAGCAATTCTGGTGTGGTCTGGTCACCCTGCACACTCCCATGCCTGGCTCTGTCCCCCTCTGTTATGTTTCAGTCTGTGGATCCTTGTGCCCTGGGATTGTCCACTTCCATTATAACAGGGATTAATTGGGTCCCTTCTGATCTCAGTTGTAAATACCTGGTTCAAACTATTCTACATGCACGAAGGAAAAAAAAAAAAAAAAAAAAGGCTTGCTCTAATCCACAGACCCTTGGAAACAAAAATGGGAAAGCTTTGGCTTAGGTGTAGCAGTGCCCATGATGACCTCAAGCAAAAACCAATGTTAGATTTAAAGGCAAAATGAGGTATTTTCCCAATTTTAGACACACACCCCCCCCGCCCAAAAATGAATTAATCATCTAGGAAACTTTACTTTGTTCCAAGTCTTCATCTAATTGCACTTCCATTTTTTCCATGAAACACACATTCCAAGATATTTTGTAGCTCCCCTCACCACCCAAAGACAGGGGAAAGTTTACAAACTTCTGAGGTTTCCTCAAGACTAATCATTTAAGGTTAATTAATATAGGAAACAAGCAAGATTAATATAAAGTAAAATAAAATAGTTCTGTGACCCCAATATTGTTTTTTGTTTTTTAAAATGTTCATTGTAGGAAAAGAAGACAACTCAGTGCAACACTGTATTTTACTATTTTTCACTCTCTTCACATGCATTAAAAAAAAGCTTGGAAATTTTTCTGAAATTTTATGTGCAGAGAGCTGTAATGCTATAACCCTGTGGGGCACAGTTACTCTAGTTATGCTGCTGTAGTTGGATTCCTCACTTACTTATGGAGGATGGAAAAGGATCTTTCTGAGTGGGAGGCATCTCTGTGAAGCCCTGGTGTTTCCCCAGAGCTGGATGGAGGCTTCAGGAGTATCCCTGTTTTGCACGCTGGAAGGACATTGCTTCCCTGATGCCGAAATGATTTTGTTGATGCAGCCCGGGGCCAAGTGTGGGCTTAGGGGGGGATTAGTGGGTCCTCACTGCTTGTCTGGTGGCACCTCCCCTGCATCTGGGTTTCTGAGCTCATGATTCTTGGGGCAGAAGGACTGTGGGTCTGAAAAATGAAGTCCTGGTGAAGCAAGGTGGCAACCTTGTCATTTATTGCAGTGCGAATCCAGGAATCCTGTAAACACACTGGATGAGCTGGTGAGGGGGGCGAGAGTGGCTGGGGGGCCAAGCCTGCTCTGCAGCATCTGTGCCAAACTCTCTCCCTATGGCCTTATTGCAGGGAGTGAGATATGACAGGGTCTCTGCTCGAGGTGCAGAGAAGTTGAGGTGTGAGCAGAGGGGATGCTGTCAGAGGTGTCAGCTGAAGAGTGCCAGTCCCTTCCGAAAGGGGAGCCCTTCCTGACAGCTCCATCTGTGCGAGCATGGGGAAAGCCAGAGCTCCTCCATCAGCACCTCTTGCCTGCATTGCGTGAAAAATCCCACCCTGAAATCCATCTGCCCCCAGGGAAGTGTCTTTGCAAGCTTTCCCATGGGGAAGGCTCACAAAAGCAGAATCATCACCCTGATTTCATGGATGGAGGAATCGGCAGTGTGGGGAGGAGGGGACGCACCTGTGGTCACTCTGTGGTCTGGTGGCAGTTGAAGTGAAGTTGGTCAGGCTGATGCTTTCTCTTGGCATTGAGGGTGATCTGCAGTGTTTGTGTCTCAAATGCTTCAGTGCCGTGCTTGTGATTCAGGCAGAAAGACTGCTTTAAAAGCAGGCAGTCTAGTTTTAGAGCTGGCATAATCATAATTCCTACACCACTAGGAGCAGGGGGGGAGGAGCAGATAAAAATCAGAAAATTAGAATTTATTACAATAAAAGCCAAAGTGCTAGAAGCCAGAACTGTCATTGTAATGTGAGCTCTATTTTGATAGTGTCCTATTACATCGTATAAGAGGTTGAACACGCGTACGAATATCTTGGTTGGTAATTATCTGATCTGTGATATGTAGCAAATGTGATTTTGTTGTTCTGTACATTATGCAGCAGCAATTCATTTCTGAACAACATTAACTGGCACTATAGCAGTTCAGTGCAGAAATTACAGGCATAAACATATGTTTCACTTAGGCTGAGTAGTAGCTAAGTCGAGACACCAGCAATCCTGGTCAGTGGAGATGTGGGGTAAAGAGCTGAGGGTACATCTGTTCCTAACTCACCCTGCCAGTGGAATCCTCCTCTCCCAGCTGATGCTGGGTATCCTTAAATTATCCAGCAAGCAGAAAAGACCTGTGCAGACAGATGTGGGTACCAGCTGGCCAGGGGACCCCACATGTGAGAGCTGACATCTTCCGTGTTCTGGAATGAGTTTGTGGAGAGTGGTGTCTCTGCAGGCTGCACCAATCAATAGCAAAGATTTGCAGGAGTGGCTTTCAAATTAGAAAAGCTTGGAGCTGATGTCTGAATGATGGTAACAATATAACCACTTAACTGAATGTACTTCTGTCACTGCATCCCTAACAACTCTTAGATAAGACCATTTGTATTTTATGGGATCTTATCTGCTTTCACTTTATTTAATGACACCACTAAAAAAAACACTCAATAATTGCTGTTGCTTACTTCAATTAATCAATTAAATGTGTAAGGTTATTAGTATAGATATATTTTAAGACAAATCAATTAGCAAAGGTTAAATAAAAAACCCTACTGAATTCACATCAAATGTGTCCCCATTCTTAGAGTATTAAAAAGAGATTTTCTGAAAGACCAAAAGTTTTGGTGATACTGATGAGAGAAAGGGTCTCTTGACTCATTATTGCAGGCTGTGTCACATAATCTTTTCACAAATGTGCACAAAAAGCCTCCTTGGAACAGAAGGAGGGGGATGAGAGCAGCAATGTGCCCACTGGTCCTGTTGGAAGCGTCTTACTCCTCTGATTGTTAGAAACCATATCTAATTTCTAGTCTCAATTTATTCTTGGCCAGTTTCTACCCATTTCCTCTTGAGCCAGCATTGTCCTTCAGCTTATCTGTCCTCTGACTGCTGTTATTTATGCCCTGTTTATGTTTCTTTCTGCCTGGGCAATGAAGATCTATGAAACATGTCCATTCTGCTTTAGTTTGTAGCCAGTTTCACTTTCTTAATTGCTCTAGTGCCAGGGTTTCAAACAGCACAGAGGAGCATCCTTTGTTTTAAAAAGAAAAGCTTTCATTGAAGCTGCACAATATAGTGGGCATAATTCCTGTTTTACTGAGGGTTTATGAATTCTCTTTATTTTTTTCTATTTTTATATTCCCCATAAAATTGCAAACCTGGGTCAAATTTAAGCTGACAGAGTTCATGTCAAATTATTAAATAAATAAAAAGAGAGAGAAGACTTTTCAGACTCTACATTGTGCTGGGAGTCAAGGAAGAAAAGAGAGAGAATTGTAATAACTGCTGTAGCTATCTATGTGCAAATAATAAGGCTGAGAGTAGCATGTAGCCTTTTCTAGAACAAATTCCTGGTGTCTGCCTCCTTATGTCAACTGTTTTTTTTCAAGGGGAACTTTGCAGGAGTCAGTCTGGCATGTTTAACTGGGGTGAGAGCTGGTGCCGGCTGCACAGGGATCTCTTGGACACCCCACACAGAGTAGTGTAAGGGGCTGAGGGCTGGGCTGAGGCTGGAGCTTACAGGGAGATCCTTGGGGCATTGGTGAGATCTGGAAGTCTGCTTAATTTATGTAGATTTTGATAATCCCAGCTCACGTTCTTTTGGCTCACAGCAGCTAAGACTTGCTGATGAGTAAGCAAGGACCTCAAAGTTGTTGAAGGTAATGAAGTGTCTATGAATTATGCTCTTTCACAAGGACATGTTTGTGTTGCATATGCTCCTTTTACTGCTACTGTCTTCAAGCTTCTTTACCTGCATCTTTAATGAGGAGACAGACACTGCCCTGGTAGCTACAGGTCTGCACACTTAATTTCCTAAGTGCCTTACTTCGTCACTGCAGACTTAAAAGTAGCTCTGAGTCACTGCCCTTTTAAATCAGTTTTTTCATCTGAGGGCACCATCTTACACCTCACATTTCACAGCGTTTGAGGTGGGCTGAGGTGGGTATTAGAGGCACAAGAAGTATCCAGTTTAGTATCTGAGTTTCTAGAAGTAGCTACTCTAATAGACTGAAGAAATAGTAGATTTGCTTCTTAACGCTGAGAAGGGAACAGATATTATTGGCATTCTTTAGCAAAAAGAAGGGTTCCCAAAGCCAAGCAAATGAGCAACAAAGCTTGCATCAGGCTTATGAAAACAAGTTAGGGGAGAGAGAGTGTCCTTGCAACCAGATCACAACTATGCTGGTCTGTTGTAGTGCGGGGAATCCTTACAACAATATATAAAAGAGCGATGGAGTTGGAAAGACAGATGAAGCGATATTTTTGTAGATGTTCAGAGATGATTTTATTCCTCCAGCCACATGGCCAGAGTTCCCAAGTAGACTCTCGGACCCTGTTCTCTTCCCAGGCCCAGGCACCCAAACCACCCAATCAGGAACAGGAAAGGGGCAAACGTGCATGGGAGCAGGGACAGGGACAGACCTGTACCCTGCAGGGTCCCTCTGCCCAGGATTTCAGGGAAGAGGCACCTCCACAATTCACCCTTTCTTATTAAATAAAATAACATGGGAAATAGTTAGATAAACAACAAAACAATTTCAAAGAAAAGGAAGCCACTATCTTGAGTCCTCAAATGTCCAAACAGATTTCCATCAGAAGGGAGACAGGACTTGAGCACGCTTCAGATGGAAACTGAGGAAGGGATTTTCCTTTTTGTACCTGTTGGAATCTTAGAAAATGACGGTTAATTTCTTCCCTCCCTCCTTTTCATCCCCCTCATCGGCAATGCAAAGGGATTCATGGCAAATGAAAAAAACTGGTTTTGTGAGGGGAGCCAGAAAGAGAGATTTGGGGTGGGCATATATGGGATAAAGGGACACGGGATAAAAGGGGAAAGTGGAATAGGGGAAAGGATAGGGATTATGGGGATATTGTCCAGCATATCTACTGCCTTTGACAGGGACACCCCCAGGGCCTGTAACACATGCAGCTTGTGGGCCCTTCCTTCCTTGCACAATTTTAAATTCTACTCTTTCTCCTTCTTCTAAGCTTGGAACATCACTTTTGGGGTTCTTTTTTACAATAGCAGATTTATGGACAAAAATACTTTATCCAGTATTGTTTTTCAACAAGAAACTGTAATTTTTCTTTACATTATACCACTTTACAGTTCCAAAAACCCTAGCTGCGATAACTTTTTCATTTTTCCTAGTTCCATTGTTCTTGCTTTCACTCTCAGTTTTTCTCATGTCGGAGCTGCCACAGCCGGGACCGCCGGGGCCGCCAGCGCGTTCCTGTCGCGGGGTCTCGACTCCTCGCTGGTCCAAGCCACTGACAGGCAGCATAAGCCAGCCCTTCCCTAGGCTTGAACTGCCCAGCATGTTTTGGTTCACTTCCTTTGTATGGGAAGGTTGCCCAGGAATACAGAGCCTCTGGAGCTGAAACCGGGCCTCTGGAAGACAGAAATACCAGTGGGACGTAACTCTGCTGAAGAACAGCTACCTCAGGAACTAGGCAGTTTCATAAAAATAATTTTGTGCCTCCTGTTCCCTGGTGCAGAAAATCTGAGACTGTGAGAGTATCAGGATTTCAGCCCCTTTGCTGCTCTGGCCCTCTTTCAAGACTGAAGGATGCTTTTTGGGCAGAAAATCCCAACATGCCTCTGCAGCTAATGGATAGCTGGTCATCTCTCTGTGGAGTGCTGAGGATCTCTGTTGCCATATTGCCACCTGTACCCAGTACAAAGCCACGTTCTCCTTAATTACTGACAAAAATGTCTCTTCAGAAGCCTCCCAATAATTACTCAAGTACCCACTTAAGTGGCTTTTAATTCAGGCTGCTCACCCCCACACTTGTTTATTTTCCAGTTGCCAAGCACAGCTAGTCTTATGTATAAGCTTCTGCCAAAAGAAAATGCTAATGACCTGCCCCCTGGCTTATACTACCTTGCATGAGCTTCAGTGAGCCCCATAGCATCTTAGGCGATGGTATTTCCACAGGCTAGAGCAGAAGCATTCAATCATAATGAAAGATGAAAGCTCTTGTTGTGAGCTTCCCCACATCTGACAACACTTGGCAATGCTACAGCATCTCTTGTTGGACTGCTGCTGGCTGCCTTGCCAGCTCCTCTCATTATTGGAGGCTACCCCTTGCCCCTGTGCCAGGGGCAGGACTGCCCATGGGCTCCTGTAAAAGCTGGGGGGATAAGTTGCAAGGATAAGCCATGGACATCATGCTAGGTGTCACAGGAGGGGAAGCTGATGCTGCCCTTGGGGTGGTGGGAAGGCAGTATTTCCAACTTTGCAGGCTTCTTTGTGGGAGTAGGAAGGGAAACTCGGGATCCTGTCCTCTCATCCTCATGTAGGACCCAGCTGCATTCAATAGGAAATGCTTTAGATCATGACTTTATGGGAAAGCAGGGTCTGTTGCCTGTTTCTCCATGACTCATGGAAGGCATTGCCCTCTCTGCTTAATTCTACTGTTTTACTGGGGTAGTCTCCAGGTACCAGGTCAAATCAATGACCTGTTTGTAGCAGGCTCCAGCAGCCCTTTAGTGGAATGCTTTTTTGTTATGTGATGGAATGAGACCAAAGGGACACTAACTCTGTCCCTGGAGGGAGAAAAGAAATGTGCATATGAAGGGAGAGGGCAGGCAAACAAGGCCAGAGAGCAAGAAATAAATTGCACTGTACAGGAATTCTTTGTCCAAGATAGAAGATGTGGAGGGGTCATGAATAAAGGATGCAAAGAAACAGGGTTGTCCATGTTCAAAAGCTGTTCTTGCAAAGCCCTAAAAGAGCCATAGAAAGTGGTTAGAACCAGCTATTGCATCTTCTGCTTTAGGCTCATCAGGAGTTCAGAAGAGCAGAAAAGGCCGGAACTGTAATTCATGTCAGAGAGACACATGTGAGGCTGGGAGGCTGTGATGGGTGCATACAGAAGGAGTAGCCAAACAATCAGTAGTGGTGCTTTTTTCCCTTTAAAAATGCCCCTTTATCAAAACTGTGCAAGGGAGAAAGGAAATAGTCATTTCAGAAGAGCACATCACACAGGGGTCTCAGTGCTCAGTTTCATGCCACTACTCTGCCTACTGAAAAAGGAGAGACTTAGTCTGGTCAATGGTGAGACCACCAGTTCTACCACATCAGTGTGCTTTCTTCTTTTCTGGCATTTCATAGTGATCTCCAAAAGGTCTCATTTTCATTTCACATGAGGAAGAAATGTAACTTTGAATACAGGATTTTCTGCAGAGTGGATTTCTGTTCATCTTAACTCTAATACTGAGTGATGCCGGGTGAGTGTCAGAAGCTGGGCAGAAGTTGTGATTATGAGTTGGGTCTCCAGCATAACTCAAGTTAGGACTGCACCGAGCAAGCCCAGTAAGTCCTCCGTGGCAGGCATAATCAGTAGGGCAAGAAACTGGTAGCTAAGTGGGATTTGGAGATGTTAGAAGTAGCCTTTCTCATCTGAGGGTGGTAGAGAGACGCATTCCTAAGGGAGCTGTGGGATTTACAGTGCTGCAGGTCCCTGATCAAACCAGCCTTGTCAGTGATGATGAAGGTACTGCTGGCTCAGTACACGGGTGACTTCTCCAGGGTCCCTTGTACCCTGTGCACTGTGATATCAGCTCATCTATTTTTGAAAGAGGTTGGATCTTAGGGTGAAATGATAGCAAATCCATCATAACTCTTTGTATGTTGTTCTCTTGATGAATTATCTTGGATATTAACAATAAACATGAGCCTTGCCTTGACTTACAGCCTCCAGATCTCACTCTGACTTTGCTGGATTGAGACAGTCCCTCCTTTCAAAAATGTTCTTACTGAGAGGTGAGAGATTTATCAGTCAGGGCTAAGTTTTCTCTGTCATTTTCTTGGACACCAAGGATCTCAACCATTTGTCTTTTGTGGCCAGATTATCAGCAACACCAAACTATCAGTGACCATGGTATTAACAGGCTAAATACAGGTGAGTACTAAGAGCATTTTCAAGAGTGGCCCCATGTGAATCGCTGTAGATGTGCTTATTACTGCAACCAAGAGACCAAACTGCTCATGTCTTTCACTATATCCATATTCTTTGTAGTCCTCAGACCCGCTATGTTCTGCCACTTCTGAAGTGTGGCAACCAGACTTTGTGACTCTTGTGATACTAGTGTTTGCTGCACTGGATACAAATATAACAGAGCACTGCTCATTTTTCTCTCTATTGCTCCATCCATGCATGCATGGGCTTGGTCTCTTCTAGCTGCAGTTCTGTGCAGAAAGCTCCTCTTAGCTGAATCTTTCTCATGGTTCCCAATTCCCAGTCACTGCTTTCTGCGGAAAAGAAATTTCCCAGTCTTGAAGTAATGCAGGCTGCACAATTCATCCCTAGAGATTTCATCGGGCTGTGTTAAAAGGAAACTTGTTTCTATGAACTCAGTTTCTGTGTCAGTTCAGTTTATTCTCTTCACCAGACTTACTGCGATCATTAATTACTACTGCATTAGTCTTTAGATCCTTGGCAAACTTAAATTTCCTTCCAGACCACTGATATCTTTATTGGTGTCTGGATTGCAGCAGCTCTGAGCTCAGAGTCCAGGGAAAGAGGACATGGGATTTCATTTTGCTGGAGAGATAGAGGAGTTGATTTATTGCTGGGGAGAGAAATAAATTACAATGCAAATAGCAAGAGGTGTACTTGGAAGCCAGGGGTTTGTGGGGGAAGCAATGTATTCACCCAGATCCTTTTTACCCAGCACTTTAGGTCAGCAGGGGATGAGGGAGTCTTCAAACCTTGTCCTGGCTGCATGACAGATGTAATCTCGCATTTACATTTAGTGTTGAATATGCCCTTGTAGTACGCAGGAGAAATAAGCAGGTTTTGTTAAGTAAGATGCAATCTGAATGCATGCAACTTCAGAGGCATCCTTAGGGCAGGATTAATGTCCCAGCACTCCTGTACTGCAGAGCTTGATGGCAGTGGGAGTACCAGGTCTTGTCAGAGTTGCTGCTTTTCCTCCAAGCTCTCCAGACTGGAAGGACCCTTTGCTGAGTGGCAGAGAAATGGGCTACCCCAGCGAATCATTGCTCTGCTGAGCCAGCAGGATTTGAGATATGACCTAGCTCAGGCTGCAAACCCTGGGCTTGTGGATTTGGAGGCTGGATGAAAGGACAAGCAAAGTTTGGGGTCAGGGAACTCTTCATGGCCTCTTTAGGTCTGTCACAATCCGTTATGTGCAGAAAGACAGATTTATGGGTCTGGAGGGGGTTTGGTATTTCTCCTTGACAGCTTCTGGCCCTTCCTCCCCCTCTTGACCTATGCCAGTGCCAGAAAGGTGCATCAAGGAGGTGGATGTCGTCAATCTCCAAGCCTTGACCTGCTGTGGAGCAGATGGTCCCCCAGCCCAGCTGGAGGAGCACAACAGGGGTTTCACTCTCCCCCCCTCCTTTTTATAATTCTCAATCACATAATCGGGCTGGTTTGCCTCAGCCGAGATCTAATCAGGAAGGATCTCTTTGACTTTCAGAAAAGTCAGGTTGACAGAAACTTTAAATTGAAAGGCTTTTCCTGATGCACTTGGAAATGGTTTTGCTTGAAATTAGTGTCTGGCTGCACAGTTACAACATGAGTAGTTTTCCTTCCTCTCAGGGAGAGGGAAAAGTTTGGGCAGCATCTCAGACCTCCTGAGCCTGGGGGCTTGGGGGCTCTGTGCCTGAGGCTACACTGTGGGGTCACACTCCCCTCTCTACCCAGACCACACCACCTTCATGCAGGTGACATGTAAATCCAGTCACAACCAGGTTCAGTGTCCATGGGACCTGGGCATCTCTGGCATTATTGAAACTATAGGCCAGAGTGGGCTACACGTTGTCATCAAATAGGATTCAAAGAGAACAGTGGGGATGGCTGACCTCTGCCAGGGAGAGGAGTAGGAATTGTCTTGTTCTAAAAGTGCCACTATCCTGAGGTCTGGGGATCAAGTGTCTGCTTTAGAGGGAGAGGGGCATCGTGTGTGTATTCAGCCTCAGGCTCACAACTGGGGTTGTTCAGTGGTAGCTGTTCCACCTATTCTATTCAAGCTTCTGCTCTGCACTGAAAGCACAAGGGATGTGCTCTCTTTTTCTAACACACTGTGAATGCAGACTGGAGGGAAATTTCAAGTCCACACTTTCCTTCCTCTTCCAGGTTCTTGTAGTTCCTGTGGCTTAAGGCTATTTGACAGGTATCCAGGGGTGAAAAGTCCCTAAGAAAGTGGCTGGGGTAAGTTGCTGGGTGTTGGGAGGAGCCCAATGAGGAAGAGGAGATAGAGGGAGGACAAAAGGAATAGAAGCAGCTGTCTGTCCTGTCTTTTAAATTCAGCAGCTCTAGTACAGGCAAGAAGGTACTTGAGTTTTCTTTCCAGATGAGTAGGTGGGTGGTTCTAAGCCTGGAGCAGCTGGTTGTCTGTGTGCCCCTTGCTCAGCAAGGGTGGGCTCTTGGCTCTGCCTTGCACAAGGTGATCTGCAAGTAGAGTGCCCATCCTTCCATTACTCCTTAATGGGAGATCCTTCAGCAAGGCCTCCTCCCTGCAGTGCCCTTATGAGTGAAGTGCTGTGTGGGAGCTGTCACAGGGCAGGTGTTTGCAAGCCCTTTCTCTTGGACTCCTGCCACTTATGAAGCCACAATTGAAGTGTATCACTGCAAGGACAGCAGTTTTTCATGCCTTGATCCCATTGGGGAAGGCAATGACAGAAAGGCTGATGAACAGGACTGTTGGGCTGAGGTGATAAAAACAGTTTTGTGATAAGCCCACCTTGAACAAGCCTCAGGTCTGACTCTGGCATGTGGGACAGGCACTGATCTGTCTGCAGGGAGGTCTCTCTATATGTGGGAACAGTTTGAGATGCCTCCTGCTACTCCTCCTTTTCAGGCTTCATTTCAGGGAAATGATCCCAGCAGGTGCTTCCAGAACCCTGGAGACAAAAGTCTATTCAGCCATACAGGAGGCTTGAAGAAAAATGCCTCACAACACTTTCATTTCTAGACAGCCACAGTTCCCTTCAGTGAGGCAAAGCCTTCTTGTGTTGCACGGCCTACATCTGATATAGGTGGCAAGTCAACAAGGAGAAATAAAAGCTCCTGCTAAGAAGAAAATCTTCTTTTAAAAAGGAAAAAAAAAATACATGTTATTGTATAAAATCCTAGTAAAATTATGTTCTTTTCTAGGCTGCAGTTAGTTTTGTTGTGTTGGTGCTGCTTGTGGCCTGCTTTTTGCAATAGTGGTTTCATTCTGAAATCTGCCAACTCGCTTTAACACCCAGACAGGCCTAACTTCTCCTCAGGCAGGAGATGGTCTGAAAGACACCAGTTAAACTAATAAATATTTCTTGTGATGAGTTGCAAATTTTGTTTAATTGAATCTTTGAAGGCAAAAAAGGGAGTGAAGGGCCCATTAAATGAATTATTTCAATATAGCAATCAGGTGATTCAGGCTCTTCTGTGTTTATTAAAAGGCCAAGTCAGCTGTAAGCTCAGCTGTGCGAGAACAGCCCAGAAAGCTGGCCAGTTCTTGTACTCTGCTGCTGTTTTAGGGCCAGATCTCTCTCCCCGAATAGCACATTTTAAAGTGGCCATGTGAATTCTTATTAGGCATCCAAACACAGATATAAACTCATGCATTGTAAACAGAACTACCCTGCACAGAAACTGAGCAAAATCCAGTAAGGTATTTTCTTTATCAGGTTACCCAGGCATGTTTTGTTTTGTTTTGTTTTTTTTCCAAAAAGTCCACCCACGCAGAGAGACTGGAGAATGCCAAAGCTGCATGAATTTTAATTATGCTAGACATGCAACAAGGGGCTACCTTGTAAAGAATAAAATTAATAAAACACGGATATGGGTTTAATTCTGCTTAATAAGCAGCCCTGGCAATGCACATTTTAGATGTAATTTACACAGCGTGGTAATTTGGTACAATTCTTAAGACATGTCTGCATGCAGACTTTCAAACTCAACAGTGCCTTCCTATTGGAAGAGATTTGTTGCTATGCTGCTGTAAAATGGTGAATTAGGCCATTCATAATTATTGGCCAGAGATGGGCGTCTTTCTTTTTTTCCCATTCAACTACAGCAACGTGCACACACATTTAAAGTGGTATTAAATGTAAATCTCTTCCTTAATTTTCATGTATGCATTCTCAGTAGCTCTGCAGATAAAACAGCAAAAAACCTGCATATGTTTGTATCTGTAGTTAGCTCTGTGTGTACAGAATTAGTAAAGCAGAGATATGCCTAATTACTGAATCTACAGAACACAGCCCATGGCTTTTGAAGGCTCTATGAAAAATAAACAGGATATTCTGTTAGCAACCCTGCGGGAATTATTGCACTTCACTAAGGAAAGATGCCAGTAACCTCCGTTTTGACCTAGATAGATCATTCTGTTTAGGAAGGTAAGGGAATGCAATTCTAGATCTCTTCTCTGCTCAAGTCACCAAAGCCCTGAAATTCAGCCAGGTCTTCATTTTAAACCTCAGCACTAAGGACAGAAGAGTTTATTTATCAAGAGAATGAAACTTTAGAAATGGCAGTGTCTTGAAATACTGATATTGCTCAATTTCCATAGTGAGTGCCTAATGGGGAGGCTCTTGTATGTTTGGGATGAAGTGGGGATATTTAGTGAGCACAGTGAGTCTGAACCTCTGCCAGATAGGGTCTTTCTCCACAAACTGCAGGAGGAGCACTGGCATGTCTCTCCAGTGTCATCAAAACACTCTGTCCTGGTCATTTTATGAATTGGTGCTACTCTTGCCTTTTCATACGGTGCATTGTGCAACTTTGCAGATTGGGACTGAAGTGAGGAGGAAGCTTGGGGAGAAGAGGCATGGGAGAAAAATTGCCATAATAGCTATATAATATACATATTATATTATATATAAATATGTTTTAAAATTATGTTCCTTAAGGAAAAATGTCATTGGCCCAGTTTGTTCAAACATTTCAGCTTCCATTGGTAGCAATGAGGAGTGCAGCCTGTGCATTTCACCGGGGCTAATTGGTTTGGAACAGTGTAGGCTGCACAACTGTTGAAGAGGTGTAGCTGATCGAGATGAAAATTGGAGAGGTTTCAAGCCCTGTTTACCTAAATGGAAGTTGAAGGAGAGAACTTCTACTCTTAGAGATAAAAGCACATAGAGGCTTTTCTGTTTCACTTGGTAGCCCACCAAAGGTATTGTTTCACTGGTGAGAATGACAGTGCAGGAGCATAATGAGGTTGGCCTTCCATTCTCCAGCTGTAGATCACTCTGGGCTTTCTTGGTGTTTATAAAAACTTGGACTCTTCAGAAAGTTTCGGGAAGTTGGGGCATGCTCTGACTTGGCAGATGCACATGTCAGTAATGTCACCAGCAGCTCATGGCACTGTGCCCGTGTTCAGAACCAAACCCCGTGGACTCCTTGGCCATCTACAGATAAAGACAGACCTGCATGTTGGCAAATGCAACACTACATGCAGTTTCACAAGCTTTGGCTTAATATAATTCAGTCACTGCAGAAGCAGGAAAGGACCTGAGAGAAGCCCTTTTTCTTAAGAGTTGTAGCAACTCTCTTTTTAGAGCCACAAATCATCAGGAAAAAAAATACTTTGACCGACTTTATCACTGATTAGGATCATTTTTAAGTGCAAAGCTGCTGCTCCTAGTTTACAGCTACATAAAAAACAAATTAGTCGCACATCAAAATAACTGGAATTTATCTAATATGGGGTGGATAAACCAGCATTGTTTCACCAGAGATTTGAAGACTACAGGCAAAAAAGTATCTTTATATATATAGATGGAAAACCTCTTTCTTGAGAAGATATGAGATATCCTCACATCCTTTGAAGATGAAGCTTTGGATAATTCACTGGCAGTTCAGACAGTGATCCTCTGATTGCAAACAGCTTTCTTTAGGCCATGCCTGTACCTTGTACTGCAATAATCCTTTGATGTCAAGTGAAATAATCTGATAGAGAAAATTAAAATATGAAGCATTTTAGCTACAGGAAAGGGAAGAAAAATCTTTATTGATTGGGATGGGCAAACCTGCTCAAAAAAAGTTGGCAGTAGTTAAAAAGAGATCGACAGCCTGGAGAATGTTATTCCACCTTATTTTGGTATGCATAGAGACTAAGAGTAAAAATCAGGAAGGAATGCTGGAGTTTACTTAATCTTTATGGACGTAATGGGTGATTGTTTTAGTTTAGTTGTCTTTACCCCCCAATACATTAAAATAGTTTAGAGCTGAAGTCTAGAGGTGAAGAATTGAGAAAATTTTTAGAATTTAGAGGTGATGTAATTAAAAGATTATTTTGCTAAAGCCAGTAATTCCTAAGGCGTGTCACCAGCTCGTTTAAAACGCTTCTGTTAACTGGGGGTATGCATCACACCTACACCTTCAGGAGTGGATCAGTCCTGTCCTGCCATTGCTACATGGCATGTACTGCACCTTCAGTTTTGTTCGGTGCAGTTTTATGGCTGGAGATAGGCGGGAGCCGGCCCAGCACCTGCCGATGGCGGTGTGCCGTGGGACCGCTGTGGCCGGGGGCAGCCCAGCAGTGCCCACGGCCGCTGTAGGCGCCCGCCGCTCCCCGGCTGAGGAACCGGCCCCCGGCAGAGCAGCCCTCGGGCTGTCGGGATTGTCCCTTCTCTCTGCTTCCACGGAGAAGCAGGGAAAGCCACGGACACGCTCGGCTGCCGAGGCTGTGTGCTCGGGCGCCGACAGCAGTGACCAGGGAGGTGGCCAGGGTGGCTGCCCGGGTGGCAGGCGGCTCCGCCGGGACGGCGGGTCTGCCCGGGCGGAGGGACAGAGCCGCCACGGAGCTGCAATTGCCTCGCTTTGCCTGCGCGATATTTCTCATCCAAACCTCGATCACGTAGGATTGCGTAGAGGAGGGCGAGCGGGAGCAGCTGCAATTCTCCCCAAGCCCGGAGCCCGGCTCCTGCCCGGCTGCCGCGGAGCTGCGGGGCTCCCCGCCGCCTTGGCAGCAGCCCTGCGCTGCGTGGGCGTCCGGAGGGGGGGGCTTCCCCGGCCCCTCCTTCCCTTCTCCTCCCCCCACCTCTCCTCGCTCCCCCCTCCCGGGTCGGGCAGGAGGATGCAGGCGGGAAGCGGGCGCGGCTCGGCTCCTCCTCGCCCCACCGCCGTCGGGCGGCACCGCGGAGCATCCTGAGCCCCGCACGGAGCAGCAGCAGCAGTAGCAGCCGCACCCCCCGCGCTTCTCCTCCACCTCCTCCCCGCCTTGCATCGCTCCTCCCGCCGCCGTCCCCGCCGCGGCAGCCGGGCCCGGGGCCGCCCCGGTGCCGAGCGCTCGGCGGCCGCCCGGTCGGCCGGACGATGTGGGTTGCTGCCGTCGGGGAGAGCCGGTGCCGGGGCAGAGGCGGCGAGCAGGGCAGGAGAAGCTACGCCAGCCATGGCGCTGTGAGCCCGGGACGCCGAGCTGCGGCGATGTGAGCCCGCACTCGCGGCTGGGGGCTTCTTTTTTTTTTTTTTTTTTTTTTTTTTTTTTTTTTTTTTAATTTAATTTTTTTTCCCTTCTTTTTATTTTGTTTGCTGGTCTTCTGCTTCTTCCTGTGGCTGCTTTTCTCTTCCCCTCCCGCCCTCTCTGAGAGCAGAGTGGGTAGGGGGGGAGAGGAGAAAGAGGAGGAGTGCGAACAGAAATGCAGCGCGGCTCTCCCTGAGCCCGGCCGCGGAGCCGCGTCCATGTGCGCGCCCTGCCGCGCAGCGCCTCGGAGCCACCGCGCTGGGGCCGGGGCTGCCCGCGGGCCGAGGGGTCTCTGACTCATCCCACAGCCCCTCGCCGGAGGGCGGCCGGAGGGAGGAAGAGCCGCCGCCTGCGCCCGGGCGGAGCGGAGCGGCACCGCGCCGCAGGGACCCGCGGATCTTCCGCGTCCCCCTATCCTTTGGACACAGCGGACCTTCGCCAGCGGGGCGGCCGCTCCCGGATCTACGCGGCGCTGCCAGCCCGGCCGGGGGTCTCGCCGACGGCCGCCTGCGCCGGCATTTGCGATCCCCGGGGACAGACCCATGGGCGGCGGGGTCCGGCGTCCAGCCATGGTTGTTAGCCTGGGCGCCCTGCTCCGCCTGGGCGGCTGAGCCCTCCCCGGCGCCGGGACTCGGGGCTGCAGCGCGTTAAGCGGGTCGTCCCCGGTCCCCGCGGGGCGCGGCGGCGGCTCGGCCCCAGCGCGCCCGGGCGGCGCACCCCGGAGCGGAGCGGCGCGGGGGGCCCATGAGCGGTGATGGCAGCGGCTATCGCCAGCTCGCTGATCCGGCAGAAGCGGCAAGCGAGGGAGTCCAACAGCGACCGGGTGTCCGCCTCCAAGCGCCGCTCCAGCCCCAGCAAGGACGGGCGCTCCCTATGCGAGAGGCATGTCCTGGGGGTCTTCAGCAAAGTGCGCTTCTGCAGCGGCAGGAAAAGGCCGGTGAGGAGGAGACCGGGTGAGTACGGCGGGCCGGGGCCGTGGGAACCCACTCTGAGGAGGGTGGCAGCCCCGGACCCGCCCGGATGGCTGTCCCGGGGCGCTCCGGGTACCGGCTGGGGACGAGGTTTCCTCCACGCTCAACTTTGGCTTGGGTCCTGGCGGATCTCCTCCTCTGGTCTGATGGGATGGGTGGGCAGTGACTTGCTGCCAGCATCCCTCCACCACTGTCCCAAACGTGAGCACAGCGGGTCGTCCGGCGGGAGTGGCCCAGCAGCTTTATCTATGTGAGCTTCACCCAGAATTGTATTTTTCTACCTGCTTGTAGATAAGTTTTTTTAAATGGTATCTTATTTTCTGCATGGAGACAAGGAAATCAATAAGCTGAGGATCAGTTAAAATTGTGGCCATTTGATAACTAAATCCATCAAGTGCTACTTCACAAGCAGAGTTGCATAGGGAATTTCATTAGCTTAGAAAGCTTTTTCAATGGCAGCTGCACGACGGTCGCACCTGATACTGAGCTAGCAAGGACCTAAAAATGCTCTTTAGGGTGGTCCTTTTTTGGCTTCTTCCTTTTCTTCATTCTTTTGTGCTTGTGTGCGTTCAATCTTGGTTCCTTGAGAAGAACTTTGCCCTGGTACACACACTGCTCACATTCCCACGATGAAGTCCCAGCACCCACAGTTTCAGTTCTGAGCATTGCTTTGTGCTCTCAGCTGCCCTTGGTAGGTGTGAGAACTCAGCACCTGGCAAGAATAGGCCCTCCATGATTACTGAGTAGAATTATGATTTATGTCTTGCTTTATTTTTTTCACTGCTATAAATCACCATAAAGGTAAGAAAACAGAGATTGGTTTGAGAAGCTACTGTAAAGATGTGGTTTTCTCAGGTGTTCTTCAGTATAATGGTTAAAAAGGAGGGATACTCATTCACTTAGCCATTCAGGATGTACTGTTAACCTGCGTGACCCTCTCATGTTTTCCATGTACATTGGTATTGTGTTTATTGATCAGTCTCGTCATGAAGCCCCTTCTCCAAAGCTGGGATCTCTTGATAATGACTCTTCACTGAGGTGTCAGAAGTAGATAAGGCTGCTTTTCTTCTGATCTGTAGACTGAGGTACATGACCTGGACTCATCAAGGGAAACAAGGGAAGGAAATGGGGCAAAGCCTCTTACCATAGAAGGTCACATCTGTCAACAAAGGGGAAAGGATAATTACTCTGGATTGCTGTCAGCACTCCAGATTCACAGGCTGTGGGGCAGGGACCATATTTAGTTACAAGTACGTTTGAAGAGTCAATGCATGGGTTAGGCTGTGCAAACTGATTTCTTTAATGGTCTGCTTTAAAGCAGATATTGCAAGAGGCTGTAAAAGACTTAAAATATAGCATGACTTGAAATATTGAAAGGGAAAAAGTTGCCCATCTTTTTGTTCCTGCTCAAGTTATGATGAGTGGTGGCTTGCTGGACTATCCTATATATTAGCTAATCTGTGAGCCAAAACCAGAACACGGCTCTTGCCCAACAAATGTTGGCATTTTGTCTTGGGAATCACTCTTTGCAGGATCAAGAATATAAGATGTAAGTCTCACTGATGTAATCTTTTTCTATTCCTCTTTCCTCTCTATCTTAATCTGCTATTAAACGCAGTCTCCTAAGGAGTAGTAGGACTGGGAAGTGTAGACCTGTTACCTAGATTTCAAGATGCTTTGTCTTACTAAAGTTTGGAGTGGCTTCCAGCAGGATGTGGTTGGGAAGGCTTTGTTGGTCTTACCTCAGTGCACTTAGCTTCACAGGTCCAATTCTGCTTCCTTGGACTCAGTAAATGCCTGTGAAGAATCAATGAATTTTAAGAATTCCCTCAACTTGCATGGACTTTCATGCTGAGGAATGTTTTTGATAACTTACAGGCCAGAGTGATTTAAGGGAGTCTTTTTATTGACTTAGAAGGAGGATCAGTACTACTCAGTGTTGTAAAAATAGAACTGCTCAATCTTTAGAGCTGTTAGTCAGTCCCTTGTAACTAGTACTGTATTCATTTTATAAAATCAAAGAAGTAGAGGAATTAAGTTGCTATGAAAAAAATCCTAATGTCCTTTCCTAGGCTATGGACTGTGTCTGCTTTAGTTCCCTATATCCGTCTTTTAAACAGGGATTTATTTTACTGATACAACGTATTCCTGGTCTTGCTTGTGCTGCTGGGTAGGCAGCATGCCACAGGCATTCTGCTGCTTCGATTGTTTATTCAAGGGAATGTATTGTGCCCAGATAACTTGCTCGTTTCAGAATTCAGTTTCTGCACAGAAAATGACATGCAAATGAATTGAAAGTGGTTTAAAGAAATGTGCATACATTGTGCAAGGACCCACAACCCCAGTGATTATGTGTACTTAATGATATGCTGGTTCAGTCGTTTGCAAGTCATTGAAGGGAATGAGAGAAACACTGATGTTCAAAAGAGGTGCAGTGGTATTTGGAGATTATACAGTGCTAGGGGATCTCTCCTTACCTTTTTAAACATGACCTTGTCTTACAACTATGGAGAGTAACTGTCAAAATACTTCAAATTTACAGAGTGGTTCTCATCTGTAGTACTCAACAAGCTCTACCAAATGGAGAGGATTCTTCCCGTTTTACAGAAGGTGAGACTAACTGCAGCTATGGAGCAGTTACCTGACACAGAGCCCTAATTCCTGATGTTGGGACCAGCACGCCACGCTTTGGGTCCTGCTGCCACTGAGCTTAGGATGCAGCAGTGGTGGAGCTGTAGCTTGCATGTTACACAAATACAGCTCTGATGGAGGTTCACGTTCACTTTGCTCTTTGCTTCTGTGAAGTAACTGTGTGAGCTTACATCGATTAAGTAAGTTGTTTAATACATGTTTTAATATGTGATTCAAACAGTACTGTAACTAAAATATTCAGTAAAGATGTGGGTGAGCAGAGGTACTTGGCACTGGTTGGCACTTTGTGCTCCATTTTGCAGCCTGTGTGAAGTGAGGGTGACATACTCCTGCTCTTGTACGGGAAGGGAGAATTTGCACCCTGGAGCAGTTGAGTCTCACATACTGGCTGTGAGTAGTCACAGGTTTTGGCAAGCTATGGGGAACCAGATCCATGCAGGGATATCTTGTATAATCAAAGCTATCAGCTCCTGGGGAAAACAGACTGCAGAAACATCTTGTTTGTTGGTTGCAATAGGGACCGTGTTGTAAAATGAGAACTAGTTTTGTCTGTCTTTCAGTAGGTAAAGGCAGCTGTCTTACATGCACACCAGGTTCTTTTAGAGCTCTTGCATGTGTTTTACTCCAAGATGACTTAGTAGTTTACAATAGGCCAAATAAGGACACTGAGTGCAGTGGACTAAACTGAACATTTGGACACTTGGGCTTAATCCCATTATTGTGACTTAATACAGGTCATTTGCTGCAATTGTACATATATAAATTATATATTTTGCTCTGAACCATAGTGACTTGATAGAGGATTCAAAAGAAATTACTGTATGGCATGGCTTGTTGGTGCAGATTCAAGAGGTGGATTCTTCCTCAGGGACTGATGGATCCAAGAGCTGAATGCAGAAGACTAGACAAGCAGCTCTCTCCACATGACTTCCCTGCCAACAAATAGTTGAACAAAGTACTTTCATCCCATTTGTGTCTGAATTAAAGCATCCAAGCACATCCCTTCTTCAGCTGTTTTACAGCAGTCTGGAAAGCCTGGGCTGGTGGGTCGAGCTTGTTTGTGAAAGCTGTCACTGTTGCTTCACTGACCATCTTCTCAGGCAGAGTGCACCCCAGAGAGCTGGGGGTAGAGGTGGCCTTCCATCATGCATGGCCACTGAACAGCAAAGCTGAGCAGTTTAGCAGCCTTGCACGAAGGGAAACAGGCCGGAGCATCAGGCACAATATCTGTGGGGATTGCTAGAAATTTTATACAAGTGAAGCCTACTGAAAGGGTGTTAATAGTTGGGGAAATCATGTTTGAATTGAGGCAGCTTTGGGTCAGGGGATGCCAGGCACTGTATAGCATTGTCTCAGTCCCCTCATATGTTGCTTCTGTAGATGAATTTCCAGTTTAGAATGCAGAGCTCATTCTCAAACAGGTTTTTCAGCCCAGGGAAAAAAAAAAAAGTGTTTTTTTAATTCCTTTTTTTTTTAACCCTGCCTGATACATACTTTGTGCTCTTCCAGGGAAAGGATGTTTTTCCTTAAGGATAAATAAAGGCTTCTTCCAAAATGAGGGAAATGGCTTGCACATAGGAAAAAAGCAATAACTTAAGCAATAACTTAAACCATGTTTTCCCTTTGCAGTATTTCTCATTTTGAATAATAAATAGAGATTTGGAACTTAAAATATATGGATGTAGATATTTTTGCAGCAGTATAAGTAAAATATAAGAGCAACTTTAGTTGAAGGACATAGAAGGACTTTGTTCATTCAGAGGTTTATTTAAAACATTTGAGAAGTCTGTCATCTGCAAGCTGTTAAATGCTGACTTAAATCCTGAAGTCCTTTCTGATTTCATGCAGGGTGAAAATGATAATCGAAGCTTAGGGTAATAACCACCTTTATAGCTCATAGTCCTTGCCTTCTTTTGTGGAGTGGTGCATCTCAGAACAGCTGTAATATCTGCCCAACCTGTGGAATTCGTCCCCTCTGTTGCTACTGTCCAAATGCCATCTGCATTACCCAGGGCTTAGCTGCTCCCTGCAGGATGATTCCATCTGGATCCCAGCTCTTCTCTGTGTGTCCATGCGTGTCTGGGCCTGTGCCCAGCCAAGAGGGGTCCATCATGTTCTCCTGCCTGCCCCTCTGCAGAATTTGGTGCTGTGTCCTGTATCTAAGAAGTGGCTGACGGGAATGGAAATGGCTGGAAACGTGGCATCGCCGAGATAGCGAGAGCTTGTAGAAGTGCTAGCTGAGATAAGGGCTTGGATGCCAAGTCTCCAGCCAGCCATGAGTCTGGATAACACCAAGGGGAAGGGCACAGCCTCGAAGGCATGCATCCTCCTTGGCTGGGGCAGTCTGTCACAGGTCTGCCGGCAGTGCTGTAAGCTCCTGCTGCACTACCCGTGCTAATGAATGCCAAAATAATCAGGAGGGGGGAAGAGGCTCCCTCCAGGCCATGACTGCTCGGCAGATGGGCTTCATTGTATCCAAGTGATCCCTGGGGTGGTATCGCACACATTCCTGACTTGCAGATGTGGTGGCTGTCATGGTGCGTGGCTGCACTCAGTTACTGGGAGGCCAGATAGCAGCCCCGAGCTCTCGGTATCTAAAATCTGAGGAAGAGCTGCAGGTTCCTGCCTTTCTCCAGAGCATGGAAAACTCAGCTGCCAGCCTGCTTCCAACACAGCTCATGGGCAAGCATGTCAGTCACTAAGTTACTTCATACTAGTTCTGGACTGAGTGTGGTTGATGCCAAGAAAATCCATGGAAGTCCTCCAAGCTTTGAAAGGGATGGATATCTTCTGTCCCCAAGGCCTCAGGGGTAGCTGTGCTTGTGAGAGCAGTGGAAATTGTTAGCCAGCAGAGGCTCACCATTAAAGCAGTACAAATGATTGATTCCTCCATCACCAGCCAAATGGAAGAGTCAGGGCAAAAAGTGGTTCATGAGTGATTATTTTCCTTCATCATAAAAGATCCACATAATTCAGTTTACCGTTGACTGATACAGCTGTTGGGGTGGGTTTTTTTTGGGGGGGGGGGTGGAGGGAACGATGCAATTACATTTGGAGGATTTTTGTATGTGTATTTTTCTTTAAATTTCAGGTTTTTTTCTAAATGAAATGTTCCTTTGAAATATAAACCCAAAAGCTAGAGTTCCAAAAAAATACCTAAATGGAGACAAGGTTTTCTTCCTTTCTTCCTTCCTTGCTTTGCTGAATTCAACACAAATTTGGAATAATTCCAGTAGACCAGATACTACATATTTTAACAGAGAAGTTATCTATTAACCAAAGCAATCATCAGCTTCACTTGGGCAGTGAGGAGAGCAGAGCTGCCATGGGAGCTGACGAGGCTGTTTGAGAGACAAATATAATCATGAGTCTCTCTGTGGTAGGTAGCAAGTGCAAACATACTTGGGCTTATCTGCTTTCTTTCCTTCCCCTTCCCAAACAGGAATACCATGAACCACAGTGGCCAGGTAGGCATTTGCTTCATCCCTCTGACATATGTTTCATTTGATCTATCCTTCTGAACAGTTATGTGCACATTATTTCTAGGATTTTTCTACTTCTGCACAGTTGAAACCAAGCTGTGATTTGTTATTACTAAAACCAAAGGAAGAATTTTATCAAGCAAAACATGTAAGAGATTGACATCCCTTTCGTATTTGTAAGCTCTGTGGCTTGGCAGAACGTGACCAAGAGCCCAGACAAGAACAGGTCAGAGAAAGCAGCTCCAAAGAACTAACTTTTAAATAAAGAGCTAACCGTTGAATACAGATACATTTCTGTATGCTGTCATAGTGTCATTGCCATGGCTGCATTATTGTTGCATCTTAATCTTGGAAATGTCTTCAGAAGTGATCATACTGAAGTCATCTACTCTGTGCCTGGGCTATACAGGCTGTTGTCTGTCAGGGAGCAGTACTTTTGTACTCTGTTCTCCTGTTCATTGTGTGGTTCATCTCTATTCCCCAGGTAACACAAGATTCTTTATGTTGATGCATTACCCTTTCTGAGCATGGAGTAAGCTACTACATCTGTTGTTTTATCTTCACTCTGTTCTGACATGTGACAGAATCCTGAAATAACTCGGCCTTTCCAGAGGCTGGTTTTACTTTGCATCTCTATTAAAAGCTGTAGGAGAACCATGGACACACTCATGGGTACCTCTCATCCAGCTTGCAGGAATGGAGGGTTTGTGCTTTGAGAGAGTCAATGCAGTGACTGAGTTTGTGCAGCACGGTCACAGGGCTGTAGGGCTACAGCTTCTTAACAGTACCTCTGAAAATAGCAGCTACAAGACATTTCTGAAATGGTAAAGCAGAAGGCTTCTCTCTTGAGAGCTGTGGAACACGACTGTGGGATTCACTGTTCAGGCAGACCACTCACTTTGGCTTTTCCAGCCCCCACACTGCAGCTTAGACAAATAACTGTGCTTGTTCTGAGCATTGAAATGAGACTTTCTGACACCCTGATGGAGCTTATGTGGCTGCTGAGAAAATTTTCCTGGGTGCAAGCTGGCACCTGTCAAACACCTCTGCTGTCCTGTGTTCATTCCAAAATGCCCTGGCTAAAGGTGATAGAGAAACAAAGCCATGAACCTGGAGGCAGGGTGGTGGCCTGAGTCCTGAGCCCTTGTTTTCTGGGATGAGCTGCTGGCTGGTTGCTGGTGTGGTGGGACTCCCTGCAGCATCTCAGGGCGTTTCAGCTCTCTGGCCTTTCCCACTGGAGTGGGCTGCACTGGGAGATGAAGGTTAATGCTGGAAGCAGCAGCAAGGTGGTCTGTGCAGCTTCGCTCCTGCATCTGCCCTGTGGTTTTGGTTTTGTCAAAAGGAGGTGACTGTTGTGCTGTGCTGGGGTACCCACTGAGGGAGATGCTGCTTGGGGTTCTGCTGCTTTAGGCAGAGCTCTGTATTTGGAAGACTATTGAACTCTTGTGCTCAGTAGCAAGGGGGAAGGTAGCAGTAGCAGCTCTTCTCTCTTCTTGGCAGCATGTGCACCTGTTGTACCTGAAGTTTTGTGTGGGAGGTGGAATTCTGTCCAGTCCAGTCTGATTTGCATCAGTGCCCCCTCCTCCCTCGGTGTTACTGAGCACAGAAACAAACTCGATTTCTGATGGTGCTTGGCTGGCACTGTTGTGTTCCTGAAGGGAAACTCTCAGCTGTGGACATGTGGCACATCACTGGCCAGAAGGTGGGCAGCTGTGGTGTACGGAGAGGAGCAGTTATACTGTTGCCTGCCCATGCTCCCTGTTGTAGTTCCTGGGACCTTTCACCACAATAGTTCTTGCTTAGAGTGTGTGACTTCATTGATAAAGGTCAGAAAAGGGCTGGTTGCCTCTCATGGCAGGGGGCTGTATGTGAGAATGAAGACCCAGGGCTAGATGCAGTCACTACAGTGATGGAGGGCGCAGAGCTTCTCCCACATCCCACAGCAGCATCCATGGGGTGCTCTGTGCACTTCTGTCTCACCTTCCCTCCAGCAGCCTGTGCTGTTAATGGCATGTGTTAACATCCAGCGGACAGCTACATGCTGTGAACTGGCAGAATAACCACAGAGAGGCAATGTAATTCTCTTACTTGTGCCTCTTTTCCAGCTGAAACCTGATTGCAGTTATGATAAAGGTAAAATCCCCCTGAAATGTTCCTTTCTTGAAATACTTAAGCATTTTGGATTGAAATGAAGGAAAAAAAAAAAGAGGCAGGTCTTGGGGTCAATAGAACATGCTCACTTAATTGGTATTTATCTAGAATAGCATAGTTGGCTGTCCCCTCCCTTTGCTGGCTGCACAGATAGTTTCTTTCTTAGCAGTTGCCACCCTTGTTGCCTGAGCTGCCAAATAAATACATTTCATTCATCCCCCAAAGCAAAAATGTTTGCAAAAGTTCAAGTGATTGGGTCTGCTGCAAATGAAGCCAGGCTGCAAAAAGCCAGTCCGCATTTTCCAGAACATTGAGAAGCAGTAGAAATTAGCAAAAAGACAGCTGTTTTTGGCTTCCCGTGCCCAGCTTAGCGTTGGGTTGCTGAAGGGTTCCCTGGGGAATTGGGAGCCACTGGGCTGCAGGAGATGCAGGGATCACATCCTGGCAGGTGAGGGGCTTGCACCATCCACCTGCTCTGTAGCTGGTGCTTTTCCCTGGCACAGCTCCTGGAACCGGAGCCGGGTGAGTCACTGGCTGCCTCTGGTATCGATCTGCAGCCGTCCCTGCGGTCATTCTCTGGTGAGCAGCATCACACTCCCGTGGGGATTGTCTGTGATGGTGGCTAAAAAGACTGGCAGAATGTGTGGTGTAACCAGCAGTTCTCTGCTGGCTTTTACGGTGTGGTGTTGTGCTCGTCAGTACGGGCTCTGCCTGCTGGCAGGCACACAGCATCAGTAATGAAACATTTCTAAACATTTCTTTTGGCTTTCTTTTTATTTCATCCCGTGCCACTCCTACCTTCATTGCTTCCATAAACATTTCTTCTAATGTTTTCTTCCTGTTTCTTCAATAACGCAGCTCTACTTTCCATTAAATAAATTTTAAGATTTTAGAGCTACAGTCCAATAGTAGCTCTTGAATGATTAGCAAGCACCAGGTGAAGTTTGAGAGCTCCTCACTGAGCCCTCCTGGGCAGCTGGAGGAGCAGGAGCTCTGTTCTGAAACCTGTTGGAGAGGCAGATTTTCTGTTTTCACTCCATCTGCACTGTGTCATCCTCAGCACATGCATCCCTGGAGAGGGAGCTCACTGATTTCAGCTCTCTTCCAAGACAGCAGCTGGGTGGCCGGTGGACCTGTCTGTTTCACTGGAGTCCTGAGGGCTACCTGATACCAGAAATGATGTGTTTGTGCTGAGACATGAGCAATAAAACATAATCATTATTTAAAACAGAGCTTTAGATGGAGCGAAGTGGATGATGGCTTTCTCACACCTGGAGTGTTTTCATTAGTTTGAAGGAAACCTTTGGCTCTAACAGAAAATTAAAATCATTATGCAGATTAAAAAAGGTGTATTTTCACAAAGCAGAAAGAAAGAACTTCAAGTGACATGGTGGAGTTTTGGCCATTTTTAGCATGATCTTGCTCTTTGAAGTATAATGTTTCAGACCAGAAGGGCACAAGCAGCACATTTTTATTCTGCATTTGGGTGTTGTATAAGATTTGTTGAAATTTAGTAACATCATAATTTTAAAAATGCTTCCAAACTGCTACAGGAATGCTTAAGATGCATTAGTGCAGTGAGCAAAAAAAATTCTTGTAATAGAACCCGACTGATTCAAGCTTTAATTTTTCCACATCACAGGCTCATTACCTGTTAAAAAAAGGAGTTTCACATTCTCATCCCATTGGAAAATGCGGCGAGATTGCATGAGGAGTACTGTAGCAAAAGAGGATGTTATCACTTGGCACTATTTAAAGCTTGCAGAATGATACTGGGACCCAGACTTTTCCCTGAGTTGACATCCAGTGATTATTCAGGGCGCTTCTGTGAGCTGGTGTTGGTAGGACTGGGTACTCTCCCTGAGACCGATAGCATCTGAAGTGATTCATTTCTGCTCAGTGCTTTTTGGTAGCATGTTCTATCCATTTTCTATTTTAATGAATTTACTTTTCTAGGTGTTCAGAGCAGGGTGGAAGATTGATGTGGTTTTTTCCATAGTATGTTTTCTTTGTGTGAGGGACTTCTTAGTGTTTCTACAGTATTTCAGTCCTGCTGGATTGATAGGGGAAGTGAAGAGATTTAGCATCTGAGAATAGCATAAATCCCAGCACTGTGGCAGGCCTGAATGACAGGGATAGTGTCTGCTTTGCTCATGTGAGCATTGTTAGTGATAGGGTGCTTTGCATGGGGCACTTCAAGGTGAGGCAAGATGGGAACTCTATTGTGGAGCCCTTCAAAAACTCGGAATACAGAATGTGGTAATGCCACCAAGTCAGGGTCATCCAGTAGCAGGGCTGAAAGGGGCCCCCACTGCTGATTAGTCCAGCCTCCGTCCTACACTGATTCCAGATGTGCACTCCTTAGAAGGATGTTCTTAAACTTGTTTTGTACATCCTCCCACGGACTAAATTCTGGGTAGAATGTACAAATATCCGAACCACAACTTTGTAGGATACCAGGAAGAAATCTGATTAACAGGCAAGAAGTTTTATGTTGTGTGTTGGAGTTAAGAGAACAAAACAAAGTCTGTCTAAATGTACACATGGCAGAGCACTCTGACAACATTCCCCAGGATTTCTGAGCCATCAAACAAGTCTTTAGGATGGATCTGACATGTAGGTCTGTAGGAAACCCTCTCTCTCTGGGAAACTGCAGGCCAAGAGGTGCTGCAAGTACAGCAAGAGCTGCTTTTCAGTTTCTCTTCTTGTCAGCTCTAGGCAGCAAAGCCCAGCCAGCAGCTTCTCCAGACATCCTCCAAGCCCACCTTTCCACCTCTCTTGGGATAACATTTATGGGAATACACCCCTTCTTCTCTGGTGTGAGCTTTGGGCTCAGTTATCCTGAAAGCTCTGCAGTGTGGCTGTTCCCATTTCTTAAATCCTCCCACAGCTCTTGAGCTCCCATTGCTGGCATGGGGAAAGTCAGGATTTTACTCCCAGTGTTTCCTTTTTGTGGATGTTGGCTCAGGAGCTGGCACAGCCCAGGGAGCCTGGGAGAACCACGCTTGGTTTGTTTGTGAGACACATCTGCACCCAGATGAAATGTGCTCAGTGACTGTGGGCTCATACATAATATTTATGCTATCCTCTGTTTCACTCTCGGTGAATATGCTGTAATTTTGGCTAATTACACAATATGTCAGGAATAATTGCAGGGTGTTCCTCAAAATAAATAATACATCTTGTATGCTCTGCTATCCATACTTATGAGCAAGCTTTAACCTTCAGTAGCCAAGGCATTGACTGTGCTGGAAAACGACAGCTTAGAAGCTGTAGCTACAACTTCTTTTGCATTAAATTTCTCATTTTTTTAATTCCTTTACCTGAAAAATCTCATGCTGCATAAATTCTGCAACAGCTGTACATCTCTTCTGTATGCCTTTTGTTCCTGCCTGGCTTTGGTTTTATCATCAGAGCTCAAGTCAATAAAGGTGTAGAAAACTGCTCTTGAAAGGGAAATGTTTTTAAATTTTGTCTGCTGCTAAAACACACTGGATCAACAAAGCAACATAAACTACATCCTGGGGGAGACAAAGACAAACCTGGGAGTGAACTGTATGAAGAATCGATTTTTTTTAGTTCTCTGGTCAAATAAAAGAACTTTCTGGGGAGAAGAGGATTCAGACTTAATGTAGTATTTCATTGTACTTAAAATGAAACTTTGGATTTAATCTGTGGCTCTTCTAATATTTTTTTCCTTAAATTTCCAAAGTAAAAGTTGTGTCAAAAGAAAAAAAAGGAAAACTTGCGCTATTTTCAGATCTCTCTCTTTTTTTCTGCTATTGAGACGGAGTTTGTGTATAGCTTTATCTACTCTTACTCTGAACTTTTCAGAAAAGTAGTCAGCTGACAGTTTTACCCAGTGGTAGTCAGCAATTCTGTGCCAAAATACCTGATGGCAGCTGGGCCAGCAGTTCTCATCCACTTTTCCGTCCCTTTGTTTCACCTGGTGTTTGGGTTCCTCTTTGGCCCTGCAGTGCTGTGATGGCTGTTTTGTCCTTGGTGTTTGTGCAGAATGGGTAGCTCGTGTCATGTACATTAGTTTGGTGTTTGCCTTCTAGGAGAACTCACCCACAACTTTGTACCTTGTTCTCCTTGAGCCATTGGCCTTAAGTGGCTGTCGCATGGGATCCAGATCTGGGAGAGTGAGTGAGCTGCAGGGTGACTTCTCTACCTCCTCACATCCTCAGGCTGTGCTAGACCATCCACTGGAGCCGTGATTCCATGTGGCACCCCCCATTTTCATTGCCTTACATGACTAATATCTCTGCCCCTTACCTCAGACTTGTACTAACATCCCTGTAAAGCTGATTCCCTGGATATGGGAGGGCCTGCATAAATGCCACAGAGATGCAATCATATCATTTCCACCTACTCTACAAGTGAGAAATAAGACTTCCTTGGAGGGATTCATGTTTGTAAGAGCAAAGCAGGCATCGTGGAGAGGTGCAGGCAGCTGTGCTCCATGCTGGAGAGCTAATTACTATTCCTCCTGGCAGGCGCCAGCACAGGAAAGGAAATCGCTTCTCTGGATGCTCCTTTTGCCTACAAGGTGCCATTCTGCTCTGGTGACTCACTGATGGTGACAGGAGGCGATTGCTTTGATGGGTGCTGTCATCAGCGTGAGCCCATCATCCCTCTGAGTTAGGGAAATGTCATTTTTGGAAGCATGTCCTTCAAACAGAGAGGCCAGGCCTGCCAGCACAGCCTGTTATTTCATGTAATGCATCCTGGAAACACCAGTTGTTTCTCTGTGGTTATTAGCCCTGGGTGGAGATTTGCACCTGAGATAAGTGTGTGCCATGCAGCCCTGTTGTCCCAGAGCCATTTTCTTCACCAAATGAATGCTTTGTAATTGGAGGGTGACATTATCCCTGTAATCATGTTAAACTGAAGCTGGGTACAGCCTTCATTCTGCATCATTGGGAAAGGAGCTGGGATAGACTGTTTGGTGCCCCCAAAACCATAGACTTTGTGAGAAAATCCTGGTGTCAGAAAATCTCTCCATCCTACTCACAGGCTGGGTGACGTGACAGTGTATTTATCCAAATGACTGTATCTAAGCTAAGGGGGATCATGGCAGCTTTGCAAGGTGGGGTTGGATACCTGGCTTTGCTACAGAGCTCCCACTGTTGTTACTCACTGTGACTGGCCCTCTGTGCAGGCAGCCTGAGGAGACATCCAAATAAACACAAATGCTCCCCTGTGTCACTCACCTCCCTTGGCTCTGCAGTTCTTTGGCCCTTTCCCTGCCTGTTACTCAGGATGCTACAGGCAGCATTGCCCAGGCCATCCTGGCCACCTGCTTGTAGGACTTCCTCAAGGAATACATGTCCTTCAGCTCCAAACAATTTTGCTGAGTTTAGCAACAGAAACTGGAAAATACTGTGAGGCTGGGAAATAACTGTCTTGCCTGCCTGTGCACTTCTGTGCACTGAGTGACTCCTGTGGGAGCTGAAAACGCTCAGCACTTTGCAGCAGGATTTCCCACCTCCGCACCTGAATAACACAGTTGGAGCGTCCTCCAGGATCCCCGCGCGTGGCTCACGATGCTTTGACCTGCTCTGTGCGTGACTCACTGCAGGTACAGCCACAGCCAGCCATGTGCAGTGTCTGCTGAAGACTTAGAGCCATGGTCACTATGTGGCAGAGGTGGTCGGGGTGTTTGGCCAGAGGAAGCACACTCTGGGTCTTCAAGGGCAGCAGCTCCTGTCACAGCTGCAAGTGGTGTTATTCCTGAGCTTCCCAGTTTGGGTGGATTCAGTGAATCATTGTTGAGAGTTCAGCTATTAAACTTAGTCGACAGTGATGCATTTAATTTGAGACAGCCAAATTACTTCATCTTAACTCCAAACACCCTGGAGAACTTGGCAGCTCCTGGCTGGGAAAATAACCCCAACATTTATCTCCCTCAGCTTTTCATCCCCGAGTTCTGTGCTGATGCCTGTCACCATAGTAATCTGCATGGAGCTTGCTGATTTTCGTGCCGGTTTATTACAAGCCTTCATTAATACTGTACTTCTGAAGGAGGGATTTCGGTGCCCTTCTCTGTCTACAAAATTTGCGTTTGCAAAATTTGGCTTATTGAGTATTCTGGAAGCCATCCTTTTTAGGGGAGGGGAACTGCGGTTTCTGCAGTGGCACTTAAAATGCAGAGTTAATCTAAGTAAATTAGGAGCAGTTTATGCTCTGACTTGCATGCTGGGTTTGGTGTGCTAAGGATTTGAGTGCTGGTTAGGTGAATCATAAATCAACCTCCCATTATGACAGCTGTAGCCTGAATGGGGGAAAATAAGAATAATGGAATGTGTAAATTCCAGGCTAAAATGTTTAATTGCAATAAACAAATGTTTGAAGAACATTTAGGTGAAATATGCTCCTGAGATGTATTACAGTTCCTGTGTTTGCAGTCACATCCTCAGCAAAACTGTTGCACAGAAGGGAGTCAGCAGCGTGCCGAGATGGTTCAGATGAGAGCTGGAAATGCGTTCTCCCTCGCCAGACTGATGTCCTTAGGAGGTGCCAGAGGGAGTGTTCTGGGAGCCTGCTGCTGGCATCTGACAGCCTTGCTATGCTAAGACCAGACAGAGGCACTGAGCTGCAGTGAAAGAGAGCAAACAAATGGGCAAATCTCCTGTGGAAATTCTGCAGTAGGTACCTTCCTTGTACCTTATTGCAGGTTGCTGGATAGAAAATGGCTGCTTCCCATGTGAGCTTGCAGAGTCTTCTGTTGTTTGACAGCTCATTGTGCAGAGAGCAGTAACCCCAACAGCTTCAGAGTTTATGCCATAACCCACACCAGGTACCACTGACGCCAAGCACAGTAACTTCTGGATTAGATTTAGAAGCAGTTCTGCACCAGTAACCTCAATTGGAGGCTTGCTTGCCAACTAGGAGCATTGCTGTGCATTGCAAGAATCCTTGGAGCCAGTGGCTCAAATCCCTCAAAGGTCACTAAGCCCTTCATCTTTTTTTAAGAGTTCATTGAAAAATGGTTCCTCCCAATTCTGTGGTGTTGACTTGGAGAATTCAGATTAAGGTGACTTCTGTGAGTATGGTTGTGTTGAGTCCTTTTATTATTCCCTGCCCAAGGCAAAGTGGGGACTGGCTTGCTGCAGCCTCAGGCCATTGTGTTGCCATAATAAGGGGCATTCTGTGAGTTGCAAGAAATGAGACTGTAGTAGACTGCCTTCCATAGTGGAGTTGCCGCTGGAAGGGGGTGTTGTGCCCTATTCTTTGGTCTTCCAGAGGTCAGGGTTTGGAGCAAATTGAGCTACCCTACGGTGATGATAAGAGAGAAGGGTTCCTCCCACAGGGGTTTAGTGCTGCTACTTTGCTGATGGAAGTAAACAAGAGGTGGTGCCCTCAGTGAGGCTTTGCTAAATGCTGCATTGATACATAACCTCATAGCTCCTCTCTGTATTAAGGGAAGTTATCATACTTGTGTGTTCTCCCTTTTCCAGTTAAGGGGGGAGTTCCTTATTCACTTTAAATAGATCTAAATGAAAAGATCATTAAAGAGGGATATTTCTGTCAGTGCTCTTGCTCTTTTCCCCATAGCACACAGCAGATACCTTCAGCAACGCCTACAGCTTGCGGGTGAGGGACGTGACTCTGCAGAGCAGGTGATTTAGCCATGATCCTCTGGCCTTCAGTGAGCATGTCCCCGGAGATCAAAGTACATGTGAGCACCCTGCAACTGTCATGTCCTTGGCAAGCCCCAGGAGGATGAAGATCACTGTGTAGCTGCATAATAAGGCAGGAAGCACAGCAGCTCATGGTGAACTGAGATGACTTTTAAGGCTCAGCAGCAGGACAGCAGAAGTGAATAATGGCAGCATCACATTACCATTTAAGAAGAGACAGGAAGATTAGCAGTCAGATCATGATTTAGTTAGCCTCAGCTGTGCCAGAGGGCTCAGAAAGTTAAAAGCATGGCAGGCAGAAGTGGTGAGTTTGGCTTGTGGAACCAAGCAAGATGCCCTTCAGGGGATGTTCAGTGAGTTGTCAGTGGATGACTGCTCTAGGAAGGGTCATTAGGTGTCAGCTGTGTCTTCACCATAGGGAAAGTGCCTAGTCTGGCAGATCCTGCAGGCTAGGAGAGTTACAGCTTAGTCTTGTTTGTGTTATTGTTCTGTTCTGCACTCTCTGTCCCTGTTGTGGTGCTTCATGAGCACGATCTTCCCTTGCATCTTATCTTTTGGAATTGCCACATTTAAAGGAATTGAGCTTACTGTACCTGCATAGAGTCCACTGAGTTTTCTCCAGTACTCCCCAGCCCTCAATAGCTGTATATGAGCAACTAGAACAGGATCTTTAAAGAAAGCATCCTAAAGTATAGCAGTATTGCTTATGAAGTAGGGATAAAAACATCCCTTTGCATACTGCATGGGAAACCTGGTAGCGTGGGGTCTGCACTGGGAGTGCAAGCTGCGTGGAAATCTCTTTGTTCAGTCAGTAGTTTGGGACTAAAGCAGCAAGAACGTCTTTCTTAAATCCATTCTGAAGTGCTTGACTTTGTGTTTAGGGAGGCACTAAGTTGGTGCTGAAGTCTTGTCCATCTTGTTCCATCTCTGCAGGGACAGCTGCTTCTACAGCAGAGTAGAAGCACACACAGAGGAGCCTGAGTGGGAGAAATAGGTTTATCCCGTGTGTTATGCAGTGTTGCACCTTTAAAAGCAAGAGGATTTGAGTCCCATTTCCTGAACAAGGCTGAGGTTAGAGAGTAGGTTTAAGTTTGATTTGTGGTATGTTCTATGAATTATAGAAAGAAAATGCTCATAGCAGAGTTTTTGCTTATCTGTGCTGTATTTTTTCCCTTTATTTTATGGTTTGCTTCTTTCTCTTATTGATTATAGCCTGGAGCAGTATCATTGATGGAAGTATAGACAAAAAAAAGTATCAAGGTTGTGGGGTTTTATTGTATTTTTTCCCTCTGGTACTCCAATAAGCACTGTCAATATTGTCTGCTGGGAAGGGTGGTTCTCTTTTTATTGCAAAACTGAAAAGTTCTCAGTTCTGTTTCATTGTCTTTCTGTTCTGACTTATCTGAGTGTCTCAGCATCCTTAATTGACAAGGAGACTTACTGGTTTTGAGGGGTTTTATTCTATAAATTGAGGTTTTCAGCACAAATGCTGGAGCCATAAGGGTTAGCAGTGCTGGCAGACTGATAAAATTGCTCCATAGATGGAAAGAAGTGATGTGAAAATATATGATATGACAAAAGTAGGTCTCTTAAAAGTCACGTGCAACATTTTACCTCTGGGCTAGCAGGAAAATTCCTGTTTTGTGACTGTACCATTTTCTCTTCAGGTAATAGTTCCATAATGAGAGGGAAAGATTAGTAAATCCTTGTTCCTTGTTAAAAGTCGCCTTTGCCTAAAATTTTGTCTGTAGGCCTCCAACCACACTGCTTGCAGTATGAATGGCAAATCCCAGTACCTCACTTTATGCCCACACATAAGACAAGGGGCTCCCTGGTGGGAAGCAGCTGCTCCAGCAGCTATTGTCACCTGTGCACTTGTTCGTGTTTGAGCTGCTTCCTTTGCAGGCACTGGAGAGATGCACGTGGTTTCAAGACCCTATGGACCTGGCCTGGCCAGCCTATTGGGGTTTGAGGATGAAAAGAGAGACCAGTTCAGGGGGAGAGATGGCTGCTCTGTGTGAGACAAATATCCCATTGCCCAGGCAACTTCCCAACCCTCTTTGCATTAGAGGAGAGAATTTGCTGCTGGCTGTGCACCTCTCTGCACTGCTTCTGTGTTTAGTTCAGGTAGGTGAAGGTACCCAAAGGAGCAGCTGCTCACCAGCACTTCTCTGCTGTAGAAGGAGACCCAAGGAAATACAGAAACCCTGGAAGGAGAGACTGTGTATCTCCAAAGTGCTCTCTGATCCTTCAGTGTCTGGAAGAAGCATTTTTTTGCTGATGTTACAGGGCATCCTGAAAGAGTCTGGGCAGGGATGTTCCTGCAGAAGAGGATCTGTGCAGTGAGGAGAGATAGGAGCTCTGCTGCTTTCAGACTGTGTTAGGGCCAGGAGGAATATGGTTTTGTAAATGGCTGAGAATTCTGCTTCATTCCCTTTGAGTTTTACTTTTGAGTGTGGATGTGAGCCTCAAAGTTCAGCAAAACCAGGTCATGTAAGACAAGACTTCCCCTCCAACTTGTCCCTAGGAAGGCAATGACTCAGAAAATGCTGCCATTATGAAGGGGGCAGCTGTTAAAGCTGGCCAGGTGTCTGTCAGGTCCGTAAGAAAGGGACCCCAGGTCTTTACCCTGTATTTGCTATGTTGATACAGCTTTCTGCTTGCATCTATAGAAAGAATGCAAGGAAACATCAGGGGAACTTGGGTGCTATTCTGATAAACTCTAAAAATGTCCTAAGTTCTTAATACTAAGCAGATTTGGTCAGTGTTTTTCTTGGTAGGCTATTTAGTAAAAGTGGGAGAGATTTTCCTTTTCCAGAATTATTTTCATTGTTGAAATATAGTTTGCATCCCAAAGAAGGAGGAAAAAGTGCTATTCTAACTCTACCCTGTAGCTAAGTCATCTTCCAAAGAAAAGAGAAGGTCAGGGTTGTTTTCTCTCCCCACTCCTCTTCAGAAAGCTTGAAGGCAAGACCTCCCCACTTCTCCAGCACACAGAAAGCCTCAGACTGCAGGAGCATATTCTTAATCTCCCCTTCTGGGAGCTCTTCCATTTCATGCAAAGTACTTAAACATTAAAATTTAACCAACGAGTAAAATTGAGGCTAAGATTCATTCAGGGACTCAAATGTAGGTGTCTCATATCAAAGAGTGCCTATTAGTGCCTTTACTATTGTGGTATTAGATAAAAGGGAGGAAAGGGACAGACTTGAGGAGGGTGGTGCAGGCATCTGTGCCTGAGAATACAGCTTTTCATTTCCTCTAGCTTTGATGAGCTTTTCTAATGGAAAGCAAGTTAAATCAAGCTTCTGCATTCAACAAAATGGATAATTAATTTAGGTAAGAAGAATGAGCTAAGTTTTGCTAAGTGTCATTTTGACATGTGTTGGCTTGACCAGCAGTAGCTCTTAGTGGATGACCAGTACAACTCTACTTATTTACTTTCCCAGCATTGAGTCTTGCTGGGAGAAAGCCTGACTGCAGCCTACAGCACACACTGCACTGAAATCACTTCTTTTTTAAGACAGCATAGAAACCAGCTGATCTGATTTATTCAGTGTTTTGTAGCTATGAGAAAGTACCTGACTCTCCCCTGGCTGGTGTAGGGATTGCTGAAACTGAAATCCTTTGCACCTGCAGCCTGTCTGCATCTGAGAGCCCTGCTGCTGCTGCTGTGGGGGGCTTGGGAGTGCAGGAGAGCAGGGTGAGGGTTCCCCACAGGGGAGTCGTGCAGTGATGCAGCGAGAGCGGGGCTCCGGATGGGAGCACTTAACACACAACGTGACCACGGTTATGTAACGACCATGGCTTATTAAACAGCCTCACTAGAGGCACGAAAGGCAGGAGCCTGATGAGATTTTGGTATGCTACGCTGGAGTCCTTCCTGTCCATTGAGCCAGCAGTAATTAGGTCTTATTTATTTACTTTTGGTGGGTGGTCACATAAAACCACAACCTCCTGTCACACAAGGAGGATCTCCTCCATCCAGTGTGTCTGCTCACATGCAGCCAGCTCACTTGCGTTCCAGCAGCAATGCCTGTAACAAATTTTAAGAGTTGCATGATTACAATTGAATTTAGTTTTGACCACTTTGTTTGTGTTTGATCAGTTGGGTGATTAGGAGACAGGTGAAGCTGCACATCTCTGTCATGTAAAGTTCAAATTGGTTTTGCTTTTTTCATGTTTTCCTTTTCCCCTTCAGCAGGAAGGAAGAGGCAATAGGAAGACCCAGTCAGGGCATGGCTGGCTCATGATACACAGGGGCTGGGAAAGGTCCCTATTGGAGACAAAGATTCTAATCTGCCAGAGGGTGTGGCATGTTTTAGGGCGTGGTGGGGGGGAGCATACCTGATTTTAAAACCGAGGTGGCCTGAGGTGCCCATAAATGCTTCAGAGGTCAGTTTTGGAGGTGTCTTGTGTCTGTTCCTTTTTGAATTTTACTCCCCAAGTCCCACAGCGTTGGACTCACATGCTGCCCTGATTTGGCACTCAGTTGCTGTAGGTTTACACCACTGTAATACCAGTGATTTAAATAGCTTTTCACTGGCATAAAACTGTCACTGCATGACAGTGACTCAACCATACAAAAAGCAAGGTGGTTGGCTTCACAAGCAGAGTAAGAAACAATGAGCACATTCTTTGCAACAGTGCTAGCAAATACTCTTCTGAACAAGCAGCATATCCAAACACATCAGCTGTCTAAATACTTCCATTTGGTAGGTAACTTTCAGAGAATTGATGCTGCATAATCTGTTTCTACAGCACCAAGTATGCATTTCATTTTACCTGCTCATCTGATCTCAGTTTTATTTGCCTGTGTGTCTTTGTATTATATATTAATATTTTACAACCATGCTTGAAAGGAATCACCAAAAGCAGTTTTACCTGCCAAGCACTTCTACATTTACTTAGGGCTTAATGGGGGACAAGCATATTCGGTCTTTTGCTACTCAGTATATCTGGTAATAATTATTATTTTTGTTTTGCAGAACCCCAGCTGAAAGGAATTGTGACAAGGTTATTCAGCCAGCAGGAATACTTCCTGCAGATGCACCCAGATGGTACAATTGATGGGACCAAGGACGAAAACAGTGACTACAGTAAGAAAAATTACCCTGTTTTGCAACCCAATTACAATCAAATGCATCACCTAGTGGGTCTCACTTGTGCAGCTTCATTTTTGAAAAGATCGAATTAGGAGGAAGACAGCTGTTTTCTGCACATTTTTTTCTATCTATCCTTCCCCTTTAAATCCTGCCAGTATAATTTCATATGTTTCCTCTCTGATCTTCTTCCCTCCTGCCCCGATTCTGTAACTGCCATCTGGGTGGGGTGGAGAATAAAACCCATGATTTGAATTGCTGCCAGAAGAGAAAGGAGATTATATTTATACACATGCCACGTGGGTAAAGGATACGGGGAATTCTCTCTCCAAGGAGAAGAGGAGAAAATTGTTTTCACTATTTTAGCCTCAAAAATTTAGCAAGCATCAGGAATTTCTAGGCTGGAGAAAAGCAGCTGTTCACTGAAGTCTCGTGCTTTGAGGCTGGTGTAAAGGCTGAGGGTGCCAAATAACCTTGGAGGTCATCTTCTAAAACCATGTTCAGTGGAATTGGGTTCATACTGGACAGCAAAGCGCAGCAGAGCCACACAGTTTAAAAACCATGACCATGTGCAGGAGCCATACTGGTTTAAATACATGCAAAGCAGTTGTTAGTCTTCCTTTTTAAGAAGAAATTGTTTTGTCAATACCAAAGCCCTTCAAAAGGTTAAAAAAGGTGTAGAATATTTTCAGCAGCATCTCACAGGCATCAGAGTGATGCTCCTAAGTGGGTGGTTAAGCTCAGATCCTTGCTGCCACAAATTGCACCAACAGCATAGGACTCAAGTCTTGCTTTGTCTTATCTATGTTGGTTTGGAGCTCCCTGTAACACTGCTGGCATCTAACACTGGCCAGCATGGAATTTGGCTTCCCAGTCATTATTAGAGGTGAACAGAAGTTCATCTGTGTGGTAGGGCTGATGGAAGCAAACTTTATGTACTTCATAAAAGGAGGAGCCTGCTTGATTTGCAAACCAATTTTGCTCTAATTTAAGGAAACTCCTAGCTGGATTGAAGGTGACATTTCTCCAGGAAGGCAGAGCCTGGGCTGCAGGTGAGGGGTGTCTGTAGGTGTTCAGCACACATATCAGGGCATTGACGTTGTCCTGTGAAGGTGCACTTGGACGGGGGTGCAAGGTGGCTGCAGCCCCACCTCCATGGTGTTTGCCCCATCCCCAGGAAGCTGCAAGGTGCTGTAGAAGGAGCACGGTGTGTTCTGGAGCTGCCCTGCAGCTGGGGGTCCATACAGCAGAGAGGAGCTGTGGGAAGATGGTGACTGAAATTTCAGGTGGCTGGCAAAGCCCTTTTGAAATGACCCAAGAGGGTGCATCCACCAGAAACATGGCCTGTATAAAGTGCAAACGTCAGGTTTTAGTCCTTTTTTATACACTGGTGTTGAACAAATGAAATATTGGGAATTGCAGTAAGATAATTTCTGATTTATTTGTGGAGCAGGAGTATCTGTGGACTTACACACACACACTTCTACTCTCAGAGACTCAGCAGGTCTCCTTCAAGAAGCATCTGGCCTTGAGATACTCTCAGGCAGATACCAACACATGGGGTGAGTTCAGTGGGCTGTATTAGCTGCTTTTTCTTAAAGGAAGAAGACATAGGGTGTTCTTAAGCTGCAGAAAATCCCATTGGAGGGCTATTTGTCAAAAACATGGGAAGGTATGCTAGAGGTGACAGGTATTCATTGCCTCCATCTATCATGGAGGACTGAACAACAAAGTAATGGGCTTAAATGGGAGCAGGGATGAATTTAGGTAAATAGCAGAGAAATGTAAGAGGAGTTCTGCAATATTTCAGACTGACAGGGGAGATGAGGGAAGTTGCTGCACCCTCACTGGATGCAGGGGAACCTCCTGAGTTCCCGTGGCTGAGGCTGGGCCCCAGTTTCTCCAAAGAGCTGTGATGTATATATCCCCCCAGTAATGCCAGAGATGAGTTTGGCCAGGTGCTGAGTACTTGAGAGCTGCTCCTACCCAGTGTTCTTATCTGGAAATAGATGAGCTGAAGTACACTTCTAGAGTGTAAATTTTTCTGGTGAGGTGGCAGCCCTGCCTTGGCAGCTTGGTGGGACAGGAGGCATCTCACTGAAGTGTGCCAAGCCACTGGCTCAAAGTCAGGGACTGTGCTGGAAAGTTTAGGCAAGTTTTTGAGAGAAGATCGAAGCCAAAGAATTCCCCATCTTGTGATCTCAGGGGATCTCAAAGGAGGGAAAGAATCCAACCTGATAATATTTGGCTCTTGAAAATGAAATTAGGACTATGCTTTATTCAATTTTATGTAGCTTTTTTACCACATGGTCTCCTCCATAAATCTTCAGTTTGAATGAACATTATAAACTATGAGAAGCTTCCAGTTGCAGCTTCAAAATGAAATCACATTTTTCACTTCAGAAGCACCAAAATAAAGCCAAGTGTCTTTTTTTCTTTTCTGCCAAAAGTCTCAATTTTTGACCAGAAGAAAGTCAAAAGTTACTTGTCTAAGTAAACAGCGTACAGATTTTCTTCACTGCTGTTCTCTGTTTTGAAGTACTTCTCCAGAAGATTCCTGACCAGCCAGTCAGGAGTGTGTGCAAGAGCAAAACTCATCAAAGACTAGATAAATAATATTTTTCCATCCCTGAAGAGGAGTTGGGTAACTTGCATCCATGGCAGGGAAGGGCACTGTTGAGGGCCACAGGAGAAGATCCTTCCCACTCTAGATGACTGTTTTCCACGCAGAAGTCATCTTAGCAAAGTTAAACACTGGTGAACACCGTGTTCCATACATTGCTTTGTGTTCTGTATCCCCACACTGATTATTCAAATTAGCATTGTGAAAGGATGCATAATTTTCATGGAATACATTAGGTTGGTTTATTCTGGCAAAATAAACGTTTAAAATGAGACACGCCATGTCCCTCAGATACGTCTGATGCAATTAAAAGTTCTAATAAAAACCCAGTTATTTATACAAGAGGAACTGCTAATATTTAAGCAGTTTCTCAGTTAATTACTTGTTGCCCATTTTATGTGTGTTCTCGAAGCTGATGGCATTTATTTTCCACCTCCTCTCACTTAAAGAAAAAAAAAACCCAGAAGCCAAGTTCTAATGGCATTTGAATGGGCATCCAGCCAGCTTCCCAGGAACCAGCACTTGGGACATCTGTTCCTTCTGCCATGCCGTTAGAGACATGCCATCTCAGTGTAAGCAAGGGGGCACATTCTCTGGCTGCTGGCATTGTGGTTATGTGAAGAGTTTTCTTCCCACTGGGGCGCATTTTCCTGGTGTATGAGACCCCTGTTTGTGTTCTCCGTGTGATGTATGAACCCCGTCTTGGGGCAGTAGCCTTTCCTTCCAGCTCCAGTGATACCAAATGGCCTTTCAGGGCTCACAGCTACTGTCAGTGCTTGCATTATTACTGCTTTTCCGTGGGCTGAGCAGGGTAGTACCCCTTCACAAGAGCAAGTGGCCTTCCTTGTCTGCCCATGTAATCCTGCTGAACATCGGAAAAGCCTTGGCAAGTGGACAGTACAGAAAGGATAGGTGAGCTGGACTGACCAGATCGAAACAGCCCAGCATATCTAGGGTATTGTTTGGGGCTTTCCAGCCAGAAACACAAAAAGATTAAGGAGGCTTGCATTCTGGCATCCCACTTGGGTTATCTTCAGCTGTGCAAAGCCTTGTCTACTTCTTTCAGACATTTCCAGGAACGAGCTATTCCACAACCTCTCGGGTTCCACTATTCTCCTTGCAGAGGATGTTCTTCATCCAGTCTTCATTTCTGTTTGAGGCTTTTGTCTAGTGCCTCTTGTCCTTTCATTGCATTCCTCTGAGAAGAATCTGTCTGTGGCTTTCCGTTCTTTGAGCTAAGCAAATGCAGTTCCCTCTGTTTCTTCTTTTATAAGTGTTGCACCAGAGCCTCTAGATTGTCTCAGCAGCCTTCCCCACTCCCCTCAGGATCTTAATCCTCACCACCTCATGGTGCTCTGAGGCTGCTGTTGCCTATTGCATCTTCCATTAGTTCTTCTTATTCACATGCAGCACAAATGTCTTGCTCGAGAACAAATCACCTGTTACAAATTAATTCATCTCCTTTGACTTACTGCTATTTAAAGCTGAGCATATGGACCACACCTTGTATAGGGCAGATCTTGCCTCACTCTTCCATTTCTGTAGAGAACTTAGACCCATAGTGAAAGATGCATTCAGAATTTAGCTGATAAATTACCTTAATGTAATAGTGACAACGTACTTGTGGGTTTAGGACTGGAGTGTGCTAGAAGTAATAGGGTCAGGTGTAAATACTTCTAGTTGAAGACGGTAAGATGTAATGAAAGAAAAGAGGCACAAGTATTCAACATTTTCAGGGTTTTTTCCTTTTACCCATGGGGTAAAAGAGCATTCCCCTTCCGTGAAGCAGCAGATGGCATAGAATATGTGCCATTTGCATTTGAGAAAGTTTTAAAAGCAGTTTTTAATTTTTCTCTTTTTCACATCAGCACACCCAGCATCCAGTTCTATTTTACCACAGCTAGTCTTCTTTCCCATTTTCAAATCTGGTGTTTAAAGGAATCAGAATTTTTTTCCTGACAAAAAATGAGATATCTTGCTTTTGATTGAGGTTGACTGAGGGGTTTCCCCCACATTTTAACATTTTTACAATAAAGCTTATAAGTCTGTTCTAAACCAAGATGAAATATTTATTTGGAAGCATGATAATAAAAGGTATCAACTTCTACAGGGGTATTTCTAGATTTGAGTGCGGACATAGCTCTGGGAATTTACAAAACCTTGATTGACCCAAACTGCTGGGGGTTTTTTAATAGAGGAAGATATTTGCTTTCTAGAACTTCTTTTGGTTGCCAGTTACCTGTCAGCTTTGTGTCCCTATGCTTGCCTGCCCACTTGCTCCCCTGCATTTGAGGAGGAGATGCTCTGCCATGATGATGGGTGCAGCAGTATCCCAGGGAGTTTGGGAACTGGCAGTGGTCCTCCTACTGTAGCATAGCAGTGTAGGACTGTTGCTGTGCTCCCTTTGTATGTAGAGGTGGAAAGAGACTTGGAAACATGTGGATGCTTCCAAGTGGAACTTCTCAACCACTAATTCTGAGTGTTATCACCTTGCTGCCTAATGAATGCTTTCAACAATCTGTCACAAGTTTTCTATGCAAGACAAATTGGCTGTAGGAAATGAATGATGACACCCATTTTGTTTCATTATTAGCTATAATATGCTCCATTTTTCAGTAGGAGGAAGAAATAGAGAAGAGGAATTGCTCAGAGACTTGTTAATTGCAAAGGGTTTTAGACCTTCGTGGTAGGGAGAAAGGGATAGGTAACACTTCTAATGCTGAGTAGTTACTCTGGGGTGTTTGTCTTGTCTAGGGACAGTAGCAGAGTAGCACTCTCCTTGACTCCAGTTATTCACAGACCAATACCCAGGCTGGACTGTGTTTGCCATATACCTCTATTGACATTCTTCCCCAGAAACACAAATACAGGCCACTGGATTTGGTAAGACTTCAGCACATGCTTTGATGCTTTATTGAATATGGTGCTTAAAAGCACAAGAAGGGGCTGAGAGTAGGGTTTTTCTCACTAGACTTGAGGTGCCTCCATTTTAGGTAGCTCATTGAGGGGAGTCATCCAGTCTTCCTTGGGAATTAAGTGAAGAAAAAAAATGATACTCATGTGTGCTGGAATTTATGGATCTTTTGGAGACAACCTTGAAACCAGCTCAGCCAAGACACCTAGTAGATGTCCTGAGCAAGGTGTCATTTCATATTCTTGTTTCTGGGCTGTTTTGTGGGAAGATACCTTGAGTGAAGTATTTCTGCTGTGTTTGTGCTTATATTTCTACCTGACCCTGTGCCCATCTTTCCATATCTTCAGCTTCCTGGGATGAGTTCCAGTTATCTCTCTGTAAGTTGAAGCACAAGGGATCCTGCAACATCTAAATACTCTTGTCCTATGAATCTCGGTAGAAACAAAGCCGTGCTAATGCTTCAGTGCTCAGTCTATCAGTGATGATAATAGTCTCTTCTTTGAACCCATGCTGTTAGAAATGTAGCAAAAGGCTGACACTACATTAATGTATATACTCATGGGAAGGGTCTTTCAATGCAGTACAGGGTCTGCTGGGTGGGAATCAAGCAATAAAATAATTAACTGGGAGGAAGTGGTTGCAATGCTTTAATCAATAAGACTGCAGTAAAACTGAGTAATGAAAGATCTTGTCCTCTTCTGTCCTCTCCAGTGCTACTCCTGAATGGCAAGCAGTGCTGAAATCCCAGAGTGGAGCACTGTTTCTTCTTGAGTTTCTTCATTCCCTTGACAGTTCAGGATCACATGGGCAAACACACAGTCAAGTTAATTTGCATCCTTCTGGCAGTGGTCACTGTCAGTGTACTCTTTCAGCATATGGCAAACGCAGCAAAGTGTGACTAGGCTTAAATGTGTTTCAGGGTGAGCTAAACTGAGTTGTGGTGTTGTGTTTGCCACAGGCAAAGTCTGTATATGTGCAGTTACCCTGGCTCAGCTGGCCCTCAGAAAGCCATCAGTATGCACTCGCTTGGGAGCACAGATGAGCCCTTGGCATTGCAAAGGCAGTGATCAGACAGACTGATGGGTGTGTTGAGGCATTTGGGAGGCAGCCAAACCCAGTACTTTTAAAAATTTCCTTTTGCCATCAGCTCCATGGCTGCAGTCCTTCCCTGTGGCTGGAAGCAGGATGGTTGATTCTAGTTCAGTCTCTTCTGTGAAGAGGCAGGTGTGGGGTGGGCTGGCCCTGGGGCAAAAGCAGCAGGGTGATGTGTCCATAACATTTGCTTTTCTTTTCCTTCCACAGCCCTTTTCAATCTAATTCCTGTGGGTCTTCGCGTGGTGGCAATCCAAGGGGTGAAGGCAGGTCTGTACGTTGCCATGAATGCTGAGGGATATCTCTACAGCTCAGTAAGTACTTTGCACTGTTGGGCTCCTGGAGTGCCTTGGTTTTGTAGGTGGGAGGAAGCAGACTGCGCTGGGACTTCCAGCTTTTTCTGAAAACAGTCACGTATCAGCAAACCTTTAAAAGCAGGAGCAGGGGGAGCTGGTGCAAGGTCATGCAATATTCACTTTAAAGTGTCTCCACAGAGAACTGTGGCAATAATTCCTGACCTGTGAAGATACACTTTCTGTTCCTTTGAGTAAATACTTAACGTAGGCTGCGTTGTAGAGGAAGTTGTATAGAGTTGGCCGGTCATACTCTGATTTGTGAAATGGCATGGACTCAGTGGGATTGCTTCTGAATTGCACCCACATACCTGATCATAGGTGGTGCCCCAATGGGTCAGACTCTGCTTTTGACTGCAGTGTAAATCCACAGCAATACCCTGACTCCTTTTAAAGGGTTCTAGACTATTGTGTTGGCCGAAATTCCCTGTATTTGTGTGGTCTTTTTAATGCACATAAAAGATAAGTGCAGCAGTTTTTGCCAACTAATTCCCTTATAACTTTCTTAGATGGCATGGAAGGGCATGAGGTTATTCATAAGATTCTCATTTAAAGTCAGTAATTGATTTTCACAGTGAATAATTGATTCGATGATTTATTAAATATGTCAGCCCTTTGCCAGAATTTTTATGCTTCAAATAACTTTGTTCTAGTTCTACATAGTAAAAAGTGATAGTTAATAATACACTTCTCATTTCTGTAGTTATGACAGCTTTACAGTGTATAGCCAGATTCTTATCTCATCTGCCTTTGTGTAAATTTACAGTGCAGTGATTCTGCTCTTGTCTGGGCACTTACTTTGCCTTAAAAGTGTATGTGAGCGTGGAGATGGGACCACTGAAAAGGCAGCAGTTGGGGTTGCTCTATGCAATTTTTCCTTCTTCAATCTTATAAAGTCAGTTTTATACCACTACATGATTGGGTTTCCCCTTTTTCCCTTGAGATGTAACAAGGCTCTGTCTCCCCAGCAGCTCAGGGTAGAAAACAAGTGGATGTGTTAGTATGCCTGGCGAGATAGGTCTCAAAACTGGCTGCTTGTCAAGAAGAGACAGAGAGATCAATCTGGATCTCTGTGCATGCCAGACGCTTCCTGTTCTTTCATAGCCCAGTAAACATAATTGACTGCTTCTAAATAAATTAAATTGCTTTACTAACAATGAAAACTTCCTCTTTTTGTAAAGCTATCAGAGTCCTAAAGGTAATACCAAGCATGGTGTGGAACTGCATTATTGTGCACGTGTCCCTCTGGGCACATTGTCAGGGGCTCAGGACTGCTTTGCCCTGTTTGTGCAGTGCAGAACAGGGTTCTGGCCCAGTGCTGAGGCTCCTTGTACCGCCAGTGTCCTGTAAATGAGGATTGCAGGAAATCAGAGTGAGTCACAGAGCCTCAGCCAGCCAATGGGGTCTTCTTGGACCAATGAGTGGTCATCATTTCCCGAACAAATAATGCAGGGGAGGGAAAGGTGTGGGTCTTGGGCAAAAGAAGAAACAGAGAGTTGGAAAAATGATGTTTGACAGCTGAGCTACTGGAGAAGCTGAAGAGAAAAAGTATCTCTTTCTAGTAGTAATGAGACACAATATAAAGGGTGGGAGGGACTCACCAAGAGGTAGTAATCAGCAGGAAGACCGTGTTGTTCAGGAAACACATCCCTTAGTCATTTCAAGGGTCCTGCAAGTCACCAGATTACGCATGTATTCAAGTGAGGGTGATTTAATGGGGTCTGCTTATTTCCAACAAGTGTACCTGTCTTGAGTAGGATGGTTAATCAGGGAGGGCTGATGGGGAAGGATGCACTGTGATGGCCAGTGGTTGAAGAAGTGAACTTCATTACATGCCACAGCTTGATGGCATTGAGCTCTGTCTGAGATAATAACAGAGAAACTGTTCATTTTATCATTGTGATCCAAAGTTTCTGCTTGCAGTAAATGGGTGATACTGGCCCATTTCTGCTCCAAGGTGATGGAACTTTTTGGATATTTTCCTTGTGATGACTGGTGGCTCTGTCTTTGTCTTGTAGCAGTAAATCAATGAATTCACTGTGCTTGGGAGCAAACCCCAAGGCAAGAAAATAGAAAATTTGTGGATAAAGTGTGTTAGGAGCAGGGAGTGTGGGTCAAGCCCATCGTAAAGGACAAGGGATGAGATTAGGATGCCATGAAAGAACTGGATATGTGTGAGAAGAGCTCAACCTGTTTAGGCATTCTCTTTTGAGTGCTGCAGCTTTCCTTGTGGGGTGAGGGGTCCCTAGGTTGGGCTGCCTGGACCTCATTGCTGACCACACCAAGGGGCACGTTGTCCCTGCTCTTTGCTTAGCAGACCCTAAACTACAGTTTTGCTCTTTCTGTGCATGTACCTGTCTTTTTTCACTAGCCTTTTTTTGGAGATTTCTGAAAAAAAATGGGTCAACATTCCCTACAGGTATTATTCACTCACACAGACCAATTGATAAATTAATTGCTTGGCTGCCTTCTATGCTGCATGGAAGCCCTGCAAGGACTTCTTAGAATACCCTCAAGTCCAGGACTGGTTTCAGATAAAATTGTCCATGGTAATGAGGTTTGTTTGGTTTTGGTTTGGGTTGGGGTTTTTTCCATCCTCTTGAACCCAGATTGATGCTGTAACTGAACATGTCGTCACTGTGGGTTCATTTTGGTTTTGTTGGGTTTTTTGGTGATATTTAATCTCTTTGTGACAGCTGAGGTCTTGGCTGACATCTGCCCTGGATAAAACCAGAGGCTGTTGTCAGACTGGTCTTATGGATGGTTTGTGCCAGCTCTAGAGTTTGGGCCAATGGGCTCTTGAATGAATGGGCTTAGAATAACCAGCCCCTGGAAAAAAATCTTCCTGGTGTTGATTAGCACAAAAGTAGGGTTGAATAGAGTCCTCTAATGCCGAATGTGGTGAGACAGCATTTTGTAGAAACATGTGAGACTTTCTGATGGGCTCAGCTCCATCTATACCTTCAGCAATGAGTTTCCTCATCCCTACCTCATCTGTTCAGGTAGGGATTATGCGAGGTTGGGTTGCTGGGTTGAAGCCAACCGTATATTCCTTGCCAACTTTAGAGGCCTAAATTTATTAGATGCTAAACCTTCTTTGTTTCGGAAGCAGCTGTTTGGGACTTGTGCATTGTTTACTTACACAAGATACCTGATTTTGTTTCCCCCAGACTAGTTATTGCTGTGTCTGAGGTCGACATGGGAATTAGGTGGTAAGCAGACAAGAAAGTCATGTTTTGGTTGGAGACATCCTGCTTTGCAGAAAGTAGGATGCAAACCACTGTCTGCATAGCAAACTTGCACAGTCATAGGTTTATTCCCTTTTGATTTCCTGTAATGTACAGCAGCTGTAAATTCCCCAATGGTACACAGAGGTTTCAGTCAGCACCTGTTCTGGGGAGGGGCATGATTCTCCAGAACATCCACTGTTAGCATTTGATGGAAAAGTAAAAATGCACAGAATGAATGAAGGGCAATGGGTATAACTTGTTTGTGGTGCCTCAGCACTTGGGAAGCTAAGACCAAGGGCTGGTTCTTGCACAGGATTAAGAAACATGGAATAAAGAGGTCTGTCCCACTCCAGTGAGTTTACAGCCTAATCGTAACAGGAAAAGACACAGAATATGCTCTCCTGTCTGTCTGGAGTTAATAGTTCCACCAGCAATTTAATTCCCACTCCTGTGTAACTTTTCTTTGTGAAGTTTCTCTCCTTGGTTCCCATCTTTCCTTCTGTTATCCCTGCAACAACTCACAGGGGCATGGGAAAGGGACTGTCTGTGAATTGTTTGTCTGGGAGGCAAAACTGGTTCTCCTGGAGCAGATCTTTGTCATGGGGCTGTAGAATCTCCACAGGTCCACCCAATCACTCCAAGTGCACTGCTAGTGCAGCTCTCAATATGATGGTATGTATAATTCAGTGGCATTGCAGCTGGGATTGGTTTTGCCCCAAGTGCAAAACACTTCTCTTCTAAAATGTATTGCTCTCAGATATTCCTTGTTGTTTAACTCAGAGTTCTAATTATTTTTTAAATGGCAAATTGTGATACATAATTTATTGGGAAGACTTAGAAAACCCTAGCAGAGATAGAGAATATAGAGAAAAAAAAATGGGTCGCTTACAAGAGCTCACTATGGTTTTTCAGTATAAACCTGTGAGTTTGAAATACTGAAATTAGAGTCTGAATTACTTCAAAGATTCCTGCTAATAAGGGAATGATTATGCACAATAAAAAAAAAAAATCTAAGCAGCATTGAGAAAACCCCAGTCATGTTAAAAGCTCAGTGTATCTTTTCATTTTCTTTTCCTCTCCTTCGTTTTGCTTTATCATTTTTGCATAATAAACATGTCTTGCATAATAACAAACAAGCATCTGGGGAAGTATGTATATTAACTTTATTTTTAATCTGCTTGCAATGCTATAACTATTTTGCTACAACTCCTCTAGGGTTGCTGCACTCCTGTTTACATCACTCCAAGGTCAGGGGCTGGAATCAATAATGCTGAATTCTCTCCCCTGATAGGCTTGGGGCGTTAAACGCCCTCCTGCCAATGCCATTTCTTTAATTCCCATTTGACCTCCAGTGGTACTAGTTGATTTGGTCAGAAGTACAGTTAGTCCAGGCAAGTATCCTGGATATTTTGCAAACCATACAAGAAAGCACACTTGCTGGGGGAATTCCCTAGTTTACATGCCTCATTAGGGAGCCAGGTCAGTGGAGAGAGAGAGGAATGTCTCCAAAGGCAAAGCGCAGCAGGAGACCAGTGTAATGCGCTTTTAATTTCTCTCCAGAGTATCTGCTCTTCTTCCCTGGCTGTTTAAAGGGGCTTGCTGAATGAAGGTATTAACTGGGAGATATAAAACTACTCCTGTTCCCTGACTTATTCATAGATATGGGAACAAAACCGATACTCAAGGAAGCAGCTGTTCTCAAGAGCCAGCCCCTGGGAGCAGATTCCTGCCTTGCATCAAATGTTCCTAAAGTTCAGTTCCTGGCAGGCACCCTTGTAGCATGGAAACTTGTAAATACAGCTGTCATCAATAAAGAGGTCCCTTTTCCACTGGTGAGTTGCTGCCATCCATGTTGTTCTGCTCATAAGGTGAGGAGAGTGGCACAATGAAAATCCATGGCTCTTAGGGAGCAGGTTTCTCATCTGGCATCCTGTTGAAGTGCCTGTATTCCCTGAATTTAGCAGCACAGCACCTTGGTGCAGCTGCCTCAAGGAGGGATGGGACTGTGTGCCCCTTGTATTCACATGAGGAATGAGTTAGATCAGACTTTGCTGTTCAAGCAAGAGAGCTTCAGAGGACAAAATCAGTAACAGTAGAGCCTAATCCTGCTTTCCTAGCTGCTGTGACCTTGTCTTGTCTGATAGCAATACAAATTATAAAGGATAAGTAAGCTTCACTATAAAGATACTTCTCTTAGCCTTAGTTGCACAGGTTATTTCGGAACATGAAGTGATCTACCTAACACTAGCTGGAGGAGCAGGGATGGGAGCAGTGAGCAGTGGTCTGTCAGTGTTGGGATGCATTATGATCTTTTGTTGAAATTTCATTTGGGAAGAAAATGGGGGGAAAATGCTCCAGAGGTGCTGACTCATCTCATTTTGATACTTCCCCAAAGAAACATTACAGATTCCCCTTTTGAAAGAACTTTAGAGTGGTTTATATTGCCTTGTCATTCCTAATAAAATCAGAACAAAATGTTTAGATTTTGGTGGAGCATCTTGATCCCACCTGATTGCCTTGAAATTTGGAGGGAGGGTAGAACACCAGCAGGGAGGGATTGCTGTAAATTAAAGTGAAGGCAAGAGTAGAAATCAGAGAGATGAATTCAGTGGAGGCTGCCATCTTCTGCACAGTGTTTCTTTTGCTGATTTCCTTGAGGCCAGACAGGCCTAACCCTGGATCAGCAGGTAGACAAAGCCTTTGGAGCAGCTGCTAGGCAGCAGTAGCATTGCATAGAGCTTGCCCATTTTTGTCCTGTGTGTTGTGTGTGATCAGTTAAGCGCTGTAGGGGAAATTATGAGGTTAAAGCAGAACAGTCAATGGCAATACAATGTTTGAGTTGGATTTTGGAAGGAAACTCTTAACACATGTCTAGACTGAGGGCAGGGCAGTGTACAGTGAAAGCAGAAATGATGTGCAAGTGGAGCATTTATCCCAGCAGGTGAAAATCAAACGATGACTCTCAAAACGTCCTTCTGGAGAGGCATTTACAGCAGAAGTCCCTTTTGTTGCCATTCCTTTGCATCCTGCTAGCTGGGGGATGCAAGACTGGTTGATAACTGAGCTTTTTTCTCTCTCTGCTACCTGCCTAGTATTTGGCTTTTCCTAAAACTCTCCAGCCTGCTTTGCTTGTTTTTAACACCATTTATCCATTGTCAATTTTAAAATTAATTTATTGTCAGATAATTTGTCTATTGTCTGCTTTCCAGAAGCAAAACCTAGACAGAGCTCCAGGATATCTCGGGTTACAGTAGGACTATCATTAACATTTTATTTTGTAGTGGTGAGAGGACAAATATTGTCCTTCCTGTGTCTAGGACACTGATATGAAAAGAAGCAAGGAAAATTTTGAGTGAGGATATGTTTGACTGAGGTCAGGTGTGTATTAATGAAATTATTTGGATCTCCTTTCTAGTAGTACCAAACTCAAATACAGAATTGATAAAACTAGGAAGTGGTGTGCCTTTGTCAAACAGTGACTAACAGCTCTGAAGGTGAAAGCTGGAGAGAGGCTCAAAAATGCAAGGAAAAAGCTTTACTGACTGTGCGTGTGATTATAACTGGGAGCCAAGTGGTACTAAACTTTTAAAATGGGAAACACTGAGTTTTCCAAGGAAAAGGAAGAGAGACCCTGGGCTATTTCAAGCCAGACTGGCTGGAACAGTGGGTTTAGGGTACTGTAGTAGAAAGGCCTGGGTGGGAGCCTGAACTATCTCTGCTTTGCTGTCAAGGGGTAATGTCCTGACTAAGCATCTGCAAAACAAAAATAATTTTATTGAGGTCGCTGAATCATGGGAACTCAGTTCAGTTACTATAAATTCTTGGTATTATGGATCCCAAGATACAAGGCTGTCTTCTGGCACAGGAACCCCCTGAAACTGGTGAAGTAGAGACGCACAGCAAGAGTTACAAACCTGGCCTGAGATGTGCATGTACAAGCTCTAGTTCAGGGAAGTGCTGGAATTGCACGTTGGTGCTTTGGTGAATCTCTGTTCCCTGGTAACCCCTGTCACAGGGACGCAGGCTATGGGGATTACCAGCCTCTTCCAGTTGCATCTTTTGGCATCTTTCTGAATGAGGCACTCCATGCTGCAAGGAAAACTCCAAATCTACCCATCTTCTCTTGCAGTGCATTCATCCTTGAAAAGGGAGCACAGGGTGGAAGGAGTCTGTGTGTGCTGCTGTCCCTGCTCTGCTGTGTTGTGAGGTGTGCTGACGAGTGTGCTCAGCTCTGCAGAGGTGTGGGATGGCCCAGCAGGGCTGTGGCAGGAGCCTGCGAGCTGTGTGTGAGCAGGGAGGAGCTCAGGGGCACCTTGCCAGCAGCATTGCCCAAAGGCAGCCTGGCAGCAGAGCAGGCAGTCAGGACACGGCTCTGGATCTGCTCCAGGGCCTCCTGAGCCTCGCCTGGTCCTTACATCTGGCCTCATGGCATCTGAGGTGTGCCAGAGTGGCACTGCAAAGGCTGTGTCCTGTGCGTGCTGGCCCTGGGACAGGGCTTGGAGGGCACTGGGAAAGCAGCCTGCAGCAGAGACAGGCCCTGTCCTGCTCACCCACCACAGCCACTGCCACAGGGACTGACTTTTTAAAAAAAATATGCCCAACCCTTCTGGGAGACTAAAAATGTCAGCCTTGGGGGGAAATGGCTGAGTGTGTCAGATCTGCTGGTTGTTTATTTCTAGGGCATTTAATTATATTAGTCAACTTGTAAATTTTGAAAGAATGAGTATCTGCTGTAACACCTGTTTTTTTTTCCATGGTTTTTTTTTTTTGCCTCTGAAATGGTACAGGAGGTTCTATGATGGGTCCCACAGGGTTTTGAGATGATGCTGCTCAACACCATGGTGACAGGCACATTCTTCAGAAGTCCTTGGTTCTTTAGGGCAGAAAGTTGACACAAGACAGTCATTATTACAATAGAGGCTTTGATTCACCCTAGATCTTCTGCAGAGCAAGTCAGTTTAGCAATTATCCCAAACCCTCTGCAGCACAGTTAGTTTAACCAGTGTCCTGCAGAGCAGGTTGTTTGACACATTGACCTTTACCTGAGCTCAAACACATAAAAGGCTCATTCACCCCATCAGCTGGTCCTTGTCCTGCCCTGGAAGTCAGGATAACAAGCAGGGCACTGCATGTGCTTGCACATTGCTGTTTGTGTTGTCAGTAATTCTGATCAGCCTGTGGGCTCGGGACCCTGTTAGAGAAGTGTTAGTGACCCTCTGGCTGTGGTTCATGGCCACCAGCCCCACACAATGGTGCAGTGCAGGAGGGAGTAGAGGGTGTAATCACAGATGCAGAATTATGAGAAGTTGGGTATTTTGAGAATTCCAGTACTAAAGTCATGGTCTCTTCTGCATCATGAATAAGAGGAGAAAATCCTCACTTTGCTGGCGGCTGAGCCCAGACAGGATGATTCAGAGCAGAGTTTGGACTTGCAGTTTGGTCCTTCTTTACCAAACTTAATAGAAACACTCTCTGCTGCACCAGCAGTTGTTTTTAGACTGCTTGCAGGACTGGAGAACCAAGTAATCGTAGTTGGACTGGTACCCATTAGGCCCTTTATGGTGTATCATCACCTTTCTGCCTGCAATTAGGTCACATGCTTAATCTTTTGTGACTAATCTCATTTGCTTGCAGCAGTTTTGTTGTTCTTTAGTTACACTTTTTAACAGCTTCTGCTGCTCACCTTAGTGCTGTCATCCTTTTTCCTGTTCCTTAACCACTTCTTATCACTCTCATATCAGTGTGTTTTGAACAACATACCCAAACCAGCAGATTCATCTTAGCATGTGCAAACTACATATTCTTATGCATGTGGGCTTCTCAGCAGCTTTTGCTTGATTAAAAAGGGGACCTTCTTCTCTGCTGATGAACTAGGGATTGCATACTTTGTTGTTTGGAGGTGGCTGCTCCTCTTTGGAAGAGCCTGACAAGCCCTGAAATGTTTAAATGACATGAAATTAATCGTTCCTCTGTGAAATCAATAAATCCCTCACACACACACGTAAGTCATGGGTTAATACGGTGGTTCAATGTCTCAGCCATTGAGAAGGTAGTAGAGAGACTGTGAGGGTGTCCTGCCACCTTCCACATAGCAATGGTATCTGAGGTGCAGAGGAGCTGTGCTTTGGGAGCCTTTCATGCAGCTCTTCCCTATAAGTTAGCTGATTTCAGTAAGTTGGAAGTATTTTGGTATTCACAATGTGCTCCCTAATCCCCCAAATACATACCTATGCACCAGCCCCCTGCTAAAAGCTTTCTGGAATGTGAACAACCCCTTGACATAAATCAGACATGGCACAGTGGTGATAAGGCTTTCTATCTCCTCACCACTTTCCTCCTGAGAAGACCAAAGGATTTCCTTCTCTTTATAAGACACTTCCTTGGTCAGCTGCTGAAGGCTGCGCATCAAATGCATTATTGATAGCAGCCCTTGGAAGTTGCATGCACACCTTACAGACTTCCAGATGCTGTCTGGAACACTGCAGAGGAATTACTGCAGCTGGACAAAGACTATCTGCTTTTTTCTAAAGCCCCTGAGACAGAAATCAGTATGACTCTCCTGCACAGCCTTTTCTCTCCCATCATTGTAAGCATGCAATAGAAGAGAAGAAAATAGAACCTCTGGGATTTTGAACAAGGCCATTCAGTGAGGAGGCACCAAGAAAGATAATGTCCAACTTTCTAGGCACTTGCAGAGTGAGATGAGGAGTGAGATTCAGCCTAATTCTGACATTCCCTCAAGCACAGTGGCCATGCTGTGCTGTTGCTTCCCACAGCAGGAATCTGAAGCAAGCAGGGGTTGAGAAGGGCAGTTCTTGGTGTTCCTGCTCAGTGTTCAAAGTCTGTGCACTCATGCCAGCCATGCCTTTAAAGTGACTTTCTTCCTTCTGGTGGCTTGAATCCCCACAATGTCCCATATTGCTCTAAGCTGATGCTTGTGCACTGCAATTCCCCTGTTCCTCTGGAGGCTGGATAACTGCTGGTGGTGGAGCTGGGGTGGCTGATGGGTTTTGAGCATTGGACTGTACTTGGTGCTAAGGAGAACCATCACCCTCTGCAGCTGGTGGCTGCTGTCTGTTCCCTGCAGCCCATTCTTCTGTACTGTGTCTATTCCCAAGCCAATTAGGTGGCTGCACAGAGCCTCTTCCTTCCCAATAGGGTAGAGCACACTGCTGGAAGAAGGATCTTTGCCAGGGATCCAGCCAGCTCAGGAGTGCCATGCAGGTGTGCAACAGCTGGGTTCCATAATGTTGGTTGTTGCCCTCCTAGTTCATAGGACAAAAAGTCTCACAGCTGTTACACTGGCTTGTCCAAAGCAACTTCCATCCTCTTGCACCTCTTACTACTGCTCTGGGCATTTTGGCTGGACAAAGCACTTCTTGATTCTCCTGACATGCTGCAGAAGCTGTCACTAAACAGTACTGGCTGTGCTGTCCTTAGAGATACTCTGTGTCTTTTTTACCTTCTGCTTGTCTGTCTTCATAGAGGCTCACCACGATCTTGTGCACAGGAGATGTCTGTGGATGTTCTGTAGACACCTAGTGTGATAGGAAGGCATCTACAAATGCTGAGCTTTTGTTTAGGGGATAAAAAATAGGAAGCACATCTAAGAGCAGACTATAGCTTGGCCAACCGTGTTAAAATCTGCATAGTCACATAGTCGAGATTGTTTCTGGTTTAAACCCTGGCCCCCAGTTGATGATTTATGTTTACTGCCCACAGCAGAGTTTCCCCACGGATGCCATAGAATCCCATCACACACTGGGCTGAGCAGGAAGGGAACAGAGCACAGGGAAGGGCTCTAGAAGTGCTGGAGGGGAATTCAGTAATGGGTCATCTGGTGACACCAGCCTGTGTTGGACTGGGAGAAGGAGTGAGATCTCATGTTAACATGGCTTTGGATGGTGGAGTGGGTCAGGGATGTGCTGTGTCACTCTAATGTCTGATGGGAGCACCACACAGATACAGGACCGAGCCTGTGGTGGTCATGTCTTCCAGATAGAGTTGTTAAAATGCAGTTTTTTTGCCTAAAGCTGCATCCCATGACTGGCCTCCAGGGATATGTGGGTCTGAAGGTATCTGTATCCTTGACAGTGTGAGTAATTAACTTAGCTGGGGCTGTAAAGGCCAGAAAAGAATCTGTTACCACTTACCTGTGAGTTCCTCCTGGGCTCTCCCATGCTCTCTGATAATTTTCTACTCAAACTGGGAAAGTTCATCATGTGGTTCTGGAAATTGAGTGTAGAGGAGTGATGTGATATGCCCAAGGTCATGCGTGGAGACTAGATTAGGCCTTCTATTCTCCCTTATCCTAATATTTGCCTTAATCACAAGCTTTCTTTTGTATCACTGTGATTGTTTAGGGAACTGGTGCATCAGCAGGAGCACAACTTGTTTGTCTAGTATCTTGTGTCTGAGCAAATCAGTTTGCTTTCAAAGCTGTGCACTGTGTAGGCTGGGATTGCTTTTCCCTCTGTCTTCCCATTGCATTGCTTTTCTGGCTCCTCAGCATTTATGTCCCTAGCAATCATCATTGAGGATAATGGGAGCAGGCAAAAGAACCACAGGAGAGTTGTTCTTTGCCAGCCATCTTCCCTTGCACATCTTAATACCATATGTCAAGTGCAGTTGCTCAGGGCTTCACAGATATCTCTTTTTCAGCCACCCAAGGAGCTGGGGTTGTTTATGGTGTCGGCCTCACAAGATGGCAGGTGGAGAATTGGAAACTGCTCCTGAGAAGCTCAGGATTGCAGCAGTGCTCTGAAAAGAAACACTTGGTATGTGCTGATGCCCCCAGGAGCAGAACAGCCAGCTCTTACAAGAAAACTGTTTGCAGTTACAAAAGCAGGCATGGGTTTTCAGATAGCTTAAAGCCCTGCTTTCAGAGGTATTGAGCAGCCAGTACCTCCCCTTTCTCTCATTGAGATGAACATAAGGGTGGCCCTTGTGGGTGCATTTAACTCAGTGTCCACCTCCAGTGAGTGCCACTCACAGTGACAGCTGGATGAAACCAGTAGCAGAGACAGTAACATAGCAAGCTCTCTGATGTGCAGAAATGCTTGTTTTTTCAGAGCTAGGCTGAGTTCTAGAAACCATCCAGTTGGCTTGCTGGGCAGCCTGTCCAGAATTCACAGAGCTTCAGTAGTGCTTTACAGTGCTGGTGTGGTGCCATGCACTGTGTCATTCCTTCTCCAGGGCATCTTGTGCCATCAAGTCATGACCAGAGACTCAGTGAGAACTGTGGGACAACTCTGCACTGGTGATTTTGCTTGGAAGTGGATTGGGTGGGACTCAACAGAAAATATATTCCCTAGGGTTTTTTCAGTGGTGGAAGCATGGCTGTAAAGCATCACATAACAAGGCCATCAGTGGTGGAAGGACCAGTACAATTTCTCTGGTATTGAAGGATATATTTTAGTGTCTGCTGTCACTACCACTGGGTTATACCTAGAGCAAACCAACTGGTATTCACGGTATTCATTAGAAAACTGAGATGAATGTGTTTATTCCAGAATCCCTGAGACTGGTCTGCTCAGTCTTTGGGTAATGTCCAGTGAATGGGTGCATGCTCATGCCACTCCATGTATGGAAGACCAATTCCTTTTTGAGGCATCAGAGTATGAAATTTCAGTGAATGTTCTCTGTTAATAGTGGTTGATGATTTTGGTGAATAAATGGTAATTGATTAGAAATAGTGCCTGCTTTGGAAACTGGACATCATCATGTCTTTCTGGGATGTAATACCAAGACTGGCTTGTCTACTGGAAAGTTCAGAATATTTTCCAGAAAAAGGAGAGAATTATCCACTTTTCTATACAAGAGAGGAGAGGTGTGGAAAAGGAAAAGGTGCCTGTTGGCCACACTTATCTTTGGTTTGAAACGCCTTGATGGCAAAGCACCCAGGCTCCCATAGCCTCAGTTTCTTGCATGACATGGACTAATTTCAGGTAGTTTGTAAAATTTTTCTGCATCCACATAGAAGTGTTTCCCACTAGATTCCAAGTGCGAATGTCTCTAACTTCCATGCTGCAATAATCTCCATTTTGTAAGGAGCTCTGAGAGAGAATTTATCAAAGGTTTAACAAAGTATAAAATATACTTTCTTGCACCTCCAGAAATTTCTTGCAAAGAAATTATTTGTGAAAGTTTGTTATTCAAATTTGGAGGGAGGGAGGGAAGGAAATCAATTTCCTCCTTCAAAACTGCATTTTTTCACTTTTCTATTTGCTTATCACTCTCTGCCTTGCCAGGATTATTCTAATCAGATTTCACATATAAAAAAAATAACGTAAAAATAATTCTCCTCTTTCAAGTCTTTGCGAGGCTTAAGTAAATTAAGACATTGATCAGATTCTGCTCACTGTTGAAGCTGTGAATACAATGGAGAGTACCTGTTGTGACTGGGAAAAGGATTGTGTCTGATGTGTGTTTTTTATCTTCAGAGGGAGGCCAGAAGGAATGATTGAAATCAGGCTTGTCTCTGGGGGTTATTTGGTTAAACCTGTGTTTCAGGTAGCAGCTGGGATGTGGACCTGCAAGCCACATGGCAACAGTCCAACCCAAAGGTATGATGATGGAGAAGAGATGCTTGTGTGGCTGCAGGTTGTGCTGCAGGAAACTGTTTGCTCCAGCAACCAGACCTGCCAGGCTGTGCTTCACCACCACCTCTTGCACTGAGCTGTTGCAAAGGGGAACTAAGTGTCCGAATTGCTCGAGTCATTTTGCAAGTCTGTCCTCAGCCTAATGCACCAAAATGCCAGCCTGTAACAAGGCCAGCACAGCTTCTCTGCATGCAGCTTATTTCTGATTTGGCAGCTGTTTGGGAACCTTATTTGCTGTACATGTCAAGAGTGATAGCACTCCTATGGGTGCTGTGACCTTGAGTATCCTTTCATTCTTCCTCAATAAGCTCATTATGAGCTCCTAAATCGTCATCAGGGATTTGCCATGAGCTAAAATGAAAATGTCTTTCTGTAAATACTGCCACAATGAAGTACATTCACCTCTCAGCATGAGTTCTGGGCTTGTGGGCTCGGTGGAGAAAGGCCACTCCGATACCAGTTTTGGCTCCTTGTATGACAATCTGTGTTTTTATTGAGTTTGACAAGTAATAACTCCGTATTCCATAGATCCTTAGAAGATTCCATGGGGACCTTCTTGACAGTGGCTAAAAGGTGTGGATGGTTGTTCATACTCAGCCTGGAAAAAGACAATGCACGGGCTCCTGGCTGCGGCAGTTTTTCTTGGAAGTCCCAGGCACACAAAGTTTGACATTACTATTTAGTAATAAAACAGGCCTGCAGCCAACATTTTAAAAAAATGTTATGTCCCTCTTTGCAGATGGGAGTTTTGTACTTAGGGTACTGATAGGGCAGTTTGTAGGGTTCAGCTCCTTGTTCTCCCACAAATACCTTGCCTGGACTTGATGATTCAGTTCAGTTTTCTAAACCTGGACATTCCTCTCCCTCTGCAATGTGCCAGCATCCCCTGCCTGGCTTCCACAGGACCATGGATCTCCCTTAGGACCCGCATCCTACCTGCCATCCCTCTTCGTGTCTTGTGTGCCCCAGGACATCTTAGATGGCACTGGAAACCTATGTTAAGGTAACTAGATCGAGCCCTTAATCTCTGCCTCAGCTGCTCATCAGTATGGTGGAGATAAGGTTCCTTTCTTCCTCCCACGGAGACAGTGTGGAGATAAGCGTGTTGCTGATTGACAGGCACTTGGATGCTGTGGTGAGGGCACTGTGTAAGAGCTTGAGTAGATAAGAGAGTGACTACATGACAGCATGAGGGTTTTTTTCTATACCTCAGAAGATTTTCTCCTTCACGTGTCCTTTTCCTATCAGATTGTTAGTGCTGTGAAAGAGATGAGCTCACATGAGTCTCTCACACCTGAAGCCTTCCAGGGTTGAAATTGCTCCAGACCTAGCCGGGTTTCTCTCAGAGCCCAGCCATCCTGTCCCTGTTTGACCTCTTTGCCCCACATTACTCAACCAAAGAAGTGTCCCAATACTTCAGCAGTGTTTGGAGGCAGCTTCTATTTGGGATAGCTCTGTTATTCATTAAAATAAAAGGCAAAAAGAAGCACTTGGTTTTCAGGTTTGGCAGGTTGGAATGATGCAGGGAAGTAGGAAAATCACTGTCTGACTTCAAAATGGAATAATTGGCCTGACACCACCTGAAAGAATAAACCCAGAAGCTAGATACCGTGTTTTTCAGCTAAATCAGTGTTCTGACACCTAGTTACTTCATTACCAGTGATGCTGTAAATACTCGCAGCTCCCTGTGGTTTCAGTGGGATTTCAAAGTAATCACAAGCCCTGCAGTTCTTTCCCCTTTTATTTACAGACTTCAAAAGCTCAGGTTTGTGCTCATCATTTAGGACTCTCTTTCCTGTCATCTGTTTGGAGACTGTCTGAAAGACATTTTCTGTAGCCAGGAGATCTTTTCGAAGTTTCCTCTAAGGGGACTAAATACCGTGAGTCTCTGGAGCATAATAGACCAAGATGGTCAAGCTGTAAGACCTCACTGAAATCTGTGGCAGGGTATGAGCTCATTTCTGTCCTAGGGTCTTCCCTGGGGAAGATCAAATCATCATCCTCTACAGCAGAGGACTGCCATGCTCAGCAGGGGTAGTGGGTACATTGAGGGCAGCAAGAGGAAGCTGTGAGGAGCTATGTGCTCTGCAACCAAAGCTTCAGCCACACAGTTCTCATAGGAGCCTGTACATCTTTCCAAAGACCCTGCAAGAGAGTCTGCAGCATGCCCTTCTTAGGTCATTATGTCCTTTTATTTATCTTCACTTTCGCAGTGTCTCCTTTCTTTGTGCCTGTAGTTATCAATCATATGTTCAAATACTTGGGTATAATCTGTTCACAGTAGCGTCACTTCAAATTGTAAAATTCTTTATGGTTAACAGTTTCTGTGAACATTGATGTAATTATCAATGATGGACTTTCTCTCCTGCAAATCTTGAATCTTGAGTCATTGAAACCTTCATGAAGGGAAGCTGTCAGGCATTCTGAATGTATTTTTGAGTTGGTGTCCTTGCATGGATTCTCTGTTCACTTTTATTCTTTGGGTTTTTTACTGAAAATGCACCTAAGAGAAGGCTGCAGGGGCCGTTGCTGTACTTCCATGAATTGCTAGCATCGGGAGCCAGGAGCTGTTCATATCTATCTTGTTAAAGCTGGTTATATCTGGGGCTGATTCAGTGGCCTTACACAGTAGCTAAGTCCTGAGGAATACGAGCATATCCTCAACTGAACAGAAAGTCTCTTGTATCTGTAGTTACTCTTCTGGTCAAGTTCTTGGCTGAACTGAAGAAGTGTTTTTCTTCAGAAGATCCTGGGGGACTAGCTTTTGATCTAGACCTCAGGGTACCTCTTGTGCTCTGCAAAACTTGGCAGCATCCATGTGGTGAAAATATCCCTCCCTGCATCTTTCTAACTCATCTCTCTGTAGGAGCCATCTGTCTGTCTAATCTTCCCAGGGCTAACGGATGGCTGTGCTTAAGAGTTTGACCATCCAGAGTCCTCGAGTGATGGAGCCAATGATGCAATGACTGCTGGAGCATGGTGAGCTCTGTGCAGCCTGGCTACAGCTGCTTTCTTGCTTTCTTTCCTCCACTCAAATCTGCAGTATAATTTTTAAGACTGACATCCCAGATGACCCTAATCTTGAGGTTCTAATGCAAATATTGACCACATTTCCTCTGAAAAATGTTTGAGGAAGGAAGGAGGAATGGCCCAGAAGAACTACATTGTCATCTGTACAAAGCTAAATCCACACTGAGTAAGACAAAGACGAATTTCCATACTCAGAATATGTAATTGCATAGCAAGTACAGTGTGCATGCTTGGTGGGTAAATTATATCACTCTGAGGCTGTCATAACAAAAATGCTGAGGACACAAACCAGATTTACATATTTGGAAAAGTGGGCTTATATATGATTCTTGCTTATTTAGATAAATCAGCTAATGTTTTAATATATTAGCTTAATACATGATGGAGACAATAGCCTTGACTCCTCAAAAATACGTATTCAGAGAAAAATAAAGATTCAGAAGCAATTCTTTCAGTAAATAGGGGGATTATTCACAAATCCAATAAAAATTTGCAGTTTTTACTTCCCCTCCTACAGTCTTTTATGGTTTGAAAGCATCTGAAATGATGCTATTTTCTGATCAGATACCTTTTTTAAAATTCCCTACCATTCATTTTCCTTTTTTATTTTTTTTCGGTTTCTTTTATGTTTTTTTGAATAATAAAAGCCACTGAATTGTTCTTTTCTGTGTGACTGCAGAGTCAGCAGAAAACAACTGTCCAGACTGCAAAAGAGGCCTATTTTAACCTGGTCTTTAGATTATGGTGAATAAATAAGAAGGAGAAATGTGTTCCTGGATGTTTTCAGGCTTTTCAATGACTGTGCCCTTTTTAACCTCAGCTAACTGAAATATACACTCCTAATGAAGTTCTGCCATTCAATTCTTTTCATGTTTTCATTGATTTGGTTTTTTTGGCTCACCTTCATTGCCCAGACAAATGGCACCTCAGTAGCTTTATTAGTCTGCCCCTTTTCTGCTAAGGACATCCCATCACATTTTGTGTTGGAATACCTGCAGATTTCTTTGAGAAAGCAGTTGCAAGATGGAAAGTGTGACTGAGCTGTCCTCTTCTGTGGAAAGCAAGCTGTGAGGGCTCTGTCAAAATTGGTTGAGTCATTTTTACCTGGAGCAATATTTTAATGAAGTGATTGGGCCATGACTGAAGGGTTTTCATCCATCCTGTAAGGAGGATGGTGTATTCTGAGTGACTGCTTGTCCTCTCACAGCAGATTGGAAAGGACCTGAAAAGTTTCATGTGATGTGACAGAGCAGAGCAAATAGGAAACTAATTAGGTGTAGGCACATAGTGGGGCAAAGCTGTAGACAATAAAGTGTCATAGAGGTTGATGTGCAGAGGAGACAGATGAGGAGATGAGTTCAAGCATTGAGGCAAGTCCTTGGAAGCCCAGCCCCACTGAGAAGCCTCAGAGGAGGGTGAGCCTCTCTGTCTGAGCATCTCTGACAACATTTTTCCAGGAGTGTATTAGCAAGCTTAAAACAGAGAAAAAAGTATCCTTCACATAATATGTGGGGGCTGTAAAGGATACCACAGATTGCTGGAGATCCAGAGCTATGGGCAATATTACTACACTTTTCACCAGTATAGCCAGTACTGATCCCTGCCAGCAGCAAAATCATCTAGATGGACCCCTGGCAGAAGGAAACCTGTGTTCAAGAGGGTCAAGGAGCAGTGGAGTAGAAAAGGTCTTTGGAAGACCTGAGCATTTACTTTAAGTCATGGTGAAAAGTCATCGCTCTCCTGCCTCAGCTACTGAACTCTTTTTCCTATCTCCTCATGTTTCATCCAGTATTTTCTCTCAATGCCACATGTCCTGGGGACATTAGCTCAGAGGCCTGGGAAACAATGGGGCAAACTTTTTGGGCAGGGTTGGATTTTTCAGCTGACTCCAGGTTTGGAGGCAGTGGGCACAAAATTAAATACAGATTGTGTCTGAACACCAGGGAATGTTATTTTACTGTGAGGGCGGCTGAGCACAGGCACAGGATTCCCAGGGAGGTTGTGGAGTTTCCCTCCTTGGAGGGATTTCCTCCCTCTTTGATTTTTGGCATGTTTTAGTGGTCTCTGCAGATGTCGCTGGTGATGGTTTGGAAGACTCAGCTGAAGTGGCTCTGGAAGCTAGGGGACCACAGAGTAGAATAAAGCTATCCAATGTCTTTAGATGTCTTTAAAGTGCAAATGCAAATAAGTTGCCAAGATTAGACCCAGCGAAAGAAGTGCACCAGCAGAGCGACCTGCTACAATAAACTAGTGCATAAATATTCCAGCAGAAAGTTCACAGCCATCTGCAAAGACCACTAAAACTTACCAGGGAAGCCAGAAATCAAAAAGAGAGGTAATAATCAGTCTTCAGTGTCTCAGGAGCATACGGGCCTCTTTTCACATTATGCTACATGAATGTCTTTTGTATTGCAGTATCAGCCTTTAGGTGATAAAAAAAGGAGGGAGGCACAGCAGTTTTAATAAAGCACTCAGATATAGACTGGAGCTATTAACTTGCTGGAAGTCCTGGGTGTTTTGAAGGAACAATCTGGTTGCCATTAAAAAAACAGCAATAAAAAATTCTCATGCCCCCCAAAATTTGGCATGCTTGCATTTGTGTTAGTAGTTTCTTTTGAAAGAAGTAGGAGGAAAGTGACAGGAAGGTCACTTCAACAGGAAGGCTAGAGAAGACTTGGGTATAAGAAAGTGGGTTGTGGGAGAGGTTTGTTATGTCATGTGAAACCTTTTACCTCCATGTCCAGATTCCTCTCTGTCCAACTCAATACCACCATAATAAATCTCCACCTCTTGGCTGATGTCTGCATCCAGGACATGTTATCAGTCACTGCTGACAAGGACTATTAGTCACTATTGCCAGTATAGAAATTCAGTCTGAACAGACTGGATGGGAGAGAAACCAGTTTCTTTCTGCTAAGAAATGTTTGCTGCCAGGGATGTGTGATCTAGAAGTTGGTACAGCTGCCTGTTGCCCAAGGCTGTCCATGCAGCATTCCCATTTCTTGGACAATACTTGCTGTTTCAATGAGTACCATGTTCCTTTGTGCATTGATTCCATTGGTGTGCACCAACCCTCCTCCCAGACACTCCAGAAGCTCTGAGATTATCCTGCAATCATCGTTAATAAAAATGTTGCCACTTAATTTGCGCTCTCATTTCAGAACGAGGAGGTAACATTCATGATGATCTGCCTTTAAAGGGAGCTCATTTGTTGCTCTTACTCAGTGAGAAGGGAGGGAGATTATCTTGTTCCATTTGGAAACTGCAGTGTTAATTAAAAGGTCTCCAGAAACCATCTGTGAGTTTTTATTACAACTTGAGATTTTTTCCCACTTGTTCACGTTGTCGGAGGAGGGGAGCAGAGGTTACAGGTTGAGGGGTTGTAATTGTTTCACTTTTGTGTATAGATCCCTGTGATCACATAGACAACAAATGTTATTCAGGGCAGTAGTGCTGTCTCCCTGCTTTTCCTCCACAGGTTCCCCCAGTCACCCAAGTTCTCTGTATGGGTGTTGCCTCTCATTTGGTATCTGACATTTTTGCTACTGTGAATTTTTTCAGCAGAATTCCTCCAGACGTGCTGTCATGGATTGTTACAAGCCACAGCCCAACAGGACAGAAGGTGCCTCTGAGTTAGCTTCAGCAGTGAAATCATACAGCAGAAGGCATTATTAAAAGTGGGTCCTTTGTCCAATGAATCCTCCTTTATGACTCAGAGATTGGAAGGAATTCAGAGGAGGGCTACAGAAACGATTCTGGGGCTGAGGGTCAAGTTAGAGGGGATATGTTAAGAGAGGGAAAGGTATTGGCATTTGTTAAGGGAAAAAATTGAGCATATAATGTGCTGTACTGGTTAAGAATGGGGATGTTTTCAGGAAACCAGCAATGACCATAAAATGAACACTGCAAATTACATAGGAAGTTTCAGCCTAGTGATGGAAGTGCACTGGTTCAGTGCCTTTATCTGGAAAATGGAGCTTTCCAGGTGTTTAGTGAACATAAATACAGGTATGCGATGGAAATCACTGTCCTTGCACTGCTAGGGATGATCCCTTTGACCTGGCCCATAACCAAGGGTGGGAACACAGGGGTTAGTAGTACCCTCTCTTTTGATACCCTTGTAAAACAGACATTTTTGCTGTGACAGAAGAAAAAGCCCTCTCATTTGCAAAGGATAACAAGTGATTTGGAAGCTGGAGAAAGCTTTTACTTTCCACTGAGTGTGTGTGATAATTAACTGTCTGTCTCACAAATTAACTATTAGTAGAAGGTGCTTAAGTGAAATGCCCTGAAGCTTCTTAAGCATGTCTCTGGCAAAAGAAGTTGGGATCTGCTGTAAAGTCCAGTCACAGATCTGAGGAGAGCCTGCAGCAATCCTGCAAGAAGGATGCTGGCAGCATTTCCATCCTAGCTTCATTCTCTGATCTCTTGGCAGGTTTTCATTTCAGCAATGACAGTATTCTTTTAAACCCAGCTTTTGTACCTGTTGGGTTTTCCTGGAAACACCTTCTTTGGTTTGTGCTGCATATATTCTAGTCTGCTGGATTTTGGATTAATTGTGGACGCCTAAGATAGGTGCATCTGATCTTAAAATCTACTAGTTAAAGGAGCATCTACACTTCTGACTGGTACGTGATGTTTGTGTTTTCCCAGCTCGTTAGAGGAACATGTGCTGTATTCCGACTTTTGACCCTTGGGCTCCATTGTGGGAGGGAGGGGTATGTGGTTGTTTTCATTTTACTCTGTTCGTGGCTGAAGGTCGTGGGCATCTCCTTGTGCCCACTCTGGGTGCAGGCTCTGTGGCCTCCACTTATTAGGGTTTTTAACTCTTCTTCTCAGTTGCTGCCTGTTAGTTGCTTCCTATGCCACTTCTTTTCTTGGGAAAGCATCATGATGCATGAGGCAGCAGTGACTGCTCTGTGAACACCCCCTACTCCCCTTTGGGGGACCAGGCTTCTGTGTTTAGGGTACAGGAGAACCTGAAAAAAGCAGCAGGGATGTGCACAAGGATTTTCCCAGCCTGTCAGCAGCCCATCAGCAGAGATGCAGCAGCGTGTTTCAGGCTGATGCCTCAGCACCTCCTTTCTTCATCTCCCTGGGAAGGCAGAACGGACCAGCCCAGCTCTATTTTCACCAGGGGAAAGTGAGAATTACTCACCGCGGCTCCGGGCAAGGCAGTCTGAATTTCTGTCGGTGTGACGGGAGTGGGTGGAGAAGGGGACGCTGGACTGTTTTGCCCCAGCATCAGCGGCCATTCCATGGAGCAGGAATCCTCACCCCGAGCCTCAGAGCAGATTTCCAGCAGCAGGAACACATGGGGGTTTCTGTCTCGGGCTGGGTACCTCTCCCTCTGCTCCTGGCAGCGCTGTTTCATTCCCATTTTTAGCAGCCAAAGGTACTGGTAACACTTCTGCATACAGAACTTTGCTAGGGCATAACAGCTTGCATGATTTAATTATTTTAATTGGAATTAACTGGGAAAATAATTCCCTCTTTCGGCAGGAATAAGCAGGATACAGAATAAGCAGGATACTGTCAGAATTTTTTCAAATGAGCTGTGCTGAAGGCAGAGGTGCAGAGATATGTAGTCAGCCTGCTTTAATGAGATTTGGCTGTAATTTTGTGATGAAATTATTCTAGGTTAAACTCAATCACAAAAAAAAAATGTGTTTCATTGTATTAAGGCATATTTGAGACCCACAAATCTCAGTCATATTATTGGTGAGATAAAAACCATCTGAAATTATGTCATTTTGAAAGATTTTCATTTTCCAAATAGATGTTGTAGAACAAATACTGCTCATAATGCTGGGTGCAGATATACCAGGATGTGATAATTCATGGATTTCTTTCCTGAATAGTTATTAAACTAAGAAAAAGCAATGTAGATTTGCAAAATATTGAGATTATTATAGAAGTCTTAGGCACAGAAAGAGACCTTCAACTGAGAGGCCATGAGTTGTTTCAATTTAAATTAGATGGAAGGCTAAACATCCAACTGTAACTAAGATTTATTATTTCATAAAAGTGAAGGAAACTATAGAAGCAAACTAGGATGTAGAGCTCTGGACTTGAATACAAAAATGGACTGGATGTTTTTTTTTTTCTTTGTCAGAGATATAAAAAGCTGTAAAATTAATAAACCAGACATAGAAAAAGTCTGGTAGGGAGGGAAGGACATTTAATCTAAGAGATTAAAAAAAAAAAAAAAGCAACAACCACCCATAATAATAAGAAATAAGAATAATAAGAATAATAAGAAACAACCCAAAAAAGAAAAACACAGACAAAGATGAAAAATGGGATATTTGCAGGCAGGAAGCCCACAAAAATGCAAAATGTGATTCAGTGAGGAAAGATATTGCTCTTTGGTCAGAAATCATAGAGGAGAAATGAGAATTACCAATATAGAGAGGAGTGAGATGACCATCAAAAAAGAGTGAGAGAAAAAAGAACAGAGAAGGGAAAACAATCAGTGGAGTGCTGTTTAGCCATTAATACGTGAACAGAAGGAATGGTGCTCTTCATCACTTCATCTGTTGCCAGAGAGGATGGAGAAAGCGAGTGTTTAGGAAGCAGAATGAAGCAATTGCATCTAAATAGGAAGCAGTGTCCCAGACTGCTGAAGGATCTGACATCCCAAATCATGAGTCTGTTGACACACAGACATCTGCTCATTTTCTGAAAGCTACATGGAAAAGTCCTTCATACTGGGGAATATGGGAAATTTTGTTTAAAAATGAGCAAAATAAACATTATGGACATGTAGAGGCTCATCCTTTTGGCTTCAGTGTAATCCAGAAACAGAAGAACCATTTCAAACAATGGAGATAATGAGATAAAATATAACCTGTGTTTAATAAAGGTAGATTGTGCAGATTATTCTGTTACTGGTATCCTAGACGGGGGAATGCAGTAAATCTGATTTGTCTGGATTTCAATGAGCATTTGCTGTCATGCCACACGTGTTACTAGTGCAGTTGGGAAGGGCAGGATTAGCAGAAGAGAGGACTGCAAAGGGGAGGGAGGATCCGTGCAACAGAGCTGACAACAGGTTGTGCTGCAGGGTGAGCCCATCCTGGCTGCAAAGCTAGGAGGTTTACCTGAGGGAAGCACGTGGAAAGCCAGGTCTGGGAGATGCTGTCACTGAGTGGGCAACTGGAGCACTGTGTAGGAAACACCGGAGTAATCCTGGGGTGCTGGAGTAGGTGAAGCATCAGTGACACAAGAAGTTGTTGTGTTATGTAAATATTAAAGAATTTGGCCTAGTAATAAGAATTTGCAGACCTAAGTTTGTTATAAAACTGTGAACCAGTAGGGAAATGCAACTCAAAAAATGCCAGATAAGCACACAAGTTGTAATAGGCACAGATCAGCCACAGAGAGTTGAGCACATACTGAAATGCTAAAGAAAATCACCACAGACACCCAGTCTAATTTCGGTGTGCATTAGTTGTATTAAAAAAGGTTGAGCAGAGCAAGTTCAGAGAAAGTCCTTTCATATGATCTGCTTTCAACTGATTTGTTTAGTCCCCAGCAAAATGGAAGATGAAAATGCATTATAATTACTGTATAAATTACCACCAGGGGGTAAATACCAGCAGTGTTTATGCTGAAGGCCAAAGCTGGCACAAGAACAAATGGTCACTGCCTGGCAGTGAATCTAATCCAATAACTCATTTAAAAGTGAAACTTGATGGACTTGTGAAAGAGATGATGAGGTATTGCCAGAAACAGGGCAGTGGTGGACGAGGAGGGAACTTTCCCTCTAGTAATTTTCCTCTGTCTTAGAACAGTCATTTTTTATAGCCAAAAGTCCAGTTATGGTGAGACTGTTTTTTTAAATGGAAGTAATTTATTAATGACATTGAGAGAAGCAAATTATAAATGGCAAAATCCCTGTAAGTATTCCCTTGGAAAATTGCAGAAGTATTTATGAATGTGCCTCTGTAGGATGCTGTCTGTGAATTTGAACAGGCAAAAGTGAGGAAATTATAAACCATGGATCATGGTGCTACCAAAGGCCACTGCAATGGAAGCCTCTCTAAGTGGCTGAAGTTGTTTTCTTGTGGTTAAACACGTCTCACTAAGGGGCTTTTCCCAGCCATGCCCTGACTGTCTCTGGAACACACCTGAGTGCCCAGCGAGTGCCCTTTGTGCCCATGGCACAACCTTTGCCAAGAGCAGTACTTAATTTTTCCCAAAGCTAAATGTAGTTAATCCCCTGCTCATCTTGTCGCATCTTCTGTGGCCGCCTCACTCTTTGCTGAGAAATGCAGATGTTTATAATGTTTTTGTCTCACTTGTGGCTTGGTGATTAATATTCTGCAAGTTGTTGAGCTTAGGGGTACCGATTTCCTGCTCTACTTACTGTACTTAAGTCAGCTTGGTTTGTTTTTCTTCCTCATGCTAATATCCACCTGGTGAGTTAATTATGTAGGAAAACAGCCAGTGAAGACAGAAAATGCAGAAAACATGACATTGAGCTCAGCTGGGAGTATTCTGCAGTTCATTTCTGTGTTGGGGGTGTGTAAGGAGCTGGATAGCAAAGTTTGCTGTGCCAGAGGAAGCTGTTTGGGGTGATGTTCCCTTGGTATGGTCCTGAGTTGTGAGCAGGAGTGATGGGCTCTGTTCTGGCTTGATTTTATGGGTGGGCAAACGATATGTGGATTCTGAACTTCCTCCCCAGAAGTTTGTGTAAGAGTTCACTGTCATTCCTGAAGGTGAAAAGATATTAATATTAAATATATGTTGCTCTTTTCTTTGATATGTGTTGCCATTCTGTGAATTGATAAGAATTCACACTGCATTTCTTCTTTTACCTGACATGGAAAAAGATTTTACAAGATTAGATTAAACCCAAAATCTGGAGGAGAAGTATATGAGAGTGTTCTCTTCTTGCTGTGTAGCTCATTACCAGGATAAGGTAGATCCTTGTTTACTGAGAGCCATCTCCAAGCAAATCCAGTGAAACAGCAGAATTTGGGATGGCTGGGCCTGGTACTTCTGTTGCACACTTCGGCTTTGTGTAAATAAATATCCAATGGATCATGAGTGAACAAGTTCCCAGGACCACCAGGCAGAAAGAAGAGTGTATTGGGATGGAGTTGTTCTGGTGTCTGCCAGCGAGAGTGCTCTGCTTCATGGAAAGTATTGGTGGTCAGAGTAAGGGAGACAGTGGTCTTCCCTTCCACCACAGCCCTGCTTGCCTACTGGTCTGGTTTCTTGTCCTTAGCAGTCTGTACTAATTCTTCCTCTGTCTTACACTCTGAAATTGAATAATCTTAGCAGCTCCTCTTATTGATCCTTGCCCCATTCAGTCCCAGCTCGCTTCCTGCCTTCTTCCTTTTCCCACATTTCCTTTTGTCTCTCTGGTTGGTGGTCCAGCTTTCTCTCATTTGTATTCAAATTGGCCAACTCATCCATTTTGTCAGGATCCAGCAGAGAAGATAGATGAAAAGAAATCTCTCTGCTGTCAATTCAGAGCAGTCCTGGCACAGCCTGTAGCCATCCAGAGTTGAAATTGCCAGGAATTTGTTCACTGGAATGCATTCAGTTTGGACAGAATCAGTAGGAAATAACAGCTCTTGAACTATAGCACATCTCCCCTGTACTCATGTGTGAACTGCTCATTTTCACAGATCATCAGCTTAGCTAAAGCTTGGGTGAATATTCTTTACTCTGAAGGATGAGAATGAGGGATGTTTTCTGCAGGAAAACTTCCCCAGAATTAACATATTTTTCTTATATTTTTTCCTGTAAATGTCTGAGCTGTCATCACTGAAAGTTTCCAGGTGAATTCATCTTGAAATAGTTGAAATTATCAGTTTAATGGTAAACTTGGCAAAGTTATAAGCCTGTGAAAACAGGGGGTTATCACGGGATTTGTCAGACAACCTTAATAATAGTTTCACCTACAACAGCAAAATTCAGTAATGCAGTGTAATTCTGAGGCATCAGCACTGCACGGATGAACACCATTAGATAAATGGGACCTAAGAGAGTGCAAAACACCAGGAGTACCCTGGTGCTTAACACCCTGGATCTATTCTGTGTTCCAAAGGGTCTGAGCATAATGACAGAGTGGAAAGCAGCTCCCAGGATGTGTGTGCAGCAAAACCCATGCTATGTGCGAGTAGTCCCCAGCACTGTCACACCTAAGCCTCATCGCCTGGCCCACTCTTCCACCTCCCAACTCAAATTTGAGTGAAATTTTTGGCAGTGCCAAACTGATGGATCACCATCCCATTTTGTAAAATGTCCTCCCTGACAGCATAAGCTGTGACAGCAGATCTAACAGAGAACATCCAGGATAGCAGCTCCAGGCCATGTCTCAAGTCCAGCTAAGGCTTGCAAGATAGAATTTCCCACTTCTCCCCAGGGTCAGTGCCAGGAGTACAAGATATCCATCCCAGACAGGCGTCCTCCTGCATACCTATGTCCTCTTCTCATGTGTAATGAACAGATCAGTCCTGGAGCCCATATGTCATTGCTCAATAGCTAGAAGAGAAAGTATGGAACAAAAGAACTTTATCCCTCCTAGTCATGTACAATCTTCCTTGCTTGGTTTCTTGAGTTTATTGATTTGCCTTTGCTCTGCCTTCTTACAGACAACATTGACTTAATATGAGTTTTGGTGTTCCAGTAGGATGGGTGTGAAAATGTGGTATTAGAAGAGGGGAAATGGCTGTAGCAAAGAGGAGGGACTTGGTGAGTTTTCAGCAGTTGGGGAGTTGCCTGAGGCTGCAGGGAGAATGTTTGAGGCTCTTCTGCAAGTCCATCTTCAGCTTACAAGCTGGAGTAAGGAGAGCTATGGATGCCTCAGGGATTTATCACGAGGTACTGTGAAAATGCTTTGAGCTTTAAGGCCTTCTCTAACTGCTGGAGATCAGGATTAGACCTAATATAGGGTACTTCCCTATTTCTGATTACTGTCAAGAGACCTTGGTCCTGGCCTGCTCCCATATTCTCCAAAACGTTCTACAAGGAGGAGATCCCATGAGTCATCCTGGTCATGGTGATAAGCTGAGCAAAAGCTGCACTAAAGTGTTGGAAGTGCTTTGCTGTGACAGTGGCTTATGGCTTCCTTCTTGCTGCAGGGACCCGGCGTTGCAGTGGGATAACGTTAGTGGGAAAAGCAGAGCTGTTTGCACTTGCTTTCCTCATTAAATGGGCTGAGCTGTGCAGGGCAGTTTGGGGAGTTCAGCTGGGGCTCTCCTTCCGTTGGTCTCCACTTTGGGAACATCGCTGCCAAGACAACCAGACAGCTTCTGCATATGTCTGATAGTTTGGGCAGGCAGTTGTCATGGTTATGAGTGCAGCATAAGGACCAAAATAGATGTATAGAAAGATGGTGATGGAAGCTGGCACATACCCTGTCTTTTCTGTACATGAGCTGACAGGATGTGGCATGGAGGAACCACCTGTGCCCTGGCTTCCTCCTGCTCCCACAAAGTCAGGACTAGCCATGCATTTGGCCTTCACTGCTGCAGGTGGAAAAAGGAGCCGAGCTGTCTGAAAAAGGCAAAGTGAAGTTTTTCTGGGGGAAAAAAATAGACAAGTGAAGATGTTAATTTGTGAGAAGAAGCTCATTTCTTGAGTTTTAGATTGCAGAGTATGAAAAATCTCAGTGTCTAAGAGTGTCAAACTTTCTCTCTCCTTCAGTTATTTCTTTTTTTCCTTCTTGAAGGGAGATATCAACCCATAACACTGTCTTTCCTCCTCTAAAACTGACTGTCAAATGCTGATTTTTTTTTAGCAGTATCTTTTTTACCGCTTCTCATCATCCCAAAATTCTTACTTGGGCTTTGCTATACAAATGCATCAAAATTGAACAGCATGGGGAGTTCCACTGAAGAACAGTGAGCTGTTCCTTCATGGATATCTGTTTCTGGTGGCCAACTGAGCACAGAGGGGAAGCAGAGTTCTTCCTTGGCTCCCGCCTCAAAGGTTTGTGAGGCCCCTGGAGAAACCAGCCCTGCCTGTGCAGCCCTGTGCAGCCCTGCCTGTGCACCACTTTGTGAATCTCTGTCATAAGCCCCTGAGAACTAAAAGGCAGAGTGGTTTGTCTGTGCAACAGGCAGGTAGGCAGATGAGCAGCAGAGAGGTTGCCTAAGTTAGTTTTCTCCTCTGGATTTGCAACTGGCCTGGAGGACAAGGGAAGTCAGAAGACACAAAGCAAAAACAGTGGGAAGAGGTGGTGGAAAGCTTTAGTCAAAGATGTTGCAGGGTTTTGGGCAGAACCTTTAGACAGGGTCAAGCTCTGCAGCCAGGTCCTCACAGAATCCCAAGCAACAGTATGTTGATTGAATTCAGGCTGCCAGCACCAGATCCTGTATTATCTTACCTTTTTTTACTGCTTTTCTTTTCCCCACTTTCTGCTACAGAACCTAAAGCTACTTGGACATCTGTTTATAACACCATGAGATAAAGGGTAAATGCAGAGGGGTTATTCTGAATGCTTTTTAGCCCAGATCTCCCTTTTGAAAGCCTCTTATGGCAGGGTTTTAAATTGGTTTAGGGACAGAGCCTGAATGTGATAAGATGTTAGTTAACACGATGGGATAATCAAGTCACTTTGATTTCTCCCCAGGCAAACCTCTCTGCAGTCTATTAAAATAAAATATGATGCCACTGCTGTTTCCCTCAGCTGTAGTCAAGGAGATATTTGTTTTAATTCAGTACAAGATTGCCCCACAGGCTCCGATTTCTACTATCTGTATTGATGTTTGTAATTTATTGCCCTTTTACAATACACACTAAAAGGATGTTGCATTTGCCAGAGTGGCTTTTGAGAACTTTATCTCCGAATCAGTCTGTATAGGATACACTGAAATTGTTCTCTCTGTCGTTAATGTTCTGTGTCACACAATATTAACACAGGCTCCATTCGTTTTACAGGCAGCCTTGGGTTTAGTAAGGGACACAAATAGAATACAGCATATTCACAGAATATAATCATATTATCCTGGGTATGTGAAAACAGAGACACGCTCTTGTCCCAGCTTGCACAAATCTGATCAGCTGGCACTTCAACTGTGAATGACCTGAGAAGGTACAAGTGACCACACCAGAGATGAAAGTATGTGTTACTGGCATGTTCCATGCAGCAGGGATATATTTCATTATAAGGTGTGTAATTTATGAGGCATGTTGGGACAAAAGATGCTGTAGAAGTCCAAGAACGTATTTTAAGCTTGCAGTTTAAGCAGACCCCTGAGAACTGAAACTGTGTGAAGGTTACAGGCACTGGTGCCATGGGAAGTGTGCTCAGTGCAAGCCACAGGTCAGAGTAGTGATGCAGGCAGCTACTTCAAAACTTTTTTCTAATACATTTTCTAGCTGGCAAATCTGAGTTTCACAGAACTAGACTTTTTTCAAAGGGAGAATGACAAATTGATGAGATGGTACAATATTGCAATTAGGTGAATTGAAACAAAGTTTTCATTTTGACATTGATATGTCATAACATTATGATTTGATTGAAAATGTCCTTTCTGCTGTGACAGATTGCATTTTTTTGTCTCCCCTTCCTTTTTTTTTTTTTTTTTGACTGCTTAATATATCAATATCTTGCCCTGCTTTGAACTGAGACCATTCCAGACATTTCCAGAATAAACTTTTCCTAGCAAGGCTGTTGGTTCAGTCCCTCTGTCTTGTGTCTTGATTGCTCAGCACTCACCACCTCTTTGGATCCAAAGAATTATTGCAACTAAATCTTGTGCAACATTTTGTATTTCTTAAGGCTGAAGAGAAAGGTGAAAGAAAGGTAAAAGAAAAATTTTTGAAAGGAAAAAGAGCTGCAGACTAATTCAGATCAGATTCCTGTGAGACATGGCTGAGGATTTGTAGTTGGATCTCATTGTATCTCAGTTTGTCTGAGATACTGTCTTGAAGCATTTGAAGCATAAAACTCCTTCATCTGTCCTATCCATCACCTCTTACTCTTGTCTATCTCAAAGGCTTGGCTTATTAGAAAAATACAATAAAAGACTAATAGCAAAGAATCAGAGATTCTAATTACTTCATTTACATATAGAAAATTAGTCTAAAATCAATATTAGGCTGTCAGTAAAGAAAACTACCTCGATGGGGTTTTTTCTGGGTTGTCATGTCAAGGAAATGTAAGTTTAAACAATGCAGTTTAGAATACTCTTTGAGATTACTTTCCTCTCCTTCCCTTAGCAATGCATCCTTGTCTATTTCAATACTTTTTTTTTCCCCATGAAAATTCAAGAATAAAGGGAACTTCCAATATTTTCTTTGTACTTGTGGCAAAAAGCCAGTTTTATCTCCAGATCCAGTTGTCAGATGGTATTGGGAAGGGACAGTGTTGTGCACTGAGAGTCTAAACCCAAGGCTGAGATAGAAACTCTGAAAACAAAAACATGTTGACTCTTGTGGAGGAACAATGTCATCTTCCCTAGATATGGCCACTGCTGGTGCCTGGAGAGGCAGACACATCCTGAAGATTGGCCTCAATAAACTGGTGCCATTATTCTTCATCACTCTGTGAGCACTACCTGGTATGAATTACCAAGCAGAGTGTCACTGAAGTGGCACACGATTTGCAGAAGTTATTTATTATTTGAAATTGCCCTTTACTGCAAAAACCATTGCAATAGACTCTTCTCTCTTCAACATGGGGCTCCCTCTCCCTCTAGGGTTAAACCAAGCAGCAGAATGAAGTGCTGTCCCAGCAGCAGGACACTTGCTATGTCCTGGCAGGGTGGGCTGGCCATGCCTTTAGCACACAGCAGGTGTTGCCAAGGGGCTACACCACCCCATCAGTCCCTCTTGCTGAGCCTGGAGGGCAGCCAGCTCCTCTCCCTGCCTTGGGGCAGGATAAACTGTAGTTTGGGTCCAGTGTCTCTTTGGGTATAAGTGTAATGTCATACATGCTAATGCCACTGCCCAAACAACATGAGATCCCTGTAATTTTCACAGAGGTCTCAGGAGATGCTTTACTGCTCTTGGAAGTCCCCGTGATTAGTGCCAGTGATTGATCCTTTGGGATGGGATATGTGTTTGCTCCCTGCATTGCCATCTTACCAGTCCCTCTGGGTGCTCTATTCCTTCTCATCCACTGCTAGCCAAGAGTCCCAATTATCCATTAAAACTACTTTCCTACTTAAAATACAAGATTAAAAAGAAGCCATAAAGAGCCTAGAACTCCCACTTGGTGAAAATGTGAGTTATATAAAACATTCAAGTGAATGGACAAAATGGAAGAGTAAAAAGCTTCAGTGACCTCAAGTGGGTAAAAGAAGTTACTTTGGATGATCAGTGATTCAGTTCTCTTCCTGAGACTTGTTCTAGCCATTGGATTTAGAGTCTCCTTGTTTAAGGAGATGTTCAGAGTACATGGAGTGTATCAAACTGTGACAGACTTTTGGATGAAGAGATGTGAGGAGTTTGTTTTACTTAATATGTGGGAAAAATCTTAGCCCAAATGGTCTTAGTAAGGACCCACTATCTGTCCTGGTTATGTCTCTGCTTCGTGCTGGACCTGACTCCACTTGCTCTTCACACCTTTTCTGTCCCACAGCACAGTGGGGTGGGGGCCTCCTGTGGAACTGCTGTGGCTTTGCCACTGTGGTCCAGATGAGAAGGACCCTCCTGCTTCTCCCTTCGATGTGAGCTTCAATTGCACTTCTGAGAGATGGAAATTCACATTCCACTGGGTCACCCTTCAACACCCCCAAAAGTGGAGCAGCTGGCTTGCATGCGTCCATCTGTATTCACTTCATGCTCCTGGATTTGAAATGTAAGGGGGAAGGGAGCAGACAGGAGCGAAATCGGAGCTCTTGGAGAATATGAAGGCTGTTTAAAGAGTTGCTATTTCATTATAGCAATAGTGATCTAGTCTAAACTGAGAGAGGTGTTGTGGTCCTGCAGAGCTGCTGCTACACAGAGTTTGTATAGTCCTCATTTGTAGTATGTGAATGTGGACTGGCCACATGCTGAACCCCCAGATTTCTGCAGCACTTTGTCCCAGCTGTAAAGCACCTGTTCTTCCAGGTCTCTCTTGCAGCCACCACTAAAATTCTGGCAATTTGACATGCACCGTGTTGTTTTAGATTCATCACACATTGCAGGAACATTTTCCAGTTGTGATACACTGGCTGGTTTTAAATTGTCCAAGCTTAAAGGCATAAAGAAGAGAAAAAAACTTCTTAAACACAAAGATACTTACTTAGTTGTATGTCAAGAAGAATAATTTTTCATTCTGCATTTTCCCCTGATACCTACATAATAAAGGTCAGCGAAACAGAACAGTATCTCTTTTCATGGGTGCTAAGGCTGATTCATCACTGACATGAACACTGTTCCCCTTTGATCTTCGGAGTGACTGGGGATGGAAAAGCCCTCAGAAGTCCACAATCTCTCTTATTTTTAGCCCTGTCTGCATTGTGAGGAAGGTCTTGCAGGTTTTTCTGTATCAGGCTGTATGTTAAGCTTGATTGAAGGTTGTCATTTCTGTCCCACTTCTAGAGGCCTTTCTGCTCTGTGGTGGATGTACACCTGTCTGCACACAGGTGTTGGTGTTCCCTGCCAGAGGGAAACTTGGCATGAGTGAAGTCTTCAAGAATGATAGCCCCAAACGTAAGAAAAGTCAGCTGGTTCCCCTTGTGATCTGACCTGGCCTACAACTCCTGTGGTTAATGGAGGCCATGAATTACCCACTGACCACCACAGTTGTTTAACTGGGCAGAAATGAGTAAGAGATCTAAAGGAGTCTCACAGTGGGGAATACAGATGTAAGGTGCTTTGATATCACCTCTAATGAGGCATCAAAGTGTCCTAGGAACAAATGGCGGGGAAGGGTATACACCATGTTCTTCATGTTTGCTTTTCATGATTGCAAGTAACTATGTCATTGACTTTTATTAGATACAGATTCACAGAATATCCACTCAGAGTCCCACAAAATGTTTCTGTGAAAGATCAAACTTAAAGGACATAATAGGAGATGTCAAAGGCTGTAATAACAGTGTTAATTTTATGACTACAGAGGATAGAAATGAGACATCACGTTCAAACTTTGCATAAAGAAACAATATTTTTATATAAATGCAAACCAAAGCTCAGAACATTCTGACTGAATATTATTTAATGTCTCTTGTTCTCTCCCAAACAGGATGTTCCAAACACAGACAGATCCTTTATCTAGAAAAATACATCCGCCTCTTCTGTTCATAAAATATACAATTCCTCAGTCATCATTCACATGCATACTATTACACTGATTTCCTTGTCTGTAGCTGATGAAAATGGTTCCATTTAGGCTGTATTTGAGAGGAGAAACAAGGACAGGCATATGCAAGGGAACAGAACTGAGCTTATATAGCGATCTATAAACTACACTAATGCCCAGAATTTTGTAGAAGGACAGCTCAACTATGTGTATATAGACTAACATGATTCCAATAGTTTAGTTAGTTAAACCAATGACAGCCTCCTGTTGTTACAGTATTTATTAATCCCTAATAATAGCTGAATATATGCAGACACTGCAAACAACTTTATGAATTGTGAATAATTAACTCTTAACCTACCCTATATTGCTGGAGGGAAATGATTACTTCATCTATTCTATATCGCATATGTTCTCAGTCCTGGTCTTCCTGAGTGTCAGTGGGCAGATAACCATTCCTTATTTGCTGGTGACAGGTTTATGACTAGAACATGAAAGCGTAAGTAAAGCTGGGAAGAGACTCTTAATAGGTACTGCCAGCAGCTGTTTGCTAAGTGGAAAAAAAAATAAGGAAAAGTAACCAAAAATGCCACCTCAATTAACAGTCTGGGTTGAGGAGGAGCTGTGTGATACATGAGGACAATCCTTTGGGACTGATGTCCAGTTACTCTCGTGGTCAGAATTGTTTTCATCTCCCATTTGCCTCTTCCCATCTTCCAGGCAGTAAGTCATCTTACATCTTTCCCCAGAGCATCTCCACAGTTTCCTCTCTGTGCAGGGTCCTCCTGCCCATCATGGAGCTGATTTCCAGACTTCAAATAGCAAAGTGATAAGGAATGGCTGAAAAATCATTCTGTTCCACGGAGCTCTTGGTGTCACATGAGCATGAGAGTTTGGGAACAATTTGTGGACAGCTGATGAGATTGGGGTGCCCAGTCTCTGCTAGAGCACCGAAACCTGCAGAGGTCATGGAGACCCAGACCCACACCACAGACATCCCACCAGAACCCTGGGCAACACACAGATATTTTCATTTTAATGAAGCACTTCTCAATGGTAGAAGTTTCTTTTAAGGTTTGGAATATTTTTTTAGGTAATGCTATACTTTGCTTATTTATCATTCTTTAGCTCCACCAAAGAAGAGTTTGAGAACATGAAGTGTGAATATACTGTGGAGGTCCCCAAGTCAGGCACAAGTCCCTCCTTTCCCAGGCAGGCAGGGCTGGCTGTAGCTGTGGTGAGGATGGGGACAGAAGGGCGAGTTCACAGTCACGGAGGGTGCACTGCAGGCCTTGCCACATATGACCTCCCACCTTGCCTACTTAATCCATCCTGGCTGTCTCCAACCTGGAGAGCCCATCTGGGGACCTGTCCTTGGCCTGTCCTCACCAGCTGATGGAAAGACTGAAAAGGGGTGGAGGATCTTCCTTGCAAAGTCCCCATGCAACTTATGGGAAGCCAGAGGGAGAGAGTTGAAGGCACTGTGAATAAACATGGTGCCCTGCTGGTATATGTAGGTGTTTTCCAGGGAGGATTTGGGAAGATGTCCCATGGGAGGCAACCAGCCACCTGTGCAGGCTGTGATTCTGAAACCATTCCTAACAGCCCTCAGATGGGAGAGATCACAGCCAGTTCATTTGATGTTAGAATCAAACAAGGCTACATTTAATAAAGCAGATTCAGGGAGTGTTGCAGGCCCCCTTCTGCTGCTGCTGCCTGTGGGTTTGTTGTCAAGGTTGTTTAACAACCTTGACAAATGTTCTTAATAAGTGACAGGCTGCTTTGGCAGGGTTTCCATGCACATCAAACGTGCTGCTCGAGGTTAATCCAGCCGTCCCACTCCTGCTCAGAAGAGACTCTGAGACACAGCCTCATGTGTTGCTGGATCAGGGCTGCCTTGCAGTGGGGATGCCCACATGGAGCCATGTCACGGTCTGGTGGACACAAATGGCAGGGTCTGATGGAGTGGTAACATTTCTTCACTTTGTTTTTTGTTTCTTGTCCTTGCAGCTGCCACATGTCAGGGCAGACGTGCCAGTGTCATTTTCCATCCTTGGTCAGTGTGTGACATTTTTTATGACAGCCCTTTATAGGCCGCGTTATCTTCCCTTCTATTACTTAAAAATCTATTACCTTTTTATGCGACAGTTCAATCTCCTGTTCTGCAATGAAGTGCTTTGTGGTAGGACATGGAGGTTTAAAAATGCTGTGGCTGTGGATTTGGCTTTCCCAGGAGGTGAATTGATTCAGTGACTTTTTATTTAATCCAACCTTTAAATTTTGAGGCTACAGAGGAAATTTTCATCAAGGCAAGTTATGCCTTTAATGCCTTGGTGGGACCAGTTACATACTCTCTGAAGCAGCTTGTGCTGCTCTGAGAGGGGATGTTTTATTGGAAACCCCCCAGGTCATTTCTGATGTGGCAAATCCTGTGTATAGTAAAAGAACTTGCATGCAAAAAATATAATCTGTGTCTGCACTTGTCTATATCCAATGCAGATATTATCTAGGACTCCCTGACAGCAAATTAAAATGGAGAATACAGTCCTTGATGGTTTTGACAATTTGTGCCCTTTTGGACATGAAAAGGATTTTCTGATCTGTCAGGATCAATACTGAGCTGAGCTCTGCACAACTGCTTGCACCATCTTTCATTAGCACAGCACCCAGAGGAAGTGATTTGAAATGATCATGTCACTATACTTCTGAAATTATTTTTCCCTTCCTTCTCTGCCCTTGATTCAGTAATCAATATCCTCTTGGTCTCAGCAGAGCCCAAATATTAGTTGCAGATAATGATAAAAATCATCAAAAGCTCAAAGAGCATGCTTTTCCTTCTGTTCTGCCCAGACAGTCAGTGCCTGGCATCAGGCCCTGTTGCTGAAGGCTGAGATTGGTGGAGGATGAGAAGCAGGATCCCTGCTTTCCTGTCTGCAGGACCCTCAGGTTGCAGCTCTGCCATCTTGGTTTTATTGGTATAATCCATCCAGTGCTTAAGTCTGCAAAACTTCTATTGAACAGAGACATTGTAATATGTATTTGCCTGTGCAAATACATGTTTTCATGCACTTGAAAAGAGAAATTTTTAGTGGCTGGAGTTGGTTTGATCAATTAATTGGATTTACAGCCCTTGTGACTAGGTAGGTCCCATGTAGCACATGTGAGTATCTGTATGTGTTTCCTGACTTACAAAGAGCCTGTCCACTCATATGCCAGTGATAGTTCCTGTTGCAATCTCAACATGAGGATTTAGCAGCCATGGCAGAGCAGCAATGAGGATTCCTGTTACTGAGAATTAAATTGCTTTCCAGAATAAGCTGTGGTGAAATGGTCCCCAGCACAATGTGAAGCAGTGGCATGCATAATTAAAACCAAACTACTCATGTCAAGTAAATGAACAGAGCATGTCTTGTCAGCTTCCTCTATTGTCTTTTTATTTTTTGTTACTGTATATCAATCCTTGCTTTAGAGTTCACAAAACTCAGTCATTTGTGGTGCCTCTCTCATCATTAGTATGGCAAACACAGCAGGAATCAGCTTTCTTGTGCTAGTAAAAAACAAAAGCTCGGCAGCCACCAGACTGGGTCAGCTCCCAGTATTCCCATCTCATCTCGCAGCTTGTCCATTCAGAGTAGACAAAAAAATACTCTCCAGCAGATAGGATTGAGGTAATCTGCCAACTCTACCCTTTTGTTGGATAATTTTGCTCTCTGTGGCATTCCCTGGCCCACTTTCCCCAGCTGTTTGCACTGGATGCATGGCAGCTTACTCCTCCTGGAGTCAACAATCTGATTCCCCTGAAGCTGTTGGGGTAGTTGACAGCTCTCCAGGAGGCAGAACAGAGGAAAGAGCAAGACACTGTATTTTCTTCTAATCCTTGTGCAGTCTAAAATTATCTAAATTATCTAAATAATCTAAATAATTTAAAATTGTCCTCACGGATCTTGTACCCTCTTACATGCTGCTCATATAAAACCCAGGACTGGCAGTGCTTGATCCCATGCTCTAAAGCCATCACCACTGGGCTTCACTGTGACACTGGTTATTTCAAGAGCCTTGACCTGAAGAAACACACAGCTAATTGTAATGGTGTGACAGAGCCACAGGAGCACCTTGTACAGCTCAGGCGAGTGGGCCAGGGGCTCTGCAGGCTCAGCAGCCTGACTTTGCTACAGCAGTTTGGACACAAATCCACCTACAGACCTGGATGGACTGGATAAAGGAGCATGCTGCCTGTTGCATGGCCTTGAACACTCACCCAGGTTCCTCTTACACAGCTCACAAGAACATGGTTTCTATCTGCTGTCTTCAGTCCTGCTTGCCACCTGTGCCTTCTGCCCTGGAAAAAGGTGAAACTTGAGCCAAGGAGAGAGAAAAATGCAAATAGAGAAATCTTAGGTGATGAGTGGGGAAGAATGTAGCTTCTTGTCAGTCCAGCATGTCCACTAAAATTGCTCAGAATCTCACAGAAATTTTTCTTGTTCTGAAAATCAATAGAAGCTAATTAAGTAGAGGTTAGAAAGGGTCCTTGCTGATAAGCCAAATAGGCTCTTGGCTCCTTCCATTTACCTGCCAGGCTCATTAACAAAATCTGAACCGTTTCCAGGAACCTGCTTGATGCTTCCCCTGCAGGCTTGCCCTTCCTCCCAGCTCTCATAGCCCACCTCTGTCAAATGGAGCACTTTGAGCAAATCACTTAGCTAGGCAGCTTTCAAACACTCTCTCAAAGGAGAGCTGAATTGGGAAGATTTAACTGAAGATGGGTTAGAAAAAAACAAGAGAAAGCAAGGACACAGAGGGGCTGTTCCAAGGGGAAATAGTTATTAAGTAGCTGAAGAAGAGAGGAAAAAAAGTGCTGTATAAAGAATGAGCTGCATGAAAGTCCATCCAATTTTTATAGACTTACCCTGATTTTTCCACACTCCAGTTACCATTATTAACTGCCTAAACCCATATTTCTGATCAGAAGGGAGTTATAAATCTGAAAAGCATGTAAGTTTAAAAACCCAGGCCTTAGGCTCTCTCGGACCCACTGCATCTCTGCAGTGACTGCTGTCAGGATGCAGGGTGAGGAATTCTGCTTGCTTCTTCCAGGACTGTGGTTTTGCATTAGTGTAAAGCAAGGGAGATGCTACAGCATTTCATTTCAAACCTGCCTTCTGAGCCAGAGCAGCTTTTGGACCTCACAGGCCTGAGTGAAGGAATGGGGATGTGATGCACTGTGGTATCAGTAACCTTGTGAGAACTCTCCACAAGGAACTCCTACCTGGTCGAAGGGGCCTGGATTAACTTAGTGTAAGGTGGGAGAACACATAATTAAAGAATTCACTTTGCATAGCAGTGTGTTGCAGTTAAATGGGGGACAGACTCTGAGGAGTCTTGAGTAGTTTGTGTTAGGTTTGATTGAAACCAACATTTTCATTAATGGTGTATGTGATAGGAGACTATACTCCTAGAAGAAATACGTGGATTGTGCCAAATTGGGATTCACTTTGAAGGATACAGCCTGAATTAAAGTATCATCTTGATACACTGGAGAAGTACTCAAAATTAATAGAGCAGAATTCAGTAAAGAAAAGTTTCTTAGGAGTTACGCTCTAGAAAGAAGGCTTAAGTGCACAGATAAAGTGTGAAAAATATGGAAGGCATCAGCACTGCAGGAAAGAAACAGGAATTCACAGTGGACCACAAATTGAACATGAGTCAAGATTGCTTGGGAATCTTTTTATTAAAGAAGCGCTTTTCAGTTCAGCCCTGAATGCATGTCACTGGGGAGGAAGGGTTGTTACTCTGCTCCTGAGGTGAAAGACTGGAGCCAGTTCTGGCTACTGTACTTAAGAAAATGAGAGGAAAGCTCGAGAAAAAAAAGAAGGCAGGAGGAAAAAAGAGATAGGAGGAAAACAATATTGTTTAGAAGCAAAAAAATTAAATATTAGGAGGATGAAGTGCATTTACTTTGTTTTTTCTTAGATGAGAGAAGGTGAAGTATGGCACAGAGGCATTTAAGACCATGTTAGGCAAGTATATTGCCTATAAGGATTGTGTTTTGTATATTTGCTGCTATCTCAGAGCAGATAGAGAGATTTGAAGTTTCTAGAGATACTCCTGGCCCTGAAGTCAGTGATTTATACGACAGCAGTATTTCCACATTAAAATGATGCTTGACTGCTTGAGTGTCTTCTAAGCAAAGACATTTGAAATTACATTCCATCCTCATCTTGTGCATCTGCAGTCATTGAATTAATTTCTTTATATACATAGCAGGCTGTGGGCGCAGGCACGTCACTGACCTCCGATGGCAGGCTGTAGGCACTCTGTGTATTTTAATTCTGTTCAATTCCTCTTCTTCCACTTTCTGAGACCTGTTTGATTACCAATGGCATTACAAGTCATTGAGCACTGTTAATAATCCCAGTTAATCACAGTAGCATATTTCCCCATGAAAGAGTTCAAATGGTGAGGGCGAGCACAGCCAAGTTTAATGCCTCCACTGCAGAGATGATGTGCTCTCAGCCCTCACTGCAGGACCATCAGGACCAGGCAAAAAAAGAGCTGCAAGTGTTTAGTGCCTCTGTGAGCTGGCTCTCCTGGAGTCTCGTTGGTTTCTCAGAGGAGGCTGAAGATTTTCATATGGTTTGGGCCAGGATGATAGTTACGTTCTGGTTTTGCACACAGAAATTTGTTTGCTGTATGTTTTTTTCTGCATTAGAACTTGACCCTCATCCCACGTCCTGTTATTATTAATGAGCCCTGCGTGTAGAACAGCATTGCCACTTGTAGGTCTTTAATAGCACTAATAGAGTACTTATAGATCTTTATGCTTCTTCTACTTTGCTTCTACATTACAACACAGATTTCCAATAGTATTTGGATGTGGAAAGATACTTACAGAAGCTTTGTAGGATTTACAGACATGCTTAAATGACTTAGGTGCCTAATTCCCTTTTGATGCTGAGCTGGAGCTAAGGTGCCAGAGCTGTTTCATATCCTGAGCAAGTGAACGAACTACATTTTGAATTTGCTAAATATCTGCCTTGGGAGATGGGCATCCAAGCATGAACTGTGCTCTGGTACAGTCTGGCTGTGACAGAAATTAACGTCCGAAAGACAGATGATTTTAGGTTTAAAAATGCAGGGCCAAGTTTCCACTTGTGGCCATCCACTGTGATACAACACATACAAATCTGAAGCCATTAAACCTGGGGGTTATTATGGAACTGATGACAAAAAATAAAAGAGCCACTCAAAATCAATTAATTTCAATGCAAAAATCCTCTGACCCTCAAACCTGAAATCTGGCACAGAAAAGAGCATGAATTGGTTCAAGGCCAAACTTAGAAAGGTTTAAGCTGCTCTGCAAAGTAGCTGTGAAGCAAAAGAAACAAAGATGTTATGTAAAAATGAAATTACTAATATTCATGCAGGTGCTAAGGAGTGACATTTTGATTCCCTAACACCAATATTAGCATTTTGCTTTTTGTCAGCAAACCTGAATTGAGTTTTGGCTCAGTTTTGCCCTTTGAGGTAAATCCATGGTAATAAAGTTGTACTTTCATAGTTTACTGAGTGTGCATGTAAGCGTTGGAAAAAGGTGGCTGTTTCGATGTAAAATGAGAGTCTGTAGAAAAAGTAATGTTGCAAGAAACCTTTTAGTAATAACCATTTCTGTTAGCCACTGGTTTGTATTTTCATGGTAGCTGGATAGCCTGGGGCCAGGACCATGCAGGATAAAGAAAAGTTTATCTTCTCAAGTTTGGATGAAACTCATACAGGTAGAGATACCCTGGAAAGCAGCTGGAAGGATCAGCAGGATACTCAGACAGGCAATGCTGGGCTCCATCTCTCAGGAAGAACCAGCTGCAAGGGCTGTGCCTAAGTGGGGCTGTCACAGCACAGAGCTCTCTGGAGCAATTACTCGAGAGCCACTGTTGTGAGAGGTTTTTTCCCCTGCTGTTGAGGTTATTTGTCTTGGTTTAAAGAGCTGCACAGTGAAAATATCGTTACTGGTAGAAGATCCTGGAAGAATGAAGATCTTGCAGTGCAGCTGGGTGTTCACTGCCTGCTGAGCAGTTGCGGGATCTTTGTGCTCTGATTAAATGCTGAGTGTGACACTTCTTGTTTTCAGAAACTCCCAATTTAAATTAATCAAGCACCAGAGCCCATTCGGGCTAGCAGGACACTCAGGAAATAAACTGGGAGCCAGGCTGGTATCTCCAGCTCTGGTCTTGTTTCACTCTTACTGCCATTGCTTGGTGACTCTTGATTTGAAAAATACTGGTTTAGCAGAAATGGGCTTGTCACCTGTCCAAACAGCCGATCTCTGATCCTCTGAATGTCTAAAGGATTTTCACTAGGCAGAACTGAAGGGTTCATCAATAATGTAAAAGTAGCTTTTAAAATACAGGGGAAAGTTTCATCAAGGGATCTTCAAGGGGAGATCCTGAGAAAAGTTTTAGCCGTCTGTGGGTGGTGTATTTGTCTTCTTTGAAGACACAGAAAATTGCAATTAATATTATATCTGTATTGACAGAACAGCAGGGAAATCCTGCTGCCAACCACAGCCAGTCACAACCTGTCCTCTCCCTGGTAGAAGCCTTCCAAGAACAACCTCTGGTGTCTTCATCCAACACCAGAGAGGCTGCAACTTTGCATAGGCACCATCAGAGCAAGGTGAACATTTGGAATCTCATGAGGTCCCTAATGGCCCTTCCAAGATGGAGACAATGCACATCAATATTTTTTTCAGTCTTCATAACATCAATGAAATATTCAAACTCTGGGAATCATTGCCTTAAATATTGCCTTATGTACAGAAGGGATGACTGACATTGGAAAGTCCCTGAAGAGTCTGGTCCCTGGTTTCTGTGCCTCCAACGACAAGGAGCCAAGCACACTGCAATGAATTCGTCACAGACAGAACAAGCTGCAGCACCACTTTAGTCCTCTCATTGTATATGAATTTGGACAAAATCAAACCTAGAAAGCACAAACCATGTAACCCACTGGCTGGCACCAAATTGCTGTCTGTGCAGCCAGCCTCTTTTAAAAACATGCCTTTCGCCCTGAGCTGTCAGGGCCCCTGCTTTATCACAGAGCCACCCTGGTGTGACAGGACATGAGGCTGTCTCTCTACCAGCCAAACTCCTTCCTTTGTTGTGTCTTCCAGGCCCTGCCCAAATAATTTTTTTTTTTTTTTTGGTACTAAATGGCTCTGTCAGTTTTAATGAAGAGAGGACAGATGGCAAACAAGAATCTGAATGCATTTGCTGAACCCCAAACTGGTTTAAGGGTTTTCTTTCTCTTGCTTTCTCTCAGCAGTAACAATGTTGTCTTTGCTGAGGCCAAGGTCTGGTTGCAGAATGGTTGTCTTGGGAAGACTGCTGTTTGGATAAGGTGGGGATTAATGAGCAAAAGTTACTGAAATTCTCTGGTGACCTGCTCTTAAATAGGAGAGGTAAACAGAAGGGAGGAGATGCCTCTGCTGCCTAGAGTGGTTCAAGCACATTTTGTGTATCTATTGTTGCATTTTTAGGCTAAAGACACCATAAGCCCAGTAGCTGAGGGAGTGATTATATGACAACAGTTTCCTAGTGAGAGAAAAAAATGCTTTTGTCACTCCCTGCCTGCAGATGCTGTGTGGTAGGGTATACAATTCCACATGGCCAAACCAGGGGGATTATCTTTTAGGAGAAGGAAGGTTTGAGGTTGGTTTGTGTTTCAATTTCTGATTGTCTTCTCCTTGTGAGCATGAGACTGCTCAGAGTGCTCTCCCAGCTCTGGGATTGCCATCAGTGCACACTGCAAAGGAGAACAGCTGGGCCACAGCGTGTCAGCTCTGCTTTCCTCCACTTTCTTTTTCTCCTCGTAGCAGCAACAGCTCCTTGCACTGGGGCTGTTCTGTGCAAACCCTTTTTAGTTCTAGTGACACACTCGGGGGATGAATTTCTGCATGTGGCTGCTCCCAACCATCAATCACTGTGTGCTGCCTCAACTCCTTCCTTGGAAACAGCTTTTTCATGGAAATTAACCTGTTTGGCCAAGGTTGCTGGCTGTTGCTGTTTGGATTATTTTCAAGAGTGAGTTGAGGCAACAGCAATAAACTGTCATGTGTTTGAACAAGAGCCACATCTCTGCAGCACTTCCCAGCTGCTGCAAGGGTTGCATGCAGGAGGCTTGGAAAAGTTTAGGGGTAGACCCAGAGGTTCTTGGCTGCAGAAGTGAGGCAGCAGGACAGGACACTTCTTTTTTGCATCAAAATTTCTCCCCGGCAGAAGGAGAAAGGTTTGGCCAATGCTGAGGTTTCATCCAGGGTAGCAGAAATCCCAGGCAAGCAGCAGCTGCACATGTGTAGGCAGCAGAATATGTACGAATCAGCTTAAAGTATTTAAAACACAGCGTGTGTTGAACTCATGGAGCCTTTTTCTGCAGCACCTGTACAGTACCGATGCACCAGGACATGATGAGTATCCCTGCCTGCTGTGTGTGTTCCTGTTTCCTGTGGGGGAGTGACAGGAATGGAGAAGCCTTAGCACAGTGTGACAAGCACTCCCACATCCCCCAGGGCAGCCGGGATGGCATCGCTGCAGGGCTACCCTGCTTGCCTACAGGGGGATTAGGCCTGTGGAAGCTCCCCAGAGCTCTGCTGGCTCTCAGGGTGGCTTGATAAGAGCAGAGCCTGAATATCTGTTTCTGCAGAGGCTCTTTCCCAGGTTCCTGCCATTATTACTAAGGGGAGGTGATGAGGCCTTTATGTACCATGGACTACATGTGTGAGAGCAAGGGAGGGATGGGAGACCTCTGTGCCATCCCATGATGGGCAGAAGATGCCTTGTTTGTGTTTCAATTTCTGATCATGTTCTTGTGAGCATGAGACTGCCCAGAGTGCTCTCCCAGCTCTGAGATTGCCATCAGTGCATGCTGCAAAGGAGAACAGCTGGGCCACAGCGTGTCAGCTCTGCTTTCCTCCCCTTTCCTTTTCTCCTCATAGCAGCAACAGTTCACAGCTCCTAGTTCTAGTGTTGTCCTGTGGGATTAGACTGCCTGCCAAGGGGTCTTTATCTGTCATTGCTCTGTGCCATGATTCAGGATTGCAGCAGAGAGAGGGCAATCGATGTGCTGAAATCAGTTGCATGAAACCGCAATTTCAAGTGTGCAGCACATCAAGATTGCTTGATGACTGCTGAGCTCAGGCTGTCTGTGTGGACTTGAGAAGCTTGGACTGGAGCCTTGGTGCTGTTACCCTTTTGCTCCATCATGTCAGCAGCGTTTCCCAGGGGAGTGATGCCTTGAGGTGGCCACCTAAAAACAGAGACTAGACAAGAATAAGGGAATAAAAGGAGAATTTATTTGAAGGACCTTAAAAGGTACACCCTGGGCAGATAAAAGGCTCCACCCAGGATGGACCCCAGGTCACAGGTTCTTCACACTTTGATAAGTTTGGTTCATTTGCATATCAGGGTTTGCTCTCCAGTTATAACTTCAGTTAATGATGTAATTACCCCAAGTTTGCCCACCCCTTCTCTAGGCTTTAGTTTACACATTTTGGGCCTGGTGTCCTTGAAGAGCAAACCTAGAGAGGCTTGTTACGTCTGGCCATCCTGAGAGAACAGTAGTTAATAGGGCACACGAAACTTCAGAGTTGCACGCTAAGCCATACAGGATTTGAAAAATACAAAAGTTAAAACCTAACAAGATGTCTCTTTCTCATTATGCTTGAAAAGCCCTACTCCTGTCTAACGTTTCTGTGTGTTGGAAATTGCCAAAGAGAACTACTTCTTGCAGTCAATCGAAGCAGAAATGGAGGGGGAGAGTGTCTAAGTGTTTATAAAGCACAGTGCCTGTGACTTGTGCCTGAAGGACTCATCAAAGTAGCTGAATTTATAGACTATTTCAGTTATTGAAAACTGTCTCTCAGAAACAGAAGCTTAGGTGTTGGAATAAAGCACCAGGGAATAAAGAAGGAGGAATGGGAAGAAGAAGAAAAATATTTTAAGTTATGAATTAATGGAAAGGGAAGAAGTAGGTATGATACGGCATTGTCCATATTGTGAGACTAAAGGAGATAAGTTGTTTGGGGATTTTAGAATAAACTGGCATCCTGAAAAGCATGGGAGAGGGCACATCCCTTTCCCAGTCCAGACTGCCCTAGGAAACACTCTGCAGGGTCATTCCTGAAATTGTTGTCAGCTATGATGAAGATGAAATCACTGTGCTTCCCTGCTGTTCCCATCATATTTCTCCCAAAAGTGCAGTCAGTGCAGTTGTTCTGCATGGCCTGTGAATGCCAACACATCTCCCCAGTGCTCTGTCCCTGAGTGCACACCTTCAGCTTTAAAATGGCTTCTGGAGCTGAGGGATTGCCTGACACACTTCAGGAATCCCCAGCTTCTCTGTGGTCATCAGATTTGCATCAACTGTTTGGTTTCAGCAATTTCTGAGTATCTGGACACAATTTTTTCTAATCCACAATATTCTAGTCACTATCTGCACAGATTTGTCCTTTGTCCCAGCAGTGCAAAGAGGTGGGGAGCAGCTAATACTGGGGGAATTTGCTTCATGAGTGATTCATGCTGGGATGGCCCTAATCGTACTCAGCTCAAAATGAACACGAGTAATTGTACAATTAGAATAGTAACGGGAGAGGCCCTTGAAGCACTGTGGCCATCCCACCTGTCATTGCTTCCTCTGGTTTCTTCATATGAAATCAATGCATGTCACAGCACCCCATCTCCAGGGCCTTTTGAGGATCCACAGGTTAGAGGGGTTGTGCTGGTGAAGCTGTGAGCTGCATCTGGCTCTGTTTTGGCTTTTGATCACCAGGAGATGCATGTGTCAGAGTGCAGCAGCAAGAATGACAGTGTGCTTCCATGTGTTGCCCACAGGGACAACAGCTCACTGCTTGGAGCACACGGGGTTCAGCAGTTTGCCACATTGATAAAGGGAAAGCATATCAGGCTTTGACAAGTTACACTGGAGGCTGAACGTTGTCAGCTGGAGAGTACATGCTAACACATATACTGCATGCATAAAAAGCGATTTATCTTTCCAAGGGGAGAAGCTGCTGATTCATTTCCATAGACCTTTCGGGGCTTTTTGATGTCCATGTGCTCGGCATCACTGCTGAGTGACTTTCCCAAATGTTGTGTGACTCTTGCTAGAGAGAGAAAAAGGATGGGCCACAGCAATTTTGTGCCTCGGTGCCAGGGACCTTGGGCTCAGAAGGTGATGGGGAATGGAGCTTTTGGGCAGTGGATTCTGCTCTGTCTGACACACCAGTGCCTTCCTGTCCTGTCCCAAATGCAGTAGAGTAAAGCTTTTACAGTGAAAGCTAGGAATCAGGAAATCCAGATCCTGACCCTGACACAGCCTTTTCAAGGATCTTATGCAACTGACCTCATTTCTCTTAGTCCATTTCCTCCTTACCATGGTGGGACTTTCTTGTTGGATCCTTGTGTGAGTGCAATAAATGGAAATACTCAGTTGCTCTGCTAGCAGGAACCATTTGTTTACCTGAAGGGACAGATCTCTGCCCTTGCTTGTAGCATTATGGATTTGGTCCTGCTTCTGTGAGCTGCCTGTGTAAGTGCGAGTATGGCATGACACAGACAAGTATGATGGTCAGAATTTATTTTGGCAGTTTCTTATCTCCATAAAATACCAGGTTTTCTTTTGCCATTTCCTCCCAAATACCTTGAACTCTCAGCAATGGTGAATTCTGCGTAGGCTGGGACCTGATGGGCACTGAACTGGGCAGCAAAGTGCAATCGTGGAGCTGCTTTTCCAAGCTGAACCCCACCAGGAATCCTCCATCCTGTAATGTTTCACTGAAGCCTCTCCTGGCTCAGGCCCTTCTTGCCTCCCCTTGGGGCTCTGCATCAGCTCCCACACCCAGCTCTGAACACCCAGTGCATGCCACACTTGTGCAGTCCCACAGGAGGCTGAGTGCTTTGCCTAAGCACCAGGACACCCTTGCTGGATCCAGCAGGCACAAGCTTCCCACTGCCAAGAGCAAGGAGGAGCTTTCACTGCATTTTCCCTGTTCTTACACCTTTCCCTTGGTGCTGGTCACTGCCAGACTGCCAATCTGGCAGTGGCCAGCAGTGCAGCAGTTCTTTAGTCAGTTTTAATAAGTGTGTTTGAAAGAGGCTGCTGGCTGGAGAGGTGTGGAGGCCCATCACTCAGCATGCCTGTCCTGAGTGTGTGTCTGGCATTGGGGTGAAACCCATGGCTCTGGTTGTGAGGCTGCAGCATGGAGAAGGTTTTCAGCTCCCCTTTTAAAAGCAGCTGATGGATCAATGTTGTCAGCAGCCATTGTCCCCTGCATCATGACCAGTAATTAGTACATGGGGCTGCGCTGTCCTTTTACAGTAATCGCTTCTTTCATCACTCCCTTCAAAGGTGGCTTTGCATACAAGACCAAGAGTGAAACCATAGCTCATTACTTGATTGCATAATTACGTTCTGCTACAGTTCAATTTGGTTATGGATGTAATTAAATGGATCAAGGTCAGCAGTAGGGCTCAGGACATAAGTGGGGGTGAAAAAAGTCTGAGAACTTTTTAGTGCAGCATACCATCTTGTTGGTAACTTTAGCAGCTCAGGACAGTGTTTTGTGGCCCTGCTACTTGTTCCTCTGGCCTCACAAGCAAGATGTATGTGATGCTTTTCAGATGGCTTTCCCCACAGTTGTGAGGTAGCCAGCAGCAGCACCACAGACAGCTGGCTGGAGGGTTGCAGGCACTTGGATCATTTGAAGAGCCCCTTTGCCTTCCTGGCAGAGCTTTTCCACAAGAGTCCCTCGAGACCCCTGACCCCTGAACCTGATGTCTGTGTCCGTAGGGATTTGGGGCTAGATTTTGGCTGGAAAGCAGAAAGTGACAGCTGTTGAAGCAGGTATCTTTCAAAACAGCTTTGTAGTATTTTTTGGATCATATTATTTCTGGGGGAAAGAAATCAGAGCATTATAGATGGAGCTTTGTTGAGAACTGTTGTTTTGTAATAAGGGCAGTATCAAGCAATTCAGTGAGCCTCTTCCACTCTGCACCCTCTGTCCTGCTGCATTGGAGCATGGACTGTGCTGCACCATGGCAGCTTCCTGGATATGGACATTACTTGGTGAACAGACTTTTGTTTTCCCTATTCACAAAATCAGGGAAAGAAGGAACCAAAGGCATTAATGAATGCCAAGACTTGTAATAATGAATGTATGGTCCTCTGAAAGTAAGTCATGAAACAAAGTTTATGGGAGTTCAGCCCTTCAGAACAACCTAGTATTTCTACTGCCTTCCAGAGCCTGATATGAATAAATAATTTAATGGCTATTAATGTGAATGCTGCTGATTTTGAGTCTCAGTTCCTACCATATTAAACCCTACAGTCAGCTCTGCCCTTAAGGAACATTCTTTCTGCAAGGGCTTTGTATCCATGCAAATGTTATCTGCACCCTCTGAAGAGGCTGCAGCTAAAGAATGGCTTTTGAAAATGTGTAGAGCCAGGATTATCACGCCTAGGGTTTTTATCAAATATATGCTAACGAAAAAAACAAAAGAACAAAACCCAAGACTTTTCAATATCAAAGTTAAATTTAGAAATCAGACTTTTTAAAGCATCCTTGTCAGTTGAAAGTTTATTTTTTAATGACCAGCTTAAAAAGCAAAATTGCACAATTCTTTTTTTTTTCTTTTTTGCCTCATTTGCTTCATATTTTTTACTGCCCTCTTCTAAGTAAAGTGATCCCCATCGTGCTCTTACTTTCTGTGTGTTTGTCTAAGTGCAGTTGCATGTATTTTTCTGTGAATTAGCAGTTTACTACTATGCTTTTGCCTAGGTCAGTTCAGAGGCAGTAGTGTGGAACTAGTAAATAAAACACAGTGATTTGATAAGCATTCTGCCACTTGCCTGGTTGAGTTTTTACTTCACAGATTTTCACTTTCCAGATGCTTTCATGTTGTGCCATATGGTGATGGTCATCCATGGCTGCACTGTTTGTGTGCACCTCCTGTGTGACAGGTTAGGCTGGGGCACCATGCCTGTTGCTGAGCCCAGTGCCATAGATTGTGGGGGCAGAAGTTACTGTTCAGGTCCATTAGTATGAACAGATCACAGTTTTGCTAGATCATTCTGCTTGCATGAAGTCCCTGCCTTTGGTTGAATTAAATCAGACAGTTTGACAAAGATTATCCTTGTGGGTTTTTCTCCCAGCATCAGGAGTTATGTTTCCACAGGACTTCTCATCGTCTCCTTCATCTCTGTTGTTATGGAAGTGATAATATCAATTGTAATGCAAAAATTCATGAATCAGTATTTATTCCTAGAATAGATTGTTTAGTCCAGCTTTAGTGATTCTTAGAGGATCCAGTTCTGCTCATGTTGCTGCACTAATGATTCAGGACTTAGTATTGATGAAAACAGATGGAAACTAAGAAATATTGAGAATAGTAAGGAAGAACTGTTATGCCCATGAGCAAATAGTTTCTCTTTTGTGGGGCTTTTTTTGGTTCAGTGGGACCTTTTTCCCTCCCCCAGTTCTGTAATAGCACAGAAGAAAGCAGGGATGACATGTTTCTTCTTCAGTGGTATAGTCAGGACAGCTCTGAGGTCTCCTTCCCCCTCAGCATGTTTGCTGGAACACATAAATAAGATTTTTTTTTTAAATTTATCATGCTGAGGAGAATGTTTTCAAACCTCTGAAGAATCCCACTGAGATGTGTAGTAAACTCCAGGCTTTCTACAAGCCAGGTACTGAGTTCAAGTAGGCAGGCTTAGCAACTGTTTTGTAGTTACTACAGTCGGTGTAGCTGCTTGGGGATGTTGTTGTTAAGTGCTTTTTGGAAGGCTTTGTGTTACTACATCCAGTGTGGCTGAGGCATTTGAGATCATAAAGGAACAATGTGAAGTGTAAACTCCACATGGCAGAAGAGGGCCTTGTGTACAGCCCCCACCCAGGTTGCAGCTGCTCACATCCCTGTTTCCCAGAGGGCATACAGGGCCCTCGGTCCCTTTTAAGAACACTGACATTTCACACCATCACATGCCTACTTTATTATACCCCACTGCAGTAAGCCAACTATCCCAGCTGTCTCTGGGATGAGTGCTTTGGTTCAGGATTGCACTTCGGGAAAAATCCCTCCTGTCACCTTCACGTGCAGCTCTTTGGTTTGCACCACCAAGTGGTTCAGGCTGTGCAAACTAGCTTCACTTTTGGGTGAAACTGAACTGAAGGGTGCACTTTGGCAGTGCCCCTAAAGTACTAGATAGTTGGACCATGGGACCAGGTGGCAGCTAGACCAGACTGAACCCATCCTGAAATATCTACAGCAGCAGCATCCAGCCCTTGCCACCAACAGTTCCACTCTATGCATTTGGTCCTGCAGTGCAAACACAGTCTATGTAAAAAATAATTAAATGCCTTCAGAACTTACTGTAAACCCTGGATCTTACTGAGCCTGCATTCTGCAATAAGTAGCTACAAACACAAAGCAGTAATTTTTAACTCTGGACTGCTCTGTTGATTTGGGGGTCATATAATTTAAAGACGGTTGCACAGTCTTGTGTATACTAGTCCCACAATAAAATGGTCTCCTGCTTTACTGTGCATTGTGCCAAATAGAGTTAGTGTATTATATTACTCTCTCTAGAGTGACTGTATTATTTCAGTTTGGAAGTTGAAGTCATTAGTTGGCTTCTGAACAGGATCAGATGCCAAAGCTGATCTGTGTTCTCTAGCAAAGTGTGCAACAGAGTGAAAAATTTCACTGTAGCCACTGCTGCAAAATCCCTGATGATATACTTCCATCTGTCTGATTCCTGGGAAGCAAAGCATCAGCTGCAATGGGTCAGTTGGCTGCATACACTGGAACAGTCAGATCTGAGCTGTGGCATAGTTTGGGTCCATTCAAAATGTTCATGCATTGTCCACGGGTTATTTCACATCAAAAGGACACTAACAGAAACAGAACAAGTCAGGTTGTCAGCACATACATACCATGAAAACCCATTCAAGGTATTAATAAGCCCAGTCTTGTCTGTAAAGTTGTTTTGGGCTGCGAGATTTATCAGCTCGTTCAAGCTATGCAGAGGTGCTGTGGTCAGTATGTGGGTGGAAATTCTGTCACAGCAGAGTTAGTTGATTTTCTTAATTCTCAGAAAACCAGTGAATAAATATGTAAAAGCCACAGAAATGTGCCTGCACACCCTCCACAGTCTTCCTTTATAGCACCTACCTACCTTCATTGGGGGCTGGAAGGATGAGCAGAGGGGTGTGAAGTGTCACCTGAGTGTCACCCTGCAGATATTAAGGGAGCACCATGGACCTTTTTTGCTGGCTTTGCCAGCAGAAACATTGCTGGGGCCTGGGCTTTGAGGCACCGATCTCAGAGGGTTCCCTCTGGCTCTCCCAGTGGGCAGCAGAGCTGGCCTCCTCCCAAGAATATTCTGTGAACCTTTCCTTCTCACTGTGTAGGCTCTGCAGCAGGCGGGTACAGGTGGGAGGGAAAAGCCACATAAATTGTCACACTTTGTAACATTTCATCATTAGTGTAAGAACCTGCTGGTCCAACACCAGCTCACCCCAGCCTCAGCTGATGCTTTAGACCACAGAACTTGCTGTTAATTGCCCAGTGGTAGCCAATCTGTCAGTAAGCTGTCAAAATATTAATAATCTACCACCACTCATTTTCAAAATGGAAGTTTCAATAGCAGAGAAATTGAATTTCCAGCCCTGGTGATGACAACTCTGAAATTGGTTTAATGCAGGAGAGATATTTCCAGCGTTAAGAAAGATAGAGTGTGTTTCCAGCGAGTCTCACAGTTCGAATTTAAGAGTCAAAGCAGAGAGGCTATCTCAGCACATCTGCAGCTCAGGGCTGTAACAGGCCTGGTGAGCTCCTTGGCAAGTCCTCTTATCTTCTGCCCACGTGACAATGAACTACACAGAAAAAATTAACTACTCAGAAAAGATGAACTACACAGAAAATTGGGCTGAGGCCATTTCCTTCTTTCAGACCTGCTCTCTTTGCAGGCTGTCCAGTTGGATGGTTTTGTCTGTGTGTCAAAAACCATAAAATACTTGTAAGACTCTTTTTTACAAGGGCTGGGGCTCATTCTCAGTCCCTTTCTCGCTGACACTGTTATAACTGCATTATTTCATTTATGTCAGAATGAGAGGGTGTTTGCCTAAGAAACTGAACTGGAACTTGGTTGAAATTTGTTTCTCCACTCACTCTGACACCTCCTGTTTGCAGAGCACCCAACAAGCTGTCTGGTCTTTCAGTGCTCAGGACCTCAGCAAAAAAAAAATGCAGAAATGAAGAGGTCTACCCTGTCCTCCTGTCATTGTGATGACATTTTATTAAATGCTTGAGGCATTTATACTCTGGTTTGAGCCTTTGAGGATGATTTTCGTATAAATAATAACATGAAAACCCCAATATTGACTGCTTATTTTCCACTAAAATGTTTCTTTTGACTATCAGAAGAAAATAATCTCATGTTTATAAATGCATAACCATTACTTTAGTTGATACATTGTAATTATTATCGACAATAATAAAAATAGCAGGATCGCAATCGTAATGAAAGGCAACAAATCCATTTATTCTGCCCTGTGCTCAGACTCAGATTGATGCCAAGAAACAGAGAGATCAGAGGTTCAGAGCATCCCATCTGGCTGTGTTTCTAGGGTTCTTACATTATTATTTTTCTTTATAGTTATTTCAGGCTTTAGCAGATGAGGCAGTATGATGCTAATTTAGGAAATCTGTTTTTCTTGTATGCAACTAACATATCTTCATTTAGTCCCATCTTGTCTCATGATCGTTATGTCTGAATGCAAAGATGTATTTCTGGATAGTGTTTTGGAGTAAGCAGAGTTGATAACATTGTTAGCAATTTCAGACACTTTGTCAGGAAAACAGAATGTAGAGAAGACAATAGATGAGTTGGGATTCCCAGGTTAGAAATTATCCTGGGGTTTCACCAGATCCTTAGGCTGCCAGGAATGCAATACCAGAGACAGTGGTGTCAGGAGAAACCCCTTTTGTGGGAAGCAGTTGCTTTCCTGGAAGAGCAGTGCTGCACTGCATGGGCCAAGTGCCTCATGAGTGAGCTGTGCTGTGATCACTACTCCAGTTCATAGCAGTCCAAACTAAGAGGCTTTAAAATTCCAGCTTGAAATAAGATCCAAAATTAAAAACCAAATCAATCAAGTAAATTCCAAATATACCTTATATTTTAAAAAGAAGGGATGAAAATTTACTCCACCCAACCATGAATTTGAATATGGCGTCAATAATTAAGAAAAAGTGAAGCAAAGGGCAAAATATGAGACTTGCTCAGTGTGCCACGTGGGTGAGCAGCAAAATGTGCTGCTTTCTGCAGGTCCCACTGCACGTGGAGCTGTGCAGTCATTGGTCCTCAGACCTTACTGACAGAGCCTGTTCTCTCATCCAGCCCCCCTGGGCTTTCCAGGGAGGCATGGAAGTGAGCAGCCTAGCTGGAAGAGTCATCCCCAGTTAGGTTCTTGTCAGCAGTCATTAAGCTAAAAGCTATGTTCCTGTGAGGATTGCATGAGCAGCTCACCAAAGGCCAATGCAATGAATTTGGGCACTTTGTGAAGTACTTGGTGAAAATGTGCCTGCACGGTGGGCAGGCCAAGAGCTGAAAGTGAAAAAGCACAATACTGTGCTGTGGTTGGATGGACAGGTCTGGATTAGCATCCCCAAAACTCATCTGCTTTGTGTGGATCTGAAGGGGCTCACGGTGATTGAGGTAACTGGTTATCTGGGGTGAAACAGAGCTCAGTGTCTTGCAGACCTACCCTGGATTTTGGTCAATACTTGCTGTGTGCTGGGCAGATGTCCTTGCTGTTGCTGGACACCTTGGGCATGTTCATGCTGCAATCACACCTTTGTCTCCAGCATTCTTTAGTGGTGGTGATGTGAATAATTTAATCAGTCCTTGAACATTAAAAGGTGCTTTAGGACAACCTTTGTCTGCATACAAAGATCTGCAGCCAAATTACAAAGGCTCGTCCAGCACCTGAGTTTTTTTGCCTGTCTAGTAATATTGGGTCAGCTCACAAGACTTAGCAGATCTGCACTCACTCCACTTCTTGTGTGAGCATTTTAAAAGGAAGCCAACTGAACAATTACTTACCTTGAGCACAAAGAGTTCCCTCAAAACTGAGGGCAGATAGCCTTTTAGTTAAATTTTCAGAGGCAGTAAGTTAGGTGACTTGCTAATGCTGCTTCCCAGCTCCCAGAGCTGGAGAACAGACCTGCATGGATGATGATGTATTTGAAAATGTGCTCCCTCCAGCCCACAGATGGTCCAGGCAGAGTCAGAATGCTTTCAGATACCATATTGCCTCATCAAGTGAATCTCTACTCTGCAGCAGGGCTGTACACTCCCATGTAGCAGCTTGTTATTTTAAAATGTATCTGCTCTCCTACTTCTAAAAGGCCACCAAGAAGACTTGTCACCAATCTCTTATGGAGCTAGAAGGGGGAGGAAGAGTGGAGTGTGAAGAGTAGAATATCACCTGCCATCTGGACAAAGATGTGATGAGATGTAAAGTTTGGATGCACATTTGCGGTTCTTGATCACATGCCAAGAGAGAGCTCAGCTACAATTATTTTAAAGCATTTCCAGACAGATGTAACCCTAGGTCGGGGGAGAAGCTGCACTCAGGGAGGTGGGCACTGAACTGCATCAGACTCTACAAGACATCTCTGCCTGTGGCAGTGCTGCTGGGGTCTGCACAGGGCTTATCCTGCAGATGGAGTCTCTGTGGTTAAAGACCGGTCCTGGGAATAAGAGTAATGCCAGGATCAAGTGCTGTTGTATGAGGTTTGTGGTCACAGATTCTCAGATACTCAAAGACGTAGTCTCTGAGCTTTCGTGGCTTTAAATCCGAGTTGGGCATTTGCATTTCATCTGGAAGCCCAAATGTCTTCAAAACTATGGTGTCTTGCACATCCATATTGATTTCCATGCTGAATTTCTCAGTGCTGTTGGCATCAGAGGAGTGTTGATGAAACTCTTACCCTAGCTGAGGTCAGTGGGGAATGTAGAATGGGCTTAACTAGGTAAAGAGCACCGTAAAACAGATGCTCTTCTATAATACCATCCTTTTCCCTGGGATGGAACAGCCCTTATACAGACAAGCGAACACAATCCAACCGTTCCATGCTCTGCCTCCACAACAGCAGTGAAATGCCACTGCTGATAGCTGTGCTGATATTTATGATTCCTACTTAATATGTTTTAAATGAGTTGATGAGCTCTTAAGTATTAACACTAACATCAGTAAGTATCCTGAGCCAGATTCTCTGGGAGGGAAGCCTTGCCATGCCATAGACTATGGTGCAGTTTAGTGCTTTTATCCCATCTGAAGATCTGGCTCAGTAATTGTGCAGAATGTAAAAGAGAAACCCATAAGTGCTGTAAACAAAGGAAAACTGTTACTCTGGGAGTGTGTTAGTTAGATATTTCAACACTCATAATTAACATCCCTTTCCTAAACTGTGGCACAAACTACTTGCAGAATGGGTTTTTTCTTTTATTGCTGCTAGTTTCAGTGACTAAATTTATTAAGTCATTAGGTTTGCTTGTGGATGTGTGTATTTGCTGCTCTCCTTTGGGTTATAATAAAATGAGATCTTGAAAAAAAAAAATCTTTATTTATCTGGCAATTTTGGGAATGTTTGTAGGGAAATGGTGAGCAATATGAGCAAAGCTGCCCAGTCTGGGGGGACGCTGAGTGAGCAGCTGGGTTTGAATACAACAGCAGCCAGTGACAGTTTCCTGCTGGCTTTCCCTGAGCATTGCACATGGAAACCTGTCACCATTTCTGCCATGATCTGGGGATCCCAGGGATTTCTGGGGAGCAGATTGCTGGTTCTTGTGGTCAGAACCCAGAAGCACCATGCTGTTGCTTTCTGGGGACCCTTTTTTGGCACCTGCTGGCTGAGGATGCTCAGTAGCAGGGATGCTCCCAGGCTGGCATGGCAGGGGCTGGCGCTGTTTTCTTGAGCAGCACCAGGGCCATCCTTGCCCTGGGGGCACTGTGACTGCACCAGGGCTACAGCACGGATGGATTGGCATTTTTTGAAGGAGCTGACATCTCTGAGGGTGTCAGTGCATCGCTGGATGCCCTGAAGCTTTGTGCCCACAGGTTTGACAGCAGTGCCTCAGCACTGATGTCTGTGGAACTTCTCCAGCTTTACAGAAATGCAAAGGAGAGTCAAATCAAACTTACTGTGTTCAAAGGGGCTAGGTTAGATCTGCTTGACCAGGTGACAGCTGAGATGGATTAGGAAAAAATCTGCCCTCTCACAAACCACCACCAGCCTGTGCAGTGGTGAGGGATTGATGGGCCCAGACATTTCCAAAATCTCCCTGAAGAACCAAACTGGCTCAAGTGATGCAGAGGTTGGCTTTTGCTGGAAGTCACATCCATGTTTCCATCTACAGATGGCAGGAGACCCTACTGGGATCAAGGATAAATGAAGCATCTTGGTTTTCTTAAACCAGAAATAACTTCTGGGGCAATCCATGGTACCTTATACCCTCCCTGAGCATGTCTGACACTGAATCCCCCCAATGGCAGTTGCATCCATTTAGCTCTTTTTGATTCCAAGTGGCATTGAATATGATCTCCCTTATTTTCTCTGTGACAGCTACTGTGTTGGGTTTTTTTTAAGACTGTGAAATTTCCAATAAAACTACAGTTAGCACAAACCAGACCTATGTTTGTTTTTTCAAAGCAAATCTAATTACTCTTCTTAATAGAATTGCCTTTTGTTCAAGGGACTGAATTGAGATGCAAGAAACAAGTTGCAAGCAGATGCTAATAATTTTGCATGTAAATTACTAACATTTCTTTTACAAATATTTCATGGAGGTTTTTAGTTTTACAATTAAAAAAAGAACTGCTTTTCCAAGCCATTTTCAGTAATATCTGGAGATACTTAACAAAATACCTCAGGCTCTAAATCTCCAAGTGGTAAACAAATAAATGTATTTTTTACTTTGTATACAAAAATGATTCAGTCAAAGACATATTTAACATTGAGTTAAATTCAGGGATTTTTTTTTCTACAAATCACAAGCATACTCTTTAATGAGAAGAACTGGTGGGCTTTCTGAGTGAGCTGAGTTCACGAAAGTCCTGACAGGGGACCTCTGTGGACTTTGTGCAGAAAATAGAGTCACTGTTTATTTCTTTGTGTAAAGACTGAAAAAAAAGACTGCTGATTAAAAGATAGAAACCATCTATCTTCTCACTGTCTTGTACCTGGACATGTTATTTCAATCAAGGAGAGAGTTGGAAAAATAATAGTGTGAGACTTGTTATTAGCCTGTTTCCAAAGGTCCCTGCAGCAAGTGAGGAGGTGAAGTGGTGCTCATGACCCCAGGGCTTTACTATAGCATTACCTCTGGGGCAGGATGTCCTTGTGTCCTGTCAGAAACATGTGGGGGGCACAGTCTGAGGATCCCTTTGCTGTGTTTACCCACTCTTTATCTAAGACTAAGAGAAAGTATTGGACTCCAGGTCTGCCCATCTAGCGCATTTTATCAACAGTGAATTTATCTTACAAACAAAACCAAACAAATAAAAAAACCTCTAAATCTTGCATGCCCCAGAGCTCTGGTCAATAGATCAGTGATTTTCCAAAAATACCTTCTGTTATCTCAGATTTCTGTCTGTGCAGAAGTGGCTGCTGCAAACTGCTTTGTTAGGGTGAAGCCTGTTATGCTCACCTGCACTTCTGTCTTTCTTCCCAGTTCATCTCAGCCTAAGACAACTGAAAAAATTCCCACCTGATTCAGCATAATTGCCACGATTAATTTTGACAGTGAAGCTTGATCTGCCATTAATATCCCAGTAGCCTTTTGCTACTGGTAGCCCCAAAGCTGACAGCAAAAGGCACGTGATGAAACTAAATGATGCAGTGTAGCTGAAGGCTGGCCATGGGGCACCAACAAGATACCAGTGAAGAAAAACATAAGGATTTGCATGTTAATAAGATTTAGAGGACCCTCTACATATCCTCAGGCAGTGCTTGGGAGAGTGGCCTGTGTCCTGCTCCTCTGCCCTGTCTCCTCTCTGATCATCTGGTTCTTTATTCATCCTCTTGCTCTTTGTGTCAAGCCCATACGTGGTGGTGCCCACAGAAGATTCTGCTGCTCAGGCCTGTGAGGACTCTGTGACATGTCAGTTTGGTGGCAGGATGAGCTGTGTCCCATGGGTGTCTGTCCCCACAGGGCACAGTTGTGGCAGGTGAGGTGATGTACATAAGAAGGGTAATAGTGGATAAACCCAGTATTATTTAACTAGAACTTAGCTGTCAAATCTGTGGGTTTTCTAAGGTGCTGAATGGACAGAGCTGGGGTGTTTCATAGTAGTGTTGCCGTGGTTCATGTCCTGGAGTGCTGCTTCAACTGAATTATGGGGGATGAGGAATCAACCAGCCAACTCACAAAACCAATGGGATGCTTTTGTTTGCTTGTGGGGGAGCTTAAACATTTAAAGGAAAACAAGAGATTTTTTTTCTTTATTTTTTTTTAAATCTTTGGTACTTTGATGTCTTTACATGCATTTGCTTTAAAATAATATAAGAATTTTGTTGGTTTATTGGTACAAGTGGATATACAATAGACCATCTGCTTTTATGAACTGCTGCATGATAAAATAGTATACTGCAGTAATTTTAAAATAGATATTTAGCTGAAAACTTAATTTGCAATAACTTTTAATTAATTTTTTTTTTCTTTTTGAAACTACTTTTTTTCAAAATGCATTAGCTTTTTTATTTCTTCTTCATTGAAAATTGTGATAGTTCCATGTCTAGGTCAAATTGGGAGCTATCTTTCACAGCCTGCCAACTTTTTAGTCCCCCTAAAGGGAACTTTCTGGGTAAGTTTTTATTGATGGAGGTAGTGAAGGCATGGGAGAGGGGATTGAGTTGTCCAGTTTGGTTTAAGAGCTGCTGCCAGGCTGGGCCTGGTGTCAGGGGGTGCCCCTGAGCCAGCAGTTCAGAGGCAGCTCCTGCAAACCCAGCTCCCAGGTGAGCTGTGCCTTCTCAGGCAAGACAAAGCCTGGAGATAAAGGGCAGCTTTAAGGAGCACTTAAACACTGTTCTTTTGGGAAGCTACTTCAAACACCATTTTTATAGTGCTCTAAGTCATCTAGATCTCTCTTAACTTGTTTCGCTCTCTTTTAAAAATATTTATTTCTCTGGCAAGAAGGACTCCCTCAGATAGGGCAAAATGGCCCGTTGTGCTGATGGTATTTTTACCCGTGTGGTTCTAATGATTGATGTAAAATTCACGTGTGCAGCACAGCTCTGTGCTTTCTGCTGTGCTTTATCTTGTGTAGCTTCAAGCCTGCCAGGCTCTGCGGGTCTGTTGCACACTGGATTTATTGTCACACCAGCAATACTTTATATAACCTCCAGATTGCTTGGGAACACGTTCCTGAGCGCTGCTGAATGTTCAGAATATTCACTCCTAAACAAGGTCTGCAGTAAATGTGTGGCATTACTCCAGATGCTTTGCTCAGATGTTGGTCATGGGTTTTCCATTGGCAATGATGGAGAAGCTCCCTAAGATTTGGGAGTGGCAAAGGTTTGGGAGGGAGCATCACTTGCCTGTAGCAGCATCTGCCTTCACTCACAGGGCTCAGAAATGCCTTGTCTGGGACCTGTAAGAAGGGATTTTTTTGCTAAAACAATTTTGCTTCAGAAAATTAATTTTCATTGTGGCTTGGACTTTTTTTGCAAGAATAGTTTTTAGAAAGTTAGTAGGAGAATTTGTTTGCCCACGATAAGTTTTCTGCTCAATATCAAAGTCTGGGAAGGAAACCCACCCCACTAACAACCACATCTGACTCACGGAAAGTTTGGGAGCCCACTATCACAGAATTCCCTGGCCAGCCAGATCTTTTAAAAGAGGTTTAATGTTTCTCTGTTGTAAAAATCTTGAATACTGGTACATAACAAGTACCAGTCCATAGCTGAGTGTGGTTTTGTCCTGGAGACTTCATGGAAAGCCAGCACAAGTGGCAAAGGCACAGCCACTCCCACAGCCTTCACAGGCTCAGGGGATGTCCTGGACAGATCCATATGTGCTCTGCTCCAGGGCAGGTGTGGAAATGCTTCTTGGTATCTGAAGAAATACCTGTGCCAGAAATCTTTAAAATTACTTCTTTCTTCTTCTTGAAAGATGTCCAAGCTTTTTGCCAGCATTTTCTCAAGTCACTTTTGAAATTAAATAGTTTACTTGCTACTCCCATTTCTTTGAATCCTCTTAAATGGTTCAATAACCTGCCCTTTGCCTATAAGAATTTGAAGAAACCTCAGTATTTCAGACGACAAGCATTGTACATTTGCTCATCACAGGGAAGGTATGAGCAAAGCCAGGGAAGGCATCAGGAGCAGCAAGGCTGTCTCTGCTTCTCAGCTCTCTTTTTCTTTCTTTTGCTTAGTATTTCAGTCTAAAGCCTGGCAGATTTCTGACTTTTCCTGCACGTTTTTCATGCCTGTTCACTGTAGGCTGTTTTGCAAACCACAGCTCTGCCAGGGAAGGAGAGCTTTGCCTTTCAGCCAGGAGGTTTCTAGATGGGTGTTATTGCTGGGAGCTGGCGTTGCTGATGCCTGCTGTTTTCTGTTGTTAACTGCAAGGCGTGACCATTGTGTATCACTCAGTGATGCCTAATTTAGAAGATCAGTGATTAATTCCTCCATTGTTTTTTCTTCTCCTCTCTTTCTCTTACTGCAGGATGTTTTCACACCAGAGTGCAAATTTAAAGAATCTGTCTTTGAAAACTACTACGTTATTTATTCTTCCACGCTGTACCGGCAGCAAGAATCCGGACGAGCGTGGTTCCTGGGACTCAATAAAGAAGGTCAAATTATGAAGGGAAACCGAGTGAAAAAAACCAAACCCTCATCACATTTTGTACCCAAACCCATTGAAGGTATGGAATCTGCGCACTCTCTCCCTCAGTGGGGTTTGGGTAGGGGAAGTTAGCAACTCCAGAGTCAGGTTTTCCTGGGTGGGGGTGTTGGGCTTCGAGACTAGAAAGCGAAGGAGAAATATTTGTAACACTTCAGGTAAGTGCTGGGCTGCACTGTTAGCATTTCCTCTGCTTTCCTTCCAGTCTCAAAGGGGTTTCTTAACTTTGGGGTGCTAAAGGATGAATTTAAAAGCCTGGCAACACAAGAAATTACTGGTAAAGAAAAGCAGCCAGCAGTTCTAAAGGAATGTGATACAGCAGTGATCATAATGTTGTCTTCTCAGAGGCTTTTGCCAATGTGTTTCAGTTAGTTTCCAGTCCCATATAGAGCCAGTAGAGACAGGATTTATCTCACCTGATTTTAGACTTTGGCACTCTGTTCATTGTAACAGAAGAGAAATTGGTCCTACCAGCACAGCTGTGGATATCATTTATATGTCTACCATGAGATAACTTAAATCTGTTTTTCCGCATATGTAAAGACATCCTAGTTAGTCACTGGGGGGTAGAGTTGTTGTCCAAAGTTAGATGGGATGCTGTCATGCCATATGTCTTCATCTCAGTGTGAGGCTTCAGTGAAAGTCAAGCTGAAGTTCTGCCCTCCTGCTGATGCCTGTACACTCTCTGAAGTGTGCTGCAGGCTCCTGCCAGGACATTTTGCTTTTTATGGGCTCACCCCTGATAAGAGGAGAGATAGTGTGATAAGCCTAGTACTTAACAGGTGCTAACTAGATTGTGGAAACAACACTTTTTATCACTTGCTTCAGAAAAACACTACTTTTTGATCCCCAAACTGGGTATGCCTTTCTGACACCATCTTAGTCCTGCCATGTGTTCCCTTCAGGGACACAGCAGCCTGAAGCTGGCCTTGGCTGCACAGCTCTGTGCTCCCTCTCACTAGCCCATGTTGGCTGTGGGAGAAGGTTTGAACTCATGCTCTCCTAACAGGTACCATTGACAAGTGGTTGAGGCCGCACCTCACTCCACACAAGCAGTAGCTTTTTTAAAAGCTTCCCAGCTCAGGAGCCAGCAGGTGTGAGTGTGAGGAAAAGGCCATCTGAAGCAAAGCACCAGAGAAATTCAGTGCAGCATTCCCAGAATATCTGTGGCCTTTGAACAGGAAATGGAAGTGTTGAAAGAGCAGAGAATGGCCTGGAGCTGCTTGTCCTGTGCTTGTTTTCAGCATCTCCTCTACAGCCAGGAACCGTTTGTTGTTTGTCTGAGGCATTAGTGGGATTGATGCCCTAAGCCCTCGTGTTTTGCTAAGGAACAGGGCCTGCTTCAGGCACGGGGTTGGTCACCAGCTTCTCTCTTGCCATGACCGGGAGGAGAGCCTGTTTCAAGAACCTGCTGGGTTTCCACCTCCTTCTGGTATTTGTTCGCTGCCTGGCTGGGGGTTGACACTTATCAGTGGGATCCTTTGAATCCAGCCTTCTTTTTTAATCTAGCAGGCACAGTGTCTGCTGAACAGCTCAATAGTTTCCTTCTGCATGCATTAAACCAGGCCATTCCTGCGGCTCTCCTCATGGAAAGCCTTGCCTTAACAGAGCTGCCGACCCACAGCAGAGATCTTATTGCAGCAAATGCTGCTCTGGCTTTCATTTTGAATACCCCAGCCCAGCCTGAGAGCTTCCCTTTCCCGCAGTTGCATCCTCCCACACTTGCTTCAGTCACAGCTGTCACATAACCTCCCGAGCGAGTGAGCGCCTTGGAAGTTGGCAGCCAAATTAAGGGCTCCTCCACTCCTTCCCTCCTCCACATGCTTTGCAGTCAGGCTCTGTGAGCGCTGCTGCATCAAAGAGCTGGCAGTCTCCCAAGCCAAGGCACGTGTCAGCTTCCCAGAGCATTCAGCTGTCTGGGACTGTGACTCCAGACGGAGGACTCTGTTCCCAAGCCTAAGATTCATTGTAGGTAGCAGAGACTTGTGGGGAGGGTTGGAGTAAAACCCCTCATCTCCACGTGACTTCTCTGCACCACATCCATCAAAGTCCCCGTGAGCAGAGCTTGCAAGCAGAGATGTTTCCGAAAAGGGGCGATTCCTACCCTGTCTTAACAGCTTCTTTCTCTCTATTATGTCTCCAAGGAAATACTCAAAGCACTCTCCTGCTGTATTTGCATGTCGGTTCTGCAGAATGCTGTGGCTTGCCCCAGCGTGTGGGCTTTGCTGCTTATTCAGGACGCAGCTTCCATCCTCAGTAACACCCCCAGGTTTCCTGTTGCTGGGTACCAGCACCAGCATTAGCTCTGCCACATGATGGCTGACCACAGGAATGTGTGCAAGGAGGAATCTTCTCCCCCTGGGAAGGAGAGGTGTCTCATCCATTGCTAGGAATCACTTCACCTACCACTCAATGACAGTTGTCTCTGAGATGAAACTTCCCAGATGCTTCTGATGTACAGAAAAATTATGCAGCAGTTTAGTGAAGAGAGTGATCACAGGGAAGGGAGACAGAAAAAAACTGAGTGCTCCCCAAGCTCATTTGATTCCCAATACTTAATCCTGCTTTCTGAATTCAGAAATCTCTTTGAAATTGAAGATGGATGGCAAACTAATACATAAATAAGAAATATCCTTACAGATAATGTCTAAGAACTCATGGGAGTTCATGTGCATATATACACAGTGGTATCTGTGTATGGATATGTGTTATCTATGGCTTTTAGCAGCTACAGCTTTCTGCTGTGTTAAACACTCAGTGTTTGGCTCTAGTAGATTGGCAGGATGCTGGAGATATTCTGTACAAAATTCAATAGATACCAACTGGAAAAGTTTTGGGTTTTGGTTGGTAGGAGGTTTTTTTAGTTTAGTATAGGTAGGATTTGTTTGTTTTTGGAAATAAGATTAAGCTTAATCAATATGAAAGCACAAAAAACTTACTAAGTAATAACAGGAGAGACGTTAAGTTCCTCTCCCATCTGTGCACAGGCAAAGCCAAGGCAAACAGCCTGGTAGGCAGCAGTTGATGTACTGTGTGGTGCCAGTTTTGCTTCAAAACACACACACGCAACACATTTCTTTTGATATTTTTATTTCTGATCAGTGATTATTTGAGCTAAATGAGCCCTAAAGTGAAGACATTGAGATTGAACTAGACTGCACAAGAAATGAGCTTGAGTATAATTGTCACTTGGACAGCAAGCAATCTTTTAAAGAAATTTCAGTCTCTCTAAGTGTCTGTAATGATTAGTGCTGGAACAACCCTACCATCCACAGTGCCTCTTGTTCTTCTAAATATCCAAACCCAGCACAATGTGAGAAGTTTCCAGTCATTTAAGTAGGAATGTTATCAGATGCTTACTGTGGCTGTGCTATGTTATTTATATTTCCTCCTCCTTGAAGAGAAAACTTCCAGACCACTCTGCTGAAGAGTTATATTTCCTCTCTCTGCTGGCCCAAGGCAGAAAACATTTGGGGTGGCAAATCTGGCCCCAGAAGCAGAAAACTCTTCCTCTATCTAAGTCAGCAGAGCAGCCCCTAACTCTGAATTTATGGCACTTCAGCCCTCATGATGTGAACACATCTCAGATACAAAGGTGACCTGTTAATGGCTAGTCTGGATCCATTTATTACTACTGATGAGTATCCAAGCGGCCAGATATTTCCCAGTGTCATTCCTCAGGAAAATAGCATCCAAGTTGTGTTAAGGCAGAGTCCTCAGATGTTGTAAAGAAGTACAAGACACTGTTGACTAGGAAAATGCAGTAGGTCTTGTGAAAATGCTTCAGAGGTATCATCTTAATACATAGAGCATAGAATCTCTAGGCTTGTGTTGGAAGGGACCTTAAACAACATTTAGTCCCAGCCCTCTGCCATGGAGAGGGATGCCACCCTCCCCAGATCAGGCTATTCAAGACCCCATCCAGCCTTACTTTGGACACTTCCACGGATGGGGCATCCACAGCTTCTCTGGGCAACCTGTGCTGTGCCTCACTGCCCTCGCAGCAAAGAATTTTTCCCTAATGTCCAATCTAAATCTCTCCTCTTTTAGTTTAAAAACATCCTCCCTTATCTTATTACTACCTGCCCAAGTAAAGTGTCATTTTCTCAACATCCTAAAAAGTATTCTTAATAAGTCAAACCTCAAAATCTCCACACTCTTTCAATCTTTGCTAATGCAGTTCCTCTCTTGGGTCTATCTTCCGAGGGGCAGGCTTTGGTATGTTTTCTATCCCACACTAACTCACGTGTTCATCTATCACATTCTTGATCATATTATTAGGTGGCAAACATGATGTATTTCAACCATGATTTTGCTTGGCTTTTTGCCATGCTATGCTGCCTTTCTTATCTGAACAAAGTGTGAGTCCACCTGGCAGCATCCTTCACATTTTACCACCAGACAGGCACAAGCTCAGATGCCTCTGAAATGCATCAGCTGGGATTTAGAACACAGTAATTAGAGGCAGAATACGAGGGTGCCTAATCACTCTCTGCCCCTGAGTGCTGCTGCTCAGGCAATTAATTCTCTGCACCGAAGCATTGGCAAATGCAGCCACTCGAGCAGATACCGACACCCAGAGCTGTGGCATCTGTAAAGGGAAGGAGCCCTTCTCTGGGCTGCTGCCAGAGGATGTGCTCCCAGCCCTCCCCAGACCCAGCCAGGCACTATTTGCACATGGTGATCCTGCAGGGCTGCCCACTTGCTGAATGGCAGCTTAGAAAAATTTTGGTTCCTCCTAACTCGCGAGGGTCTGGGGCAAGGAAAGATGCAGAGTGAAGATGGGTGGGTGGGAAATATTTAAGGTGCTTAATATGCTTTTTGCATATTCTACAGAAAGGAAATGGAGTTTGTTGCATCCCCTGAACCTCCTCAACTTGCAGTGATGTTGAGTGAGAAATTCTAGGGTCAGGACACAAAATGATGCTTCCCAAACTCAGGCAGTCCCTGATGCCCAGGGTGATTTCAGTGTCATCATGTGGGTGGTGTGCCAGTGCCATGTCTGGGAAGCAGAAATGAGAGTGGGATCCTGTGCCAGCATGTAGGCAAGAGTTTGAGCTGTTTCTGGGTGACAGGCAGCCCCTTCCTCACCTTTGCCTTCAGGAAGAATGGTCCCTGCCACCCCCTTCCTCCTCACTTGTACCCTCAGTCTCCTTCCTAATTGGTGAGTTTGTTCTTTGTGCAAATTTTTCCCTTGTGCCTGTGAGTGGCAGGCACTGTGGGTTAGCAGGGGAGCAGGGAATTGAAAGCTGCAAGAGCCAGTCATAGGCACAGTTCCACTGCATTCACCCCCTTCCATTAATGCCTGCAGCTCTTCAGCAGATCAGGCTAACAGCACTTTCCAATTAAAGCATGAATATGGATGTGTTGATTGGAATCTGGGGCATAGGAGCTGATTATCTGATTGAAACTCCAAGGCATTAGCTTGGTTTCCAGACATTAAGGGCTGTATTTGGCTTGGTGTGTGGGTGTGGGTGGGTGGGAGAAGGAAGGCAAAGCAGGGAGGGAACTCTTGTTCTAGCTGAATCGCTCATCCTTCCAAAGCTCCTTGTGCTGTGTGCTCCAGCAGACCTCCCGGGCGTCTGGGCATGCCGACTGTCACACTGCTGCTGCTTTACCTCGGTGCAGGTGACAGGGAAGTGTGTCTGCACACACACACATACACACACAGGGATCCCAAAGAGACCTGCCAGTGAGTGCTGCAAGTCCTGGACCCCAAAGATGTACTTTGAAAGCCGGGAAGATCTGGGCACTCACAACAGTTCCTTTGCAAACACCCCCTCCCCAGTCCATGACTAACATCTCCCCACGTGAGTCACGCTCAGGCTTCCTCAGTACAAAGAGGAACAAGCTGCAGTCCAAGAGCCTGCGTTGCACAATGCATTGGGCTGTCCTTGAAGCCCTGTGCCTGTGCAGGTGTACACACCTGTGTGTCACAGTGCAGGGGGTTTACAGGCCCTGCTGAGCCATGGCCGCAGCTCAGCACTCATGCACAGGCCTCTTGAGCGGGAGAATATCCAGGCATATCTTGTGCATGATGACATGTAAGTATTGCGTACACTGATCCTGTAGGTGTATCTAAATACTGAAAATATGCTTGTCCTATACTGCTACAGATTTTCTGGCATGGGCTGTTGGCACAGCCTCTCTGGTACAGAGGCTTTGACAGCTCTGTCTGAAAAGCTCAATGTGAGCAGTCTCCAGCCATGCCCCACATCAGTATTTCTATCATGCACTAGACTGGAAGATAAGCTTATAATTCCTGCCCTATTTGTTAGCCAGGTACAGGGTTTCCTTCATTTGTAGCTGCAAATGTTGTTTACTACTGTAGCTTGGTTTATATTCATTCCTCTGTGGGCCTTGTTAGCAGCTGAAGGTTTTTGCCCAGAGGCCATGTTGAGAGGCAGGGAGTTGAGGAAAGGCAGCGTACCTTGGTGCTGCTGCAGCATGCATGCATTCACCTGTGTTCAGCCTCTGTGGTCAAGTGTCTGGCCCAGCCTGATGGGTTTTGGGGGATGGGGGTGGGTGAGATGAGCTTGTTACGTTCAGCTGTCTGGGGGAAGAATTCATGGAGGTCCCTCCAGCTCCAGCCTGGGACCAGAGACGTCAGGATGAAGGCAATAGTGTGCTTGAGACAAAACTTGGTGTATGGAATGTCAGGGGGAATGTCAGGGGCACTGGGACAACTCCGGCAAAAATGCGTAATTCTGCTAGGCAAACATCACATCCGAAAATAAGGTGAGTCACAGAAGTGGTGCACACCCTCAGTGCTATCCAAAGACTCTGCAGCTCAGGATAGGAAATCACAAGAGGACATGTTTGCCTCAATTGTTAACTGTTTCATACTTTCCTTAGGATTTTTTTGGGGTACTTTGCCATGACAGGCACATTCACCATTACCATGTTGTTGAGCGACACTCTCTAAGGTGTGAGGGGCACTCAGGACTGAAAGGGTTGTAAGGGCCCTTTTCCATCTCTTGCTACCATGCTACACATTGTTCTCGCAGCATACAGACAGCATCTGTTGTATGGGCATGATGGGCAGTCCTGGCAGTGCTCATCCTGGCCCAGACCATGGGACAACTCCTTCATTTTCTCTTTTTTTCTAATTTTCATGAAAAAAATGGCTCCAGTAGTGGTAACATTTTGCAGAGCAATACCTCCTTTGAGCCTTGCTGAGAGGCTCTGTGTGTGTGTGTTTAAACTGCATTAAAAGCCTTGCATGAAAAATACTCTATGGGAAAAGTAATGTTTTTTCGCTGCTCATATATTCAATTCAATATCCCTCCTATTAATACACAGTTGACTGCACTTCATCTCTGTCCTGTATTGTTGCACAGTGCTATAACTGTTCATCTAGTCAGGAGTAAAAGGGCAGAGCAATAATGTCATTTTCAGTCTGCCTCTAATTGCTGGAATTTATTTGCAAGTCAGGGGAGATTATAGATACAAGTGCTTACATTGCCTTTTCATACATGGGGTATTTTTTTCATTTCTTCAGATAATTTTTGAAGTTTTGTTCTTGTTGATTACCCAGGACCAAACCCTGATAGTCTCTGTCCTGTGTTGGAGCTCTGTGTCATTGTTTGTGATGTGACAACTTTACAAAATAAAGCAGTGTACAGTCATTTCTTCATTTCCTAATTTTTGCAAACATCTGGATATGACATTTGCAGTCTGGACCTACCTTATGTTCTCAACTCCATTGTGCCTGCCTTTGAGATACTTCACTCTTTAAATCACAATTACACCCTGCCACATTTGCAGTAAGCTGATCAGAGATGCTCCCCTTGGTGTGAGCAGCCCATGCCCCTGCTCTGGCACACTCACATGGCACGAGCACAGCCATGAGAACTTACAGAATCACAGAATTCTGTAGTCCCCATGGACTTAGTCCCCATGATGAGTTGGATAAATGCTCTGTCCTGCCCAGGACATGGGGATGAGCCATGCCTTGGGCAGACATTACCTTCTCTGGCTGTCTGCACTCCAGCAAGTACATTTTTATAGGACATGCAGTGCATAGCCAGGGTCTGGAGAGAAGGTGCCCTCCAGCCACCCTCTTCTCAGGTGCTGCCAGACAACCACACAAAGCTGAGACAGCTCCTGACTTGCTGTCACTGAACTCATCCCCTGTGTCTGCTCACAGCCATGACCTTGGCTGGCTGCTTGCTTTACAGAAGAATAAATAGGAAATGCCAAGAGCAGACTGATGAAGCCAAATGGGCTTGAGTCACCACTTCAGATCCACAGCTCAAAACCCAGAAGGCTTGCATGGCTCAGATGCAGGTGTAGTTTCGATTCAGGTCTCAAGGGCTTTTGTTGCAGGTCAGGGGCTGGGAAGCAGGTCACTCTTGGACCTGTTGTTAGATAATAATCAGCATCTCAAGGCAATACATGGTTCTGTGAGCTAAAATGTTTATTTTATATATATGAATATAACATGAAAAAACTGTTAAGCGCATAAAACCTAGAAAGATTTATCTGTGAGCAGTCAATCCCCTGTTTCTCTCTCTGCCTTTGAAAGAATCCGGAGACAGAAGCAAATGGCAGCAAGGGCAGGTAAACAGATCCTGCTCGGTAACAGGAGCTGCTGCTGGGTCATAGGGTTTTTTTAAGTGTGTGTATGTGTGTGTGTTTGCAATGGGGCTGGAATTCAGCATCATATACAAAGAAAATAATTTGTTACGGTCATGACTGTCTGCAACTTCAGGGCTCTTAATGGGTATCTCTTCTGTTTGCAGTGTGCATGTACAGAGAGCCATCGCTGCATGAAATTGGAGAAAAACAAGGACGCTCAAGGAAAAGTTCAGGGACACCAACCATGAATGGAGGCAAAGTTGTTAACCAAGACTCGACATAGCTGACAAATACCCTCCCTTCTTCCAACTCCTCCCCTCCCACCCACCTACCCACCCCACCTGGCGAAACCACAGTGAGACGATGACAACTGAGCAAGGCAGGACCTACCGGTAGTGGCTTGGAGTGTGAACTCCAGAATCTTTCTTTGTGTAGGACGAGAAAATCGAAACCCAGATCCTGCCTGTTGCAACGTTTTAAAAAACAAAACCAACAACAACAACAACAAAAAAAAAGTGAAGAAAAAATGTTTTAAATCAGGACTCCATTAACATTTTCAAAAGCAAACTGTTTGCTCTGTGATCAAAGGGGGAAAAATATCATCTCTGCATAATAATAATAATAACAACTAATAAATATAATAACAATAATAATAAAGATGTTACCTTTAAAAATAAAACAAAGCTTTTGGAAAATTGAACTTAGCATATGATGTGCAACAAACATGTGGGAATTGCATCCTGGGACATTGCTTTCTGTCTTATCCTTTCACCTCATGGTCACACCACTGTTTTTAACATCCTTGCTTCCCTGGGGATGGATGGGATTTTTTCACAAAGCAGGAAAGGTAGGGATGCATTATGACTGTGTTTGCTCTGTTATCAGTAAAATATGGCCTGCCCGAATTAGGAGCCTGACAGTTATGGGCAATGAAGTAGCTACTATGTATTCAGCCTTTTCCATCTACATTCAAACCCTGTGTAGTTATTTGTTGCTAATGTCACTCCATGAGTATGTTTGACCCAAGTCTGGCATTTTTTGCCTTTTTATCATAATTATTTATATTTATAGGCTTGTTTTACTGTATTAGTTGCCAGGGGAATTTCAGAAATGGGTTTTCAGGTCTCATAGGATGAAGTGATCGTATTTATTAGGGTAAAGCTAGGAGATAAAGGGCAGAAGGGATAGCTGCTTGCTTTAAAATATGAAACAGACCAAGAAATGCTACTGAAATCCTTGCTGTCAGACAGAAATGGTGAAGCATGTGCTGTGTGAGAGGGTAACAGGATTTCAGCAATGGAATGAGGGATGTAGGGAGGGAGTAGATGGGATGTTCCTAGGAGGGAGCAGGTGTAGGGGAGCATGGGTGGTTGTGCCTGTCTGGCTCTGCCAGGGTGAGGACATTTCCTTCTAGCAGCTGGGGTCTCCCTAAATGTTTTGGCTCCATGCTTACCACACATGTTCAAAGCAGAGGCTGCAAACCCCTCCAATCCCCAGCCTCACCACGGTGGTGGCCTGGGGCCCCTGAGGCTGCAGCAGCCTGGGTATGGATGTGGACATGAGTCTTGCCAGTGCCAGGGCTGCAGACACCGGAGAAGCACTTCAGAAATAAAGAATTCGCAAATGGGGAAAGGCCAGGGCTGAGCTCACTTGCAGTAACAAGGGCTTTGGTGGGGCCTGCCAAGACCCTCCCTGTCTGGGCTTTCTGTCCTTGTGGGTCAGGGGTCAGCAGTGAACCCTCGCTGCTGGGTGGGGCTGAAGCAGGGCAGTGTGGGCTGCTGCCCCGTTTTCTGATCAGGCACATTAACTCCTTGGCTTTTGGCTGCCAGAGCCTGCAGGCATGAGCAGCAGCAGCAGTGATGCAGCTGCTGTAACAAGAGCAGGCACTGCCCTGGCGGAGGGACCTGGGAAGCCTTTGCTGCTCAGGCCATGGGCACAGGTCCTTCAAGGGGTGAAAAAAAAGATGAAAAAGCAATCACCCAAGGGCCTGGAGAGGGGGCAGAACAGCTCTTTACACATGCCTAGTGGTTACAGACTGAGTGGGCATGTGCATCACTCTTAACAGGCACATATGAAATCCCAAATACCACCTTAATTGTGGAGGCTCCTGTGCCATCCTGGCCAATGCCTCAGCTGGCCGGCAGCCACACAGGCAGAGCTGCTGTGGCTGTGGGAGAGGGCAGTGCCAGGGCTGTGCCAGGGCTGGCCATGATGCTCCTGCAAAGCCACTCTGCCCCAGGTGCCTCCCTCCCCACACGGGGCGGTGCCCAGGCGCATCAGGGCTCGGTGAGCGGCTCCATACAGGAAGCAAAAGAGGCAGCCAAATCTCAAGGTTATGGAGGACTCCCAGGATCAGCATGAAGGAATGAATTTCAAGCATGTCCTTCTGTGTTTTGGAAAAGTTGAAACCTTGAAATAAAGAGCCTCTTGCTATGGCTCTGCTGCTTAACACTGCACCTATATCAGGCAACCCCCCTGTGCTCCCCATCACATCAGAGTGACTTACTGCTGCCCTCCAGCCCCACAACACTGGAGCAGAGTCACTAACACATCTGCTTGTGAACACACACCCAGCCCCATATGATGTAATTCATTGCCTACATTTCAGTTCCCTCACAAACAGAGGGAGAGCACCCCAAATTAAAGGATGAGGGGCTGCTTGCTCGCTGGACACATGTACACTCAAAGAAGTGGAGTCTCAAGGCCAACATGTTGAGCTAGCAGTTTCCTGAACTAACCAGGTCACCAAGCACCAGGCTGTGTTCAGGCACTGAGCCACAGTTCTTCCAGCTGCCCTTGTGGAGAGGAAGCCCAGCACCTGCCACAGAACAGAACACCTACAGCACACCTTGATGCCACAAGCCTCTTCTGGACCCATGGGTAGCTTGCCAAGGGCACTGATGTCATCTAGAGCAGCTCCAAAACAAGAGACTTGAAATTGGCTGTGGCCTTATATGCAGGATGCCCTTTGCCTAAGCCTCAAAAAGCTGTGGGCAACAGCACACCCAGTCCTGCCATGTGCTGATTTTTCCATTGTGAGCCTCATGTATCACTTCCTACACTAGGCTTTTGCCTTGTTAATAGTCTTTGGCCAAATCATTATAAGAATCCCTGGAAATGCCATATTCAGGCCTAAAATGTCAAAATAATCTGCTCCTTTATTCCATGGTGTTTGAGCTAATCCCTTTCATGTGACACTCACTGAGTTTGCCCACAGCGAGAGCAAATTGCTCCTGCTCTCGCCCAGTGTCTGCACGACCTTGGATCAGGGCCTCTGCCATGTGTTGAAATTAAGTGCTGGCTCTTCCTGCTCCCTGCTTAACCCTGAGCCACATATGATGGCATAAACCATGATAAAAACCCAGAGGAAGTGCTGGGCTTTTCCTTGACCTCTAGGTAGCTGCAAAAATCAGCTCATGGTGTACTGCAGGGACTCCTGACATCATGGCAGCCCAAAAACCAGTGAGGCTGCACAGCTCAGCTCCACAGTGTCCACCTGCACCAGCTGCTGACTGGGAGCTGCTTGGCTCCAGGTGCCCCAACACCTTCCAGATGCCTGGGAAAGCCCAGGGGATCCACAGCTTGTAGGTACCATGTAGGGCTACATGTATTTTCTTTACACAAGTGCCTTGCATACTCTGTCCCCAGGACTTATCTCAAGGAGGTGATGTGGGTTTTGTAGATTATCCAATTTTCAGGGAAATGGGGAATCCAGAGACATTTTCTTTTGCTTACTTTGAAGTTCCTACAGTCTTTTCATTGCTTCTCACTCTTCTTGCTTAGTGTTAAAGTCTTGATGAGTGATGGGGTTTATTTTTCATTCATTAGCCACCCATACAGCAACCATTTAGGAAGCTTTGTGACTCAGTTTAACATTATAGTGACCAGAGCCCTTGTCTGGCTGCATGTGACACCAGCAGAACAAATTCCCTTGCTATGATGGCATGGCTTTGGGCAAACACTTACCACAGAAAAGTAAATGATAAAAAAGAAGCATGTTTTCATCCAACTTGGCCCATAGCTACTGTTAACTCTGGTAAGGCTGCAGCAAACCTTTGCTCTGTGAGTTACTGATGCTGCTACAGAAGATCTTGAGCATTAGAAGTTCAGCAGCAGCAAATACTTCACAGAAATATGAGTACATTTAATTTGTTTCACCCTGATTTTAATTGTGATGTTGGCATGGTTCTGGCTGTACATGCTGTGCAAAACAGCCCCTCTCACCTATGCATCAGGGGCAGAACCTGATAAAATGGCTCCAGTTTGGACCATAAGGATTCTCCTTGGAAGAAAATGCAGAAAAAGCTACAGACAAGCATGCCATACTGCACCAGCAAGTTCTGCCACAAGTGTCAGCACTGGCATGTGACAATGTGCTATAAAGTGAAGCTGACACTCAACAAAGCAATTTATGAAAGTTGTCTGTCAACAACATTTTTGTGTTTGCGCTCAGAGAGGTTCTGGCTGATAAAGGCCCACGCAATCCCTCAAGCTGTCACGGGCTTCACTTTACACCTTTATGTCTTAAACTGCACTGATTGTGCACCAGGAGAGTTACTGCCCCAGAAAGGCAACCTTGCCACACTCTGAGCAATGCTGAAGAGGAGATGGTGTAAGCACCCAGGGCTGAGCAGAGCTAGCAGGAAACAAAGTGTGCTATCCTTCCTGGTTCCATGCCAGCAAAACTGCAGCCTGGATGCATGATTGGCATGAAGAAACATCTTCATGAGGATGACACTTCCTAAAACAAAGAAGGCGTAGAATTCTCATTAGTTAAAGCACACAAACCCAGCCTTCACTAATGGGAATGCAATAAATACCTACTATTAACATGGGTGAGATGTTGGCCCCAAAACATGTCCAGCACTAAAGCTGTGTTAACTGGGGCACTGCTTCGCCCTCTTCCTAGATGGCGAGGATCAGTTTGTATGTCACTGCATCAAGGAAATTTAAAACAAGAAAAGACACAAGTGAATGTCTTCAGGGACAGATTTCTCTCCCAAAACTGAAACAAAATGTTTAATTGCTGCTGTGGAATGACCCACTGCACACACCAGTAAAACCAAAAGAAACAGCACTGCACTTCCTTAGTGAAGCAGAGATGTTTCCATGGCACTCACATTTTCTCTCTCCCACCACCAATGCTTCAGCCTCCAAGCCTGGAAGGCTGTTTCCATGGAGCAGAAGGCATCAAGGCTCACATCCTCCTCACCTGTGCAGAGTTAAGTTTGACTGCTCTGCTTCAGCTGCTGGGCTACAGTTATGGGGCATCCACCAATTTCCCATATTCTTCTTACACACCTTTATTAAGGGCAAAAAAACCTCCAAATAATTCCATAGCCAAGCTGATACATTTTTAGCACCATATTTAAGAGCATGAACATCTCAAAACTGCTGAAACATTTGTGGCCACAAAGTTAAAGCTAAATACCATTTCAGGACAGAAGATTTCTATTCATGATAGTTGCATAATGAACTGCTGCATGCACAGAAAGTTGGACATCTTCCCAGCCTGACTCCCTCTTGGACTTCAGGCAGCTTCTCTATGGCAAAGGAGGTCTAGGCCAGCATGGCTCCATTTCACCACTGCATTCACCAGGAATTGTGGTGATGCAAACACAGGGAGCTCACGTAGACTCCAGAGAATTCACAGCTGAGGCAACTGGAATTCCAGTGCAGAAAAATTTGACCTTCTATGGTCAAATGTCCTTTCTGGAAAGGACAGGATCTCTCATCAAACAATTACTTGAAAAGAAAGAAAGGGGTTTGTTTTATTCAAAATACTCTGGTACAGGTTCGGGGATAATCCATCTTCGGAAAATGCCATTAATGTTTACTGAGCAATACAAATGGAAAAAAAACAAGGCATTATCAATTATTTTAAAAAAAAAGTCTGGATGTGGGATCTGAGAAGTAGCAAGAGGATAACCCTCCCAAGAGTCTATTAAGAATAGGTTATATATTGTTCCATTTTCCATGCTCATTACAATCACTGCCCCAATAATAGCTGCGTGCTGTGCCTTTCTCTATTCTAGCACAATTTTCCCCGTGGGAACTAAATAACTCTGTTTAAATACTGAGCAGAGCTGGTAGAAGAAAGCAGGATGGTTCTGCTGTGCTGCTACCCTTGTGTGCAATCTGTATCTGAGGGAGCTGGTTACAACCCTGCTTTCTCATAGATTGATACAAGAAATAAAGGGACAGCACTGGGGAGGAGGAACACGTTGGTCAGTCCAACTAAATGACATTGTGAAGGACAATTTATGTCAGACTTAATAACTTTCAAAAATTAAGGCTTCAGTGAATTTTAATTCCTTGAGCTCTAAGAAAAAATTTCGGGGAGAAAAGCAACCAGTGAATCAATCTTAATGCCAGTCCCTAAGCAAGGACTTTGGTGACATTTAAGTCTCTGTATCCAGCTCCTGGCTTGTCTCCTACATACAGTGATGTTTTCCTTTCTCAGAGGTCTGAATTTCCCTGGGAGATCCTCCTCTCTGAGTCCTTGGGGCACCTTGGTCCAAAGAGGGCAGAGCAGTTCCTGCACGGGCAGCAGTGGGACCCCAAACTAACTGCTCTGCTCAGGCTTTCAGCTGATGGCCCAAGCCAGAGGGGCTCCTCACAGAATCCTCCCCAGGGCACCTCATTGCCTCCTCCAAACATGCCAGGAAAGACAGGAAAACAAAGCTCATCATGCTGAGCAATTCCGCTTCCCAGGACCCTAATTTGTGCAGAGAACCACAGCAAGAATCCCAAAATCTCACAGTTGCCAGCTCCCCTGCTGTGCTGTTCCCAGTCTGGGCTATGGTGCCAGCCCTGAGCAGGGGTTATCAGGATCACAAAGCTTATGAAGTGATATGGTCAGATGATAACAGGACACTGCAAAGGTGAAGAATGTCTGATTCAACTGTGCCTCTCAGGGATCACTTACACGCTGTCACTCTGACACTGCCACTTTTTAATTTTATTTTCCAACTTACTGCACAAGCTGGCAAGTCAATTAGTTTCACTCAATTCACCATTAAACAAAGAAGCAAGACAGTGTACAGGGAACAAGCTTTACTTGATATCAACTCAATTTGAAGATCAAAAAGAGGTGTGTTTAACTTTGTATTATCTCCACTTTTTAATTTTCACTGGGTTTTGCTCTTCCTGCTTTCAGACAGCACAGAAAGCAGAACTGATAGGGAAAACACTGACTTCTGCTGCAGGAGCAGAAAACATTATCTCACAAGCAGTTGGGATATTCTGGTGACTCCCAGCTCAGTTCCTCTGGGCTGCAGATGAGGAGTTTTCACATGAGAATATAATGAATTTTCGCAATGTCACAGTTAGGGTGCTGTGAGGCTTGTCCTTCACTGGCAAGTTCATGTGATTCTCCCAGCAAGGTCAATGGGCTGCCAGGTGGGACCAAAATCTGAATTCAAACTGTGCATTCAGGGTGTGGAACCAGAACTTCCCAGGGAAAGCTCCCTATGGGTACTTGGAGATCTAAATTTGCCATGGAAAAAGGTCTAGTTGAAATTACCATCTTTGGATTCCACTACCCTCTAAAACCAAAATCAACTTCTAAATTCTATGCACACCTCAGTATTCTTGAATCTCCAAATTCAAACACAAGACTATTTCAGAATTTTATTTCATCTGTAGGATTGAATAGGCCTTGTATCAATTGGTAGCATTTAAAACAAGAAAAAAAGCTCAGTACTGGCAATATTTAGTGGCCAAGGAACACAACAATGTAGCTCTAGACATGCCCAAGCTGGGGAGTCCACATCCCTGTAGAAATTTAACTTCAACTACTACAGTTTGATCTCACATTATTAATTAAGTAAAACCAGTTTTCTGTTCAGAAATATGTTCCTTGGGACAAGCTATTGCAAGCACATCAGCAGATGGTGGCTTCAGAGAGAGAAAGGATGGATCCTGTCCTGAGAGGCAAACCTGGGGGTACTTTAAACAGAAAGACATGTTCATCAGTAAAAGGAAATCTTTCCAAAGTCAGTATGAGCTGGTTCCAGGTGAAGGCTTTATCTTTGCTTTGTAGAATACTTGCCTGCTCCTACAGATTTTCAGGAATAAATTTTACATCCTGTGTAGCTTGTGCTAAAACAACTGACCAAAAAAAAAAAAAAAAAACCCAACCCCCAAAAAACCCAAACAAAAAAAGCCCATCAGTTCCATACTGCCACCCATCTGGATTCTGCTTTGGAAACTTAAAGGAGTTGAGAATCAAACTCACCCTCAGGGCAACTCCAATGAAATCAATGTGCAACCCTGGGAATTAATCTGGCCCAAGCCTCATTTTCTCTTTAACTGCAGGAACCAAGGTCATTTTCCCATCTGGATTTTGCAGAGGCTTCTGCACATACTGATGAGTTATGCATTTTATCAAACCTTGACCATCATTTTGAGGGCTAGAAAATGATTGCACAGTGTCAGAGGATCACAGGAGACAGGATGAAGACTCTTGGTGTTAAAATCCAGACCTTGTACATACCATGTGCCACCTCTCCTGTGTCCCCAAAGTCATGTGCAGTAACTTTCCAGAGTGCAGTGCGGGAATCTGTCCTCCTTTGTCTCCAAAATCTCACACTTAATGCCACATGACACCACTCATCCTCTATCTTAACTTCAGGGAAGCTTTCCACATCTGTAGGTTTTATCTCACAGTGTAACCAGCATTTTTTCTGGTGGTTAAAGGACTGAGAAAAACAAACTGTAGGGTTTTGGTTTTGGGGGGAGAGTGTGTCTGTCTGTCTGTTTATTCCTGTAGGCCTGTACCCCTCTTCCCCTCTGTGCCAGCACATGTGATGTCGGGATGGATCTGGCCCTGCAAGAATCTCTGATGACAGCAGAGCATCGTGCAGTCAGCTTGCCTTAGATCCTGACTTGGTCAGCACCTTAAAAACTGCTTTTGAGAATTTGAGGGCTAAGACCTCACGCAAGCAAGCAATTAGAGAAATTGTTCCAAGTTTAAAAAAAGGTAGATGGGTCAAAAAATGCATAAAGGATTTGCTGCAGACACCCTCTCCATCACAAGGTGGTCTGTGTCAGATATGCTGGCCAAGGCTCCACCTCATACATTTAACCTCATCATAGGAACAAAACACACCATTCAAACATGGCAGGGACTGTAAGACAATATATTGGAGATAAAGAGTCTGCAAAAGCAATTCCTGTCCAGAAGTAGACTGCACAAGGCTATCTGAGCACCCCCTTTTAACCCAGACTTGGTATGAGCACCTCACCTCCTCTCTCAATGACTGGGGTGCCAGATGTCTGCTGCAAAATAATAACACTGAGAAGTTTGTGGTTTGTAATATTTTAATATCCTGAGCAGAGAATTATTTGCTGTTTAGTGTGGTTTAAAATGTTGTCCTTCTGTGCAATTGATAGCTTTTACTGCTGCTGGACAGAATAACAAACAGCTGTGCTGCTAAATAAAAGAGATCTTTTGGATCATCTCAGAGCACTGCCTTGGCAGCCTTGGAGCCACAGTGACTTGTGGACAGGGTGAGTGGTGGTGGGGCAGATTTGCCAGCTGGTGCAGGCACTTGCAGCTGCTCAGAGTTCATGTATAAAAGATCTCATCGCAGATTATTAAAGGCAGAAAGGACAGTTGTAAATCAGAGTGTCTGACCTCTTGTGTAACACAGGCTGGTGATTTCAGAGCAGAAGTCAGAGATTAGCCTGACCAGAGTTACCCAGATGGGCAATGGAAATTCTGCTCTTAGTTCACTGGAATCTCACATGCCAGTGTTGTAATTCCACAATGCAGCAGAGAGTTCATTCAGAGGCTGCAGACCAGGTAATCAGATTCTATGCAGGTTTACTTCTTGATTATTTATTCAATAAGGATCACATTAAAAGCCCACTGGAGGCAGTGAGAGACTCCTGTTGACTTTGCAGCAGCCTAAATCAGACCTGAAGCATTCAGAGTTTTAATATGCACAATTGGAATTTGGTAGTGATGCTTCCAGAGGTCTGTATCAAATTATGAGCTCCCTTCAGAGGGATGTGCTTATCACACATCTTTACTTGCCCGAGGGTAACCTCTTATAACTTGTTCCAAGCAGCTGTCCTGCTGGGATTGACACTTCCTCAGAAGACCTCTGAACTAGGATCACCTACTGACCTCTTTCCATGCAAAAATGATTTTTTGGCTGAGATTAAGCAAAGCATGGCTGGTGAGGATGGTGGAGAGCCAGAGCCAAAGCTCAGGAGTTAGGAGCAGTTGGGGCAGAACGGTAGAAGGGACTCCAAATAGCTTTGTGTGAAGTCTCAGCTAATGTTGCCTGATCCCTCTACTTTATTTCCCCTTCAAAACAGGACACCACAGGCAATCCTTCCTCCATCTCTCCTGCACCACCATTCTCCTCCAGCAAAACCTGAACACTGTTTTTTGTCAAAGCTGCTGGGGCTCCTGCAGAGCACAATAAACCACAGAAACTGCCCATATTGGTAGATTTTGGGGTAAAACATTTCTGGGTGGAGGGCCACATAAGCCAAAAAAAAAAAAAAGTGGTCTCTGGAGCTGACAACCCTCGTGATGTGTAAAAGCACCAAAGAGAATGATCTGTCAATATATGGAAATGTCAGATGTGGAACCAGAATATATGTTACATTGTTTGTTGACCACTTTATAATCTTATATCACATCTGTAGAAGATTAAAAATTTATGCAATATTTTTTGGTATAACAGTATTTTTCCAATGAGAAAAAACAGTCTCTGATTTGTATTCCTCTGACTTGAAATCATTCATTTGAAATGACTGTTTGTTCTGCTAATTTAGAATCCGGGCAGGCATGGAAACAATTTATTTTGGTTTGTGAAAGGAGCTGATCTTGGGTTTGTTAAGTGCATATGTACTTTGTTGCTTTGGAATGCAGTACAGTTCCCTGCTGGAATAAGAGCTCTCCAGAGGCAGAAGCTCCATAGTGACACCCTCAGAGAGGAACCTGTCCTTGATTGAACACCAGATCTGTTGCACTTCCCTTGTGTCCTCTGCAAGAGTTTTTTCTACAAGTCACTTAATGAACTGAGCCCTCCATGGCTGCCCCAATGTGATGCAGCCCAGGCAACAGATCCCTGTTCACTCAGGAGCCCAGTCTGACATGGACCTCTGGCCAAACTCAGATGGGGACTGCTCGTCTCCAAAATCCAATGTGATTCATGTTCCCTGCTCCCATGAAAAAGCCTTTGTACTCCTTACAGCCTCATTAGAAACCTCGAGTCTCCTACTGCTGGAAGAATGGAAACCCATTCAAAGAACCAAGCACAGATAAAAAAGGATGCTGACATCTCTAACAATGCCACTATCCCAGTAAATAAATTATCTGCACTCACTTATAATTACTTTTATTATGCTTGTACCTGCTTTGCAACAAATTTCCCACAACAGAGTTCTGATGTCTGCTAACTTTATTTTCCCTGGTGTCTAAGCAAAACCGATTGTTTTTGAAAAATGCTTCTTAATATTTGATGCAGAAAAGTAATTGGTATTGAACCAATTCAAAAGCTGGATAATATCGTCTTTCATGATATGCTGGGCAATGACTTGGACTACAGCAACGTTACATGAAGCAAGAATTTGTTTAAATAGCTTTCATTCTGGTTTGCCACCAAACCTCAGTAACAGCACATTAAATATATGTATTTCAGTACCCCAGCACAGACATTTTGTTCTTTAATTCAAAATGTTTTATCTTATTTCTCTGAGGATTCTTGCCAGTTGGCACCTTTGCTGATGTGCTAAATTGCTAAATTTTTAATATTTACCCACTTACCTGGTTTGACACAGCATACCCACATGAGGCAGAGGGAACTGGCCCTGGGAGTGTGGGCACTGCACTTTCAGAGTTGTCAACAATTTTACTGGCACTCTGCAGTCAGACAGCACAGCAGTGGGCCTCTTGCATAAACTGATAAACAACAAAACATGTTAGAAGCTGTATGAATTGAAACCCCAGCAATCTAGCAGCAAAGTAATTTGCAAGAGAGATGGCACCATCAGGAAGAGAATAAGCCAAACCCAGCTGATTCCCTGCAGATATTTCATCCCTTTTGAGCTCAAAGACTGAATTCATGCTGCCTCCTTGCACCAACCACCCATGGGTTTGAAGCTGGGTTCGGTCCACAACCAGAGAAGAACTGGTCTCTATGTCTTAGGCTGAGTGAAATTGGTGAGCCAATTTGGCTTCTGCCAAGCCAGGGCTGGGGCTGTCCCAGCTCATGCTCATGCTGTCTGTGGTCTGAGCTAGGCCGAAGCGTTGAACCAAAAGAAGATTATTTGCTGGTTAAGCCTCTGAGGCAGACTCACCTCAGGAGCAGCCAAGAGCCAGCAGTGGCAAAAGGGACAGGGTGGGATCATGTGAGAACAAGAGCTGGTGGCAGGGCTGCTGCTGTGGGAGCAGAGAGCCCTTCCATCATCTTATCCACAGTGTCAGGCCATGTCCTCAGTGCCTGCTGCCCTCACTGCAGACAGAACATCTCTTCTCACAGTCTCCTGACTGTGGAAGATTTCTTGCCGCTGTCAGATTAATGAGAGACTCACAGTCTTAGGCTGGCTTTTGCTCTGAACCAAAGACTTTTCTTTCTCTATTGAATAGTATGAAATTAATGAAAATTAACTACAGCCCGTGAACAGAAGCGCATTAAAACTATGCAGCTGCTATAAACACACAGAGACAGGGTCATCTCACCACAGATGGCTGCTCTGAGTATTTCTAGCACTGTTGCTAACTAATCCTATTAGAGACAGCCAGGACTGTCTGAGATTCCCCAGCCATGTGTCCTTAGGCAATGTGCAGACAGAAATGCATGGCAGATCCCCTGGCCACGTGTCCAAAGGCAGTGTGTAGAGAGAAATGCATGGCAGCATCTGCTGACAGCCTGCCTGGTTCCCAACTGCCTGAACTTCATACCAGTGTTATGCTAAGCTGCCAGCTGTGCCCAGCTCTGTTCTGGGTTCACCAGGGATCTTGTTCCAACCACATCTGTCCTGCCAGGTTGGTGCCAGAGCAGGGAGTAAATTGTGTCCAGAGTGGCCCTGAGTATCCAAGGCAGGCAGTGCAGACTCAGCTCTCTTCACAGAGAGGAAAATTGGCTTCTAGAGCCCCTTAAAAAGAAATAAATAAAATAAAAAAAATAAATACAGCTCTTAATTCAAAAGTGGGAGTGGCTTGTGGCCAAAATTTCATATTTTGCAGTATTTCAGAGAGCTCTGGTCTTTGTTCCAGGCTGAAACTCCAGCCCAGTTGGCACAGATCCCATGGGTTTCAGAGAGCTCAGATCTCATTCTCTAACACACACTGCCGAAAGCACTGACTTATGAAACTTCTAAGAAATGGGCTAGAGCCAGACCTGACCTTCCTTATCCCTGTCTCCTGGTATTTTAGTGTGAATAGCAGACAGGTCAGATGGTGGTGAAAAGAGTCCACAGTAACAGCAGAGTGCCAAGGACTTTTAGAGGCAAAAGCTCCATCCCATCTCCTGGCTGAGGTGTACGACAACACTGCAGTGAGACTGCCCATAAGATGCTTCATAGGGAAGGAATAGAACCACACCTCTTCTGCTGAGCTCTTTACCTTTGTGGTAATCCAAGAGAGAGAGTTTGAAAAGAACTGGTAATCCTCCCTCCATGCAATACACCGTGGCTCTTTCTCCCTGTGGTGAACAGCCTACTAGGATGTCAGATGGCAGTTCTGCTGTTGCCTCAGACACCCAAGGGGAATTAAACCATTGCTAACAAATGCGTTTTTCTGAATGTCCCCGATCCACAGGTGTTTGAATGCTGGAATGAAAATGCCACCTGGCTCTAGGTGTCAGCTTCCACCAGCAGTACCAGGTCTGCCTGCCCTCACTCTCTGCTCCCCACTCACCTTTAGGGAAGTGATTTGGGCTCGTCTTGGCTCCAGACCAAGGCCAGCTGGGTGCTATTCCCAGCCCTCCTCCCCCTGCTTCCTGATGCTGTGCAGCTCAGATCGCTTCTGTGAGCCTCAATCTCCCTTTCTGTAGCAAAAGACTGAGACACAGGTTTGTTTTTGAAAGCTCCAGAGAAGCAGTACAACAGGAGAGAGAGCAGTATTGGGGCTAACCAAGCTGCTGCTGTCCCTGCAATGGCCTGAGCTCAAGAGTTGAAGAGAACTGGGCTCCATCCACCTCCAGCTCTGGTTTTGGAAGCAAAATCTCCAAAGAGGAACAAAGCTGATTCTCCTTCCTCCTGTACTCCTGCCTGTTCTCTATGGTGCCTCTGAAAATTATAGTTTCGCCATTTGAAAACAAAAGTGCTTAGCTGGCAAGAAAGGTCCCATAAAGAAAACAAGGGAAGCTGTCACTTCCATCTGTACTGTCTGAACACCATCTCTCTCCCAAGTTTACTCTGAAACAAATACCATCAGTCCTCCTGCAATATATCAGTAAATTGCTTAGCAGTGGCACTTGGAGAAGGAATGAACACATTTTAATTAGACAATGGCATCATAAAACACCAGCTCAGTAAATAAAAACCTGGAGGTTAACATTTGTAGAGATTAAGCAATCTGTTAAGCAAAGTTTACTATGGCATATTAGAGTTTTCTTATACAGTCATATACATGTTGCATCCAAAACAGCCTCCTTAGCTTAGTTTTTTAGATTGTTATTTTTGCTTTAAGCATATATGATTACCTGAGAGTTACCTGAGGTCCAGAGACTGTAGATATCTGCAGAAATAGGTGCGTCACTTCTGGTAGAGAAAGAAAGGACAGCAGACTGATGGAGAGGGAAAGTAAAACCACAGAATGGTTTGGGTTGGAAGAGACCTATAAAGCTCAAAAAGGCAAATTGTATCTTTGCTTAAAGGGTTGATGACAAATGCTGGAAATGGGATGTAGCTGCTGCAAACAGGCTAGTTACCATTCAGGAAATCCTAATTCTGGATTAGGTGGAACTGAAAGCTGGGATAACACCTAGCTGGAGAATATGTATCACCTCTAATCTCCAAACCACTATGGTTATGACATTTTAATTTACTGCTTTCCACCATGCAAATCTCAAAATAGCCTCACATGTTTGATCCTGACAGGACTATATGCACTGCAAGCATAAGCTAAGAGAAGGATCCTATTTCTTGGCTGGTTTTGCAAACAGTATTTGCATCCAAGCAGAGTAAACCTGGGCAGGCTTCAACTACCTCCAAACTCAGATAAATGTTTTTGATTACAATAAAGCAGTACAAATCCTTAAGAAGGCTGCTCCTGGAGAGTGCTGCTGCAGGTCCCTGCATGCACAGGGAGATTTCACTGTGCTTTTTAGGAGTGGTTTCTCTGCTGGCTTCAAGGAGTGGCTGCTCACACCTGCCATCCCTGTGACCCTCCACTGGCTTGGAGCAGAATTTACTTTCAAAGGACCTTGTGAATATTTGGTGTAAAAAGTGACCAGCACATTTTCACTGCAGTGAGTTGTGCCTCACAAACAGCCAAAACCAAGGGTCCTGTGTTATACAGGGAAATGAGACTCAGGCAAACACAGCCTGTGATGATGCACCTTCCACTGCACTCCCCTAAGTGCTGGACCAGACCTATCTGGTACAAGCACCCCAAAGAGGTGCTGAAACCTGCTGGCTGCTGAAATGCTCCTGTACTACAGCACTCCTGCCCCTTACTCCCCCTTCATTGTAAATTCCCCCCTGTCCTTCAACATCTCCACACAAGCTGGGAGGTTATCTCAATTATTCCAGCTGTTGTGCTACACCACACTGAACACAATCAAAGCTAACAAAGCACCCTTCACTGGCTCCATTGGCATCTGGCACTGGAGGCTGAGGATCCTAAATGAGCAGGGCTCAGGCTGATGTCATACTTGAGAGAGTTTAGCAGGGGAGAATAGGGAGAAAAAAAAGCTGTGGATTTTACACGGCTGTTCTTATGATTAGAAAACTTCAGAGAAGTATTAATAGACTGGCATGATGCTATGAGGTTTATTAGTCTTGATACCTTTTTGAAATGCAGACTTCTAAGACCAATATCCCCAGGTATACCTTGGATTATTAATGCAGATTTACCTAGAACTGCGCTCATACAAGGTCCTAGATAGTCTTGCAAATCCAATTACTGTGCTGATACAGGCAAGATGCAATCTTCCACTTTAACAACATGATTCACAGAGTGGCATCTTCAATGCATCCATCTGAAACAAAATGGAAAGAATAAGAAAGAGAAGACTGCAGTAGACCCCACATTACACATACTTCTAGTTCATTTTCCTAAGCAGAGAGCTCCAGGCTCACCAGCACTGGGGTAGAGGATAAATAAGAGCCGTGGCCTTTGGCAAAAAGAATTCCATTTGCTCATGCAGTTCCATCCAAACTTGCAGCAAGCAGTGCACAAAGGTGCTCAAGTAGGAAAGAGGAATGGAAATAATTTGCCAATAACAGTTGGGACTGACACCGGATCCTAACCCAGTCCCCAAATGGTGAGAATGAGCACTGGTTAGGCAGGAGGAGCAGCAGCTGAAGATGATCTCTTCCCTGGGCCTTGCTTATCTAACTAGGCATAACTCTGAGAGCCCCTGCCAGTGGCTTGCAGGGATGTGGTCCCAGTCCACTTCTAACTTTTCGGCTGCTAAGTTTTGCTGCAAACAACTGACAAAACACTGCATGCCCACAAAATGGCCCTTCCCTCCTATGGCTGGTTTTTCAGATGCTGTTGGGCTCCACATCCAGCTGCTGAGAGCAGCTCTCTGAGACATACTGAAAGGGGATCCTAAGATCACCTCCAAGGACTAAAGCAGCAACAATTTCCAAAACACAAAGGATTGAAGCTCTTCACACATGGCCCCCTCTTACAGACTTCTAAGTCACTTAGTTGTTTTTAAAAATGAATGATGACATTCACACATCGTCTCCCAAATGCCAAAAAGGCCAGAGACTTTGCAAGTTTTCATGTGATGCCACTTCAGCAGGCTGAGAAGCGTTTCTTGGCTTCTCGACATGTGAACTGCAGCAAACTCCTCTCCATTTTCATCTTTAGTGTTATAACAGGGATGTACATTCCAGGGGCATCCAGAGCTTCATGAAAAGCAAAGAATAATTTCCAAAATCTAGGTTTATGCTGAATGAAAGAAGGGACTCCCTGTCCCTCTGGCACAATTGAAGAGGCCAGCCTCCATCTTGTACAGAGCAACCCTGAACATCCACAGAGCAAGCTTTGTGCAGGATTCATATACTGAATATACATACACTCTCTAAGATACCGTGCAAAAGTGATAACCACATGCAGGGCTCAACTAAAACCCAGCACCTAAAGTGTTAATACAGCACCGAGGATACCAGGTAATCCCTGAAATGAGGACAGTGCTCCAAGAATGGATCGATCCAGGGTTACCCGTTGGTTCCCAGCTGCTGTCAGACAGCAAATTGATCAGTGTGGTTTGAATTTCTCTCCTGACAATTCAGGCAGGAGAGGGCCAGGAGCTCTGTAAATGCATAATCTGTGCCTGGCACTCGCTCACTGTGTACTAAACAACGATAAAACCTTTGGAGCAAGCTGTTTCCCCTCCAGTTGGTTAACATTTGTATCCAGCTGAACTCCTGGGGTGATAACTACAGCAAACCTCCTCCTTTGAGGCAGATAAATAAAACATACTGTAAAGAAAAGTACAGGGTATTGGCACGTCTCTCCCACAGGCTGTAAGCAGCTGAATGCCGCATCCCAGAGAAAGCGAGAAGCGAGCGGATTTTTTCCCGAGGAGGCTCTGCTCACTCTCTGCCTTTCTCCCTGGTAACAGATCCAGCTTTTTGTTCCTCCCCCCTGGCTGGTGACAGAGCCGTGCCCCGGCACAGGACACGGCAGCATCTTTGCTAATTCTCGAAGTGCCACCTACAGTTTGCGCGAGTGCATGTGTGTGAGCAAACACAGTCCCAAGCAGAGATGGAGACATCCTGTAAATGAGATATATATAGCTTTGAGCACTGAGACATGATCAAACCAGCCCGTAGCTCTCACATGAGAGGACAGAAATAATTCTGAGAATGTTTCTGTTCTGGGAACAGGTCTTCTGCCTGCAGGGGAAATCGGGCACTGAGCACACAAACTGCAGGGGCACAGAGAGCCTTGCAGGGAATGAAACAGGGTCGTTCTGGCTGCACCTCGTATGTTTTGTGAGTGGCCCTCCACCCCTAGCTCGGAAGAAGCGCCACAAAACCAGAACAGGGATCCAGTACTTGTTTTCTCCCTGATGAAAAACACCCGTGGACGTGGCAGTACCAGCTCCCTGGAGGTGCCGCGAAAGGGACGGTGACGGGGGGCAAGTGCTGGAGTGGAGCAGTGCGGTGGATTTAGCAATCCCCACCACCACTGCCATCCCACACCCCACCCCAGCAAAAGGGCCATGCACAGTGGAGAAGCTTTTTTTAGACAGTAAGGAAGGCAAACAGGGCAAAGGAAATGAACACAACAGCTGAGAGGCTTAGGATTTAATCAGAGCTGGATTTCCACTGCTTGCTCGCTTTCTTCACTTATTTTCAAAGGAAAATGTCCACACCTATAAAAAATATAGAAACCCCCAAAATCCAAACAACTATTTCCTGTTCCCACTGTGCAATTGAAATGGGGGGGGGGAGGGAAGAGTTTTGTTTGTTTTTTATTAATTTTCTTGCAGAGGTAATTTAAAATAAATGAGAGGACTTCACTGGTCCTGTGTTGTCTTACAGCAGTCAAGCTGGTTAGGGAGTTCACAAAAGCCATGCCTAGATCCACAGGAAGAACAATGGCCAAACACACTCTCAGTTAGAGGCTTTCCTTGGAGTTTTGCCTCCCTCACCTGTTTTGTTTGGGGAGTTTTGGCTGTTCTGTGCAATAGATTTGCACCCCTTTTCCTTGGTGTTTCATCCAGCCCATTGTAGGCTGTGATGGATTGCCACCCTCAGGGGGTTGCACTGACCAGATTTCCACTGGTGTTATGTGCAGAGCTCAAAAAAACTCCCCATGGTTTAACCTGTTGAAGAGCCTGATCCTGGCTGGAAAAAACCCTTCTCAGGCTTGAGCAGATGTTTGCACAAGAAGACCTGGAGAGGCTTGAGTGCTCTGCTCTGGAACTCCTCATCCTTCCTGTCCCCTGCTCCAACCAACCCCAGAGAACCCAGCAACAGCCTCTGTTTGGACATGGGCACTCTTGAAAGTGGTTGTTTACAGTGATTTCACTTGGACTGACAGGAAAACAGGAGCACAGGACGGTTTTTAAATAGAGCCTGTGGCTAAAAGCCTGAAAGCAGCTGGCCTCTGGCCAGGCTGTGAGAATGAACAATGGCAGAGACAGAGGCAAGCCCAGATTCTTCCTGCTATAATTTGACTTTTTTGAATGTACTTAAATGGAGAGGTTGTTAACTAATCGGATGTCTTTCAGTTTGACTCTTAGCTTTGGCTCATGATATAGCAGATACACAAAGAGCACATTCCCTATACCCCCTTCAGTCACCAGTTATTCCTCTCACCCATCAGTTTATTTCTTCCATTTATTTGTTTAATGTTTCTTTGCTGTAAGTTTGGGCCTTTTGTGAGAACAAGAGCATGGAAAAAATTTTCTTCCTTTATGTTGTTAATAAACACTTTTACTCTGCATGTTAACTGATTTCTTGGCTGCTGAAAAAGTAAATAAAATGTTAGGAAGTCAAAATCAAAAATGAAATATTGAGGTTATCCAGAGTTCTTGTTTCCTTTACAGCTCTGCCATAAACGATTTGAGATTTTAATTTCTATTCCAAAACAGCAAGCAAGAAAACAGTTTACAAATTCTTCAGAACTCCCACACAAATGGGAAAAAACAGTCTTAGTTAACCATCTGGACCACTAGTGTGTCTGCTCCAGCTCATGGCTGTCAGACCCCAGTCTCTTTGTCAGTGGGGGCAGGAGCCACCTCCATTCCCAGGTGATGGGGCCACACTGACTCCAGCAGGAGCCTGAGTTCCTGTAGGGTAGGAGGCTGTGGTGCTGTGAGTCTTGTCCTGCACCATCCTGTGCTGACACAGGACACAAAGTCACTGCAGGCTGGCCCAACACCACTGGGAATGGCAGGGAAAGCTCCTTCAGGGTGGGTCTGGCAGTATTCAGGGTTGAAGGAGCACTTAAATCACTGCTTCTGAGACAGGCTCTCAGCTCTTTTCGATAATACAAGAATAACTAAACAGGCTGTGATTATCCTTAATATTTTTTTGATCAGCAGGTGATTCATCTGGCAGAACTTAGGCACACTACTCTCTTGGTATTTTTCTGCTAGTGAGAGATATTTGGTGGGGGTGGAGAGAAGGAAGTTGAAAATGCAAAAGGAAAACTTGACCTGACTGCTCCCACTCTTTGAAAACCCAAAATACATGTGTGCATGCATGAGCTGTCTACATGGGAGCTTAAATCCCAGCTGTACATAGAGCTACCGGGCCATATCCTTGTTTGTACTCTTACTTCTTCCCCCCATTGGGTTGAGAAGAGTCCCAGAGAGCAGGAGGAGCCCTTGGCCAGGGAACTGCCTGGGGATGGTCCCACAGCCCCACACTGTGTGAAGGAACCTGCTGCCATCAGAAGCTTAGCCAGGACTGGGAGGTGCCGCAGGTGAAGACCAACACAGGTAGCTGAAGGTTCCCCTCAATGTTTAATTACAAATGGGTGCGGAAAGTTTGTCCAGCCTGCTTGTTGCCCAAGGGATAAAAGGCAGAAAGACAGAAAACTAGTCCTGTGGAAAGCTTAGCTGCCCTTTTCCTGAGGAAAACACAATTTTGGAAATCCTGCTGCAATCCTGTACCATTTTGTTGAAGCCAGTGCCATGCTATAACCAAGTATGTTTGAGTGGTAAAGGACAGGCAAATAAGCCAGAAAACATCCATCTGGGTACAAGAGACCACAAAAGTCCTTCAAGCAGGGGACAGACTGCAGAGATGTCAGAAATGGAACGCTGGGACAGACAACAATCAAAATTCAGAGTTGATTCTGTTTTTCCCGTAGAGACCACAGTCAGCCAGCCATGGCAAACCAGCCCAGAGGAAACTATACCCTGAGGATTCCAACTGTCATGCAGGGACTTCTAATGCTTTACATGTTTCTATAGGTCTGAAACAGCCCAGCAAAGGAGCAGGTTCAGTGGGTGGGGTTGGCTGAAGCACAAGAATAAGGTGTGGCACCGCTGCAGCAGCTTGATCAAAAGGAAAGCAGTGGTCCAGTGAGTCCAGTGACCTGGACCCAGACCCTCATGTGGCCATGGAGCTGGTGTGTGGGTGTGCAAAGGCTGCCAGTTCACATCTTCAGCTCTTAACTGACACGGATGCAGTTTGCTACCTGCTCTCACAGCACCTCGCACAAGAGAATCCTCTCTAGGAAATGCCATCAAAACACTGCTGACATGGAAACAGAACAACAGGGCAAACAGGGGGACAAGGTGAAAATGGTTAAAGGGGCACATTTTGCATCAAGAAGCAGCAGGCACCATGCACTGCCTGTTCGGCACTGCTGGGCTACCAAAGCTGGCTTTCCTTAGCAGACATTAGCCTGCCTCTCTTGTGGAAATGGCTCTCTCTGTGGCACCTGTCCAAGCAGCTGGCAGGGCTGTGACCTTCTCCCCTGCCTCCTGAGACACCTACTGAACATGCCCTGGGGAGCTGTGCACATAAACAGTATGTGAAAATGTATGTGAGGAGGAGTGTGCAAGACAGGGGGAGGAGAAGAAAGGAGATTATGAGAAACCAGACATCTAACAAAGAAGGAGGAAAAATGATCAGGAAAGCAGTGAGATGAGAGAGGGAGAGTTGTTATTAGAGGCAACAAGTGAAAAGAGGCAAATTAAACACTGGTTCAAACCAGACTAAAAATAGCACAGGAGGAAAAGGAAAAAGAAAAACTGCAAAGGAGTACAACTGATGTCTTTCAGTAGGTGCTATCACACTCACATACCTGCTCTGCCAGCTTTGCAGAGCAGCACACCCCAAAATTAACTGCAGGGCAGCAAAATGACCCTGGGAATGGCCCTGGCTGCAGCCCTCATGCCCTCCAGCTGGGCCAAATGAAATAACAAACTTGGGATTTGCTGCTGGGTCACTGCAGTCAGTTATCTACATAAAGTATTGACCGGTCACTGGAAAAGAACTTGGCTCTATAGCAGCTTTTTGAGACATCTGCATCTCCCTTCACCCACAGAAGTAGATGCAGTCTGGTCCATGGAGCTAAATCCAGTTAAAAGCCAAAGTTACATCCAGATACAAAATTAATTGGTGCAGAATTCTTCATGTGGCAGTGTCAAGAAGGATGTCTCTATTAAGGCATGTCAGAAAGTTAAGACAGACTCAAGGTCCATACATTTATACTCGATTTCCACTCTGGTCACAAAATTAAAACCAGGGATGAGGTCAAGACCAAAACTTAATCTCAGGCCATGATCTCCCTCCTGTGCCCCATGTCCAGCTGGATGCACACAATAAGTTGCATGAATCTCTGGGGACAGAAAACAGAAAGCAAAGCAAAGCAGGAACTTATGTGTAAGAAAGAACCACATGACAGGGTACAAGGCAATGATAAGGCATCACTGAAAAAATCACAGCTAATTAGATGCACCTTGGGTTTGTCTCCTTTCCAAAGTAGGCTTTGTCCTTATCCTGGATGCCCAAATTCTCAAATTCCCAACCAAGTGTCACCAAAACATATCCCAAGAATGCAGCTGCTACCTCTGTCACCCGTGGCTGACACTCAGACATCTGAGCAAGTGTAAGGCACTGGAAAGGTAAAAGTGAGTCACATGCCTGTGTGACTGCCCTGGATTCCCCCCAGGATTAGGGTCAAGGGCAGGAATGTCTCTAAGAGTTTAAGAAAGCTGTCCTGCTCCCTCTTCTGCCTTCCGTTTTCCTGTCTGACTTTTGCCAGGTGATGCTGCTGTTCAGTTCCCTCCCTGCAAAAGAAGGATCACAGAACCACCCTGCTCCAGACAGCACTGCAAGAATAAAGGCATTAACAGCTGTATTAGGCACAAAGGCAAAGAGAGGTTGGATGAATATGAACGATTACTGCACACTGCATTTCTAATGTTACATCCCCAATCAGACCAAGTAACCTGACTTTATCAAAGTGCCACTCATGCTGACAGCCTCTGGAGAGCAGACAAGGCTGCCTCCTCTGGATAATCTCAAACCTGAGTGGAAAGACCAGCCCTGGCCACTCTTTGGTTCTGCTGTCACTTTTCTTACAGTGCACACACTCAGAGAGCTGGAGATCTGAGCAGAATGAAACACTGAGAGAAAACAAAGCCCTAGGACACATATTTATATGCAGTCATAAAAACACAATTCTTGCTTTGATTGTGTATTATGCTGACAATTTCCAAGTGTAAGTACATGGTACTCCAAGTAATCTGAGGTGAATCCAAATGTTAGTGCTTTATTTGCTTTAACATGAATATAGGTCTTTGGAGAAAAGAGAAGCTGTGTTTGTGTGTCTGTGTGATAGACAAATGGGTTTGAAACATTGGCTAAACATTTTTGTGCCATAGTTTTACACGTAAGACTCATGCTACAAACTCTTTAAAGAATAATAGTTTTACTCCAAGCCCCTTGTTCTCCCCCCTCTCCATCTCTGTGTTTCTGCTCTGGTTTGGGAGCTCCGTAATCCTGGATTTCTTGGTTCAGCTAAGAAACAGCTGAAATAATAAGGAAACAGTGGAGGAAGGTCGAGCTGACCTTGTGGTGCACACACTGTCTGGGTAGGAGCCTACTGGGGACCATCTACGCCTGGCTAAGGCGGCCTCCCAGTGAGGAAAGCTGCTGCTTGCTGGAGTTAATATTCACACCCACTCTGCGCAGGGTTGCGAGTACCCAAGGAGCAATTAACCTGCCACAAATGCTTGTTTAGTCATTTTTAATCCAAGGCATTGACAGGAAAAAATTATGGTTTTTCCTGCTTGGCTTAGAATAAGAAGTGACGATGTCTAAAGATTTACTGATGAAAAGCTTCCTAAAAGGAATTCTCAAACAATGAGCCCTCCAAACAGCCTCTCTTTACCCTCTGATTTTCATGCAGAGAGGAATTTAGATTTCCTATGACTTATACCTGCTTTTGTGAGGAAAATGCCCTTTTAAAGCATGCCAGTGCCTCCTTACTGGTGCAGCTGCCTTGCACTTAGAAAGAAACAGTTAAAAGAAATACATTAAATCTTATGCCAGAGCCAGACCTGCTGTCTCAATTCCTTTGAGTCAATCAACACATTGATGCTGCTGTAAATCAAAGGCAATTCTGCAGTACAGCACCATTTTGTAAGGCAGGTACTGCTCTGCAAAGGTAAATGCATATGCTTATTAACTATCAGAATTTATTTAAAGTTTGTAACCTCCTAATGTTTTGCTTATAGTCTAAACATTCAAACACATTATTTTAACTGACATATTTAAGTGAAGTGTCAAAGACATATGTACAGGGCGTATACTATAGATGTGTGGATACATCACACATTTATTTCACTACACAAGAAGATGGAATCATTGCTATATCTCACGTAAGGCTGGTTGCTGTTTTCTGTAGATCATGATGACAGCCTCAGTTGGAAAACTACAGGAAATTAGCCTTGAATATTCTGCATAAATTCTCAGCTTTTGAGGAGCTGCAAGAAATCAACTTATATTCAAGTTAAAACTGCTCCTCAAGAAACATGCACATTCTGAAAAATGTGATTTTTCAAGCCAGTTGAACTAAAGACTGTGAAGCAGAGGAAATGAATGTGCTAAAGAAAAGACTTGAGAGAACCCTGAGAATATTTGTATTGTTAATTACCAGATAGGAACAAAGTATTAACGTGTCTTATTATCACTGTGTGTTTCAATATTGTTACAAAAATGAAACAAGGCTTATAATTGTAAAATGTTTTTTCTACAAACCAGTAGTCCACTATGAATTTGTCACCACAGTTCTTACCCTTTTACTAGTAAAAGGGACACTCAGCAGCAAAACATGGCTTTACTGGAAAGCTGGAACATGGCTGAGATACCTTTTCTGATTTAAGATTTCAAATGTTTTAAAAACTAGGTCCAATCCATCTCCTGTTTTTCTGCAGCACGGGCATGTGGATGCATTACTTGAAGCTCAGTACACTCTGAGCACCAGGAACCACAGAAATTCTTACAAAACCCAGCAGGGAGCATGAGATGCCTCGCCCAAAATGAAAGTGGCATTGACTGCTATCCTCTTGATGCAACAGCACAATCCTCACTACATGAACTAGCAACCTCATCATCTACCAAGCCCTTTATGAATTGAAGAGTAGGAACAAGCACAGCTTTAGAAAAGCTGTGGTCAAGAAATGGCCCTCAGAGCAACTCTCACTGGATAAAGCAGTGAAGTTCAGCTACATAAGCCAATGGCTTATGGCACAAAGAATAAAGCAGGGGTATGTGCCAACTTTCCCTTCAGTCAGTGCCTTGGGTGCTTCCAGGTACCTTTCACAGGAGGCACCTTGAATGCTGAGAACAAGGGGAGCTGAGCTGGCAATAAATCTCTGTTACAGGGGCTGTCTGAGACCACTGGCGAGTTTGTAAGCACAGAGACTTGCACGTATGTGCTCTGTGCACCTGCACTGGGTGTGCACATAGCCAGTGGATTCCACACTGGCTGTTTATATAGACATAGGTCTGTTACATAAACACACAGACACAAAAGATGTATTTTTCAATATAACCCATTGTTGTAAGTTGTTTTGAATCATGATAGTGTACCCCAGCCAAACCATCAGTAATTGTGCCTACTGGTGCCCTCAGAGTGAGACCAGGCTGGAATTACCCTCACCAGCTTCACCTGGCCATCCACCCTCAGCTGCAGCAGATCAGCTCCTGGAGGGTTTTTAAGACCAGCCAGAAGGCTCAGGGAGAGAAGAAGAAGGGGGAAGGTTAGGTAGGCTTGTGGCTGTTGTGTGTCTTTTGCTCTCTGTCTGTTTGGATTTCCTGGACTAACTTGGCTGCTCATCACTGGATGGGTTTTGTTGCTGCCATCATCTTGACTCTGCTGGCCAGGATCTGGAACATCAAGGACTGAAAGGTAAGCTGTGCTAAATTGAAAAAGAGTTGGGAAAGAAGAAGCTGAAAAAGTAAGTACCAAGGCAGCAAGGAATAGATAAAAAAGGGCTGTGTTGCATGGGACTAAAGCCAATCTTATTTTCTGAAAAATGCATGCAGAATTCTTGGACAAAGTAGAGGAACTACTCAAGCAAGGTGTAATCTCATGCACTGCAGTTGCAAGATGTATATGTGCTGTATTATGGAAAAGTTAGTAAAATGTTTAAGTACTGTGTTAGGTAGAAGGGCTGTGTTAAGTAAGAGAAAAGTATAAGTAAGGAAAATGTGTATTGCTGTATTATGGATAAGGTGGTAAAATGTATAAGTACTGTGTTAGGTAGAAGTACTGTGTCAAGTAAGCATAAGTAAGAAAAATGTGAGTGTACTGTAATAGGTAAAAATAGAGTAAGATATATAAGTAGCGAGTTATGTATAAGTAAGTGAACAGTATAGGTTATACATAAGTATGTAAAAGTAGGTAAAATGTGTAAGAATATATAAGTAAGCTAAATACACAAAAGAGCTGATAATTAGGTATTAAGTAAAAATTGGAAGATGTGTGAGTTCCAGCATGATGCCCAAAGAGGTGATGCATGTTTTTAAGAGTTTTTTAAGCTGCTGTGTAACCATAATGATTCGTTGTACAGAAGTGCTGAGTTCCTGCAACCCAGGGCCATCTGATATGACCTAAATAATTCAAGGGCAGGAAAGCTACATAACATAGAATCTTTGCTGATAACAAAGCAATAATCTCCTTTCTGTGAGGAAATGACAGGTTTGAAATTGCCTTGTGCTTCCAGGCTTTAAACTTGGCAGCATGTCGGTTCTTGTAAATGTTTCACTCCAGAAGAGTCTGGCAATCCATTATTAGCAGCTTAATTCACTGTCAAGCATGTGGGCAACAACATTTGGACAAGAGCAATGAAGCATCAGCTGTTAGTCTGCTGCAACTCCCCACGTGTTAGATATCAGGAAATTTTTCTGACATAGGGATATATTTCATGTATTGTGGGTCACTCTTCTGGTGAGAACAGCAATTCCAGCAAAGTCTGGGCTTTGCAGAATCTCTTTTCCCTGTCTGAGGCAAAGTTCCACTGTCCCATGGACAGAGGAAAAAGGAGCTTTTTACAGTAAAAAGAAACATGATGAATATTGACATGTGAGAGCCCAAAATTCATGTCAGCCTGAAAAAATCACTGATGGTTAAAAGTGTGTGTCTGCTACCTGGATAATCTTTGCTAGCAGTCAGCTTGAAGGGAGCATCTTGGTTGATGCTAATTTCTGATAAACATATAGTTCAATTCTTTTTTTTTTTAACTGAGTAATTAACAGTAATGAACAATTAAAAATAGCTTTAGGAATATCATCATGCTCTTAAACAGGAAATTACTAAACTCATTGTAAGCTTATCTGCTGCAAAAAAGATTCAGTCAGCTCTTCTATTTATAACAGCATCTCCCTCCACTAATTAGCAGCATTAGCATTCACAGGCGGTTCACGAGGAGTATCCAAAGACCCTCCTCTCCTGGTCTGGGCCTGGAGATTTTGCATTACATTCCCATTAGCTCATGGACACTTTCTACTACCTGTGTCCTCAATAAGTCAAGATTTTCTCATCTCTTTTCTCTGTGCTTCTGTCACAGCCAAAGTATATTTTGCCAGGAAGCCACAGCTCTGTATGTGGGCACAATGGCACCCAGCACAAAATTCTGGCCAAAGTCATCACTGTCCCCAAGCCCTCAGCCTGCTGGCTCTATTATCTACAGCTCCTTTGCGGAGCCAACGTAGTAAGCAAGAGTTGTTCAGCAGGAATAATATTAGATTTTTTTGCCTATGCCTAAGTGACAGAGAGAAAAGTCCTTCCAGAGCAGTGGGGGAAAGTCAAATTATTCCAAATATTTGCCAAGAGCAGGAGAGATGTTTTCACAAAGGGTTTGCAGTAAGGAAAGAAAATGAGGAGGAATATGCCCTAAAATACTTCTCCTTGCTGGGCTGTTTGTCTTCTAGGAAATAACAGACTGAGATTGCACCGGGAAGCCAGCTCAAGCTGCAAGGGGAAAAGTTGTGAAGTGAGAAAGGTTGGCTTGGGGAGAGATAAGACACTGTGGAGTTGGCAGTGATGCAGTAAAAGGTGGAGGGAGGAGTGGGGGTGGAAATCCCATCCTAGATTTAACACTCGGGGAACTGCAAAGCTGTGCATGGAATAGAAGTCAGGCAGCTCTTCAAAAATAGGCTGGGAAATCCAGTAAAGATACAAGCTGTGCTAGTAGCTGCTTATGAAGCCAGGACCTCTGAGGAAAGGGCTGTGAGCATTTGCATTGCCAGGAGGTGTGCAGAAATCACTGCACCATGCTCTGACTATTTACACAATGATTTTCCTGGCTTCAGAAGGTGTTCAGACTGCCCCTTTGAGAAACTCATTTTGTATTTATAAGGCTTTATGAACTTGCAAAATTTTTCAGAACTTCTGATCTGTGTGTAATTTCCCATGCTTTTCTTCAAGTGCTTTTCCTCTCCATAACAATGTGTTATTAACTTCCAAAATCTTATTGCATGACTGTAAAATTCATGTGAGGTTTCAGAGCATTGAGTCTCAGTGGTGCAAACTGATCCATCAGAACCAAAGGAAAACATGCTCTGGGAAACAAGAGAGGGCAGGAGGGCTACAATAATTCTTCATAAGAAGAAAAGAAACTTGGAGTTTTTTAATAAAAGGAGCACACAGCCATGTTCTTTATTCACAGGGGGGAGGTAAAGTGAAGGAGAAAGGTAGAAGGAATGCAAAGATCAAAAAGGGGAAGAAAGCAATTTTTGGCTGGCTCCAGATTATTCTTCATACTGAAGACTGGGTGCTGTGAAACTCATCCATGAATGTCCTTAGGACATGTTGTTTCATGGCCAATACTTAATCTGCAGCCAAACAAATGCACACAAGCATCCAAACTTTTCCCTAATATGTTGGGAGGTTCCCAGTAAGATTTGTCACACACCTTGAAATGCAGCCCATGAACCCACTTCCCAGCCATCCCATGCTTCAAAGATTTGTGGATGGCAAAGGTAGAACAAAGCATTCACACTTCCTGCATGATACAGACCAGAGAATACCAGTTAGCACATTTTAGATCAGTACAATAATTCTCATTAGTATCAGTTTATCAGAAGGAAAGTCACTCAGTTGTAGGAAAAAAATAGGCTACGGAGAATCTATTCTCCCATCTGTCTTGGTACTAATGACCTTCTTGCTGAGCAGTTCAGCTCTGACTTAAGATTCAATTTTTCTAGGTTTGGAAATTGTCAAAATGCCTGGGTGAGGCTCTCCAACCTTTGTAATAGAAAGGAGCTGACATTAGCTGATTATAACAGCATTTCTAGCTCGAGCATATCTGCATCTCTGAAAATACTATGAATTTTGACAGGTTTTCAATACATTTGTCCACCCACAGAGCTGATGTCCTCTCACTTGCTGGAGGAAGCTATAGAGGATAGATTTCCTTTGGCTCAAAAGAGATGTCTGAGTAGCAGCAAAGTCTGCTCTTCCACAGTCATTTCAATTAGCAGGGAATAGCCTGAGAATCCATGGGCTGTTACAGTCAATCAGTGGCCAGAAGCAATTTGAGAGCCTGGTTGGGTGTTTCTTCATCCTGCATCCCTCAGACAGCCCAGCTCTCATGGTGGGAAGAGCCAGAACTGCCTCTTGCTGAGGTACATGATTTAAAGGCATCCTCTCTTCACTGACACAAGTTTATCACAGGGTGGGAGCAGGATGACATTCCAGACTTAGTGGTATAGAGGGGGTGGCAGCACTAGTGAAGTCCAGATCAATGAAATGAGCCAGGCTCCACCTGCCCCACCTCTGCCCAGACTGTACAGCCAGCCAGCTCGGTCCTACTGTTGCTCCCAACACCTCCTCCTCTCATCCCACCTCTTCTCCTACAACCACCTCCCCATGGAGGGGCACCCTGGCAGAGGCAGCTCTGGTGCCATGTGTGTCTGTCGCTTGTTGCACTGGGTGTTGGGACTGTGAATCTAAAACCAAACTCCTGCCTTCATCCCCACCCTGGATCCTACCGTGCTCCTCACCCGCAGTAAGAGTGGCAGTATTGGGGCATCTTGCTTTTTGTGACATTACTTATGGAACAAGGGAGAAACCCCAGCACTGCCCCACACTTTGGGCATGCACCCCTGGCCCCATGCTCCCAGGGGCCCTGCTGGAAGGCACATTTCCCTAGTCCTCCTGCACGTTGCTCTTCTAGCCCTGCTTGGGAGGGGAGGAAGGAAGGTGGGGAGATCTGATATTGGCTCTTCCTACTCTGCAGCTTAGAAATATAAGAGCTGTGAAAGTAATCAGTTGGTGAAATTTCCCTCTGTAGGAGTCACAGCCAGTGAAATAGGCATTAGAAAAAGATGAATGTGGCAGGTCTGATTAATCCAGGTGCTTTTCCTGAATAACGATAATTGGGGTTTAGCGTGGCTATACATATAAAATCAAATTTAATCAGCAAATGGACTGCCTCCAAACTTACTGCCAACCCACCCTCACATTTATCTAGGACTACTGCTATAATTTCATTGAAATTGAAGTTTTCACCCTGAAAATTTATTCTTTCACCTTTGATGGCATTTTAATCCTTTCCTTTGCGAAATACAAATTCAGCCTTTCTAAGAAGGGGAGCTGCATGTTCCCGTGCCTGGTCCTGTCAAGAGGCATGAAGGATCAGTGAACTTTACCTCACCTTTGGCCATAGGACTCTGTTAATTCACAGCTTAGAAGGCGAAAACAGCAGGGCAATGCACTGAGTGTCAGCTGGAGCTGCCAGCAGGAAAATTTACCTGAATATTCAAACCAGAGGAAAAGGCTACATCAGCTCAAGGAGCAGCCCTGCTAGCTGCTAATTGTGGTTGGCCTTTATCTCCAGTGGCTTTCTCAGTTACAGAAAATGTAATATGGCTCGTTAATACTGTAGCACACAGCCACAAGTGTAATTACACTAATTACTTCTCTCAGCTATCCCAATCATAAGCGTCTAAGCACCATCCCTTTGGATAGTCAGAGGACCTGAAGAGGACACTTGAAATGCATCCTGCTCTTATGATGACATGGAAGAGCATCAGATATTCTCCAAGTGGTTATGAGGCAACTCCAAGGCATTTAGTATTACCTTGTTATTTACCTGATGTTGTGTGGCTTAAAAAGCAGCCTTCTGCCTCACAACACCAGTGCAACCCAAACTGTGCCCCAAAAGAGGGATAAACCCAGCAAACCAGAGCTCAAACCTCCCTTGCCAGCAGTTGGTAGCTGTGGTTTGACTCCAGCTCCCAGACCTACTCAACAATCCCTGGCATCCCAACGTGCCTGGCTTGGCTCTGCTCACAGACAACAGATAGAGCTTCTGACCTGCAGCCAAGCTATTGCCTGGATTGCTTGGCTGTAACCATCAGTAATGAGGTTCTGAACTCTTTGAATTGTTGCCTGCAGAGGCTTATACATGCACATATATGTGTATATATACATACACATGCTTTGACATGTACAAACTGCTTCTTTCAGCTTCAATGAAAATATTATTGAAGCCTGTGGCTAAGTGACAGGGAAGGACCTGGATGCATTAGGGAAAATGAATAAGAAGAATGGCTGTTTGCCTCATCATTTCCACCAGAAAACAGGACCAGTGCCTGCACAATCCTGGAAAGAGGGAGCAATGCTCCTGGCTTGTAAATCAGGGGCTGCATTACAAGGGAATTAATGGAGTTTGGTCATTCCTACAGATGTGGTGTTACTGAGGGACAAGAAAATAAGCTGTGTGTATGTACAGACACTGAATTTCAGTGCAGCCCAGTCATTTGAGCTCAGCCTTCTTTATCTTACGACCAGCCTTGGAGTGGCATCCCTCCTCTGTGGGCTCTGCTGCCTGTGAGGGCTTGGCACAAATACTTAACAAGCCAAGAGCTGGCTCCAAAAGGATGAAAAAAAGTGGGAAAGCAGCCACTACCCCAGAGGGACAAGATACAGATGCTGGGGGTCATCAGTCATGGTGGTGCAGGGCACACGTTCTTATTGACCCGGATCCAAGCCAGATGCTTCTTTTTTTCCTTCTCTTTCTTGTTGCCCTCTTAAATAGGCTCTTCTTGTCTGGTTCTGGGGTGAGCACAGCCACAGGGAGAAAGAAGAGAAATACATGCCCTGCCAGTTCCTGAGCATTTTCCAGTGATCAGCTTCTGATATTGGCTGATCTTCAGCCATTCCCCAGCAGAGGTGAGGAATATGATGTGAAGTACAAGACTGACAGCAGGACAATTCCTGTTCTTAGTCCTTTTGTGCATCCCCTAGGACTAGCCACTCACTTGAGGGATTCCTAGGACCTCTGGACCAAAGTATGACTGCCACTCTAGAGCCACATCTCCTCTCACAGATCTCTGCATAACCTTTATAGTCTTTTGCCTTTTACAATATTTTCCAGCTTTGTGTTTTGTCAAACTTTGTCTGCTGCTAGCTGCAGGGCAGGGATGATTCTCCACTCTCTTGCTCCTTTTCACTGGAGTAAGTTGCTGATCTAATGTGTCCGTGTTCATTGCTGGCCATCCAAGACCTCTTTCTGTATTTCACAAGTCACTCTGAACTAATTTGTCTTGGCATTTATAATGAAAAAAGAACCATTATTTACTTCCAGAATTTCAACTACTCAAATGATATTTTTATTAAGAGAATCACTTTCAAATATCACCATAGGTGAAATATAATATGCTGATATTGTCCCCTTACTTCCAACTTGTGAAGAGCCTAAGAGATAGTGTTATTACACTGCTCTTTAAGAGCACAGACCAGTGGTCCTGGGCCTGCTCCTCCCCTCTGCCCAACCTGCAGTGGCTGGTACAAGGGATGATGGAGCACATCCCACTCTGTCTCACTTTGAAGCTGCCTATGCAAAGCACACGGATAGGGCTGCTGGAATCACATTACATGTGACAGACTACAGATTATACTTGTAAATGTTTGCAGAGTGGAAGAGTTAATGGAAACAGACAGATGCTTCCATGGATTAAATCTGGTTTTGCCCTGCAATGTGGGAACAGTTCTGCAGCAGGTACACCCCATGGTGACTGTTCACTAGTACAGTGACACATACTGATGTGGCATAGCTCTGCCACTGCTTTGGCACAAAAAAAACTTGGTCCAAGCTAGGCTTTCTACTCTTAATCAGAAATAGTATCACTTCTGCCCAAACAGGATATAAAATTCCAACCTACATAAGGTGAAACAAACCCCAAGGTGTTCTTCAAGCTCACTGGACATTAATTGTATCAAGTACCAGCTGAACACTTTCCTAGGGCTTACAATGTTCATAGAGCTACACTGCACCCATCCTGCACAAATCTCACACCCATCCCTCACCAATCCTGCACGTATCCTACACCAATCCAGCACCCATCGTGCAGCAGTTGTGCAGCAATCTGGCCCCCATCATGCACCCATCATGCACACATCCTGCACCCATCCAGCACCCACTGACTCAGCCCCACATGGACTCAGGACCCATGGAAAACTGCAGGATTGGACCCGGAAGAGTGCAGGACTAGACACAGAAGAGAGCAGGACTAGTCCAAGAAGAGTTCAAGATTGGACCAGGAAAAGTGCAGGATTGGACCCTGGAAGAGAGCAGGATTAGACTCAGCACCACATGGACTTGGCACCACTGGGCCGAGAAACACGTGGACCCAGCACCCAGAGACTCAGAACCACTGGACTCAGCACCCACGGACACAGCACCTCTGGGCTCAGCACCCACAGACTCTTCACCCATAGGCTCAGCCCCACTGGATGTAGCACCATCCGGAGTCAGGACCACACAGACTCGGAGCCCATGGACTCAGCACCACTGGAAGAGTGCAGGATTGGACCCTGGAAGGGAGCAGGATTAGTCCCGGAAGTGTTCAGGATTGGACCCAGAAAAGACCAGGATGGACCTTAAAGGCAGAGTAGGATTGGACTCAGGAAGAGAGCAGGATTGAACCTGGAAAAATGCAGGATTGGACCCAGGAAAAGATAAGGATTGCATGCTTAGGGAGAGCAGGATTTGACCCGGAAGAGTACAGGATTGGAGCCAGAAAAGTACATGATTGGACCCTGGAAGAGAGCAGGATTTGTCCCAGAGGAGTTCAGGATTGAACCCCAAAAAAATGCAGGCTTGGACCCTGGAAGAGTGCATGATTGGACCCTTAAGGACTGTGGGATTGGACCCTTGAGGAGTGTGGGACGAGACCCGTAAAGTGCAGGATTAGACCCTGGAAGAGAGCAGAATTGGACCCAGGAAGAGCCCATGATTAGACCTGGAAAAGATCAGGGTTGGACCCTTAAGGAGTGTGGGATTGGACCCTGAAAGGGACCAGGACTGGACCCTGGAAGAGCCCATGATTAGACCTGGAAAAATTGCAGGATTGGACCCTTAAGGAGTGCGGGATTGGCCCTGGAAGAGAGCAGGATTAGTCCAAGAAGAGTTGAGGATTGGACCTGAAAAATTGCAGGATTGGACCCTGTAGGAGAGCAGGATTGGACCTGAAAAATCCTTTTATTTGGGTGTTATGATAGATATGCTAATTAGAAAGACCTATAATGTGAAACCAGATCTTTCTGGGGCATTTGATGTAGGCATTGGCAGGTGCATTGGGGTGCATTTGCGGGTGCACTTCAGTGCACCTGACCTGGACGTGTGCACCAAGGATCCTTAAAATAAACACCAAAGTAAAGTCCTTTTCCCCCTTCTAACCGTGTCCGACTCTTGAATTTAACACCAGGAAAAGGCATCAGTGCAGGTCTGGATTCAGGACCTGGGAGAAGATTGCTTCATGCAATTGATTATAAAACTGTATATTGCTTTCAGCTGGCAATTGTTCAATGTTGGTATAACAGAGATTCAGGAGTTTAAGATGGTACTAATGTTAAGGCCTTTTCAGCAGCACCTGTTACTTCAATTAGGACTAGACGTGAAATAAGCATTGCCTGTTTTTGAGCATTTGCTATATTATTGTCACCAGATAAAAGGTCTAATGTTAGGTAATTGTTGTCAAAATCCAGAAAATTATCTGGAGTTTGCCACAGAAGTTGCAATAAATCAGATAAAATTAGCATCCATTGTTGTTTCCACAACACAAATTCACCAGTAGTGAGAAGGGATTGCATTAGAGTAGTTAAATCATGAGGAAGTAACAGCTGCATTGAAAAGGAAGCATGCAGCAGGCACCTATCAGCCATCCTGCAGCCAGGTTCTGCTGCTGGTTCTGGTGGTGCTGATGTTGGGGATGCAGGGGGGAGTTGAGGCTGGAGTATGAATATCTGCAAAGGAAGAGCATGGCTGTGGGAAATGGAGCTGCTTGGGAGCATGGATGGTAAGCTGAGGTGGTGTCTGCTCTGATTTTTCTTGTACTTGGAAAAGCTGCTTTTGTTTGAGGCTTAATCTCTTGTTGAGAGGTGCTGAGGAGCAGCAGAGGGTTTGTATTTAGGCAAAGCAAGTGAGAAAGCAAACCTCCTCAAACTTGGGGAGAGAGCTGTGCTAGTGCAAGACCTGGCAGTTTAAGGAGCTTTCAGTAGAGTTGCTTCACTTGATGCCGCGGGAGTGAAATGTTGACCTGAGTTTGAAACAAGTACCAGGAGAGACTTTTCCAGTGTAAAGTGCAGCGCTGAGCCTGGTGGTAGGTGGTTAATGTGTTCTGTGTCCTGGCACAATCTCACTTCTGTTGAGCATTTATATCGGGAAGAGGGGGATGAGTGGCAGAGCTGGGTACTGTGCCTGACCCAGGCTGAGGGATAGAAGGGAAAGGGCTGTGGGATCCGGCTTTTGCATTTATAACAAATTTGCTTTTTTGTGTTTTACCTGTCTGCTGCTTTTTGGCAACAGAGAGATAGAACACATGCATGCATGTTTCAGCTTAATAAAATCTGCGGCTTTACTGCTGCCTAAGGATTTGTGATAATGTTACTTGTTACCTCGAGTCAGATGAGTGGCCTTGCAATGCTTCCTGTCTGTCTGGTGAGGCTGTGGCTGGCAGGGACAGCCCAGGGAGGACTGCGGTATTGCTGGGGACCACAGGCCTTGTGGTGCACGATGCTGATGTGTCCCAGCATCCAGAGAAACCCCACATCTCCAGGGAAGAACTGAGCCTGCCAGGAGGCATCTTACTCTCAGCACAGCAGCCTCGAGCAAGGAGAGTAGTGCCGGTGGTGGAGCTGGTCCGAGACTCCCCAGAAACCATTAAATGCAGCTGAAATGTGACTTGATACTTAGAGCTCAGACCACAGGTTCTCAGAACCACTTTGCAGAGTCTTTTGTTTATTAATGGCTGGAGATGCTGCATACCTCTTCTTATATATTTTTCCTTTCTTTTTTTTTTCCCCCTTTATATATAAAATCCCTGCCTTCCCGGATGAATGATGGGATGCCTGTGATTACAGCAAGAATCATGCTCCCTGGCAAAGGCATACTTGTGACCTGGAGGTGTAGAGGCACCTATCATACTCTGAAGGCCACAAAAACTTCTCAATATCACAAAAAGCTGTCAGTGGAGAGGCAAGCTCTTGTGATATGGTCCCTTCCCTGCTAGGAATCAGGCTGAGCTAAAATCACCCTGAAAATTAATCTCTAAAGTTCACTTAAATTAAATAATTATCTGTGTTAAATTAGAACACTTGAAACAGTATAGCACTATAATTTTCCCTCAACTTGAGAATAAATATTCATCTTTCCAAGATCTACAGAACACTTCTCCAAAGGTGTTATCCCCTTATTTTATCTTCAACTGCTGCAAAACATAGACTTTTACTTCCTGCTATATATAAAAAAAAGGCATATCTTATTAAGCAAAACCCACAAGCTAAATACTTTTTTTTTGTATTTTTCAAATCTGAAACAAATTTCTCCTGGCTTCAAGGATCTTCCCCAGGACTCATTTAATTGTAAACCTGGACTTGTACAACCCTTATTAATTCAACAGTGTTAAAGGACATGTTATTTGATTATATGAGTTTGCTCTTCAGTAGCACAACACTTAGCCATTATACAAATAGACAGAGATAAGTTATAATTACTTCAGGAATGTTCTGAAGATCACTTGTAATTGGCAACAGCAACAAAAAACCCTCCCTAATTCATTTAATTAGCCAAGTGATGGGTATTATGACTTGTAAAACCTATCTAAGCTTATTGATAAGGAATAATTATTAAAAGCAGCTTCTGTTTAATGAAGGAACAGCAGCAGATACTTTATAAACAGTGTTAGATCTGCATGTCTCTGATTAGGGTGGGCGTTGTCATTTTTGCTCTCTTTTGTTCTGCTGTAGTGCTTTAAAGGGTCTGCAGCCGGGCAATAAAGGTAGTCCTGGGCTTCTGCAAAGATTATGGGCTGTTCATGACAAATTAGCTGAAGATCAGGTCCAAAAGTGCTGTTTTCAGTCCTGTGCCGTAATAACACCTACGTGCTGAAAGGATAAATTAATGTATGAATGCCCCCAGAAGAGAGTTACTTCAAAATGCCAGGTATGATGACCTGAGCGTTCCCATTTCAGGTTATTGAAGGATATTATCATTTGCACAAGGTCTGGAAATTAGTCTCACACTGTGCTTTTAATGACAAGGGAATATCATGATTTGGAAATCTAAGCAACTCATCAGGAGGTTGGGCTCTTAAATGACGTTTAAATTGAATGGCGGGTAAGATGTTCTCCAGAGCATCCTCTATCAGCTTTTTTTTAAGTTTTGCCAATCTCAGGGTAAAAACTATAATTAATTTCTCCTTTTCAAACATTTAAATTATAATTAAAGACAACATACATAATAAGAAAGTTTTCTCTTGATATTACATGCAATATTGGAGGCAATTATTATAATTTTAGCTTGTGGTTTTTATCATTTAGAATGTTAATCTCCCTGTTACTCTGAGAGATTGAGGAAAAAAAATGGAAAAAAATTTGTAATTGGTTTTTCCAAATAAAAGTGCTTTTGAGCACAACTTGAAGGTGGCATGCATCTAATTTTGATGAACGTATTTAATAGGCAATGACTACAAAATAAACTTCGTTCTTGTTCTCAAGAGGTTTTCTCCCTTTAAGAAGTACTTTTGCTAATTAAACAAAGGTGAAAGAATATCATACACAAAATAGCATTTTCTCATTAACTGGGTATTGTACAGATTCATCTGGATACAGCTTTGCTGAATTTTAGCCTTGATCAGAGAATCACAGAATATGCTTAGTTGGAAGGGACCCACAAGGGTCACCAAGTCCAACTCCTGGCCCTGCATAGCACCACCCTCAAGAGTTGCACCACGCTGCCCACTGTGCCAGGTTTTGCTCCTGTGCTCATAAAGAAAATTATAAAAGCACAGGACAATCACAACCCATCCTTGGAGAAACAGCTTATTTCTCCATTGTCTCACATACATTATCGTTCACAACCCAGGAAGCCTATCAATAACCACGAACAAATACCATATGTTGTTTTATTCTAGCATGTAATAATATTCAGCTTTTCCCCTTTTCAATGTAAACACATCGTTGTCAGGAGAAACACTATTGCAGTGTTTGTGGTGCAAATGCCCGCCCTGACCTGGGTTGTGGAAGGAAGCTACACGCTTGCAGAGCTGAAAATCACAATTCAGAGATCTTTTTTAAGTCCTTCACAGGCAGAAAATGTAATGCTTCTCCAGACAAAGGCAGATGTATTTACTGCACCACACCGGCTCCATCACAAGCAGCAAGGACTTAAATCTTCACAGATACCTGGGTTTTGCAAAGTCTCCCAGGACATGAACCTGAACCAAAAGGATGGATGTCAAGCTCTGATGGAAAGACATGAGGGATAACACTTAGGAAGAGAAAAATGACTTGAAAAGAGAACACTGAAATATTATCTTGACCACAAGAGAACAACTTGCAATTCAAGCCCAATTACTTCTTCCAGCACTTAAGGTGAAATTGTTTTGGCAGTGCACAATGCTGAGAAGCTGATTGACATGATCTAGCATTTCATGGACATAACCTGGCCCAAGTTTTTTTTTTTGTTTTTTTTTTTTTTAAAGCAAGTACCTATAAATCTACACAAATACACTTAGTTCTATTTCATCCTATCCAAAAAATCCTGTTACTGGAGAAGGAAAGAAGGAGCATAGGAGTTCAAAGCTACCTGAAAAAAAATCCTGCCTCAACTCTACTGCGATTTGTGCAAAATAAACAGGTTTTCCTAGATTTCAGTGCTGAGCATGTACTTGGAGAACCACTTATTTGAGGTCCTTGGCCAGTAGCTGAGTGACAATCAGCTTTGATTGTTAACCTGCCACTGCCACACCAAAACTGAGGCTGTGACAGCAAACCCCAGTCCATGCTGTAAGTTGTTGAAAGAGATTTTCTGCAGGATTTTGGGCCCTTTTGGCTGATGTCAGTCAAGCTGCTTCAGGTTTATGTCCCACAGTGACTGAATTATTTCTGCAACAGGCTGCAAGGCTTAATCAAGGCAGCAGAGATTAGCTGTGCCACAAAGCTAATTCCCCCCAGACTTTCTCCACTAATGGAGGAGCTCCCAGCTCAGATTTTGCAGCATGGGTCATATGAGCAGCCTGGTCATGGCCACCACCCTTGAAAGGCTCAGAAATATCAGGATGTAAAGTTTGAGCCTATCTCTATTTTAAACCCCACAGGAATTCTTCTTACCTGACTTTCCTCTGGTTTTGCTGCAGTTAGAGTGGCCCATGGTTCAGTGCCACCCTGCTGCCCATGGGAATGAAAGATCCTCCAGAGGAAGGAAATACAGCATGGGCAAGTTAGCAAGCAGATTATGCCTTCACTGTGGGAGCATGGAACTGCCACCTCTCAGCCCCAGGTCAGTAAAGGATGTCTCTCCTCAAATGCTGAAAATCCATGTTTCCCTAAAAACCAAATTGCAATTTTGCCTTCTAACCTGCTGAAATAAACACGGAGCTTCAGGGTCCTTCTCACTTCCTCCAGCTCCCAGGGTCACACATCCCACTCTTCACTTAGACTTTATTTAGCACATCGTCTGGCATCCATTCCTCCAAAAACAGAAGGGGACATGTTTCAGATCACCACTCTCCCTTTCACAGAGAGGTAGAATGGCTTGGGTTGGAAGGGATTTGAAACATCATCCAGTTCCAAGCCCCCTGCCATGGGCCAGGACATCTTCCACTACACCAGGCTGCTCCAAGCCCCATCCAACTTGGCTTTGGACACTGCCACGGATGGAGCATCCACAGTTTCTCTGGGCAACCTGTGCCAACACCTTACCACCCTCACCAACTTCCCCCCACTTTAGGGCACAGTCCCTCTCCATAGCATCCTTGAGTGCCTAGTCTTTCCCTGAACAGAGCTTTCCATGTCCACTTCCATGCACAACATTTATGAAGCATCCTGGCTTATCTGTCAGAGAAATAACATTTGATGCAGTGCCACTGAATGGAGTGATTTGTCAAGGTAACTGCAATGGGAGGACAGAGCAGTGCTGGGAGCTAATGTATTACTGTCCTGATAGATTCATGTTCTTAAATTGATGGCTGACTTTGCTGGACCTCTCAGTGAAAAAACTGCCTGGGCCATTGAAAATGCCATGTTAAAAATATTAGTATTTATCACTTACAGGGTGCTTTATAGCCTTGGATCTATTTACAAAAATTAACCAACAGATCTCCTCCAGTTTCTGTGGTGACAACTCCGCATAACTAACATTACTCACATCTTACAGAAGGGGAAATATGAAGGCCTCATAAACTGGCTGAGTACACACAGATCTGACTAAACACTCCAAGAGTAACAGGAAAAGTGCACATGAGGCATAAACCTCTAAACATCAAACTACAATGAAAAGATTGGTCAGAAACTACATTAAATTCTGTTTTCTCCCAAAGGAATGTGGAAATATGCCCTTTGTTTCTAGAGATGTGATTCCATACTTCTAAATTGGGAACAAGCGTAGGAAATCTGAATTGTTGGTGTTTACCTGGTGTCACAATCCAAATCCTATTTCAGATGTGCCATTGACCTTTTTGCTTATTAGTACCATATATCACAGCAATTCAGTGAAAAAAAACAGTGCAGTATCTGGAAATTATTTAAAGTTCATTTATTTTGTAACTTTTGTGTCAGTCCTAGAACTTCACAGCAGACAATCCCTTCCTTCAGAGATATCCTCACCAGTACCACATTTGCAAGTAGCAAGCCTGTTTTGAGAATAGATTATAAACAAGCATCCTGGCAAAGCCCAACCTCCCTTGACTCCCTTGAAAGTGACTCTTTCTAAGCAGAAAAATGGAAAATGAGTCTTCCTTATAGGCTATCAAAGCACTGGCAGCACTGCAGAGCTGTTGGTACAAGTTCCTCTTCAGCACCTGATTTCAAAACTGAGTTGTGCTCCAGGGAACTCCCACACACCAGTACAAGTGCTGTTTGTATTACTCAGGAAAATAATGAGGTAATTTCTCCTTCACCTTGTCCTTCCAGCTGTCATTGCCTGCAGAGGCCATTCTCCTCTGTGGTGTTCCTGGCTGTTCACAGGTGCTTGCAGAAGAGCTCTGGGAGCTGACATTATCTCTGCCTGGCACTTCCCTCTGCTGTTTTCCCTTTTCAAAATGCCGTAGTCCTATTAATGGCGAGGAATTGAAAGCAGACAAAGGGGACATTGTACTACAGCCTAAGTGGTCTCCAAAATGGGAACTAAACACCTGAAATTCCATGTGTGCTTTTGATAAACCCTGGGTGCCCCAAATGAAAATAAGCGACACAGTATTTTTGACATTTGCAAAGCAAACTACTGAATGGCCCAGCCTTCCTTATCTTTAATGTTAATACTGACTTCCCTTAATCCCCACTCTTGAAAAATGCATCAGGCATATGTCTCTGTTTGCAGAGGACAAAACCCAAACCAGTCAGCCCAGAATAGCTTTGATCTTATTTATTGAAGTTGACTTTGTGAAATATGTTCCTTTTAAAACTCGGTTATTAGAAGTTCAGAATAATGAGACCATTAAAATAACTTAGCACAGACTGGGATCAATTAAAATAAATGGGTAGGAATAAGGACTTTAAGAACAAGTTGCTTCATCAGGGAATTCAGCACTCAGCTGTGTCTACCTTGGCTTCAGTCTTTGCCACATGTATATTCATAGTGCCTTGATTCAGAGTTATACACAGCTGAATGTCTTGGTTATTGGATCAACTCAAATGTACTTTTTTTTTTTTTTCAAGATAGAAAGACTGCTTTTTCAAAACAGAGTGTGTGCCAGTTCACTATCAATGAATCTTTAGTGGTCTCTTTTCTTTTTTAGGCCAGATGGAATTGCTGTACCAGATCTCTGTGTATATAAACCTACGCTTTAGTTTGTTTTGATCCAGTAAATCAGGTATTTAAGGATAGACTATAAACAGGGCTGAATGCCTTTCTGTGGGATTTGGGGAATTTAACCTCCCTTTGTTAAAAATTGTAACCAAAGTCCTGAACTGAATAGGGATGAACAAGCTTAACTGGAGTTTTTAGCTCACCAGATGTGTTGCTTTCTTCTCAAACTAGAGCTAAATCTATAGAAGGGGAGACATTGCTGAATATACCTTGCACAAAGAGAATTTTTTCTGATGAAATATAAGCCTAGATTGGAAACCACTTATCAGCATGAAGAAGGAATCCAGAAAAAAAAAATACAGAAGGAAAAGAAAAAAAACTTGTAATAGGTGCACAGTCTCTCTTGTGGCTTGAAAGTAGGTAGAAGTTCTTTCTTTTCTGTTTACATTATAAATAGTAGAAAAACTTTGCAGGAGTTCTTCAACAGCTGAATATTTCCATATCTCAGACCCAGCATCTTTCCATTTCAGAAAAAAAAAAAAAAAAATTGGATTAATGCACATATGGGCATTCAGGAGAGCCCAGTGAGACTTGAGCTTAGTCACTGACTTTCAGTACAAGGAGTCAAACAACCAGACCCAGTTATTTTGCCCATTTCTTGTGACCCTTTTGTTTGTTATTTGGTATAATCCTACTGTCCCATGACTGCCTTTCTGTGCCATGAAGAAATGTTCCAGCCCAGGCTGGATGGGGCTTCGAGCAACCTGGTCTAGTGGAAGCTGTCCCTGCCTTTCCTGTGCATTTTTAAGAAGATACATTTGTTTTAAGTGTACTTCAGCTTGATTTTACAAAGCCATTGCTTTCCACTAGTCTCCAGTTGTCCATCTACACCAGGCTTTGTTGAAAGGGCTTCCAACCTTATTATCAGAGTGTTTTCAGTAACTGCCTAAGTATGAATGTCATCTGAGCAGGAACTTTGCATCACGAGAAATTGCATCTCAATAAAAAGCTTTCAGCAATTTGCAGCTCTCCAAGGCACAGAGTTATTAATGTATTAGAGCATGCTAGTTAAGCAAGGTAATTAATATATCTCTGAGCATTAGGTATGCATGGCCAACTCTGATAGCTGTCAGCAAAACATAATCTAGGTAATTTCTAGCACATAAATTGAATGCACTTTTGAAAAACAATTTCTAATTATGAAGACTAATTAATTTTGGGGAAAAGCTTGCTTTTGTTTAATTTGAACAATAAATTTAATTATGATAACAAACACCCAGTGGACAAACCTTTCTGAAGAACATTATCTCTGTCCACAAATAATCAGTTTTCTTTTATTTAAAACCTGATCCTGTTATGTTACCAAGAAAAAAAATAACTGCTTTTTGCAAACACCAACATGATTTCCTGTGTCATATTTAGGGATACATCTGGTATTAAACTCACTTGCAATGGTGCCAACTGCATACACAGTGAGGTATCACAACCTGCCTGATGCTCAAAAGTGTGAGAGATTCAGTACCACAGGCAAGTGATAAAAACCAAGTGGTTGAAATAGAAGTTATTTTTTTTATTATCAGCTTCCAGCAGCCTGGGTAGTGCATAGAAAGCAGTGGAACAAGACCAAGGGAAAAAACTGAGCTGTGCCAAAATGCCTTTTTTTCTCCTCAGGACAGCAGTCACCCTTAAAAACTGGCAAGGTGGGAACCAAACCCTGTCGTTTTTTCCTCCCCCTTGCATTCAGTAACACTCTGTTCATCCTCTCATGGCTGGAACACAGCAGGTATTTTGGCGGTCCCAGTGCCAGCCCCTTGAGTAGAAGTTGCTGGTGAGCCCTTTCCAAATAAAGCTGAGTCTGTAACAGTCAGACTCTCGGCTCTCCCAGTACTTCCCTGTGTTTTCCCTGTGTTCTCCTCTCCCCTGAGCAATAGGTGTGGACTCTGGAGTGGGAGACTTAGTCCTTCACCACAACACAGCAGATATTCTACTGAGAGTAGAGGGCGTAGGGAGGAGTGAGCACTGATACAAAAGGCTGATGGAAAAAACCTGCTTCCGTGGTTGGGAACAAGCTGTGCACCCTTTGGCAAAGGAGGAGAAACCCTGGATCTGCACAGGCATGCACCTGATGTCCAGGGAAAGCAGCACTGCCCCCTGCAAGGGTCACCCTCCTCTCCTGCAGCTGTCGTCGATACAGGGCTGTGCCATGCAGGACCACGGCCACCACTGGGGAGGGACCAGGCTCTCCTGTGCTTCCCGGCACTCCTCAAGCACGGGCAGGTGACAGTGATGTCACACTGCCACTGACCAGCTGGGAGTGCTGGTCAGAAATACAGATCCTACTAGCCAGGTGATTTTTGCTCCCTCTTTTCTCCTGCCTGCAAGCTGCTCACCACACAGCAGTTACACTGTGATGACCACGAGGCAGTTTTCAAAATAAAATATCCTGCTTTGCCCACGGCAGAGAGTTGTTTTTATTGACTCTGAAATGTTACACTCCTCCCTCGTTTGTTCTCATGGGATTTGAGATTAGAAAGTGAAGTTAAAGCAGCCAGTTAAAATTGCTGAGATCTGGAAAGGGAACAGCGCAAGAAGCACGGATTCCCCTGAAGAAGGACAACAAGCCTTTGAAGTCTTTTTCCTTTGCTCAGCCATCTGACTTGTGTGCAATTCATGGCCCCTGGGGTTAAGATTTGCATCCCAAAAGAAAAACTTGAAAAGCAGCTGGTTTGAGGCACTCATGCTTAGAATCCAGAGACTTCACAGGCTTCATGGAGCGCTGCATCACATTTCTCCGAGGCCTCTGTAACCTTGGTGCTAAGGAGTTACTCCTGTCACAAACCCTTCATGCAGCGCTGAGTCAGGTGAAACATCAGCAGGGATGTGGCAAACCTGCTTACTCTTATTTTTCTTCATGATCATTGCTTTCCCTTGCTGAGTACCTGGCTTATCAGGGCAAGTTCTTCACGAAGGAGTGCTTCAGCAATGAGACATGCACTCAGATGCACTCAGATGACATAGGAGAAGCCACAAAACTATTAAAATAAAATAAAGGGAAAGAGAACGGGGAACTTGATATGCCTGAATTTCTGCTAAAGACAGCTTGGAAGCACATAGGGCCTTTAAAAGACTTGAGATGAAATGCAATCTTGACTTTGAAGTACTGCATATGTGAGCTAGGGATCATCCTGATGGAAAGACTGATACATCCTCTGCCCTCCCTCAAAAACTTTCTTCTCATATTTATTGTTTTACCTCCTGCTGCATTAACCCCATCACAGCTGGAGCTTTCTGAGCGCTATTCCTAGGAGTGAACTCAAGAAGAATTGTCTGGTTTGCTGTTCTCATATTTAGTTACAGGGGTAAAGAAAGGACTGGATTTGGGTAGTGCTTTTTAGTTATTCCAGCTCTCAGCTGGTCTCAGGAAAGTCACCACAGAGGGTGGTGTGAAAATCTCCCAGAAACACCAGAGCCCCAGTCAAATAAGAAATTTAACAGCTGATCAAGCCAAGAAAACTTGTTTGGTAAAGAGGAGAATAGGATCAGTATGTGTCAAATCCAGCTGGGTAAGTCTGCTGATCTGTGGGGCTTCTGAAACCCTGACAAGTAAACCTGTGAGGGAAGGCTGGGCAATATAAGAGATAGCTGAGCAAAGACACTCATTGTGACAGAGTAGCCTCATTGTCAGACAAATCAGAGCATCAGTAACTGCAGCAGTAAGACAAATCTAACAGAAAACCATTTGGAAAAGACCGAGAGCAAATAGAAAAAGGAAAATTCTGCAAACGCTTGGCACAAAACATCATCATCCTGATACCACAAGTGAAGGCAACAGAAATGAGCAAAATTTCTGTCACTCTGCAGAATTCAGAGCCCTGCAGCTACCAGCTCTTCTCACGGGAGCAGGGAATCCCTGCAGAGGCACAAATAGCAGCATCTGGCTCTGGGTTGAATTCCCAAGGTCATTTTTAAGCAGAGCAAGAATTTAGCTGCTGCAGCGACTTGAAATGCTGTACAAAGCACCACGTTGGGCCGGCAGAAGCCCATGCATTGTGCCCACGCAGAGCTGTGCCAGGGAGGAGCAGTACAAGGGACAGAGGGTGCCACATTCAGGGAAGCCCTCCTGCTCTCTCCCCTCACTGGAGCACTATGACACTGCCAGTTCACAGCTCCAGCAGCACTGAATGGGCTGCAAGGAGCCTGTCCATCCAGGCACGTACCCAGGAATACACTGTGGGGGTGGAAGGAGATGAAGGATGAAGATTTTATCATTAGGACTGTAATTGCATTTAATCATTTCACATTATAACCGAGTAAATGGCTTTAAGGTCACTGCCCTACCGAGGATCTGCTGTACAGGGAGTGCTGAGACTTGACTGCTTTTGATGAAAAGTCCCTTCAGTTACAAGATTCTTGGAAAATGTCTGGTTTCAAGAAAGCGTTTTCTGATTGAAAGCACAGTGCAGGGCAATTCCAGCCAGCATTAACTGTGAGATCTCCTTTCTGTAGAGCATGGACCCAAGGCACAGGAGGTGATTTTCACCAGAGAGTCTACAGCAAAGCAAACGGCAGGAGGAGAATCCTGACTGCAGTGTTTGTTTCATGTGCACAGGGTGATTCTCATTAGTGACAAAGTCATTGTTTAACATAATCTTTATCTTCTCCTTGCAGAGAAAATTGGTAAATGGCCAAAGGTTTTGCTTCCCACCCATCCACTTGGTCCCAAAGCCACCTTAAATTTTTTCATTGGCTTTCCTGCTCAACTCTCCCACCACAGGATTTGTATGCTTCATAAAAATTAATGAATTAACTCTGCCAGCAGCTCTATGACAACAGAAATACTTCCCCCACACTACAGACTTGCACTGGATATCCACTATAGAGCATGGGAGTCTCATGGATTTCTAGGGTGCCTGATATTTTTATGCTCTGAGAGCAGTTCCAAGAAAATTCTGTTGAAGACACAAATAAGAAATACTGGGAATAAAGATGTGATTTTTCTCCATCCTATTAGTTAGACACCTAACAGAAGCTAAATTAGGCCTTTATTTGTTCTAACCTTCCTCTGCAGTCTCTAAAGAGAAGTGAAGCAACTTGTGTCCACCTGGCAGTGCAATACCCACCCTGGGTCTCCTTTCTGCATATACTTTCCTCGTAAGTGTGGAATGAGTTTTCTGAAATGGAATAATGAGCGTACTTCCAACAGATTTTGTGGTTCAGCTCCCTCTAGCTCAGCACTATTTTGTTGCTCTTACAGAGTCAACAGAGCTTCCAAATGGACAGGCTGCAGTGCAGAGTCCCTGTTATTGCTGTGGAGTACTTGTGTGCCTTTAGTTTTGATACTGCACAAGCCTACAATAAAATGTCAGTCTGTGCTCCAACACACTGGTAATTATGAAGGAGCTACTTATCTGTCTAATGAAAGAGTGATGAGGATAATAAGAAGATCTGGCCTGTGATACCATTCATTTATCACAAAGATGTTAATTAAATTTTGTTCAATCTTTGATGGTCTGGCTATTTGCAAAGGAAGGCACTCACTATTTCTGGCCATGAATGTAAGGTGTGGTCTCCAGCAAGGAGGCAAAAGTACTTTTTTCCTCAATAAGCATTTTTTTTAGCTCTGGATGTACATATGCCAAGCCATGGTTTGAAGAAGCACATGAGGGCAGCAAGTGCCTGTGTGACAGGAATCATTACCCAAGTTGCAAATGCAAGAAACTCAGCATGCAAAAGAAATGCATGGAACAGCCCCCACTTCTTCCCTGGAAACACAGACCCAAGGAGCCACTTGCAAAGCCTTAGATCTTGAGTGGCTGCAGCTGCCATCTGCAGACTGCTTTCAAAGTGTAATAAAATGCAATTTGAACAGGAGGTAAAGAATGTGATATGTGCTTTATAGCTAAATAATTAACAAAATGAATTGAGAAGACTGAAATATTCATAGCTTTAAATATTTATAAATTAATTTTTAAAGTCACTACGTAGTATTGAATTATCTTTAAAAGTCTGACTATCTAGGACCTCTCAGTTTCATTTCTGCTTGTTATTATAGCTATTAATGCTCAAAAAATGACAGGTACTTGGCAAGAGAGATGAAATGCAGCTTCCAAAACAGAAACAACAGCTAATGCTTCTGCACTAGTGTTGGGTCAGCTACTCTGCTGGTAGTCACTGGAGGAAACCCAGCTCCTGATCATCCTGAGTGGATGTGTCCAGACAAGCCACGCTGAGCTGTGCCAATAAATTCCCAAAAGCAACAATTCCTGGCCCTATTAGTGTCAGCAACAACCTGCTGCTGACTGTCAGATACCAGGGCAAGTAACAACCTCCCTGTGCCCGGGGTCCTCGCTGCACCACTCAGAGGGTGCTGTGCCTCAGTGAAAGGCATGAATGACCAATCAGAGTACATTGGCTGAAGCTGCATTTTACTTTTCCTTGTCCCCACAACAGTCTGCATATTGTAGCAGGAATTTCACCAGTCTTTATTTGTCCTAAGGTAAATTTAATATATTAATAATGAGGTTGGTGACATTCTAGTCTGGCAACACATTACCACACTGTAGGAGATCCCTGTCTGCTTTCCTACATCAATACCTGAAAACATCCACCCTGGAACACAGCCGGTTTGTTGGTCACACACAGTTCTCTCATGCTCACAAATGCCACAGACACCAGAGCACCTCAGGTTCCTCCTGTGTTGCCCCCTTGCAAAAATGATGCAGCAATGTCACAAGAACACTGATCCTTTTCAATACCTCTACATTATGTAGCTCCTTCATTTCCCTTTGATACTTATTTCTGATAAATACTCTGTATTCATGCAGCAGCAGGAGACCTTCACCCTTTGACAAGAGTCTGTTTTTGTTGACATTATCTCTAAATTATTCTCATTTGATGTGACTCAGATGGGCTAAAGAGGCTTACAGGTAGTGCTTAGAAGAACAACAGAAGTTGTCAGACTATTTTTTTAGATCACCTAAGTAAATCATTACATTTTTTAAAGAAAATGTATTTCAGTATTTGCAAGTGTGTGAATATCTGGAGCTTGTATCTTTCCAGAACAGCAAGAATGAAAGGTCAGTTTATGACTCACAGAAGAAATAGTTTAATCCAGAGCATTGCTTTAATCTTTTCTTTAATTTAGGACTATACCTCAAATAGAGTTGAATACCATAATAGAATGGATAATCACATATATGAACAGTTCCAAAATGGGACAAAATGGGACATAACCACTAAATAGGATAGTTTTATAAAGATACTTCTCAAACCAGAAGATCATTCTTCTGATCAGCCAATGTTGTTGCATCTGCTTCTGAGCAGTTCTGGTCCATCACAGCCCATGCCATGAGGAGATCAGCATTTAAGAGATGCAGCTCACCATCTATCTGGGGGTGTAGATTACCTGAACTTCTCTGCTTTTCACTCACACTTTCTGGCAATTTCCTGTCTTGACTTAATCTTTTAAAAAGACCTCATTTAAATAATGATCCTTGTCTAACAGTCGATTGCTTTCTCAAAGAGAGCTGATGTAAATCGAGTAGGTGGCTTGTCATCACATCATACAAACATCAGAGAGATGCAGCAAACTTCATCAGCTTGCAATTAGTATTTTCAAAGCAATATATATGGTTCATTTGCTAGTGCCACTGCTATTCCTACATAGTGAGGGTTTCTCTTCATGACTATAGATGTTACTCAAAAGAGTTATAAAACTTCTTCCTTTAGAATCACTCTATTTATGGGATTATTTATTACATGGGCAACTGAATCAATCAGAAAGAATTGGGAAGGCAAAACATACCCTTTTTCCAGTTCAGAAAGTGCCTGTGTATATAATACCATTCTCTCAGACACTCTGTACAAAATTATTGGTTTATTTTTTATAAGAATAATGACAGCCTTGCAGCTTGTTAGTGAGTAGCAAGGATTTGGTATTTGAAGTCTGACCTTTGAATGGGAAACAACAGCTGGAGGAGTTATTCCTTGTCTCTGAATAAATTACAGTAATCCTTAGAGCTAGGACTGAAGAGCCCCAAAGAGCCTTTCTGCAAAGTCTCCTCTTAAAGTTTCCACCACAGTGAACACCAGTGGAGTAATTGCCTGTAGTTATTCTCGTAATAACTGTTCATTACAACACAGTGGAACCAGAAACAGGTGGGCACTCGGGGGCAGACAGTCTGCAGAACAAGCTGTACTAGCAGAGAACCTGGGGAAGGCAGGGCACAGGCAGAGGCGCCTCCTGGTCCCAGCCAGCTCCCCAGCACCGACAGCCAGCACCCACTGGGACTCCCAGTATGAACCCCAGCAGGCTTCCTGCCTCTCTTACCCTCTGCCAAGGATGATTTCTTCCCAGATTATTACCAATGATGCAAGAAGTTGTCAGAGGGGACAGTTTAGATGCTGGGAGGATAATCCCCATCTATCTGCTTTAAAAGGGAAGCAAATAAAAACGCTCTCCTTAAATCACAGAGGCACGTGGGTTTATTTGGCTGGAAGGCACCGAGGCATTCACTCCTTGATCTGAAGGCAGCGAGAAAGGGCAGTAGTAACCTGGGGCAGGGGGAATAACAGCTACAATGAGCACGGATGACATTAAAAAATGCAGTGCCAGCATCCTGCCACTGAAAAACAAGCCAGCACTTTACATCCCCCTCTTTACTCTGTGCTAACATCTCACTGCTGCATGATCAGAAGCCAATGAAATAACAAATCCCAGTTGCTGCCACTGAAGAAAGAAAAAAATCATACTGAAATGAGATGCAGATGTTCAAGAGTTTAGGTAAATAACCATGGGAACAGAGCACCTGGGGAACTGCAAGTGGGAGCTGCATAACTTTATAAAGAAAGCCAATCTAGTTCAAACACAAGTTTAGTTTTGTTTTAAAGTTACAAATTGGAGAAAGGTATAAATAATTATAAGGTTTCTCCTGCCTTTGTTTTGCAGGTCAGACCACGCTGCAAAAATGGTTGAATCCTTTCTTTGGAATCAATGATAGAAACAACCCTTTTTACCATCTAGTCTGACCTTAGATTTCTTTGATAACAATGGTATTCTTGGTTGGGATGAAATGTTAGAGAAGTTCTAAGATGCTGATGTGTCAGAGATGCCTCAGAGGATGTGATCTCTGCCTCATCTGTGACTCTGCCCCTCTCAGAGGTGGGTCAGAGGCTGCTGGAGAGGCTGAAAATCACACACCTGCAGCCTTCCTGCAACAGACTTGGCCCTGGGGGAAGCAGTCTGCCCACACTCCTGGTGCTCAGTGAGAGCCAGGGCCCACGGGGTGCCTGGTGGGACCACGTGTTCCCTGGAATGAAAGGCTGCAAACACAGCACCCAGCAGGCAGCCACACTGCCTCACCCAGAACAGATCAGGGACACCTGAGGACACATAGAACTGGATTTGCACCACATCAAACCTTGTTTGACATTTTCACCTGTTCAAAATATTATGCATAAATCCCTGCCTTTTCCGTTACCTCATGCTGCATGAGTGCAGTGCTTCCTCTGGATGACAAGGAGATGATAAGGGAATGTCCTTCAAAACCAAGACACTGAAAGTGAGAAATTCAGATCAGAATATCCATTGAAGAATAGCCCCTCAAATCTTTCTCTTGGGAGAAGGAGAAATCATAGAGTTTCATCTTGGTGAGCACCTTTACAAATATATCTGGATTTCAGAAGTTTAAAAAGAGCCAATTTCTTGCAATTTTTCAGGACATGAAGATGAAGCTTTCAAACATCCCAGGACATTGCTAACACAAAGTTTTAGTCATGCTCTACAAAGTTTTGCATCCAATGTCCATTCTGCCCTGATGAAAAGCAGATACAATATTTATTTGCTTATGTAAGATTGTCTCCTCTAGGCACTGGGCCCAAGTACAACAATCATCTTCTATTGAGAAGATGGCTTTGAACCAAGCTATCTTGATGAAGTATTTCTCATTGCCTCGTTTACAGCTGTGCATCAGCCAAACAACCCAGCTACAAACAGAAACTCCAGCAGGAATTGCTGAAGTGCCCTGGTACTTTGGAATTGAGGTTTGGCAGAAGAATAAAAACTAGAGAGAGATCCTTTGTGCTGCTGTCTTTTGAGCTCTTTGACGAAAACTGAGGCTTACAGGGTAATTTCAAGCCAGCTAACACACATGAATAACTGTTGATAATGCAGACAAGTCAAATTAATCAAGCTAACTAATATTAGAAACAAAGACATCCATGGCCCTATGTCTACTCCAGCCACCTAGGCTGAATAAGTAACTCATGCCAGAGCTAGAAGAGAAATCAATATTATTGCTAGTTTTTTAATTTTAACTCTCACATTATAACAAAGTTCTTAGAATGAGATAGACAGGGATGTTTTCTAGGAGATTTTACAACATTAGTCATAGAATTTATTAAGAAGAAGCCTCCCATTTTTTTCAGGAACACTTCTGGCTTTAAAGTGAAACAAAATTCTTTTTAAAACCAATATTTTTTAATTTTTTTTTCTACCAGAATGGAAGTTTTCTCATATTTCTGTTCTTGTGGGCAGACACTCACAAAAGTTTGGATGTGGTTTTAGATTGTTGTGACTCTTTAACTGCACTGCTTGGCATATTCCTTGGAAACCTCATACTGCACGACCTGCTGAGACCCAAAAAGCACACCTGAATTGTGGAACTCAGGACTACGTTTCACCTCCCTATATTCTCCTGTCTGGCAAACATTCCCTGTGTCAGATGTGGAGCTCCATGGAAGGAAACCAGAGCCCACAGGCAGAACTCCACAGACCTGGCCAGGTACCTGATTTGGATTTGACAGAAGGCCAGTGCCTCGTCCCTGCAGAATAAAATCTTTTTGACAGCTCTGATCTAACCTGAAAGCGTTTGCAGCTCCCCACATCACACACCTCCTCCAGCGCTAAGCGTTCCTGAGAGGAGCCTGGAGAGCAGGGAGAAGGAGTGATTTGAGTGAGAATAAAGATGAAAGGCTAAGAGCAAGAACATGGAGAAGAAACCTTGTGTGGGTGCTGGAATCCAAAACACAGTCCCCTGCTCTCCCTTACCAGACCCTCTTTCCTGGTGTCTGGAAACAACCAGAGCAGCATCAGCTGGTGCCCTTTTCCCCTCCCCTGTGCTGGAGCAGCCCTGCCTGGCCACAGCAGGGTGGGGAGGAGGGTGTGGGCTGCTGCCCATCACCTTGCTCCACCAGAGCCCCTGTGGCTTGCTCAGCAGCAGGTGGCAGTGGCAGTGTCACCCGTGGTGAGAATGGATGTGGCTCACCAGGCGCCGCTGCCTGAGCTGACACAAACCTCGCTGAGTTTCTCTGAAGTGCAGAGAGGAGAATTTGCAAACTGCCTTGGGCCTCAAGGACACCAGTCCTCACTCAAAGGTCAAGAGCATCGAAAAGCAACCCGCTCCTGATGCAACCAGCTCGAAAAAGATGCAGAAAGGATTAAGCCACAATGCCTGGCAGTGACAGGCAGGGGAGGGGCAGGGTTGGGTGTTTGCTGAGATGTGGCAAATGCAAAATTGATTTTCTTCTTCATTTAACAGGTTTTTCACTCTCTTCCCCCCTTCTCCACCCCTCTGTGATTAAATTTAAAAACAACAATGACTTCAAGATGCAAACATACTTAAAATTTAGAGGAGAGGCATGAGGAGAGCAGTTTAAGAAAGGAAACAGGTACAAAAAGAGAAACTTCTGAATTAGGAAAGCTGCAGGGATGCAGAAATGGTATGAAAAGGAATTCCTTGAAGAAAAAGGAAGGAAATGGTCTTGGTTTCACTCCAGAAGATCTGAGCTCCTGATTCCTCTGAGAGAAGGATGACATGAACACCGCTGACAAGTCAGCAGGGACCATGCTCTTGGTTTACTTTAACTTTCACAGGCCTTTCTCATGTCAATTTTACTTCACATAGAGAGAACAATAATTAATTAAACATCTTCTGGAAGTGTAAAAATACGCCATAGATTTTTAATTTAATGAACTTTTCAACTGTCTTTTCACCTGTCAAAAATCTGGGAATATTCTGCAGTCTGTAATATTACCCTCATTTACTGCCCAGCAGGAGTGTTGGGGTGCATGGTGTGTGTACATGTGTGAAATAGGTTGGGAATATTCAAAATTGCAGCTATGAAAGTGTTTCTTCAAATATCACAGAGCACTTTCCAACTTTCCTGTCTAATTTAACATTAAGATCTGTTTGGACATGCAAATCAAAATGAGAATAAACAGGGTGAACTTAAGGTTTTAGTGTGTTTTTTCTTTGGGTTTTTTTGGGGGGGTTTTGTTGGATTTGGTTGTTTTTTATTACTTAGACTCACCATTAACTGATCAAAACACCTGGAAAACAGGAGAAGTTTGAAAGCCACATTCAGCAGCAAGCCTGCAAAACAAAAACATCTTTTTCCTTTGTATTCAACTATTGTACTACTGGGAAAAATATTTAAGCTTTCTTTAAATTCATATTTCAACTTTCTTACCTCCTTTACAGCAGTTTTGCAATCTCATCTCCGCCAAAGGTTTTGTTTGGAGTAGCTGGGGACATCCTCACTCTTGTGGCATACAAGCCCCTTTGCCTGTGCCATCAGTGCTGTTTTCTACACTTGGCATCCCTAGAAATGTTTGGTTTAATCCAGTACAGGTTTTTCCCAGCCACCCAAATGAGCCCAGAGCAGACAAGCTTTGTGGTGCTTATTAATCACCGAAATGCACGTGTACACTGTTAGTGCTAAGATGAAAATCTCACCTGTAAGGAAGGGAAGAAACAATGTAGAGGCAAAGGGAGATGATCTATGCTGTCATCCTGAGGGAACAACACACTGCAGGTCAGTTCTGGCTGCCCAGGGGTGCAGTGGTCCCTCAGACTGGAATTAACATAGATCTACCATCACTGTGTCCTCAGAAAATGATCATTTATTTTAAATTTTTCAAGCCAGACTAGAGTTCTCAGCTAGGTTTGGCTCTGCAACTCTTCTAAGAAATTAACATCTCAGCAAGGCTTTTCATGGGAACAGTAAAGCAGAGGTGATTATTAGAAAATCCCCAGTTACCAGGAATTTAGCACAGCACAGACTGGTTTTTAACACTGTATAAACCACAAACTGTCAAAACTCTCATTTCTTTTTTCAGCTTCAGTTCAGAAACAATGTTTCCAAAGGCTCCTGCACCGTATAAATCATGCATGAAAAATTACAGAAAACAGAGAGTGACTGGACACAGATTTGCCCCAGGGAGCCCCAGGACACTGCACCATGCCAGCCATGGCAGCCCTGGTGGCTCAGTCCCTTCCCACATCACAAGGATTTGAAATATCTGCAACCTGGAAATTGGAAAATGATACCATCAGCTACTTGTTAAACATGAAATGGTTCTACATTCTACTCACAGTGTCTTTTGTGAGAACCAAGGTAAGGTCAACTTCAAAGCCTTTCTTACCTTGTCAGACCTAGAACAGAATTATGTCAGTGAAAATCTCAATATGGCAAGATATAACTCATACAATGTATTCAGCCGAGTCTGGTTGGTGGGGATTATGAAGTTAATCATGTACTCCATCCCAATCCAGATAAAGATGAAGTTTCCTCTTGGTAGATGTATAGTCTGAACTGGAACTGTCCATTTCATAGGACTCGAGTGGACTAAGCTGCACTGGCTTTTCAAAGTTCTGTTTTAAGAAGTACTTCGTGTCACAAAGCTTCCTGAGGAAAAGTATTTTCCACATTGCATAAACTGTGTCAGTTCAGTCACAATGTTCAAACTATACCCTGTCCTCCAGCTTGAATTTCTGTACAAGGATCAACTCAGAGCTTATGCTTGGCTCTGCCTCAGGATCTGCCTTTGGGACTGCTCTGCCCATATGCTCCCTCCTCTTTTCCCTTGAGAGCAGGAGACACACAGCAGATAGCAACCTGCTCCAATGAGCCAGCAAAATCCAAATCCAGTAAGAAGGTAGGAGGTTTCTGGCAAAGAAGACCCACATCAAAGTACTCTCCAGTATTCCTCTGCCAAAAAGAATTTTGGTACCCTTCCTCTTGCTCTGTGATGATTTATTTCTGCAGCAAGGGGAGTTTTCCATGTGCTTATTAACTGTCTCCAGGAGGCTTTTGGCAAATTACATTGCCATCTTCCTCCCTGAATGCATCCCACTGAAATCTGTATTCCTGTCACCTGCCCCCACCTCTCTTGGTGGCAGCTACTCTGTTCAGCTCTTTTCCCACTCTGCATTCCCCTTAGACTAGCAATATCTGCATAATATCTTTGGGGGAAAAGAGCTTTTGAAATACAGCTTTTGTTTTAATGACAGAACAGCATATGCTGTCACTCCTCCAAGCATTTTCTGAGGGGTGATAATGCTCTCAACTTATTTAAGTACAGTGTTTTTCCACCAAGGCTCTTTGTGTAACAATGCTCCCACCTCATTCTCTTTTGGTTGCGATGGTTGCAAACAGGGCACATGGAAGCCAAAACGATACAGGCTGCAACTCAGACGAGAGTCAGGGATGGCAGCAGACCCAAAAAGCTAGACCCAAAAATAAACCAGGGGACTCCGAGATTAGGAGTCTTTGGAACAGATACAAAGGCAACAAACACAGCCTGGACTCACTGTCCTTTTGCATTTTGTGCACATGAAATGCCTTTGTTAAAGGATGCTGTGTGCAATATTTACTGAAGCTGCACGACTGCCTTTTGTGCCGTGTGGTGGCTGGATACGAAAGTGCCTTCAGACTCGGGGCAGACTCCCATTGCCAGCTCAGCATATGCTTCCTGCCAGCCCAGAGTCCAGCCACAGACCCACCCATGGCACTCTGCCCTGCGGCTGCCTGCCTTTGCTGCCAGCACGTGGAATCACTTCCAGAAGTCAAGCACTAGAGGTGTCCCTGGGTGAGTTAAAGGCTGAGACATCCACCCTGCTGGTAAGCCATACAAGAAAGGCCTGTGCTTGGGTTTGTACCTCTGGCACAAGGAGCACTGTCCCCCTGCCAGCACTCTTGGCACCTGGACACAGGCAGGGAGCAGTACCTGTCACCTGGAACAAACCTCGTGCAGCACAGACAGCAAGGGGCAGAGGGGTGGTCACAAGATGGAAAAGCTCAGAAGCCACCTCCACACTGCTGTCCAAGGAACTTCCCATGGCTCACTTGTGCATCTCCCCTGTTTGACAGCATCTTTCTGCTTCTTCTGGCTGTGAGAACAACTGTGATTCCAGATGGTATCTGCTCCCATGCGAGTCCCACTCAGTGTGCTTGCACACATGTTTTGACTTGTTTTGTTTAGATTTGAATTATCATCCCTGGCTGGACAAATGCAAAGTGACTTTTTAGAAAAGAGTTTTTTTAAATTATTAAATTATTTACTTGCTCATTGGCTTTGATTACTAGTGACCATGAGTTATTTAAATAAAATTTGACCTTTGAATTCAAAACACAACAGAAACAGCAGCAACAACAAACCCAGTGACAACGTTTGTCAGTCCTAGGCCTGGCCAAAGGAGCACAGGGCATGAGTGACCTTTCCTGCAGAAGGAGATGGCTTTCTTGGAGCTTTCTCATCCCATGACAACAGATGTTTGCTTATTTCCTGAATGATTCCAGAAGTGAACAGGTAGAGCAAGTGCTCTAGAGAATCCCTTTATAATACACATAGGCATCAGAGAGAAGGATATTCCTGCAGTTTCTTACAATAAAGACGAGAAATCTCCATAACCCAACAAGCACACTTGTATTCTTAGATTTGTTTTTAAATGAAGGAGGTTGGTATCAGCTCTAACAGCTGATCTTCCAGCTCTGCTCTGGTGTGCAGCTGACACCCCCTCTCAAACATGCAGCTGGCTCTAGAGCTTTCATTTATTTCAGAAAATAGTTGTATGAAAGTGTAGACAGAGACTGGAGAAGTTCCAAAGACCTCAAAATGTCACACTTGTTATTAAAGCAAACAGAGAATGTAGGAAACTGGCTGAGAAAAGGTCAAAAGTTTTTGTTTTTTTTTTTTGAAAGAATCAAATTGCTCTTTCCCTCTCCAGCTGCTACCTGCAGCATTGTTGACACTTTCACTAATAAATTGTGAGGAACATACTGAATGTATCCCTAAGCAAACCTATATATTAGGGAGATGAGATTTGCCCCATCTGATATCCCAGTAAGGAAATGTTCCCACCCCACAGTTGCTTTTGGATGTGCTGCCCACATAGAAAAAGATGACTCAGGAGTGAGTAGAGGAAGGTGTGGAGTGACTGGAGGTGGAGCTAGCATTGCCACCCCCAAGGCTCTCCTTTGCAGGCAACTGCAGACTGATGAGGAAGAAACAACCACGTCCATCTCCACCAGGGTGATTGGAGAGGCAGTTCCTCAGCTTAGAGAAAATACCCAGTTTGGATTTGACAGTCAGAAGTAGCAGTCTGTGCCATTAGGGAAAAAAAAAAAAATCCATGCTCTGGGAAGGATTTGGCTCAGACTGGCCCTGGCAGAGCTGCATGACCCAGAGATGCAGCAGTCAGGCAGTGCAGAGGAGCTGGCTAAAGGCAGGCAAAGCTGCTCCAAATAAGTGCTCAAATAGAATCACCCAGAGTTTATTTTTTCTGTTTACTCTGTCCATCCCCTTCTAGGGTTTGTCTCCCTCAAAGAGTTCCCAGACAAATCCCAGATTGGAAAACCCTTCCAGACAGCCAGACACTCCCAAGGGAAACCTGCCTAGGTGGTTTCTACCTCACACAAGCCTGGCTTTTAAGTATATCTTCAGTCCAGGCCATCACACAACACTCTGAGAAGGATTATAAATGCTTGATCTACTAAACTCCTGTCTCCCTGCCAGACCTATTCCAGGTCTATGATCACAAGCCATCTCCAAGTCAGTTTCAAAAATCAGTTTTAAAATTCTGTATGGAAGTTTAAGACACATCTACAAAAGAAATGACTTAGATTAAATACTCCTGTTCCATTGAATCTGTCCCAAACTAAACTCAGTAATTAACCCATGGATATTCTATGTAAACCATTACATGTAACTGCAAACACCCTAACATTGCCTCTGAAGCAGTCTTTTACCTGGTCTCCACAAGCCAATCAACACAGAGTTGAGCTGTTTGATTTTTTTTTCCCATTCTGCAGAACAGGATGTCAGGCACCTAACACTACTGGTAGACCTTCTAGGAAACATGCATAGTGTGATACACAAAAAGGTAACAGAGAAAGAATGATGCGAGAACAGATGATGGGTCATTTACACTTCTGTAACAAAATTCTTAGTGCACATGTGGTGTTTTTTGTCCCGTTTACTGTGCTACCATTTACACATACAAATTTTCCTGGGGGCGTGGGTTTCAGTATTATAATCACCTAAGGTAACTCTAGGTTATATTTTCATCCTATCAACTACCACCAAACTATTATTTAACCTTATACTTTATTACAGTTTCTACTGCAGTCTATTTGGACAATAAATTGTCAACAAAAAAAGGATTTTAAAAGTATTCTGTTCCTGGTGACTCTTCAGTCCTCCATTGCTCTTGCATGTTGTTATGGTTTCAAGACCAACCCATAATTGCTGTTAACCTTTTTATGTGGCTTTTTAACTTCATTTGACACCACAGATGCAGTAGTTTCCATTTTGGATTGCCCAGGGTGTGAATAGTTTGCGCTGGAGTGAACTCCAGTCCTTTCCCTGATGCATAAGGTCTCTCTCCATGGCTCTTCGCAGTTGCTCCCACATATATTTGAAGCTGTACCTGCCAAAAAGACTTTTGTCTTCACCTGTCTGTGCACATATACTGATTCCTTCTTCGACAGCAAGCTGAGCTGTTTGTATGGGAGGTACTTTAGTGGTTGCAGCTGTAAATCAGAGAAAATGTAATGCTTCTTTTTCAGGTATTGAAAAGCAATCCCTGTTCTCCTGACATAGAGATCTACAGCTCTGGGGCTATATCTCCTGAGTATCTTCTCCACACACTGAAGTTGAGAACAAGATTCACAGTGGGTAAAAGCAAACGTGCTGCAGCATTCAGGAGCTAGCAGAGCTCTGGGAGCAGCTCCTCACCTGTGCCGGGTGATGGGAGCCTGACGGGTCCCTGGGCTTGGCGCTACTCAGAGGCACAAACCTGGGCTGATCCTGTGGCAGAGGGAAACAGGGCTGTGCAAGACATGGGGAACAAGAAGTCACCTTTGTCCCCTAGGGAATTGTCCCCCGCGGGCAGCAGACAGGGACCTCTCGCCAACGCCATCCCGTTCCCTCCTCCTGGCCCTCCCTGCTTCAGAACGACAGCAGCGGAACAAGCAGCCACACAACCCTGCCCGAAGGGCTGGAAGATAAATGCCTCTCAGCTTGATTTCATCTCGCTTTCTCCGTAGGCAGGAGCAGCGATTCCATGTGCAATGGCAATGTGACATTGTGAAGGGTATCGGGGGAGCTCCTTTTGTTTTTAAAGTGAAAAAAACAAACGCCAGCCCATAAGAGCAGCTTGTCCTTCTGCAGAGACCGGCAGATGAGGCAGAGCCCGACTGACTCAGAGGGACTCACAACCAGTCCCACACCACGGGCAGATCACACTCCCCCACCTCACTGGGACTCCCTGCAGGGTCTTCCCAGGTCACTTCTCCTGCAGTGGAGGCTCATTGCTCTCCATCACTGCCATCCATCCCACAATGGGAAACCGAGGCATGGAAACACAAATATTTTTGGCACCCCAGCAAGTCTGAAGGAAGGGATGAGTTCTACACCAGGATTCATTTCTCACCTATCTTCTGGCCCTGCCACAGTTCTCCTGCAAAACATCCCTTCAAACCATCGTCATCCGTGGGGATTCAGACACTGGACTTTGCAACTTTCCTGGGGAGATGGGTGGGATAAAAGTTCTAAAAGATAAATTAGCCACCTTCCTGAATCATACCAATCTCATTTTCCTGAGATTCTGAGCCATTTTCCAGTTCTTTGTCTTTCTCCCTCTTGCGACTTCTGAAAAAACAGCACACTTAGACAGACAATTGGAGGAACAGCAAGTCCCTGCTAGGTTATATGACAATTTGTCAGGGTCCTGAGGCCCCCAGGAAATGGTGCAGGGATGATGGATGAAGGTGTGAAACAGAATTGTCACTCCACAGCCGAGGCATTAATCAACTGTCAGGGTGGCTGAAGAGTGTGGCAGGCGAGCCTGGAAAAGGGGGCACCACGCTGCCAGCAGGGCCCCCGCTTCTGGCACCTCCTGCAGAAGGAAAATACTCCGGGAGCAACTACAGCGCTGCACAAGAAGCAAATGGTCCTGACAATTCCCTGGGTAGTTATTCCTAGAGAAAGCACTCATTCTTGCGTTTCAGAGAAATTTGCTCGCAAGCCCTGCTCTGCTCCCCAGAGCCATCAGCAGCTGTGGCAAGTGACTCCAGCTCTGCCGGCGGGAATGCTCATGAGCAAACCCAGCATGCACTCCATTGTCCTTCTTTTTATTAAACGTTTTTATTTCCAGTTTGTTGCAAATTGCATTTTGATGGTAATTTTTCAAGGATATTCAATTTTTTTTTCTTAATTTAGGCAATTTTAAAAATTAAATTACAAAACATGTTTCAGCATGAACTGTCTTCTTCCTCTTTAAAAATAAAACTCAAATGTTTTGTCAATTGGAAAGAAAACCCTTCCCTTTATTTTATAGTGAAGTTACTCAGCAGGAGATAATTTTGCAAAGAGTTTAGTCCCTTTGAAAAGTCAACAGTTAGTAGAGATCCCTACATCTCAAAAATATAAACACACATTGAATAAGATCTGTAGAAGGCAAGCTGAAGACAACTTGTGGCTCTAAGCAAGTGTCACCCTGATCACTATTAAGTTGCTCTTTTGTTTCTACCCCTTTCATGTCTCCCTACCACTCATTTCCATCTTTCTCCCAAGCTCACATGTCTGCAGCTTCCCTCAGCAGTGGAGGTAGTGTTCCTACCTGCTTCCAGACCTAGATCTGTGGTGCACTACAAAAACAGTCTCTAATGGGTATAATATTTGAAAAAAAAATTAAGACATTACCATTCAAAACCCCCCTTTGAAGAACAGGAGGGACAAAACCTCAGTACACATCAACATCAAATTCCAGCTTTTGTCTGGAGAATTTCACTCGGGTTGTTAAGTCAGTTAATATCCACTGTTGCAGGCCCAACCCTGCTCTCTTGATGTTAACAGGACTTCAGTGTGGGATTTTAGCAGGACCTTAGGAATAGATATCTTCTGCATATTTTTATAGCATTAAGTAGACATCTTTTTATGTGCATTGATAACAAGAAATTGCCAGATCAAAAGCTGTGAGTCATGTTACTGAAGTTCTGGGTTTCATGGCACATCTGATAATCTCTGAGCAAGGAGAACAAGCTTGATATCCCCTCATCCAGAGATATTAGGTATTCCTGCTGGGTCTCAAAACAGATTTGAAGCATCAGATTGCCACGGCTGACAGGTTTAGCTCAAACATCTGCTGAGCACAGCCTGGAGGGATAGAGTCGAAAGAGAGAGATTAGGAGCATCTCCTGCTCTCTGGCCAAGAGTGGTTCTTATTTGGTGGAGAAATTCTCTTGTCTCAGAGCAAATGTAGCCTTCAGATTGTGTCCCTCTCATGACTGTTTTGGAAGAGGTCTGCAGCCCAGTAAATGAGTTTCAAAAGCCTGACAAGAGCGAGGAAGGGCAAACACAGTGCACACCCTTCCCCATGCCTGTGCTGTGCTGGTCAGGCAAGGCAAGTCTGAATTCCTGAGCAGCTTGGCAAAGTTTGAAAGGCTTTAGTGGCAGCCCTTGCAGTGTCAGTGCCCATACAAAGTTAAAGCCCAGCCTGAGTGAAAATTTTATGAGGAAGGTGCAGAGGGTGGAAAACTTCTCCAAAGGTTCAACACAGCCACATAAAAGCATTCCAAGGCAAAAGTGACAGCTCATCACTGCAGTCCTGGTGAACTAGGAAAACTGTGGCCAGAGTGATGCCAAGCCCGTGGGGACTCCTGAGGTGCTGCTGCCATCCACCTCCTTCAAGTGAGTCCTTCCAGAGCATTCCAGGGTTCATTAATTATGTGGGTCATGACAAAAAGTGAAGAATCATGAAATTTGCAGACCATACTGTGAGACAACTTTCAATTCAGCACTGAACAAATTCCCCAAAAATTAACTTCATCTTTATGCCGGCTTTTACTACCTCACCATTCCCCACCAAACAAAACACCACAGTTTGCATTTTGCCTTCTGCCTTCATCACGTGCCAGCGAAGGAGGCAGATCAGGGCACACATTTTGCATCTATAATGCAACCACCAAGCAGGAAGAGTCTCAGCAGTCCTGGTTCAGCTCTGCAGCCCTGTCAACGGGAGTCTGCAATGCTGCTGCAGCATAAAGGCTTCACAGTGTCAGGCTTATTCATTAACTAGATGAGAGATGGAAAACCCCTGTGCCAAATAAATGGATTGCATAATCTTTAGTCAGTCTGGAATGCCTGGAAGGTAAAGGAAGCATAGTGGATATTATAAAGCTGCCAGCAATCTTTTCTGTAAGATATATAAAACTGAAAAAGCATGAGGTGCAAGTAACAGCATATGGTGGGGGAACTCCAAGATTTCCATAAGGGGGACACAAAATTTGATAGGTATGATCAGCTCTTTCTACCTCCACCTTCAGCAATCACTTGCATATAATTCAGTATAGAGGTCTGCTCCTTCTCTCTTCTTTGCTCCCAAACTAGCTATTAAAAAAGCTCTTAAGCTCCAGGGCAAGAATCTGCTGCAACAGAAGTTTCCCTTGCTAAGGCATCTTTCCACACCATACAGACAAAGGAAGTGTCTGTCTGAAGGAATTATCACAGCAAGCAAAAGACTAATGGGACCATTCATTATCTTTAATTATATTCATCATCTTCTGGTGATTAGAACACAGTCATAAATTAAGATACATTTAAATTTGGCACATTTGAATGAACTGGATATCCTTTGAATATCTTATAGGAAGTGAAATTGTTAGGAGTAATGATGCTGTCACCTTGACAGGTCAGAAAGGATGCTTCTGTGTGTCAGGGGAGTCAGAGGGCCTTGAGGTTCAGTAACAGTGGACTTAGGAGAGGAAAGGATCAGCCTTTGCTTTGGTTTCTCATAGCTGAAGATCCTGAGAACTCACCTCCAGTGTACAGCAATTTCTCAAGTACTGCAACTATGAGCACAGCCTTTTGTACTTCTGAAATATCTTGGGGTTTATTGTTCTCAACACTGGAGCTTCAGGAGAAGACTCTGTGTGTGGAAGTAGCTCCCCTTCTGTCCCCAGAGTGGTGAATTCATATACAGATTTATACTTGCACAAGGGTTGCAGGCCTGGGGCTGTTAATACACTAAACTCGTGTAACCTAGGAACAGAAATCCGTATTAAGGCCTGGCCCTTCTAAATCCCTCATATCTTAGTGGTTGCACCATAAATTAATCCAGTGGGAAGGATTAAGAGCTTGTGACTTGAGCTGCACCTTCCTAAGGGATGAGTGGATGAGAGGTTGCATCCTTCCCCAGGTTTTACTCCACTTTTATGTATCTCTATGTCTTCAGCAAAAATTTAAGTAAGTTACTTCCCCAAGAGAAAGCCACAGGCACAATTGTTATGCTTCTTCTATGTTCTTACACTTCTCCAGTCATTAACTAGTAGAGCTGAGATAACAGATAGCTATCAGCTAGAGAGCTGTGATGCCTCCTGCTCCTGGCACCATGCCTATGCTGACCACTTTTGTACGTGACTCAGGGACAAACTAATACACCTGCACCTTGGGCTGCTCCACTTCACTGCCTGGAATCTTAGCAAAAACCCCCCGGGATTGTAAAAGATGACCCCATTTGTCTTTAGAGACAGCAGGTCTACACCATCAGCTGTCCATCGCTCTAGAAGTGGGCCAAGTGTAAATGTTTTTAATGTGGATTAAGGCATACAAACAGAATATGCCAGGTTGGCAAAACACTCTGAATCCCAGCTGATTGTCAGTGATATCAGTGTGCCTGGCTGTAATTCATATGTATCATGTTACCCTGCATTTGCTGTGGACAAAGGATGTGTGGTCAGCAGGTCCCTGTGGCTTGGTCAGTCTTCTTTTGTGGATAAGGGACCTGGTTCCATCACCAGGGCTGTCCCAGCCAAGAACAAATGGCTGTGTGAGTAAACAAAAGCTCTACTGTTATTTATTCCTGGATACAGTTTTTTGTTGGTCAACCCCTGGAGCACCAGAGTGCTTTACAACCATAACAAGAAAGTACATCAACATGTCACACTCTGCACGTCAGCAGCCAAACAAGCCATTGCTGTTAAGTAATCCACCTCTGCCAACACAAACCCCTCATCACTGGCAGCAAATGAACGTCCTCTGAACAGATTTGGATTTAGCTACATGCCAGAATTTGTCCGTGATCAAATTATTCTGAACTGCTTTAACTTGTTTCCATCAGAAAAAAAAAATAAAAAAAAAAAACACCAAAAAACCTAAATCAAAACAAAACAACAACAACAAAACAAAAAAACCCCAACAAAAAATACACAAAAAACCCCAAAAAACCCTAACCAACCAACCAAAAAAAAAAAAAAAAAAAAAAACAAGCAAAATCAAACAGATAGGAAAAGCTTAGCCAGTTAAAAAAAAAAAAAAAAGAGAAAAAGCTACATGAAAAGTGATAGCTAGTACATTACTTCAGAGAGATTAAATGTTCAATCTGACTGGAACTTTTATCTGTGAATACATCTGCAGAGCCAGGATTACTTTGAAACAGAAGGAATTCAGAGCAGAAGCAATGCTCAGTTTTAGCAGCTGCTAAGAAATTGCTGAGTGCCTTTAAAATCTCCTCTATTCACTCCACCATCTAAATAAGACCAGTATAGGTTGCACACATGAAAGCTCATAATGCAGTGAACAGAAGTTGAATAACTGCATTGAACCTGAATTTAAATTATTTCAAACAATTAAAAAGAAAACCAGAGAAGAATAAACTAAGCCAGCCTGTAGTAGAAATAAAATGCAAATAAATAAACAGAATCAATAGAAGTTGTTCTCACTTATAACCCAGTAAAATAAAATGCACTAAAATAAAAGAAAAATTAAGCAAAATACAATCAGAAGAACAGGTTCTTAGTAAGAAAATGATTCCAATGCATTTCCTAAGGAAAATATTTGGAATTAATAAATGCAAATACTGCTTTGTGTGCTGATTTACATCATGCACATCTGGCTTTATTTGATATGTCCCACTGAAGGCCCAGAGTTCCACTGCCAACCTAAGAGATGTAAGACAGAAATAGAGATTCTAAGCTGCTGTAGATAATGGGAAAAACATTGAGTGAAGATGGTATTTTAGCCCTTCAAAAGCCCCAAACAAGGCTGATTGCCTGGCACTCTGCAGTAGACTGAACAGACTGCCTCGTGCTTAATAATAGAATATATTTGTTTTCAATTCCTCCTAGTTACCTATTTTCTATATATCTTAGGTTTATTTCTTTAGATTGTTTTTTGGGTTTTTTTTTTTTCCAAAGAAGCATTTAACAGCTTCCAATGAACCATAAAAATAAATTTCAAAACATAATAAATTGTTTCTGGAAGAGACTATTTATTTGTTAAGCTGTACTTTTCTTTATCCTAAATTACAAGGTGAGGTCCCATCTCCACACGCTCTTTTAAGTTTAGGTTACTGAACAGAAGAAACTGCTTCTGGGGGGAGGAATAACACCCATGTACCTGCACATGTTGCTGCACCTGAATTCCTACCTGTGACATTCACACAGTGAATCTGTCAGAAACACTTGACTACTTTCAACAAAGGAGGTTGAGTAGACAAAGTAAAATGTCACTATTCATGGCAGCATGCTGTAGAGTTCCCCCTTCTCTCCTCCCCCAAAAAAGATCTCCAGAGAATGGTTACACTGCTGCCTAGGCCATGAATCCACATGTGCTGGATTGTTCTAGTAACTAAACATGCTCAAAGGAGTTTGAATAGCTACTGATTCCTGGGCAGCTTTAGGTAACAACTCTTTTCACACCCAAAACTAGAAAACACCACTTTATTTTCAATTCATGTCAACAATCAAACAGTAACTATGACCCAGCACTATCTGAACATGAAACATTCAGCTTATCTAGGCAAAAACTCCCTCCACTGTTGTTAAGGATGAAAGTACATCTTTGTGCCTTTGTTGTTAGCGATCTGAATAAAGCTTGAGGCTGTAGTTTGGTTTTGAACATGCAATTTGGCATTTAAAAAAATGCATTTATATTTCCTATTACATGTTCTACATATATTTAGCCTCTGAATGTGATGGCATCCTTAATTTTTTCTGTAACATCTCATTGTTCGGCTATTTAAATTCATTTGAAAAAGTCATTATATTTGCATTAGGAATTGCTATGGCACCAGGCAGATGATCTATAGAGGAAAGTTGTGTTCATTAGTGCTCATAGACTGAGAAACATTATTTAAAAGAAGGATTGAACTAATGGTATCTGACACATAAATACACATCCGTGTTCATCAATGAATCACACAGTGCATTATCAATGTTAGCGCTCATTAGACCCCCATGGAGTAGGTAGGAGGAATTACTGAGGCTGCTGAGATGGGGAAATGAGGCACAGATACTGTAGAGAAGAAATGGGATTATAGATAAATAGCACCTCTAAACACACAAACAAAAAGGGAAATTAAGTCCAGCCTTTGTTTCTCATCCACTGCTGGAAGGACAAACCCATCCCACTCATCCGTCTGACAACTGAAGTGCCTGAACTGACAAGAAGGGGACAAAAATCTCTCAGCTCCAAGGTTTCAAGCTTCATGTAGGCATCAACCAGCAAGGCATTTCAACAGGGAAGAGCAACAGCCGCCCATGCCAAGGCCGGCAGAGCCAGTCACTGTCCTCTCCTCTGGCATTAAGAGAGAAGTTAACTCTGAAGAAAGACTGCTGCTGACAAGGGGGTTATCAGCAGCCCTGGTCTGATGAGCCTTGTCATCCCCATCCATTACACCCTTGATCAGGAAACAAAATCTGCATTCTCCAAGCCCACAGACATACAGGGAGAAGACAGAGATGAAGGCTGGCAAGAAAACTGTACACTTTTGTATTATGATTTTTTATTTTGCATTCATATTTTTATGAACACTGGGAAGATAATTCCTGACTATTTCATTCACCCATACTTCTGCTTACTACAAATATTTTAAGTCAGCAGAGCAAAGATTATGGGGAAAAATGAGACAGTTTAAATGCTCCATATTATGGAGAACAATAAAAAAATGTTTAAAGTTTCCTGGTTTTATAAAACACAATGGACCGTGTCTTCTCCTGAGAACAGTTTAAGTACACTGCACCCTATAAGATGTTTTACTTAATCACCCACATTAAAGGTCCTGTTGGTACAATCAGGACTGCAGTAACATTTTGCATTAATGCTCGATTTTACCTTCACTTTGGGAAAGACACAAGAGTCTCTTAGAAGTAGAAATTTGTTGTCCAACCCACCACTAAGGATGGGTCACTCACTTTCAGCAACGAGTAATCTCTGCATTGTCACTATAGAAAAGTTATCTGTACATCATTTTCCACTGGGACGGGTTTTTCCCAGCAAGAAAGCCAACAGGATACTTGAACTGTAAGCAAAACCCAGATCATGCTATTCCTACTCTGCCACGATGTAGATTTCCCTTTCCAGTAAAATTTCTCTCAATTTTTTCAATTTTTTTCCACAATCCAGGTTTGAGATCCTTAGGAGCTAATGTTAACTTCCAAAACATATCAGTTCTTGATAGAAAGCTTCTGTAGGTGAACTGTGTTTGCTCACTAAACAAACAGGGATAAAATCATCCTCTGGGCTTTCACCAGCAGTTTCTGCAAAGGAAGCCAATCCTCTTTTACCACATGGGCAATGAACTCCTTACCCACTCAAACTTCAGCTCATTGGGTTTGCAAGTATTATCAACCTCAACACACGTGTCTGAGGGCAGAGGACAGCCCTGCACTTCTTCAGGGCCCTCTCACCAAACCTCTTCTTGAAACATTACAGAGTGCTGTGGCTTAATCTGGAAGCCACAAGCTCAGCAGACAGTTCTGGAAAACCTGTGATGCTCTAAACCTAGTTTGACATTGGTAAAGGAGTCTTATAAAAAAGTCAAAGCAAAACTATTTAAGCTGTTAAGCAGCAGTTCATTGCTCTTGAAAAGAGACAGGATTGAGAGTGATTGATCCTTGGCATTTGGATCCAGCAGGCAGAGCCACATCACAGAGCTCTGGCAAAATCCTGTTTCCATTCAGCAGTGTGAGATCTGATGTCACAGCTGCACAAAGCAGGAAGCCACCAGGACTAAAGTTCCCTCCTGACCTAGGAGGTGGCATAAAAGAGACAAGGACCTGATAGACAGCCATCGATGGCCTGAGACCTTCTCTTTCCTAAAGGAGTCAAACACAACAGCGCAGACCTTGGCATTGCATCACTGTCAAATTATGCAAAAGCAAATGGGGAAGTTGAGCAAGCTTCCAGGCTAGTAACAGCTTTTGGAAGAGGGCAAGAGGAGCTAAATAAGCTGCTATGAAAGTGCAGACACTGTCTTGGTATCAGGGTAAAAAAACTCAGCACGGCAAAGGAGGTGAGGCAGTGAAGGCTTTTCAATCAGTGAGGAACACAGTTTATTAGCCTGGCAATAAACCTTGTTTGCTGACCATGTGTTGATGAGATTTAAAATCAAACAGGCCAATAGTATACACTGCACACTGCTGCTCCTTAGCTTAACACTGCAGCACATTGAATTAACCCCATCTTTACTTGCTGTACATCCAAATATCTTTTACCAGCAATTAAGAATCTGGATCGGACATTGGAATCCAAATTCAGAATCCACAAAAGTGGAAGTGCCCAACCAAGAAATTATTTATAGCAAGATAAATATATGGGGAGAAGCTACAGATTTTTCACTTTTTCCTTCAGACCAGTGTTTTTATTTTATGTGCTGGGGTCATGTTCACACCAACTTTTTAACCCCAAAGAGCTTTGTATAAGATTAATAAGCATTAGTTTCATGCTGAAAATACTGTGTTAGGTGAGACTCTGTAGGTACACTGCCCAACAGGTTGGGAAGGAACTTCCTTCTACTTTTACAAGGATTTTGATGTGTATGTGCTGCCTGCCTCATTGACAGAAGGAAAATTTTTACTCCAGAGACACCAGATACTCTGCTGTTGTTTTGGGTCCAGGGAGAAGCAGAGGCCAAAACCCACAAGAACAGACACCCATTACATTCTTTTCATACAGTAACATGGAAGAACCTTACTCTCAGTTTTCATCCTTGCACACAACTCCTCTGCCTCCTCTCAGACATGACACTAGAGCAGAGTCTTGCAGAGAAAAGACCTCACAGAACAAAAGCCTTGCAGAACAGCAGGACAACAGATTGTAGGAGAGACAAACAAAGATTGGACAAGGCTGGTTTATGGATATAATTAAAGAGTTTCTGGCAAGGGTTATTTCTACCAAGGTTACTCTTATAGTTCATCTGTGCAAAAAAATAAGCAAAAATTCAAGTTCTTGGAGGTCCAGGAGATCTGTTATTCTTTAACTTATATAATTTTATTTCTTCATTTTTTTATCTCTAAGGGAGGGAAAAGAGGATGTTTCAGTCCTGAACTACAAGGCTGACTTGCAGCTGGTGGCCCAGTAATTGGTATTTATGGCTCAGAATGCATCACTAACACACAGGTTAGAGACTGATATTTTCATCACTCCTTCCTTTGCTCTCAGCTTTGCAGCTATTTCATGCACTCTGGGTTTGCCAATTACCTTCCCGAGGTGGGACGGGGTGATTTGTTTTTAATGCATGTACAGTGAGTTCAAATAGCCTGGTTTGTTTTTGCATTTGCAATTTCACGGGGACAGGTTCAGGGACAAACATATAGGAAAGACAGCAGATAGCCTTGGTATGCACCTTAAAGAGTTCTTGGAGCTTCATTTCACGCCAGCCTATTACATATCTGCCCCCAAATTGGCTCTTAAACCCCCAGCTAGAACTGCTCCCTTTGGTCTGTGGCCTTTGTGCCTCAGGTGCCTGTTAAGCTGTTCTGCAGTTCTCATGCTGTGAGCTTTGCCTTCCTGGGGACTGGAGGGATGCTGAGGGCTGGTATGATACACTGCAGTGCTGAAACCTGGAAGCTGTAGGTTGGGTACAGAGAGATATTATTGAAAGGGTTCACAGAATGGGTGTGCAAAGTCAATCCAGAAAAAGATGCCTTGACAGAATCCTATGAACAGAGGATGAGATCCCAGTACGAACCAGGAGGTGCGAGGGCAGCTTTCATGAGATATGCTGCTAGTTTTGTAGTCAGCAGCCCTAGATTTAGGATTTTTGAGGAAGTCAAATAGCTTCTCATCTATAATTCAATCCTCTTTCTCTCTGTTCTGGATTCCTAGAGTCCCAATTTCCCCCCAAAGATATAATATGTCCTGCCTGAGGGCATGGGTACCAACAAATTGAAAGTGTCACCATTTTGTCATATTTGTCACTTTTGGAAGCAGCATGCTCAGAACGGGAAAAGGGAATGAAAAGATCAAGAGCACGATCAGCCAGAGCCTGCAGCATGCACAGAGGCTGTCTGGGATGATACACACCCCTGGGTAAAATACCAATTCCTGAAGTCATTGAAACTAGTCAGAGTCAGATAGCACAGATAAACTCTTAAATACACAGTAGAGTTTAAAAGACAGCCCCTATACAGATTTAATTAGAGTACTAGAAATAGAGAAGAGGTACTGGAAAGCCAGATAAATCTGCATTCCTAGGATTTCTGAGTGTGAAGGATGGAAAAGGGAAGGCTTTCATATAGGAAAGATAGGAAATAAAATATTTCAGTGAATGCACAGAAACTTTCCTGTAAATGGGCTTCTGGAATAGCCCAGGCAGAATAAGCTTCAGTTTCAACTGAAGCATGAAAGTCAATAATCTCTGTAACCTTTTTAAACTCTTTGCTCTTCTATCACATATAGAGAGGCTGAAGGGAGTTAATCTATTCAAGGTGTGTGTGTGTCTATATTCATTGTATACAGCAGAGTACTCCACAGAGAACTAGTTACTCAGCAGTCTGTCTCATGCTCAGTACGAGCACTATTTAAGGAAAGTGCCATTGTCATTTATGTTACTGAGAATTTTACTAAACCCAAAAAAGACCCAGTTGTCCTTCCTAAGAAAATAAAAAGTTGAAGGATAGAAGGTGGTCCAAATTACTTTTTAATTATCAGTTATTTTTTCTAAAAAATTAATTTCTCATGTATATTTGCAATTCATAAACCATTTGGTAGATATATGCTTTGCACATTAAGACCAAAATTTGGAATATTTATTCTAAAAATGCCAAACTGATGCATGGTGCCTTTCTCTTCTAAGTTTCTTTGCAAGGGGAAAAAGTGCCTGAGCAGAGCACATCCTGTTGTTCTCAGAGGACAGCATCAAACGTTGAGTCCTGTAATTACTTTGGGTTAGTCATTTTATCCCTGATGAAGGTTTCACTTGCAGTCCATGGAGGGTGCCTGTCCATCTGGGCAACAATTAGTAGATATTTGAGACCAAGACTCGCAGTTTCGGGACTGCATTAATTTTTAGTTGACAGTAATGAGACTGTCAGAATAATTCTTGCCTCGGTAGAAATAATCTCTCTCAATCAGTGCTGCACAAAATGTACAACTGTCACTCACTGAACTTCTCTTCTACAAGGGCCAAATTGTTAATGATAGGATGAAATAGAAAAAGCCATTGAGGGCAGGCAGGCTTGGCCCTAACAAGGAATTAATGAATAAATAATTTCCAGGCCATTATTCCAAAAGAGAAAACCAAGAAATTGTAGCCAGAGAGAACAGACCCCAAATCTCCCCGCTCTCAGGATGAAATTTGGTTTCAACTACAGAATGAAGATGTTTCCATCCTCTTTAGAACATTGAGCAGATAAATTCCTTCATATGTGGGAAATACTCAGCTGCTGTGACAATGAGCTCTACATAAAACAGGCAAATGCATCTTGAGATTATTAAGTTTAGATTTATCACAAATTATTAATTTTAAGCAAAGATTTATGTTAAGCAATGATTGCGGTAGGAAAAAATCACTGTTGTGGTATAGCACATGCACCCACAAACAAGCTGCATCAGCAATAAAAGGGAGGAGAAATTCCCCTCTAACTATATTTCACTTGGAAAGGCATTCATTTATAATTGGGCACTGGAGCATTTGAGGTACTGATGCAAGACACCAATAAAACATATTGACAGTGTTCATTGGCCAAGCTACCAGGTCTTCCACCATGAGGACAGGTGTGGCAAGTTAAAAAAAGTTCAGGTATATGTCTGGTAATAAGGCAAATCAATTACTTCAGAACTTTGAGGCAGGCAGAGGGAAGACAAGTGGATTGCTGTTGGAACATGCTTTGCACAAGATGCGGGGATGGCAAATAGCCCAGTTTCGGTGGGCTAAGCTGTGATCCCTAGATAAATATAGACTAAAAATGCAACAGCAGCTACCATGCGATTAACAAAATAAAATGAAACTTGTGAAGGATGAAATGCCCATTTCTGTCTTTGCTGCCAAGCACAAAAATGCTGCACATAACCACATTCTTTGAACCACTTCTTTCTAAACATTGATACTATGTAGGAAACAAAAATCCAGCAGGGCTACTGTTACCCACACCCCGGCAAGAATCCATGTGTTCCACTGATAACTAAGGAAAAAATACATAAATATTTGGTGCAGAGAATGCTGTGTGGGACACTGACTGAGACGACCATTGACAAAACTGCTTCATTACACATCACTGCAGTGCCACACAGCCAGAGGAGGCAGGGGAGAAGCACATACCTCAAGTCCCACACCAACTGCCTTGTCTTGCATGCAAAACCAGAGCCTGTAAGCCCCACTGCTCTATCTGCTGACCTGATCTATGTACTTATTCCAGAGCTCACCTCTGAAATTTTTGCATAAAGGTTTTTTGAGATTTAGAGCTTGATTCAAAGATAGCTGAACTCAGTAGGAACACCTAGCACCAGGTCTGAGATGGACTGCAAAGAAAAAGGCATTTCTGTACCCAGGGCCATGCACTGCAGACCCAGCCAGGCCTCCCACGCTGCAGGATGGACACAACACATGCAGAGGAAAGACCTTTTGTGTGAAGTTCATACCCAATTCTTTGCCCTATAACACCAGTAGAATTACCTATGTGACACAGCAGACAGTCAGAGCCCTCAAAGTGACAAATAAATGTGTAAATGATAACTCTGTCAATGGTGTAAATTGCTCAACCACTGTTTTTCTGCCTCTTGGTAAATTGCTCCTCAGGCTGTTCTTGCTGAGGTTTTGTCCGATTCAGTTTCCTCTAGTAAGATGATAAAGCAAGGAGAAACTAAAAATAATGACAAACACTTTCCCTGGTTTCTGCTCTGATAAATGTCACCTTGTTTTACCAAGTCCATTACAGATGATGACATATTAATTGCACCGTGTGCAGGACAACACAATGCAATTAACACTTCTCCTGTGCTTCATGGCTGCTCTGTGCAGTTTCCAGGGGGAGGTATGACATGAAATCTCATGACTAGCATGAAACTAACTGTAGTCATCACTGAATTTATATTTTTCCAAGCCTTCCTAACACCCAATTCAGTGCCTGCTGGGCTTTCTCCTAAAGGCAATCTGGCAGCCTGAAACAGGAGACCTAATTTCTACAGACGTGGCGTAAGAACAAATTGCCCAACTTTTGGGAGAACTGTGGATTTAAAGGAAACCAGATAACGTTCAATAGCTACCAAAACAAAAGGAAAAGAAGAGCCCAAGAGTTCCTGACTTTGGACAACTCATTTCATCTCCCCCGCATGCATTACTGGAATGCAAATAATACACTGGCATTCTTAGGATGAAAGCTATATTTGTGAAATAAAGCATAAAAAAGACCAGGAATGGATGAGCTTTTCCCCCATTTCAAGCTCTCAGCATTACTAACAATTTAGTTTTATTAAAGACAATAAAGTCAAGCTTAAGTCACAGCTTTTATCTGTAACTTACCATTTCATCCAGCAGAATCTCCCACTGGAATTTCTTCCACACTGCACTAATGACCTTGTTCCCATAATTAATCCTAACATTGTTAATGTTTGGGTTTAGGTATTGCAGCTCTTCCCCCATGTCTATTTACAGCCTATTGCTCTTTGCAACCTCCTACTCCTCCCTAACAGGCACTAGGACTGACAAGGGCTCAGCCACAGGTAAAGATGACATCAATTCACTAATGGGTTCCTTTGATCCCTTGCACCAAGGCCTGTGGCCACCCTGCTCTAACCACAAATAGTGCCTGGATGGTGACAACCAAACTCCTTCCAGCTACCCTGGATTATTTGTTGCAGATATTTATTCTCAGCTGGTAAGGCAGGAAGGATAAAGACAGATGTATGTCTTAATCTGGGGGTTTGCTCAGTGTGATTTAGGCACTGCCAAAGTACTGACTAATCCCAATGAAAGTGAAAGGAAACTATTTAAGTTTGACAGAGCAAACATGGGCACTATTTCCAGCCTCACCAGGTGGCTCTTGGCAAGCCAGAGGACTGCAGGTGACTTGGAATGTTTAAAAGAGCACTTACAGAACCATCCTAACATGCAGTCCTGAGGCTGCAGTCCAGGATGACTGTGAGGTGGTGAACTTCCTCAGGAGGGACAGACAGGCAGCCAATCTGGCCCACTGCACATGCCTAAATCAGCAAGCATTGCATCATTGCTTGTGTAGGTGTATCCTTTACTTAGCATCCTGAATCTGTAGGAAACAAGTTACCTTGGCACTGGGATTCTGATCAGCAAGACGTGAAATTTTAAGAACAGGCTAAACTCTTGGGGAATTTCTCTTACATTTCCCTTGTATTTCAGCTCTGGAAGTTGCAAAGTATTAAATGTTAAAAGCAGGACCCAGAATTGTATCTTTTTGTCTCTGGTTTTGATGCTCTGCTTTCCTCTAAGTTAATTGGCAAATTACTTTTATTTGCATATCTCAACAAAATGTTTATAATTCTCTGCACAAAAATTGATTTAGAAAGGAAAGCCTGAGAGTCTTTTAAGCTGAGCAGTTGGCAGATGCATAGGACCATATATAATGTATGCCATAAAGACATACATCAGTAGTGGGTGGACTGTATATCTCCCTGTGCACTTATTTCTATTTTATGGCATTTTAAAATAAGAAATACCCTTTAAAGAAGCTGATTGCCTCAGGCTAGCAAAAATTTACAAGGCTCACTTGAAATGTTTTTGCTTAACAGCAGGAAAAAAAAATCATGCATTTGAAAGCGAAAATTTCAATCATCCCAATCCTGGTGACCTCTTCTGGGTATTAAGATGCTATTGGCAGACAGCTCTCCTCAGAAGATAAATTGTGCCTTTCCACAGCAGCAGAATGGCATTTTTTTCCATGTCAGGACATATTGATTTCATACAAATTTTAGAGAAAATAACAGCTGGCCACATATATCAGTGATGAACACTGAAGTACAAGTGCCCTGAAGGGGAGGGAAGCAAGTAGGTCAGTCATAGAATCACAGAATGGTTTGGGTTGGAAGGGACTATAAATATCACCTAGTTCTAACCTCCTTGCCAGGAGACACCTTCCACTATCCCAGGTTGCTCCAAGCCTTGTCCACCCTGGCCTTGAACACTCCCAGGGATGGGGCTTCTCTGGGTGACCTGCTCCAGTGCCTCACCACCCTCACAGTAAAGAATATCTGACATCTAACCTAAACCTGCTCTCAGTTTAAAGCCATTCCTCCTTGCCCTGTCATTACACACCCTTGTAAAAAGTCTCCTCTCAGCTCTCTTGTCAGGTCCCTTCAGGTACTAAAAGGCTGCAATTAGGTCACTCCAAAGCCTTTTCCAGGCTGAACAATCTAAATTCTCTCAGGCTTGTCTCAGATGAGAGGTGCTCCATCCCTCTGATCATCTTGGTGGCCTCCCCTGGCCTCACTCCAAAGGTTCATGTCCTTCCTGTGCTGGGACCCCAGGGCTGGATGCAGCACTGCAGGTGGGGTCTCACCAGAGCAGAGGGGCAGAATCCCCTCCCTCACCTGCTGCCCACACCGCTTTGGAGGCAGCCCAGGACACATGGTCAGGTCACGTCCTGTGTCTCATCCACCAGCACCCCCAAGTCCTTCTCCCAGGCTGCCTCTTGAACTGTTCATGCCCAGCCTAGACTGATACCAAGCCCTGCCCTGAACCAGTTGCAGCACCACCACTTAGCCTTGTTAAACTTCATGAGATTGCCCTGGACTCATTTCTGGAGCTTGTCCAGAAATGGATGGCATCTCTGGATGGCATCCTGTCCTTCAGGTGTGCCAACCCCACTTAGGGTTGTGTCTCAGATCTGAGGGCAGAAGGCATCCTGAGTCTGAGGGACATATTAGTGAGATGTTGCATGAGATATTTGGACTCATCTTTGAGGGTTGTCTAACTTCCTACAGATGAAGAACGGCCAGCACAGAGGCCTGATGCTTACAACGGAGCTGCAAGGTAGAAACTGAGCATCTGCGTCCCTCTCCACCCAGACAGGTCCTTTACTTTATAAGGATAGGAGAGGAAAGTTTTACCTCTGAGAAGAGGCAGCAAAGAAATATTTTCTTGGAGTTGGGCAAACCATTCTAAGAATGCAAAGCCAACCAGCTGGAAGGACAGACACTGAAATCCTATCTGTTCTCCCTAAACCAGAGCTGTTTTTGAAAATCTTTAAGAATGAAGTAATACAGAAGAAAATGCCATCATGGCTCCAGGCCACAGAGCAGGACATTATGAATCCATGGATACTGGTAGAAAAAAATACTGAAGTTTGAACACTTCAATTGTTAAACATCTTGGAGTTCATTATTAAAATCAAGCCTCACTACAAGGTTTCAGAGAGCAGCCCAGAGCCACTCATTTCCCCCGCTGAGTAAAAGTCACTTAACCCCAAATTCCAGCACTGGTAAAGCCAGGCACCCTCCTCCCTTAGCAGATCACTTCTGGGGTCAAGCAGGAGCTGCTGTGGTGGAAGGAGGAGCAAAGCCTCTCTAGTGGACAATGAAAGATGTTCCTGAGAGAGCAGTTGGTTCCAGCTCCTCTTCTACACTCCTGCATTTTTCTACAGGATGGGTTTGTGGTATTGAAACATATGGGTTTTCCAAGCATGACTGCTTCTTTTGGGGATAACAATGCCATTAAGAGCATCCAGGAAGGAGGCACAGCTTGCCACCACCAAGGGGCCTGCTCCAAGATGAAAGAGACTTCTTGCAGAAACAACCCCAAACCTACTTGTAATGTCTGCCCTGTTTTGCCATCACCTCATTCCCAATTTTACACCAAATAAAATGACTGGGCAAACATTGAAATTAGTTTGCCAGCTGGTTTGAGTATCTATTTCTGAAAACATCTCAATCTTCTGGAAAAGCTCATAATTTTTAGTGCAGTTGTCGACACAGTCTTTTAGAAACTGGTACAAACACAGGCTTAAGGGTATTTTAATACTATTCTTCTCTTTCATTTCAGATCAGAGGGCTAGAATTACTGAGGTTTTTAAGCATGACATGTATTTGCTTTTATAGAATGAAACTAAAATAGGACAAAAAGGCTTAAATATTTATTAATGCCTTTCTTTACAGATTGCAAATGGTTTTGTCATGACTGCACACCCAGGACTTCACTGTGTTCCAAATGAAGTCATTAAGTGGGAGCCTTGTGTCAGACTTTGAAGACATTTTGACAGAAAAAAGATTTTCTTCTTCAAGTTTACAAATCATGGACCAGAAAATAAACATTTGTGGGGTACTTCAGTGAGAGCACTTTACTGATAACATCATTCATATCACATTCTCATTCACGCTGATTTAGCAAAGCTATCCAATTCCACAGTTTCACTACTGCTGAAATAATTTTAAGGAAGACCAGTTACAGTAGGTTTTTGGGCACTTGTCTGTAGGAGTGTTTTATTACACACAGGTAGGAGTAGCCCAAGGGAGCAGAGCATCCCAGGGTTTTGCCATCAACCTGAAACACATACTGCACAGGTTTTAAAACATTTACAATGCCATAGAAATTTCCAAGGACTTTCTCCAGGACAAAAAGAGTGAGGGCTCTACTTTTCAGCCACTTGCTATAGAACACACCATCTTCACACATCCCAGCCACTGGTCTTGACCTGGCACCAGTCCCCTTTACTCAAATGAAGTTAACTCCTATTGTCAGGGTCAAGATGATAGCTCAACCTCTCATTTCTTGTATAAATACAATTTCCAGGCAAGACCTCACCAAGCCTGTGTGGCAGCATTATATGGGCATGCTCAGGACTGATTTAATATCAGTGTAATCTCAAAATAAACCCACGGCTGGCCTTTCAGCTCCTCCTGATTCCTGCAGGACACAATTGGCATGAGGAGAGCAGTTGCTATGACCCATACTTCCCTTGCCACTCTTATCTCATACACTTGAAACACATCTCCTAGTGACAGAGGAAAAAGCAGAGCTGGCTCAAAATGTTGCTGATTTTACAGCAGAGGGAAAAAACAGCAACAACAACAAAAAATGCCAATTTTTCTGTCATTCATTAAAAACAAAAGGTCCCAAAAGTCTTTAATGTAAGAATCAAATTGTTTGAAGCCAAATCAGAAAGCAGACTTCAGAAGCAGTCTGGGAAAAAAATGTGATATTTTCCAGAAAAAAAAGAGTTCTCAGATGGCATGGACTCTATATTCATATTAACTTTGTATAAGCCACACGGTCCAGCATTCCTGGTAGCCCAGAGGAAGTTCCCCATCTCCATGCCAAGCCTCACTGATTGCCAGAGGGGCCCCAAAAGCAGAGTATTTATTTAATCTTATTTTCATGGAAACTAAACCCCAGGCAATTCCCGTTGCAATAAAGCACAGTCAGGGAGATTGAGTGATGACAGCCCTGAGGCTTCATCCCCCTCCACCATGTGCAGCCTAGAAGAGAGTGCAGGGTCCTGTTCCAGAGCTGGGTGCTCTGGTGAGGCTGCCTGTCACCATTGCAGCACTGCCTCTGTTTATGCCACAGCACAAAAATGGCCATGAAGAGGAACCCATTTAGGATGAGAAATAATATAATTTGGCTTCAAGCCAGGATGTTCTTTGCTCAAATGGCAAAAACTTCTCCAGCTTCTGAAATATCTCGGGGCTGCTGATCTACAGATTACACCACAAGGCCCAGCTTTAAGTTGCATGTGGTGATTGGCAAAGCTGAGGAACCACTTGGCTACGGACAATGGAGCTCAGTCCATCCTGCTGAGGCCAGGTTACACTGGCACTTTACAGAGGAGGGAGGATGATGCCACTGGAAGGAGCTGCAATTGAGTTCTGCTTTTCTGAATTACTGTTAGTAATGCTGAGATTGCACCCAGGAGCCTGCCTGTTTGTCAGGACTGCACCGTGCTTAGCAGTGTGCAAACACAAAATAAAACTACATTACCTGAAGAGTCCTTTTCATGCTTTTAAAGAAAGACACTAAAGTCATACAAGAATTCCTTTAAATGTCATTTATAAATCAAAATAATTGTTTTAGCAAGTGATGACAGGTAATAAGTGGCACAGGCTCTTGTCTTTTCCCTGCAATATGAACCACTTTCCCTGGATTAGAGTAGGATTTCCCTCACTCACTGTCCCCTCTCTAAAGATGCACTTCTCCTCTTCCTCCTGCATCCAGCACTGGAAACACTGGCTGAGCACTGGACCAAAAAACTCATGAAGACAAGGATTATGTTATCTACAGAGTACTGAAGAGTCTCCTCATGGTCTATACACAAGTGGAAAAAAAAATTTTAAAGAAATCTCATTTGCTGCAGCTCACAGCTTCAGCCTTTGCAGATATGGCCTAAATATCTGCTTGCACACACTTCACAGCAAGGCATCCCACCAGCCAAATACATAATCCTTCCATTTAAAACCACCCACAAAGGAGGCAAGTATTGAATCATTTTGGGGGCTGGCACAGGAGATCTGCATCTTACTGGTTTCATTACCTTGAATAATAGCACAACAGATCTGTAAGTCACATTTAAATCGATTTTAAATTAATCCAAACCCTAGGTGTAAACATACCAAAGCGTTGGATGAGAGACTGTGTTTTAACCCATTTTTAGATCCCCTGTATTTCTGGGGTAGCAGGAACTGAAAGCACAGGTGTCAGATGAAGGCAGGCTTCAGCATCTGAGCCACTGCTGCAGTCTAAACAAGAGAGAAAAAGAGAAAGGAGCCAAAATCCAGGATACAAACACCCAGCCACAGAGGACAGACATTCCTGGGCATTTAAACCTTGACTGTATTTAAGAACTCCTTAGGACAACTAAAACACACACCCTCCCCACAACTGACCTACAGATCTGCAAAGGTGCCCTCATACAGGGACTGCTGCCTGGCTGATGTCAGAATAAGGCATCCTGGTGCTGTGTGTTTTTGCAATTTAAATAACAAGTAGCACTACTCTTTCCTTGTTCAAGCCTTTTATATACTGGACAAAAACATGAAACACAACATATTCCTGTCTCTCACTGACAGAGAAACAAGGTTCAGCTTAATCTCACTGCTCAAGAAATGATCACACCAGTTGCAAGACCTCTGCAAAGGGGCTGTAGTGGTATACAGGGAGGCTCAGTTAAAGGTGTTTTTTCTGAGGAGATTAGAGTTGAGTTTGACAAATATTCCTAACATTAAAATAGTAGGCTACAGATGTTTCTTAACTTCGTGAAAGTTTTTCACATACAAAATCTAAAACAAACAAAAAAACCCAAAACCCCAGTAAATCTGTATTTTGTAGAGGTCTCCTTCAGCAGTTCTCCATGACATTGATACCAGCTGATAAAAACAATAGGGAAAGTCTAAACATCAGGTTTTTCCCAAGAAATCATTCTGAAATACATGATTTTTTAAGTCAAGGAATTATTTTGCCTCCTTCTAAGGCCGAACTCCTATACAAAAAGGCAGAGACAACACTTTTCCAGGTGGAGTGAGGACTTGTACTCCTAAGAAATCCATTTTTCCACATCTAAATTTCAGGTGATCCCTCTGCTCCATTCTGACTCTTATTGCATCCCACAGTAACCATCAACAGATGGTACCCAAAGAGCTCCTACCCTGCTGCTTACATCCAGAAAAGCAGGCATGGAAGGGGGATTTCCTCAAAGCACATTTGAAATCCTTAGTGCTGAAGATGACAATGCTTGGAAGATGCATCTGCCAAGTCAATCTGGAGCTTCCCATTCCCAGTCAAGCACTGGGCTGTCTCCCCACAGATGTTTGCTTGTGCTGTTAGTTATTGCTTGCACCACAAAATAATTTCAGTTGGCTCTGTACTGGTCTGAGAGTGAAGGAGTTACAGAAATGATCTCCCAGCTGTGCCTGTGCAAGTCCAGGCATCCCTTCTCCTGACACACCTTCCCATCATACGGGAAGCCAGCTGCAATTCTTTGTAGTAACCAGAGATTGGATATTTCTCCAAACTGTGGGGTTCCCTTATAAGAAATACAAAATAAAAGCAAATGAGATGTAAGGAGGTGATCTCTGCAGCTCAGGGGAAATAATTCCAAAGATTAAATCTGTGCTGTGCCATCAGCTGAGCTTAGCACATTTCCACTGGTGCAGTCATTTATAGCTCTGGGGCTGCCACTGCCCCTGCACTGACAGGCATTTCTCAGCTGGGCTTCTGACCAGCACAGCCCTTTGGGGAGCACCTGTGTTGCTCCCAACACTCTGCAGCATCAGCAAGCACTGGGATGTTGCCTCTCAAGCTTGCAGACAGCTCTGCACAAGATGCAGTGCATCAGAGAGGGAGGAGAGAATCAGGGAGCAGCAAGGGTTACCCAGGGCCAGGGCAGCAATAGGGCACAGAGCAAACACGGGTGCTGGAGGCTCTGCAGGACTGCCAGTTTGGGCTCCTGTGTAGGAAAAGACCAGGAGACACCCTGGCTGCTGCCTAAACACTGCAGGTAGCACTGGAGTCTGCCCACCTACACCAGCACTGAGCAAAACACACCCAGAAAGCTTCAAGCAGCTCCCTGGGCTGGGCAGTGCAGCTGCAGGGAGAAACCACTGCCCTTTGGTAGGGTTAAATTCAACCACCACAGGATTAACACCCAGCAGCTTTGCACATTATGATGCCATGAAAGCAGAGGTCAAATCTCTTCCCTAGATTTGGGACTGCTTGTCTTCAAATTTGTAGCAACTAAATCTGTGGTGTTTGGGGGTTTTAAGTGATTGTTTTTCTTTTGCTTCCATGATCCTTGTGGGTCCCCCTCCAACTCAGGACACTCTGTGATTCTAAAATCTCCTGAAAGTGTGTGTAAAACCTCACAGAGGCTGTTCTCTCACTGATGCACTCTCAGGCTGGAATGTTTAGGGAAGAATTTTCTTGCAAGTTTGAAATGTCAGTTAGTTCTCCTTAGTTTTGGATGAGGTATTTTTGTTAACCTGAAAAATCATTGTAATAGTCATGGTCATTTTTATGTATATTCCTTCTCCACACACAAATAATCCTTTATATAAGGTCCTGTACTACTTTATGCCTCATTTCCTTTACTTTACAACAAAGCTTTTCCTTCATCTTCTCCAAAGAAATGGTTTTCAGTAAGCATGAACTCATTTATTTCTGTTAATGGTGGCCACTTATTTCTTCAAGACAAGGCCATCCACAGAAACTGCTCATTCTACTGAGACTGTGAATACATTTCAGAAAAGAAGAAAAGCAGCTAGCTCTGCCTTGAAAACAATAATAATAATCTAACAATAAAATGTATGTCTAAGCAAGAGACAACTGACTTGGAGCATCACTGGTTGTACAATCCAAAACCCAAGCATCAAAGGGCAGGGATAAAATGCCAGACTGCCCCAGGATCTGAAAGTTATGGCTCCATCTCTCTGCATTAAGATATGTTTGTTAGAGCCTTGGGGAAATCATCCACACTGGTAGCACCTATCTCCCTTGGTGGGAAAAAGGTGAACCAGGCAGGCTACAGTATATCTTTCATCTGTAGGATTTAAAACACTGACAATTATTTGGATGTAAGAGATGAAATATTTTTGATATTGCCTTTGTGGAAGAAAAGTGGATGAAATGGAGTTGGGGGGAATTCCCATAAAGTATCTCCTGCTACTTTATGGCTGAGAACTATTAAAAGTTCTTGAATTCAGAGGAGTGGATAAAATTATTAATCTTAGAGAATTAATGACCACAGTTTCTCCTTAAGAAGATCACAACCAGAGTTTTGGGAAGTAAAAGCAATTACAAAATTTTTACAGGTAATGATATAAGCCACGTAAATAAGCCAAAATACTACTTGCTTAGATGAACAATAAAATAATCTTTGAACTAAATCAGATTTAAACCATCCCTCATACAAAAGTGTCACCAAACACATACATTTAAGAGAAGAATTTCCCTTGGATACTCATCCTGTTCCAGTGCCAGCCTCGAGCCTGTGGCTCTGCACACCAGGAGGGACAGAAAGCAGGATGAGATGGGAAATTGGCCTGGCAAATTGTGGTTCCTTCTCATTCTGGCACCCACTGCAGCATCTAACCTGGTGTGTGTGCAGGGAGGCTGCCAAGCAGCTTTCCACAGCATCCCACAGGTTGGAGAGGGATGAGGACTCTGTAGCTGGCAGTGCAGGGACAGGCCTGTGTCTGCTCACGACAGCAGCCTCATCTGTGAGACACTCTGTTCTCATGGCACAGCTGGAAGAAACAAGAACTGTTCACCCCTGACCAAGCTGCAGCACCAACAGAGTTCCAACCCTGGCATATGGTGTATCTTCAAGGCAATAAACTTCATCCCTTGGCTGGGCTCTGCAGCCCCTCATTCCCTTGAGAAAGAGGCTAAACTGAGAAGGAGCTTAGTATCAGCACAGAAAATAGATTGCTGTCTGGAAACAGACACTAAGGCTGATTTTATTGTATGGATAAAGCAGAGATCTCTGGCAATAAAATGTTAAAATATTCTGAAAAAATCAAAGGCATCATTTTCAGAAGGAGCTTGTTCTACTAAATTAGGTGCTAGTCTGGGACTGAGGTGACCCTGATCCTACACCCAGCTGCTCCTGGGGTCCTGCACAGCCTTCACTTGCTAAGGCCACATCCCCCCAGCTGTGTTCCCCTGCGTCCATCTGCCTTCTCCATTTCAACTGTAAGAACCAAACAGGTAGGGAGCCATTTCAATGCTTCATTAGGTGGTTATTCAGAGCTTAAATGAAACCTGTTGCCCTCAAAATAACAATAACTTGTGACATACTCTGGACTGAGCCAGCCTAAGCAATATTGGATTAAAAATTCCCAAAACATTTTATCCAGATTTCTTACCTGATTCTATCCAAGATGCTTCTCATATCAATTGAATTACTCCTAATTTACACCAAGGAAAACATATTGAGATGTTGCTGCACATAATTCTCATCAACGTGGGAAGACAGCTTGCTTTCAGTAAAATCAGGTTAAGACATGGGCAGAGCTGTCCAGAAAGCCTTTCACTTCAATACAAACCAAGGACAGTGGGCTCAGACCCAACACTTCATTTTCCAGATTAGGTGCTCAGTCTCCTTCCTTCCCCCTCTCAACTAGAAAGATTTTATTTCAGATCAAATGTATTTACAACACATTTACCATTGTAGCAAGTTTCTTTTTCAAACATGAAAATGATAAATAAAAAATCTCATACACCTTTTCTGGTGGAGTTTAAAAGTGCCTGGAAGAAATACAAGCAGATGACACCATTCCATTACCAGATCACTGCCTAAATACCTGCTGGACCTGCAGCACGTGCTGTGTTTGTGAGCACAGCCTCAATATTGTTTAAAAAATTTAAAAATTTAGGCTGCTCTCCTAAAAATAAGAAACTGAGTCCTGATAAAATAAATGAACACTTGGAGCATTTTTGAGCTCCAGCTATGGAAACAATTCCACAACACAGGAGATTAATTACCCCACTGAATGTTTTCTTAGCACAGAAAACAAGGAAAACTACATGTAAAAAAAGTAAAATATTTGTCAGAGACCGATTAAAAACAATCTCCGATATTTCTGAAGAGTTAATAAAGCATGGTGTTACTTGGTTTCTGTCATTTTGTTTCTAAACTCTTAAAATAAGCAAGCACTAGTTCTGACTCCCATCCCTTCCATCATCCCTTCCCTCCTTAATGAAACCTCACCCTGTCCTTTGTGTCCAAGGAAAAACAGAGTTCATCCATGAGCTCCTGAATCCATGAGCATCAGCTCCTGAGTGCTGCCACACCAAGCTTCTCTTGTTTGGATAGAGAAAACAAGTGTTGGACCATCTAATATGGCTTCAGGTAAACTATTCTAATATTTGACTTATTAACCATCTACACATTATCTTTAGCTTAGGTTTAACTGCCAGCTCTCAGTCTTGACTCAAGAGCCCATTTAGATCTGCTACCACTCTGAGTTCTCTTCTACACAGCAGTTAGTAAACTATGTCCACCCTTGATTTGCTCTTAAACAGAGTTTATTTCACCACTCTTGAAGACTCTTCATCCCGAGGTCACCTGAACAGCAAATTTCTAAATGTTTTCCAGATTCTCAGGATCCTATGAAAACACAGACACCAGAAACAACAGCCTCACAGCACCTGCAAAGATGATTTTGCTCAACATTCCCAAGAGCACACATCCACAACTTCACCCCAGAAGAATAATCACTTAATACCTAACTGCTACTTTAGAATATCCCTCCACCCCGCCTGGTGTCATTATTTTCAAGATAATTGTCCATTTAGCAAGCATGATCTCCCTTTCTTCCCCAAATTGTCCTTTCTTTCAGCATCTCTCATGTATGCTATTGAGATGACCACACTTTGCTAAGAAGGAAAAAGCCCTGTCTGTGTCTAATCTGCCAGATCATTTTAGCCTTCTGAAATTCTCCTAAGATGATTTTGCTGGCAGCACTTCTTACTTTATTCCTCAGCTCTCCACATTTAAATGGAAGGTTTCTTTTTGTACAAAACCCAACCCTACATCTGAGCAGGACTGCACATCTCAGAAGGATGAAGGAGGGCAACATTGGGTAACTGGCCATAGTATTTTATTCCACAGTATTTTATTCCAGGGACTAGGACTTCTTTGGCAATGCTTGCATTCAATCACAATGTGCAGAAAGAAAAGCCACAAACTCCTTTATTCTTTTGTTTCTCTGGAAGATTAAAAAGTTTTGCTTGTTTTTTTACCCTGGAGAATAATAAATCATCAGGAGATGATGCACTCCTTTGACACATCCCTTGGTTCCCATGCAGATTGGTATCGGCAGGAACAGCAGGCTTCCCCAGAACATATGTGCAAATATTCAAGAATAGCAAACGCCAAGGATAAACATAGTTGGACCAAACAGCTTTGCTGAAAAGAAGGAAATGTTTGCAAATGCTGCTTTGCAGTATTACCTGCACTAATGAGCCCTTTGTATTCAATAACCTGGGCATTCACTCAAAGAAACCTTTCTGATGAAGGGCATGCACCTCCAGCTTCCCCGTCGGGCTTAAAAAAGGGGTTCTTAATGATCACTTCTGAGATAAAACCAGATTATTATACATTTATTGCATATCACATCTGATTCTCCAAAGCAAGTAGCTTAAACGTGTAGTCTTGATGAGAACTGATATTTACTAATTATTGCCATTCATCAAATGAATCCACTGAGCCTTAATGCTGTGTTAGCATTAAAATCTGGCATTAAACTCTGTGGTTTCTAAACTTTCATATTTGCTCCTGATCTGGCTCGTGTATATTAATGATGTGTCCCTAGGATGGTCCACTGAAATCTGTGTCAGCTGAAGAATGCTAGTAATATTGAAGGGGACACTTCCATATTTTCTAGGAATAAGCAAGAAATTTAAATATTAAGATTCTGGAAAAAAATCCCTACAGCCAGCAATGGAAACTTACCTTCAGTGCAAGAATAATAACATTTATCTGGAGGAGCAGTGGCTCAGAACGGATGCTGCCAAGATGAATGATTAATGCACATTAATTGTGGTAAGGAGTTTTCAATTTCAAGTGGTTTTGAATGTAAAAATAGGAGATTTGATAAAAATAAAAAAATTCTCTTTTCAGTCAAGTGCCTTTTAAATTTCTTTTTGCCTTCTGAAAAACAAAAGAATTTGCATCTAAGTGACATTTTTAGTAAAAAATGCAGTTCATTTCTGACTTTTCAGATGCCAATTTTTCCCTATCCAAAAAAAGACCAACAAAGTCAAGGAAAGGGAAATGGGAAGGATACAGTCTGGGAAGAGAGCAGCTTCCAGCCAGCTCTAGCATACTAATAATGAGACAAGACAACCCAGAAAGACTTTTCTCTTTGGCAATATTGGTTTGTGCAACACCAACAACAGTTGCAAGGAATGAAAGCAACATCTGGTACAGGAAGTTTAGAACTGGGCTTTGTTCATTTTCAGCTTTCAGAAATAAAAAGAATGAATGCTGTTCAGAAAAAAAATGGTTTAGTTGGCATTTTCTCTTGTCTCTATGTAGATGTGCAGTGGGGGACAGGACTTTTTCAGTGCAGAAATTAAGATCTGAGAACTGAACCCCAGCCATTCTCCTCACACAGATTCACCCAGAGCACGAGTGTTAGTGCCAGTGTGTCCTGCCAGCTGTAGTACAGCTGTAACCAGCATGTGGCACTGAGTGCTGCTGCTGCCTACCTGCAGAAAACCTCTAAACTCACACTTGAGAAAACTGCCTCATGTAGCCACAAAAGCACTGAAATTTTCATCTCAGCCTCTCCTATTTTTTTTTGATTTTACATCAACAAAAGTCCTTTTCTATTAAATGCTTCACCAGAGACTCACAAAATGTCACATAAGAATAACCTAAATGCATCTTAGAGCTCCCTCAATCTGTCAGCCTCTGGTTTTTGTTCTAGCTGTTGTTTCTCAACACCCTGCTGAGATGCAGCTTGTTTTCTCAAGTAGGGAATTCCTCAATTTCACCTGGCCAATGCTGTTTCTTCCCTTGAGACAAGCAAATGCTTCTTAAAAGAGGATAAAATAGAACAAGAAGTTTTTTGGGAAGCTAGATAGGGACATTTTTTTTCCTCTCTGCAAACTGAGCACAAGGTCAGAGAAGACATTTCTGTTTTGAGTTAGGCACCAGTCCCTTCACTAGGAAGGTTTGGAGAATTTTTTTTTCATAGGTGATTGATGCCCAAACCCACCCCTGGAATCTGAAGACAATTTCCTACCATTATAACCAACTAATCCAGACCCCAAATTTCATGGAGAGTAGGGAATATTGGTCCAAATCTCAGGCTACCAGCTCTCCTCAAAGTGTATAATAAGGAGATTTCAGCAGGTTAACAAACATTTTACTTCCACAGATCAAACTTCAGTGTGGGCAAAGACTGATTCTGTTATCAGAGAAGCACAGAGTTATTTCACACCAAACACTTTGCCCTTCATTTCCTTATGAAGGGGACTCCTTCATTACTAAGGCTTTTACACCAATTCTAAGCTTTTCCTATCTGTTCATTACAAGGGAACAGATGAGACTCAAACTGGCCACAGAGAGAGCAACAGAGCATTGGAAAAAGGAAGAGTCACAATTACAAATATCAATCTCCATGAAAGATATCTGATGTCATCATTAACAAGAACATCTCTGACAAGACTGCAGGAAGACACTGTCCCCATTCTCAAATCTAAATTTAATCAAGACACAATGTACACAAAGATTTTATACAGCTGAATCTGCCAATGTACCTGGTCTGAATTGTGAACAATTAAATGAAGAAAACTTGAATTTACTTTGATAACTGTAGCAAGTGTTCCCTGTGTAAGGTAAAAAGGCTGAAATTGCCCCAGATTTCAGGTATTTTGTTTCCATTGAGGCTCCTCTTAGCTCTGGACAAACCACAATACTATTTCCTCAGCACAGCATGTGAAGCAAACTGTTGATCAACATTAAAAAACAATGAGGCCCCATTTAATTAGCATAAGTCAGGAGAGCTCCCACTGGTAATTGGGCGGTGTGGTCTCCAGGCCTAAACTTTATATCTGAGGAGATATATATATGTATATATACACACACACATATACATACACAAGTCAAACACAGAGCATTCAGGAGCTTCCAACACCTGAGTAATTCCTCCAAAACACTGCAGGGGGAAAGTGCACCAGAAACATCAGAGAGGGGGTTCAAGGCTGAGAAAAGGAGGCAATACCTGTGCAGAAGGTGAAGAGGAAGCAGATGCCAGGTCAAAATGAAAAGGGATAGTTTGAAGCAGAAGGACAAGGTGAATCCAAAGCTTAGCTTCAATATGAACTATGTCCAGCTTATCTAAATTTATCTCTTACTATTCCATATATGTCTATAATTATATGGCTGGATGTAACACCTGCTCAACAGAAGAGCCTGAAATCTGGGATCTAAATCAGCTAGATTCATAAATCAGCTCTGATTCAGAGCAGGGAATGTTATGTTTATTTAGTTGACTACAACTAAAATCTTCCAGAGTATAAAGCAACAGGCACAGCTGAAAAAAACTAATCAAGTTGGGAGGTGAACCCTATTCACATTTGTAATGAGAAACATATTTGAGCAAACAATATTTTCTGTTCTTTTCCTGAGCTGTTTCTTTCCAATAACAACCACCAAATAGTAAAGGGAACTAAAAGTATGTTGTGTAGAGCAAGCAGTATTCCTTATGGAGCAGCAGCAGCTCTGGGAAGATAATGCCATCAATCAGAGAAAGGAAACAAATACGCTTTGTCCAAAGTGTCAGCACTGGACCTTTCTTGATTTTTCAAATGAATATTTTCAAATTAAATCTTCAAAGAATTCAAGCAGGATATTTATTGCAAGCATTTCTCAAAGTCTTTTGTTCCTGGAAAACAGATTTAATTAAAATAGTGAGCATCAATAAACAGATCAAGTAAATATTTTTTATTAGAATGACAGAGCCAGAAACCAAAGAAAAATAAATCTTAAAGACTGAGAGCAAACCCTTCAAATTCCATTTTAATAATCAACTCTTACTTTCAGAGCATTCTTGCTTTTTTCCAGAAAGAGATGGTCGTTCTTTGGGCCCACAAAATCACACCATAAAGAACTTGACATACATGACCCACCTGGGCACAATTTCTCAGTCTGAGGAGGTCAGGGCCAATGCCCTGACCCTTCCCTGAGTCAGACCATACCCAGAGGGGAAGGTCTTGAGGGGTTACACCGATGTGGTTTTATGTTGGTTACCTCTGGCTGTTCTTAGGACTGAATTCCTGATATGACAGGAGTTTCACTTAAACTTTTCTCCAGTGTCATAACTAATATTTTGGTTGAAATTCTCCACTTTACCAGCCCTAAATGGTATCAGGGGAAAGAAGAAAGGGAAAGATGAGTAAGGAGAAGAGCCAGTAACTCCTCTTTACACAACACAGCTGAGCTAGTGCTAGAGGTGCATTAAATGTGGAAGATTAAGCTGATAAAAAAATTCCCTTTAGTGGAATGTACATGAATAATTTGTGATATCCTTAAAGTCTCAGGGCCCTGCGTTAAGGCTAGACTTTTAAAGCCCTCCAAGCAAGAGGAATCAATACTCAATTTCACAAAGATTTCAGTCTCCCCAGGCTCTGCTCTTCCAAAGCCCCAGGACACTGCACCTGGTCCAAGGACATCAATATTCCCACGTGCACTGATGTGTGGATTCCAGGCCAGGGGCACAACAATCCCCAGGCAGGCTGGCCCTCAGGGGGGGCACGGCAGCACCAGCCACTGGTCCTCCCACCTTGGCACCCCCTGGGCACACCAGGTTTTAGGAGTTGTCACTGGGAGCATTTAGGAGGGCAACCTATTCACACCACACAAGATAAACACAGCGGTTCTGCTGACCTGCCATCACACAGGATACAGCAGATTCACAAGGGTAGATGAAGGCAGATACTTTCATGAACTTCCCCCAGATATTCAGTGGAGTGTGACCTTTTGCATCTGGGACTATTCAAAATAGGCAGTTCTCATACATATGAATACACACACAAAGCCTCCTTAACAGGAACGATTGCCAAGTTCAGAAAAATATTTAATTGCTGGACACCATAAAAACGTTGAAGTAACATTGGTTTATTTGTGCTCAAAGCACACATGTTAGGACCTGAACAGATTACAAAAACAACATCCCAAAAATACACTTTCCTTTGGATGAGTCTTACTTTGATGTCTTTTTTTTAGAATGTGAATAAAAGATATCATTCCTAATAAAAGTTTTATTAGTCAAATTAAAGGTTTTTAATCACTGCACCAGTCTGGATACCTAGCAAAAAAGAACATACAGCCTGACCACACAAAGTACACGGAAAGGGTAATGGGTGGCAGGGGGATGCAAAGAAATTTTAGAGCCATAAAATGGCTCTAAAATATAAATATTCTAGTGTCACAATTACCCCTTCTAAAAACAGTGTCAGAAAAGGATGCAGCTCTTATAACAAGAACTTTTAATAGCTTCTGAGTTTGCAGATGTAACCTTATAGCTCTAGAAGAGTGTCTATATTTAAGAAACTATGACGAAAACCACATTAATTTACTAATGGTGAGAGATCTAATAGGCTGACTTCAAAAGCCTTCCAGTCTTTAGAAGAGATTTTGAAGCAAAGTACATTGTGAGTGAGTGGAGGACAGACTGGGACACAACCTGTATTAACTACAGGGGGTTTAATGTGACTGACCCAACACCTTCACTGCCAGGAGAGGCGAAGGAGACCTGGGCCCCAGAACCTTTAGCAAAGCAGGTTGCATTTGCAGTGATTACTTCCCAGCCCACCTTCACAACTCCCTCCTAACCATCAGAACAGGTGTACATAAATGATGTTTTCAAATGACACCAACTCTGTCGGCTTTAACAAGACAGGATTTACCAGAGGATTGGAGCGCCGTGTGGGTAGGGATGGCATTGACTGCTGAATTAACGAAAGTGGTATTTAAATTTAAAACAAAAATAGATTCATTTTGGAATAAAAACTGAATTTTCATTATAAGCTACATGCCTGCAGTTGGAAATGTCTGAGGAGGAAAAGATGTGGATCCCATGACAACTGAATTACCATAATGAAGCCACCAAAAAAGGTCACTGTGTTCCCAGAGTGCTTCAGAGGAGAGCCAGCTTCTGCAAGTGCAGCAGTGCTGGATACAAATCACCTGTAAGGTATTTATCCAAGAAGATGTATGTGGTTCAAGTACAATTTAGGAAAGATGAACTCATTCTAGAAGTGGGCAGGAGGAAGACTCTTGGCATGATTTCAATAAAGGAAAGACTGCTTTAAGACAGCTAAACAGATTGGGTTGATTTAGCCTGTCAAAATGAAGGCTAAGAGGGGATGCAAAGCCTTTGCTTAGGATCAGACAGTAAGAAGGGAAGTATTGGAGCTGAAAGAGAATTCTGTATGAAAGTGTCGCTGAATGCACGTGGGCTGGAAGTCAGAATGCAGGTTTCAGCTCTTGGAGGAACAGGGCTCAGGAGTAACAAGCTCCTAACAGGACAATAGAGGAAAGAAAATTCAACCTGCCTGGCTACAGCAGCCTGCTCTCTTGGCAAACAGTTCGTACCACTTGTCTGTGTCAGCACAGAAATCTGCTCCCAGGCCTCCATTCCCAGAACCTCTTAAAAAGAAAATGTTTGGAAAGTGTGCTAAACTTTAGGATGACTACAAGACGATTACTGAATTCCCCAGACAGCAATCTGCATCTCAGTCCCACAGCCAGTGTGGGCAGTCTTAGAAGAAGTAATTTCCTTTTTTTTTTCAGCTTGCCTGAACATCTCACATCCCATAAAAAGAGGAATTACTACAGTGAAAGAGAGAAATTGATTATGCACATAGTACTTTCAAATGCAGGAGGAAAACAAACTAGAAAAAATAGAGCAGAATAAATTGTTTCTGCAATCTCAGCAAGTTAGATTAAAAAAGAAAAACCCAGGAGATAAGTGAGAAGGGCCAGGTGGTTTCAGTTTTGTTTCTTTTTCTCAAAATTTCCACTGGTCTTTTTATACCAAAAGACACACATGATTTTGTTTTTTCTGCACAAACATGAATAACCTGGGAAAACATAGTTAAATCACCCAGACAAAAAAAAAAAAAAAAAAGTGGATGAAAACCCAATCAATAAAACTGCTCAGAAGAAATACTTATCTGCATCCTGTTTGAGATTGACAGGGGAGGTATTAATATTGTATGTGCTTGTCTAGTGGATAAGATAATCGAGCAGCATCAAAATGCAAAGCAGCAAAGCAGTTCCTGCAACTCCTCCAGGAGCAAAAAAAAAAAAAATCTCCTTTTCCATCTGAATTCCCTTTCTCCTGCAATGCCATCTAGAGGAAAGGGGGCAGAGGGAAAGGAGGGCAGAGGCAAAGGGTGCCAGGTGAAGATGAAGACTCCCCAGCCCTCGCTAATGAAGTGAATGAAGCTGCCCAATTTCTGTAGCCATTAGAGGCAGCACAAGCCCTGGCTCCGGCACAACAAATCACACCCGAGCAGCGGGGACTCGGCACTGGGGTTTCCCACCACACCTTGCTAAGGAAGGCACTCTGTACTTCCGTCTGCTGAAGAAATCCTCATTAATTTCACCCCTTCTCCTACCATGTGCATCTGCAAACTTATGAAAGAAAAATCACTTTAACAGCCATGACTGTAAGAATAAAAGGAGAAAAAAAAAAAACAACAAAAAAATCCCCCCAAAATCAGGAACTAAAATTTACAGTGAGTCACGGGCATCTCTAGGCAAACCAGCACAGTGGCAGAATCTGGTTAGGGAAAGTTCAGACCCCAATTTGCTCCCTCACCCTCACAGTCTCCTTGTCAGGACCTTGGCTACTCCCTCCAGCTCTGTAATTCTGCTCCCTAATCATTTCTTCTCAGAGGGGCTGTGAGTGCTTGTGAAAGGCTCAGACTGTGAGACACTCAGAATTCCAGCAGGCACTTCTGCACTCTCAGGGTCACATTTTTCACCACGGGTTTCAGCCTTGTTTCACACAGCAGCAGCAGCCACAGCCACTGGCTCTCAGCTCCACAAGGACTAGCACAACATCAAGCAGTGTTAAAACCTCAGAAATCGTTTTTCCACATTCAATACAGAGGATGGTTGGGAATGCATCACTTTTTTACCCTACACAGAATTTAAACCATTCCTCTCAGATCACAGCTCTCAAATACTGCTAATGTAGATGTTGCTATCTGAAGGCTCAAGCTTTCTCCTCAGAGCTCCTCTGGCCTTTAAAAATTAATCACAGTCAAGCTGTAGGAAGGAAAAAAGGAAAAAGAAAAAAGAAAAACCTTCAAATCTTCTAGGGAATAGAACTGTTCAGAATATTTTGTTTTGACAATCACTGGCTGTAATTTTTTTCCTGAAATTTTAGAGAATATTTTTAAGCCAAAAAAAAAGATGAAATTAACAGTAAATAAGACCTTGTTAAGAAATCTTGACAATTTTATTAATAGGGATGAGCAAAAGAAAACAAAAAGACACGTCATTCAGGTCTGGACACGGCCTGATTTTTTCACTGGTGTAACAACTTTAAAGGACCTTTTAAGCAGCATGCAGTTTAAGTGAATTTGCTTTTATAGCAGAAAGTTTAAGAAAAGACAACTTCCTCTGGTCAAGAGAAGGGAAGAGAGTGAGAGCTCCAAATGCGCTGCTCAAACACAGATTCTTGTGACTGATAAATCTTAATTCTGTATGAAATCTATTGTTCAAAGCTGGGCTTGCAGACAGCTTAAAAGCAGGGAAGTTTTACCTTGTGTTCAAGGACAAGCATTATCCAGACATCAAGAACTGAGGGAATGAATAGCCCTGGTACAGCACATCCAGAGAGCAGAAGACTGCTGAGGCCTGGGGATGGCTATTTAAAAAAAATAAGTCATACTTTCTGCCAGTTAATATATTTTACAAATGTTTTGGTGGAGTGCATCAGTCACCTAAAATAAAGCAGCCTCCTGAGCTCTACCCCATAGCCACACCTAGGCAAGGCTTCATCAAAGAGGTGCTGGGAGGTGTGTGCTATTAAAACTGAGACCTGGGTATGGAAACACCACCTTTATAAACAAGACCTCAGATAGCCTGTTGGTCAGTCTTGGTCTCTGCCAGAGGTGTGACAATCCAATGCCCAAGCTCTAAGTAGGAAAGACCAGTTTGTATCTCAAAAGGTGAAAACAGAAACTGAGTCATCCCTAGTTTTCAAGAACAGTGATCAGAATCTTTTAGCAACAGTCATCAAAACAACAGTTCCTTGTTTCTCCTCTTCCATGTGAAACTCCAAACAATTCAATTTATCAGTGCTGAAGGGTTCTATACCTGCTGATTTTGAGCACTAAAAAGGCTATTTCAATATCTTTCTTACAACAATCACCAGAAACCTTTCCCTCTTTTAACATGGAATTTCAACAGTTCTTGAAGAAATAACCATCAAGAATTTGAAATATACATTAAGTAAGAAAGACCAGTCAATGCCCTCTAATTCCTAAACTCATAGAGTAGTTGCTGGGTCACTTCCAGTTCCCCTCTGAGCACAAAACAGGAACTCTTTGATGTCTCTCCTTGAGCATTCAGCCTCTACTGACCAAGCTGCAATCAGAGAATGAGCACATGCAAGCCCCATCAGCTTCCACTGTGGGCTGGATGCAGCAGCAGGGATGATGGTGCAGTGGCTGTGTGCTCACACTGCCACCAGACCCTGCCTAAGAGTACAAATTCCTTCTTCCTGCAGGGCTAATTGTATTATATTTCTTTTCTCATACAGGCACCTCTATTTCCTCTTATTTACCTCTCTACCTGAGTGTATTAGTGGGAAAAAAAACCCCAAGGAATTGAAATAGACTCCTAGGTATCAGCAGCTTTGGTAACCCCTTACCAGTCGGTAGGAGGGTTGTCCCCGTTGCTCTCAGCTTGACAACATTCATGTCCCTTACCTCCCCATCAAGAAAACCCAAAGTCCTTTCACCCTCTGCCTCGAAGCCAGTTTGAATCAGTAGCATAGACACAGGCATCAAGACATCTCTAAGTGCAGTATAAAGACAGAAATCTTCTGTCATGGAGCAGCTCCTCTGCTGCACAAACCAGACTGTGAGCTCTCCCAGCAAATCCTCTCCTCCACAGAAGAAATTGTCTCCTCAGCTTCTACCCCAGAGACAGCAGAAGGTAAGTTCTATAATTACATTACAAAACTGACAATTTTTTTTTTTAAAAAAACCCAGAACAACACAAATCAGATCATTCATTTACAAAGAGAAATAAATTATGCCTTATCCCTAAATAGCCCAAATTCACAAAAGGGAACAGCATGTTTGTTTTCTGCCACATGAATGGTTCTGATCAGCAGCTGCAAACAGGCAGGGCATTTTAAATCCACTGGGACCTGATCATGTAGCAGCAGTTCACCCAGGTATGCACCACAGACTAGTGCTGACAGCACTGTGGAGCCCTAAATATTTAGTAGCACCAGTACAGTATAGTGCACTGTTCTCAGAGTGAGCTGAGATCCTGTTTTAATTTGTTCTGCCTCAAAACAAGGAGAGTGAAAATCTAAAATCATGTAATGTGTACACACCAAAACTGCTGCTTAAAGCGGATAAAGCTGGTTCTGGTTTTTATCCTTTGTTGAGTGGTTCTCTATCAGGGGATTTCAAACTTTAGACTATACATTACATAGTTTTAAAATCTGTTCTCGAAACTTTTCTTTATCCATCTTCTAAACTAGGGGAAGGTGAGCTCTGTGAGCCCTGGGGCCTTGAGGTGGATTCAAAAGAAACCTGCTCTCCAGGAAGAGAGCAGAAGCTCAGCTGCAAGGGCTGGGACCAGGTTTCCTGCTGGCTCTCTGCCAGATGGGCAGTGGCCCCAGGGGCAGGAAACATGTCCATGCCAACAGGCACCATCTCCTCCTGAGCAGAAAAAGATTAGAGAGATGCCTTGGCTCTGAGGACACTGTATTTTTAATGCTAATCCTTTATCTACTAGCAAAGGAGAAGGTTGCAGTCCTTCACTGGAAGCAAGGGGGACAGCAAAGAAACGTGAGATAAATCACATCCGACACTACTCTTAATAAATTCCTCTACAAAAACAGCTAGACCAAAAGATGTCCATGTACTAACCTTGATTGAGAGGTTATTTGTGCCCAATATACTAAAAACAAAGTCAAGAACAAATCATCCTCGAAAAGTATTACTTTTGTTAGGCTGCCAACATCAGAACATGCTTTGGCTTTTGACTGAGCCAGGACAGAGACAAGAAGGCAGAGCAGGTAATTCAGAGCATAACTTTCTTTTGGAAAGTTACTTTAAAAATCAAAGGTCACAGTATTGTCCTAAGAAAAAAGTTTCTTATAGCTTGTGCTCTGTTTTTATTCCATGAGCCTTTAGGCATGAGATCTCTCTGGTGGCTCAGGCTTTGCTCAGTAGAGCTCCAAACTTTCTGAACAATTTCCAAAGTAAGTTGGGGAGAAAAAATTAGCTTTGAAATATTTTGTCACCCAGCTTTTAATAACTGATGGGGGAAAAAGGTGCTTTGTAGGGCATAAATCTCTCTGCAAATCCTTGTCTAGGCAATCCTTGGTGGCAAAAAGTGTTGAATGAGACTTTTACAAAGTGACTCTAAGAGAGGACAGGGTATCACAAGCCACGGGTTTAGGGATTTCTTGTCTGGCATTAGCACTATGTTGTGAGGTCCTCTGGGGAAACCTCACCATGCTTTGCAAGATTTCCATTTCATCTTGAAAATGCTTTCCAACCCCCACAGCACACTAGGTTAGAAAGGCAAACACTTGCATTTTAGCACTGGAGGAAATGGAGCCAAGTGAGAAGAGCTGCCCTTAAGGAAAAAAAAAAAAAAAGAAAAAGAAAACCCAGGCAGTTTTGTCTTGAAGGTTGATGTCTCAGCAACACTGTCCTGGATGGATACTGCTGCAAATCTTCCCCAGGGCTACTTTTTATATCAGCCAATATCCCAGAACCAAGGAATAGCAGCTGATGTAGCTGTAGTGTTAAATTACTGGGGTTCATAGTGATGTGACTGGATGGTAGCAGGGCAAAGGAAGCCCTGGTTTTGCCACCTCAGTGCACAGGGCTTTGTGCTGTGCTTAGGGAACAGGAGTCAGTGCAAATGCATCAGTTCCTGCTCAACAGCTACTTCAGAGGAGCCATAGGGCACACAGGTAATGTATGAAGCTAAGGAATGTGTTTGTTGACACACTAAAAACCCCAGTCAAACACCATCAACACCAAAGAATGCAGTTCAGTTCAATTCCAGCTTCTCCAGCCTGGTATCAACCCTGGAACAGCAGTTCAGATCCAATATGCTTGAGCTCTGTTGTTTTTAAAGAATATATTAAAACCAGCAAAATCAAGCCAGGGTGGTTGTTTACCATGGGCACAAAATTTAAATGCAAGTGGCTAGAAAAGTATTATTGTAATGCCTTTTCAAATAGTCCCCAAGGCTGATTTGTCACACAGTGCTGGTCTAAAAGCAACCTCTATTCAGAAGAGTTATTCCTTAGGGATTGCCATAAAATATTTTAGTGATCTCTGATTTCAGTATGCTTTTAATCCCATAGGAATGTCTGTCATTTTAGGAACTTACAATGGATGAGAGGAGAGCTTATACTCCATCTTTAGAGGGGAGAAAAAAACCAAAACAAACTACCAAACCCCAAGACTGTAATTCACTCAAGAAGGATCATACTTTAACATTCTACTTCACTGCACCTCATTGTCATTGAGAAGAATGTTATGAACATTTCCCTTAAACACTTCCTTCTAATAATGACGGTTCTGGACACAAAACACATTTTCTTGTGGTCATAACATAGCAGACTGTTTCACTCCCCATCCCTCAAAGCTTCCAAGCCACCCTGGGCATTCATTTGTAAGGAAGGGCAGCATGTCCTTGAGCAAAAAGAATAAGCAGCATGCAAATAAATAAAGCAGATGCAATATAACTCCTATTCCAGGTAAAAGGTAGCAGCTGGTCATGCACACAGGGGATTCTCTTTCATTTTGGGGCTGCCTGATACATTTCAAGGCACAACTGATGCTTCTCCATTCGCATTTTAGTTTAGAGAAGGGGTATGCTTTGGAAGCAGATCTCCCCACCCCCATCCTTCCTTACCACACTTTGTTATGCATCATAGAGCAGTCTCTAAATGCAAGAACTGCTTTGCTTCCAAACCAAACCAGATTGCAAGATGTTCTCCAGGTACACACACCCATGTGCTTCACCTGCTTATGGGTGTGCAATCCCTGGGGCCAGGTCAGAGCTGCCTCAGCACAGCTGCTGCACGGACCCCAGGAAACACAAGGGGAGAAGACTTCAGCTCCTGTGAGGTTTCCAACCTCAATGAGCAATGAGAAAGTGGCTGAAACCCCACATACCTACACTCAGGTAGGGATCAGTGGAGATCACTCCCCCAAGCAATCTGGTCAGAGTTAAATTCCATTCAAGTTTCCTCTTGAAGAAAATGCAATCATAGCTCACTTGTGCATCACAATCCTGTGAAACACAAGCCCAGCAGGTTCACAGCTCATGCCAGTAACTTTAAAAACTTTCAGTCTGTGTCTGTCCAGTAGCTGTACACTGAGGTATAAAAGAAGTTTTACAAATGAAGGCATGGAAGCTAAATTCTTCTGTCTAGAGGCAATAGGACAAAACACTTAAAACTACTGTTTATTATCAACAATCTCCGCTATCAGAACAAATTGCCTATTAAAAGAGTCACATATACACAGGGTTTTATCACTTAGTGATGTTGCACTCTGAGGCTGTAGTAGTTTTCTCCTTACTAAGTGGATATAAGAGAGTTTTAGGGCATGTCCTCTGCTGTTCAAACAAAAGAATTAATGATTTGCAATAAACTCCCATTACAAGGAGCTGAAGCTGAGGTCTTTCTCTGCAGGACACTTCTCAATGAGGCTGTATCTAGACTGAACCTTCAAGATAAGTGATCTTAAACCTATTGACTCCAGGGAAAGCTGAGGACATTCAGTGCCCTCAGGGGTCTCACTTTTGCCATTTTCCAAGATGCCTTCACTCTTCCAATGGGTGTGATTGCACTGAGGGTTCCCTGACTGGATTCTTCATGCAAAGACTTTCCTGAACCACCCATTCATTTCATGCCTGATCAAAAAAAATGGATCAGGAACAGATTTACCAACACAATAGTCAGGAATGTAGGGACAGAGGACATCACAACACCGGTGCTCAGTGAAGTACGCACCACATCTCTCCATCTCTCCCCACAAGGGCAGGAGCAGTCTGACTCCCTGGGTGCTCAGCTGAAAGATTCAGAAACTATTTCAAGCCCCCAGCACCTGACCTGCTCACAGGGACTTTGTCTTTGAAGTAAAAATACTCAAGATGTCACCAATCTAAAGTTCAAAAGAAATAAAACACTCTTGTTGTTGGCTCGACTCAATAAAGGCATTAGCATTATCTCTGAAGTATTCAGAAAAAAAATACTGGAGAAAAAGTCAAGTAACCACCCTCAGGCTGGGCTATGAAAGTCACAATTTAGCTCAGCCTAAGGGTGGCATACATAAAAAAATTAGACTTTTTCCTGTGATATAAATCAGATAGCCTTAATGGCTTTTTTCCCCATTTTTATTTTTAAACAGCTGCAGCAAAGTAACTTAAAATTATCATACCTTCAATTAAACATGCTGTGGGGCTTTTGGGGGATCTAGCAGGAAAATGTTCTCTGGGAAAAAAAAAAAATTACAAACTGCTAAGAGTTAGTGGCAAGTTAATTAAGTGAAGATTGCCAGATTGCAACAAAATGGCATGGGATTCCCAGACTCTCTTCTCTAGATAAAGTGCTTTGGCTCATGATGAAGGCAGCACATAGGAGAAGGAATCAAAAGCTGCTGTTATCTGGAGAGTTCTTGTCATACCAGGAACTGTCAAAGGAGCCAGTGCTCTTGATCTCCTGTTATGTTTAGTAGAGAAAGTTGTGTCCGGAACAAAAAGCATATACTGTAAGAGAAAGTAAAATGGAAGAGTTTTGTGCAGTCAAAAATGAATTCCTGACCAATTCCTGCCCCTACAGTGGTGAGACTAGTATCAATGCTTAAGCAGATAGAAATTTCTTTAGTGTTCAGTCTCTACAAGATTCTCTGTTTACAGACCACATCAGCTTGGCTAATTGAAAGACAATGGGTGAATGCATTTCAGTGGACTGCACTCAGCAATCAACCCTTTCAAGTCATAGCTGTCTCCCAAAGGCAGGGGTTTATGAATAAATAGAACAGCTCACAAAACTTGCAAATAAAGAAAATATCCTGCTTAAGACTGGACTTCTCCCATGCCCAAATCCACCCCTGAGAATCCAGTATCTTCTTACTTCCTCCCACTCAAGCAATTGAAAAGTTTATTTTTTTTAATTTAATGCATTTTGGGGCTCCTCACTATACTTGTGAGCTTGCTAGGCAGGGGCTCCCTGTACGTTCTGCATGGGGAAGCACCTTCCACCCTGGGCACAAGGTGGAAAAGTGGCCTCCAGCACCCCCTCCTCTTCCCAGAGCTACCTACAGGGAGCACAGCAGCAGGAACAGCGCCTGTTGGGCACATGCTGCACACAGGGTGTGTTACAGTCTGCCTTACACCTCGGAGAAAACCCACAGAGCATGTGTGGGCACAGGATTCATGGCAATGCCAGGCAGTGCCCAGGGCAGTGCCCCACCACCCCATCACCCTTGAAAGCTCTGAGGTTTCTCAAACACTGTGCACCCGCTCAGCAAAAGTGTTCAGTTTTAATGAAAAACTGAGAAGGAGAGAAAGGTATAAACCTGTCAAACAAACAAACTGGTTATCTCAGGGATCTAGCCAAAAGGAACAAGCCTATTAAAGGAATCGTTTTCTGCACCAATATGTCACTGCACTATACTCTGTGCATAATAATTACTTAAATCCAGCCATCCCATGCATTATTAATAGGACCAGCCAACCTCAAGTCCCCATGCAGCCTTAAAGCAGATATATTAAATATTCCCAACAGGAAACAGGCAGCCATCCATTATCAGCAATAGACTACACAGTTAAGTCAATGCCTCTTTCAAGAGGGTTTTGTTCTGGTGTGATCAACAAGGCTGCTCTTCCCCATCCTCCAAACTGCCTTTCCTGTCAAACCTGAGAAGCGTTTCCTCATTTCTCCATGAAACATGAGAGATTACCCTTTATTGGGAGCAAAATTCTTGTGTAGTTGATAAATGCTCCAGGAGCAGAGAAGCATTCTAAGCAAGTTGACGTCAGAAAAACAAGAGGTAGGGGAGAGCCAAGGCTAAAGAATCAAGGATGGGAGAAGGGGGAGAAAGAGTAACACTATTCTTGCTGCTGAGGGCAATGAAGACTTTTGTCTGCTGTTTGTGCACCTGCCATGGCCATAACTTGTTATCACATACAGGCAAGCGCCTGTATATATCATATCATATACAGGTTACCTGCTTGTAATTCAGCATTACTCAGATTTGGGCAACCATGATTCTTGTCCCTCTCTACTCCTGTAATCAGTCTTTCAAACTGCTTCTGTCCAGTTGTGGAGCACTGGTTTTGTACAAGGCCACACCACTAGCAAAATTCATAAGCTAAATGCTGGTTTTCCATCCCTTCAGGGATGGGACTTCCTCATGGAGGGCCATGGAGCAGAGCCTGCTGTGGAGAAGGGAATTCCTTTCTCAAAAGGGGATCTGGATCACAACACACACACAATCACACAGGTTTTACATTAATACATGACTGTAAATAGTGCAAATCATAGTGCTTCTTGCATATGCTTGTACACTTCCCTCTTTGCAATTTCCCTATATTGTGAAGTGTTATGGAGTGATTCGAAATAGCAGGCCTAGAAGTTTAAATGCTTCAGTAGCAAGCCAAGGAAATGCCCACAAATTGTACATTAGAAGAGTATTTACTATGAGAATATTTGGCTAGAGATTTACAGAGCTAAGCAATGAGAGCAATGTGAAAATCCCTTTCTTTAAAAAAAAAAAAAAATATATGCGAAAAAGGGTAAAAGTCTAAATAGTAATGGCATGGTATTTAAAAATGTATTCTTTTCACTAGAGAATACAGGAGCAGTGAGAACAAGGAATGCAGAAAATGTCTGTGTGTTGGAGAGGGACTTTTACAGCCTGGCTTGACTGGCTGCATCAGAGGAGCAGCACAGTGCAGCACACGTGTACAGTGGTTTTTGTCTAACAGGTACAACGCACCTGAAAGACAAAGATATCAAGCCAGCTGGTTGTGAAGGCAGCCCCTCGGGCTCCTGGCTGTTGCTGGGAAGCCTGCAGTATTTGACATTTCTTATCAGCAGAAACGAGCCTGAAAGGTTTCTGGCTGGCGAGGGGAGGCAGGGCAAGTGGATGAGAGGGTTCTCTGTAACATATGGCTCGTTGGAGGAGAGAGACACCTAATGCAATAGTTATCAATACATGCATGTGTACTTCAAATTAGATAAAAGTTAATTAGCTCCAACTCCAGTCCTCCTTTTGTGTTGATAAGCTCTCAGAATTTTTTTATCAGTCTGTAAGTGGCTGGCAAAAATCTAGTCCCAAAATCAGGCTGTTTTAGAGCTTGAAGTCATTCCCACAGTGATACCCTTCACAGAACAGCTATCTTGAACTCCTACTATCATATTTTTAATTTACAGCAGAAGATATAATTTTCTGAATTCCTCTCCTACAGCATGAGAAATACCCCATTGCGACATTATAAGGGGGGCAGAGGAGCAAGGGAAACAATCCAAACCAGGCTGTTTTCAATACAACAATTCTAAAGAAGCTATTAGCAGATTACCCAAGCAATATATTACTGCTGAACCAAAGATGTGTTAGAAAACACTGAGTCATGCCACTGAATTAATGAAATTAGTTTGAAATTATAAATTTTCAACTGAACTCAGTTGAAAGCAATTTGGGCTCTTGACCAGTTGCTGGAATCTTCCATACCCTTAGACTATGTTATTCATGTTTTCATCTTCTTGTTGCATGAACAAGGGGTAAAATCTGAAAGCTGGGATGAGGTGGGGGGTGGAGGGGGAGGGCATCACAGAAGTTCTGGTAAAACAGCAAGAATCACAGTAACATTAAAAGCCATAAGCTTTCCTCACCCAAGGTGTTTCTGTCCAAAGATCTGCTTTTTGGGGGTCTTAGTTGAAATTGTCACAGATGGCAGGGGCGTAACCTGCAGAGGGTTTAGAAGGTTGCTTGCTAGGGGCTATTATGAAATGGGCAAAATCAGACATCTCAGGGTAACAGCTACTTACACAACCAAAATGAGCCAGTTTGCAAGCACTGTCAGGTTTGCTGCAGGGACCTTAAATCTTGAGTGTTAGCCTTACTTTTATCAAAGTGTATTTTTTTAAACCCAAGAGAGTTAGGCAAAAAGAAAAAAAAACAAAACAAAACCCAACCAAACAACAAAAAGACTATTCTGATTCTGCTTTTATTTCTGTGGTTTGTTAGACATTGTGGGAGCATAGAGAGATAAGATAAGCCAGTCTCAAAGCCTCCTCTTTCTTATGTTTATATCCAGCCAGACCTGCAGCTTATCATTCTGTCATTTAACTCCCTCTCTATTAAGTGAGAAGGAAAGATGAGGGAAGAGTTAGTCTGGCTGACCCTCAGACTCTTTCCTGAGAGGAATATGGTACAGGCAGTAAGAAGGGTTGTTGGGGAGAGCACTGTGAGCTGATCTGCTTATCCAAGGTAGCCAAATCTCTGGAAGCTGAGGAGTAGGCTGGTTATCACCAGAGAGCAGCCAGCCTACCTTTGTTTTTTTGCCTCTCTTTAGTTCAGCTCCTGTTCTAGAGCCCAGAGCCCCTGTCAATACACAAAGGCACATTTTTGTTTGGATGATTACCATGATCCTGCTGTCTCAACACGAAGAAAAGATATTTGGATCTATAAGGTTGTCTTATATTTTTTGTCCAGAAGTGAGGTCTTGAACACACAGGATGTCACTGCCTGTGTGCAGAAGAAACCACTCTTTTGGGAATGTTTCCCTGTATTTTGCCATCCCAACAGCCCTCTTGGCTAAATTTCAGAAATTTCTGGAGAAACTTTGGCACAAAGGCAGAGACTGTTCTAAGAACAGCTTTCTTCTGAAATGCATCAGCCTCTTCTAGCACAGCTCAGTATTTGCACCATAAATTGAAGCCTATCCCCTCACCCCCATCCATATTCAAGAAAGGAAAAGAAATTACCTTAACACTGAAGTGTGGTTTCTGACCTGAATCTGTTCTTTGCCATTTCAGGGTAACAAGCAGCAGGGAAAGTGGTGGATTGGATGCAGGACAGGGGAAAGATTGACTTCTTCCTAACTGATTCCCAGTCAGGAATTATGCCTCTAAAAGAAAGACTTAAGATAAAGATCCTGCTCCTTTGTTATGAACACAGCAGAAATATACAAAAACTAAACTCAGTGACAGAATGTGAGCACAGAAAACCAAGTGGAAATTGGGCAGAGAACCATTAACCTTGGTATACCCCTGTGATTAATGCATTGCAGAGCTAGTGGACAGTATCTGCTCCCACAGCATTTGGGGGTGGACACAAACAAGAGAACAGGTTTGGGCTGCCCTTTTGCTCACTGGCAAAGAATGGATTTTTTTTCAATGTGCATCCTCACTCTTAAATAATTCATGACATCCCCAGAAGCAGCAGTTTGCTGCAGACATACTTTAGAGCTCCAGGACTTATCCAGAGCCACACACTGTGGTGCAGAACCATGGAATAATTTCTCTTGGAAAAGACCTCGGAGATCATTGAGCCCAACTGTTAACCCAGTGCTGCCAAGAAAGTCACACTCCAGACTGGATTCCCATTTTCAGAAATGGGCAGGATTAGGAAGCCATCCTTTTTGGGCACTGACACCAGCTGTATCTCTAGTACACCTGGTGGAATTTGCCTGCATTTCTTCTTTTCCTGGTTTAGATTTTATTCCTCCCACAGTTATTTGGCTTCTGCATGAATCAAATTCCTGCTGGCAATGCTGTGTGAGATTGAATCCCTTTCAGGAAAATGCATGCCAGCATGGAGTACTGCATGTCTTGTGAAAGGGAGTTCTGGTAGTGCAGGGTCATTGCAGCCAATTACACCATTCAATTCTTCACCCATCCTGCCCTCAACAACAAGACAGTGACTGGTTTCATCCTCCTACACAGCCTCTTATTCCACTTGGATTTTTTTTAGAGGCTAGAAAGTATAGAGTATCCCTGCATTATAAAAGTCCTTTTTTGTGCTGTGCATACTGAGCTGCTCAAGTTATTGTGTGTTTTCACCTAATCCAAATCACTGAGGCACCATCCTGAAAATGGTAAATGAGGCTGACAAAGAAGTAAGAAAAATTCTGTCCAGGGGAAACATTGGCTCCAGCTTAACTTTTCTAATTTCTCTTTTCATCCTAATGGGAGCAGTGGGAAACAAGAGGTTCTTGTTTCTCACACCCTCTTCAATTATAGCAATTTTTCACGCAGCACCTGAAAAAGTCTCAGGGCTGTACTATCAGAAAAATCAAGCAAAGATGAGGACAACAGTTCCTGAAGTAATCTCAGGTGAAAATTAATATTGTAGCAGCAGAAAATAAAGCAACAGACATTTTAGTCACAACGTTCAAGTACACGATTTCTCACCAAATAACTGCCCAGAAATCACAAATGGCAACTGAACAAAAGCTCAGGACAACTGTGCACAGGCATGAAAGCACACGGCAAGCCCTGGTGTCACAGGAGAGAAAGCCTCAAGCGCGTCATGCCAGGATGCTCAGTCTGGGAGCAGGGGCCTGAAGGATTTGAGGCACATTTCTGCTTCTGCAGCACACTTCAACCCCTCTCCCACCCTCATTCTTTTCACAGCAGTGGAGGAGATGGCTTGTGCCAACAACTAAGCAACTCATGGCTCTTGTACACCGCGCACGGCCTCCCAAGTGCCAGGTGCTGTATAGCCACATGCTCTACCTCTCTTGGCATTAAAAACATCTTCCATATAGAAACTTCTCTGCAATTCCCAGTTTAAACATATTCCAGGCTTTATACTCATACTGTCCCCTGATGCAAAACACTTTTTTTTCCTCCCCCACCCAAAACAATCCCCCACTCTTTGATCTTTTTACTTCAGTCTTGCTACCTCTCAGTGTCCTCTATCCCTCTTAGCCCCACTTCCTTTTGAACAACTGGCAGATGGAAAAAAATTGGTTAGTTGGGTGTTTTTGCACACATCCTAGAGCACCTCTGAGGACTGCCTCTTACCTTTGTGACTGAGCTCAGCTCCAGACTCCTCAGCTGCATGAGGACACGGCCAGGCTGGGTAGCAGAGGACAAATCCCACCAGTGGATTTACAGTGTGTCAGAAAAGAGATCTGTGCTACAGCCCCACCAACCACCACCAAAGCACAGAGGAATAGGACAGCAGCAGGACTGAGCTTTTGTGTGGGGGAAAACAAGCTGCTTCCCAGGGCTTAAACACTCCCAGCACTGCAAATGAGATTGAAAATAGCTGAGGAGGCACAGCCAGGTGCATCAGCAGCCCAACAAAACTCTAAAAGGGACATGATTCTGGTTTTCTTTCCTTACAAGCATCCCTGGAATTTCAATTAATGCCTTTAAATGAAATGAACTATTTCCTAAAGTCAGAATTTGCAGATCTGCTGGACTGTAGCAGTTAGAAAAGCCTGGAAGCAGAGCAAGGATGGTGCAGGTCGCAGCCAGTTTTCTCAATGGCATCATGCAGGGTTAGTACAGGGCAAAGGAGAGAGTGCAGCACACAGGGATGGATGTAGGACAGGAGCTGTTGCAAACCTGTTTAGCATGAACACAGATTCTCAACAGCAACTTGTCTCTTGACCTTCACCTTAAGGGAGCCAGCAATCTGTGCTTGCTCTCACAGCAGACAGATGAAAGGTGGGGCTCCTGTTTCTGTCAGGAACACTGAGGAATTCTAAGTTTGTTTTAAAAGTCAAATAGGAAAGTTGAAGGTGAGAAATAAGGAAGGTCTACAAGAGCTTGAAACTGAAAACCTCGACCTTGGTTATTTTGAAGAATTTTGACTACTACAGCTGCATTTTGTCTTTAAACATAAAGTCGTATTTCTAGCTCTTCAGCAAGAACCTCAAGCTCAGCCCACAGCCTCACCTGAAATAAAGGTAAGCATATTTGCACTGCTACAGTGCCCCAGCTGCCTGCACCTTGTACACCCTATGCCCACACTACAAGCAACATTAAAATTAACCCACTTTTTTTTTTTTCCTGAACTGAATCTCATGCCAGATTTTTAAAAGAGATTTCAACATTTTTATTTCGAGAAGTATTTATAGAAAGGTAGTTCTTTTTCTCTCACACAGTTTCCCAAATCAGCTCCTAACATTACAGATATCTCACACAAGTGTTCTCTATCAGGATTTTTAACTCAGTTGTCCTGCCTCTCTACCATTTTCTGCAATACAAGAGGTTTTGGCTTATTCTTCCTTCATAATACAGAAGTATTGTGAAGCAACTCCGCAGTGGAGTTGTCCTGGATTTATACCAGTATGAAGCAGAATATGTCCCTTTAATGATAGGGAGAATATGCTGCCCACTATCATTAAAATAGGGCAGAATAAAGTAAACTGAGTATAAAAAAGCATTTTAACTAGGTCTCCTTATCTGCAAGACTAGAAAAAAAGAAAAAAAAAAATATATGTAGGCTAAATTGGCAAATCATCCCTTCCCATTGATTTACAGTTCATGGAATTTGTTTGGTTTATTGATAAATTATCTTCCTATCAGGATTCTGTGGGTGATTTAGGGGTAAAATAAATGTCTGGCTATGACTTAGGAGTTGTTAATGTTCAGTTAACAACAAGGTAAAAAGTGCTACATGAAAAAAAAATTACCCTTGTCATCACAGACTATAGATCATCAGAGGCCTAAGCCAAATTAATATCCACGCCAACACAGGGTGAACTTGTTTATGTTCCCCAGGCCCTTTTGGCTACCCCAGCAGGCCAAATACTCACTATCCAACCATTTTGCTTTTATGCTCCACATCTCAACACAAAGGGAGAGAAGTTTTCAGTTGCTGGGATAATGCTCAGGCTTTTATTACGCAGTCAGTGTCAGGAAGGAAAGCAGTTTCAGATTTAGTACAGAGAAGTGAACAATGATGAAGAGGGAGCAGCTGTGCTGGTCCTGCCATGGCCTCAGCATTGCCCTGTGCAGTGCAATGCTCTGGGAGTGCTCTGGGGTCAGGGCTTGAACTGCTCACAAAAATCTCACTGCTGATATCCCCACACCTGGGTGAGGATGGGAATGCTTTTCCTTTGGGACTCAGTAGTCCCAGATTCAATACATAATCCTATTTTTTTCTACATTTTCCCCCTATGTGGCCTACATGAGCAGTCCCATGGATGGATGTTGCTATAGATCCAGCCCCTGTGACTGTTCCCAGCCACACTGATGCTCTCAGCACTTCCATCTGCATGGGATTGCATGGACCTGGGCCAAACCAAAATCCCTCAGCCCCGGACTCACAAACTACAGGGACAGTTTTGTCCCATCCTCATTAGTGCATGTCAGAACATCTCTGAGTCCATCAGGAGCCATAACTGTTTGAGGGAGACTGGTTGTCAGACCTGTTCTGGAGGTTACTTTCCAAAAAGCAGCTTCTGCTGATTCATCCCCTACAGACACTGCTGACTTCTTGTAAATGCCTGACCTGGGAATATAAATTACTATTAAGGCTGACAAGGATATACCCTCTGCAACAATAACTCAGGCAGCTGTGGTTTCCTAGCACAAAAGCACATCCCTTTTTCTTTGGCACAGTGAGGTACATCCTTGGGGGTTACTAATGCGAGCATCTCTCGTGCACTTAGGGGAGGCTGGTGCACTCTGACATGGGGGGACAGCCATGCTCACACCACAGGCTCAAACACAGCACAGTGACCATTATTCTTTGTGGGGAGAACGATTTGTTGCAAAGGACTCAGTTCCTAATGTCTTTATTCTCAGCAAACGCCTCTACATTACTCATCCCTCTCAACACTTGAGATATTTTAGAAAACAGCCACTACTGCTGGACAGGATGAAAATTACAAGGGCTGTTAAATCAGTCCCAAGGTTTCAGGGCAGGAGCTGATCAACGGGTGGAAGCAGGAAGGAATCTCTCCTCAGCAACAGCATTATTGCAGAAAGTTTTGGAATTAAGTGATCATGGAGCTGGGAAGGCAGGGAAGGAAAGTGGCTTTTAAGCATGCAATGGGACCATGGCTGTAAAGGAGCAATTGCACTAATATTCACAGGAGCCCCTTTGAAGACACATCAAGTGTGGTGTCTTCATCCTTACTGGAGAAAATTTCCACAGTGCTCCACTGACATCTATCATAAAACAATCATATAATTCAAGGTTACAGCTTCAAGACACTTTTAAAGGTACAAATTTGTTGTAAAATGCACTACGTTAATTACAGCTAAAATTATTCCCAGCATTTTTACTTTGGTACTGAAACATCTGTTTGCATCTGCAATGAGCCTCTCTTATCCCACAGCAACTTGCATAATATTTTCATTAACACCACTAGCAAATGACAAGACAATATTCCAGCAATGTTTCTCCCACTAACAGATGTGATCTTATTGAAATCTCTCCCTTTGGCTCCCTTTAACTTCTTGCTCCCCTGGAATGATAAGATATAGAAAAAGGAGAGAATAAAATCTACAATGAAGGGGAAGTTAAGCCACCATACTGCAAGCAACCTAGAGCAATAAATGATTTGAGTTTTGAAGAAAGTGAGCTTGCAGGTTATTTGCACTTGTTCTTAAGACCAATGTTGTGCCTCAACCCAAAGTCTTGACTTTAAATTAGGTAAATGTAGCTGTCACTTAAAAGTGAGATGACTGGCTGCTTTATGAAGCTGCTCACGGTGTAGACTCAATCACATCTGCCAAGTACAATTCTTCTTTCAGGTGAATTTCTAGATTGAGGATGGGATCACACAAGATTCTTTCTCAGCTCAGTCTTTGGCTGACCTGTTTGCAAGTCACTCTGTTGCTGCTGGATGCAGTGAGAGTGCTGCCCAGTGCCCAGAAAGCCCTTATAAATTCAAAGTATTTTAGGGCAAAAGAGATCCCACAAGGAGCATGTAGGATATTAACACACTTTGTTCACTGGATATCAAACAATTTCTCAGTGGGAGTCTTGACACAACCAGGCTCCTCACAGTCTCTCTGAAACTTCTAAGGTCTGGCAAAGCCAATATTTTCCTGCACAGACCCTTTCTGAACCTTTCTTGTTATGGAAGAGTCTCTTTAAAACCTTCTTAGTTTATTTTTTTACATTGCTGCCACCCTGGGAGCTGTTATGCTATCTTGTGACCCAGCTGTCTCTTGAGCCTGAACTCCACCAACCTCCTCTGCAGTTTCTGCAATGGCCCAGCAACCTGGCCTAAGATTGGAGCCAGATGTCCAGCTCACAAGGAGGGAAAAGTGAATTTGGAATAAATCTTGCAACCTGTTCTCAACAGAATTATGTCTGGTGTCTGGATCCTTCCTGTTGCTCTCTAGTCCTCTTTCTTATAAAGCAAAGGAAATTCATCTGCATGAAAAACTCTGATGATGGATGCAATAAAGAGTAACTTTATGCCACCAAACACTTAATAGCGTTCCTAAAATTACAGCCTAGTACAGCATAGTAATTCCATAGCTGTAAGAAATACTTTTTTTTATTATTCTTCTCATTTAGCGTACAGTATATCAGGACTTCTTTTTCTAAAATCAATAAGTGAGAGGAAAATCAGATTTAGCACATGAAAGCAGCAATAAAGTGCAAGTCTCTCTTCTCTTCCTATGTCTTGGTGTTGTCCTTCAGGGATCACTACTAAAGGATTTACTATCCCATCCTCAGTTTCTCATCAGAGTTTGCACAACATTTCTTGGGTGCCTTAATGGTCCTGGGGAAGCCACTAATGGTCCACCCATGGCTGGAGTGAGACTGAACTTTTGGACAACAAAAATTTACTCCAGCTCTTGCAAGGTCACCTACCTTTAAATATCCCAAATGTATGTTTTAGTGTACGTGAAGTTGGGTTGAAGTTGTCACAACAATAAACACTTGGCTAATTTTATCTTTTCCTTGCTTTTTGGCCTTTAGTACTCTCTTTTAAAAACTTCACTCACAAATCCCAATCAAAATCAAAAGCTTAAATCCTCCCATAGTTAACTGTGAAATTAAAGAAAAATTCTTCTTCCCATGGAGGCAATACTATACTCTCATGCACCATCAGTAGCCATCTAGTAAACAGCTTAGATCTCCAGCCAGAGTTCTTCTTCCTTGCTTATGTTTATTTCTGGAAATTCCTTAAGCAGATTAAAACCACATTACTTATCCTGCATGTGCTGATGCACTCAGTGGGTGTGCCCTTGGTGCAGACCTCTTGGAGAAGGTGTTGCTTTGACTCCTCACTCCCTGACTGCTGCACTGATGCAGCCTATTCACTGTCTTCCTTCAGAGTCCCTATTCCCCCAGACTCCTGGCTCATGCAGTGTGTCCTAGGAGTGTTTCTACAGGAGACACTGGTGAACTTCTGCTTTGCATCATTTCAAAATTATCCAGAAAACAACAGACTTGTGCCAGACTTTGTATGAAATTGTTTGAACCCTATTTTCATTGTGGTTCAAAGACACCAACCAAATTATAAAACCCTTGAGCTAAGGCTTGACACAGATCAGATAAACAAAATAATAGAATTGTTTCAGTTTCAAACTGGACAGCTGAGGCACAGCAGGGCTGAGAGTCATTGTTACACTGCACCAGTTATAAGGTTTGAGTCTGACATTGCTTTTCAGCCAATATTCAGACTCACATCCTTTTGGCTGATTATCTACTCTGAGAGTGGTCTGTACTCTGTTTCTGTCTCAGTGCTCATTGCCTGTCCTTGTTTTCTTTCCTCCTCCTCATAACCTAGGCATCTGATTGATTAACCATTCTTTATTTTGAGAATGTTGCCAAACTTTCTATTCGCCTCTGTGTTCTTGTGTTTCTGGATCATTAAGCATGTAAATTAAATTCAATTGCAAATTGAATATATAATTGTGCATATGCAGGGTCTTGAAGAATTGGGAGGACTTTAATGAGATAAGATATTCCCACATCTGTAATTCTGACCTACTCAGTCTTTCAGAAAAGAATTGCTCAACAGATTTGAAATTGCATCATTTCAAATCATTTTGGCAGCTTTTATAGTCAATTATCTTTCTCTTATTGAAGTTTTCTGGATAAAGAAGGGCAACCCTTTCCTCTCCTGTTCCTGATGTGAATATGTCTACTACCAGATTGCTGTCCCTTTGACTTAGATTTAGATATCTGAACCAAACAGATGATACACCTTGCTTTTCAATGGAAAGAAATGCAAATGTTTGGGTCCCTGAGTCCAGGCAAGGATGGGGTTTTGTCACTCCTGGTGTTTAGAGGGAACTCTGCAGCTGGAGTACCTCAGTGGTGGAGCTTCACAGATGCCAGTTTTCTCTGAAAATCACCTGAAAATTCATCATACAATCCAGTTACCTTTTCCTCTCTGATGTAGGATATCCTTTTTTGAAAGAATTTTGTATTTCCTTTAACACAAAGGAAAAATCCCATCCAATTGTGAGGATTTTTCTCCTAGAAGGAATTCGTTTTAATTTTGGGTCATTCATGATGCAATAACATAAGGCTTTGCCATGGATGTTTCCTTGTTGGATCAGATTTACACACATTGGTCATTTCTGTCACTGTCCTTCACTTGTAGTTCCCTAAATATCAGCTGACCTCTCTGAGTATGGAAGTAAATGGGAAAATGAGATCACAGACAGCTTCTCTGGGATTAGTGGCCATAAGGGCTAACTGGTACCTTTGGCAAGGAAAGAGATTTTATCCTTAAAACCTTCTGGATGCAACATATCACCTGCCATGTATATTTTTTGCATTGCTGTTATAAAGCCATTTGAAATGCCAAAGAAAAAGTTTGACAAAGCAGCAGTTACTTAAGGGAACCAGCTTATTCCAGTGCCCAAGCCAAAATCACCATTGCAAGTCTTTTAATAAACAAATGACTCCATCATATATTGGCCAAATTCCAGCCTTGTTAATCATTCACGAGCTGAGTAAAAATAACTTGCAATAATTAGCTTATAGTGTGAGTTTTTCTACTTTTCCTTCTCTAGGGATATTTGTGATCTGATATTAATTGTTTCATATATATTACTGTTCAATTCTTTAAATTGCATCTTCTACAGTGTTTTGTTTCTTGGTATGAGGTTTATGGTTGTCTTGCAAACAGGTGACCAGGGGGGTTGGAAATCCATGAAACTCTGATGTGCTGCTCTGTAGCACTTAGACAGAACTGCCCACACTATGAGTTCCATGTCTGGGGGAAACAGGATGACAATCCCCCTCATGGAAGTTTTAATTTCAGTTTAGTAGTACATGTAACTCTAAAATTTACTTTACTGAAAAATTTGTGTCAGTAAAACTTTATTGCCGGGAAAGCAGAATATGGACATGGTAGGTTCATAAAAACTGCTGCAGTAGTCACATTTTTAAATTTAAAAATTATGGAATTTTGCAACATTTGTCCAGTAATTATGCTGTACTTACCTAAAATTACAGTCTGCAAGACAGTGAGTGAAGTTATTCTTGACACCTTACCTAAACTTCACGTAATTCCTTCAGCACTGCAGACATCTGCTCGTTTCACTGTTGCACAGCACTTCTTCATTATCTGCCAAAAGATTTGTGGGCATTTGGTCTGCAGAGTGCTCAGGAGTTACTGCTGTTTGTGAGACCGAGCAGCAGCAGCCAGCACTTTCTACTCCCCCTTTTTCTCAGAAGACTTTGAAATGAGCATCATGTTTGCCTCTGCTCAGATTACTTTCCAAGGTAAAATATGCAAATAGCCTAGAATTAATCTGCACAGGGATATGTATGTCTTTTCTTTTACAGGTATCAGTCTACTCAGCTAGCAAGCACTCCATTTACAGATGTCAATTCTGAAGAATTAAAATCAACAGCCTTTATTATTTATTGTTCTCTATGCCTACTAATAACCTCTTAATTGTGTTTTGGATAGGGTATTTTTAGAGGGAATCATTAAGTTTTCATATTCTGGCAGACTAGAGAATTAATGAGAGGCTCTTAATTTAACCATAATCAACTAACTTTATTTAAAAGATTCCATTTCCTGCTATTCATTTTATTGCTCTAATCTTCACATCCTGTCCTGACATGCTGGCTGTAAGATATTTACTGTATCTCCTTCTGGATATCATGGTCCACCTGATCCTCCTGCTCCCTGGATCTCGAAAGGAGCAGGGAGTCAGCCTGGGGGGCAGTGCTGAGGGTGCCAACAGTGGAATGTTGCTGCCTTATTTGCTGTCTGTCCTCGTTTCTTCACTCTGCTTTAGCCCTTTGCTTTCCACAGTGAATACCTTTTTTTTTTTTTTTTGGGGTACCCTGCGATCCACATTGTTGTTTCAGCAGCAGAAAGGTTTTGGGGACAGCCCGTGCCAGTGGCTGCAGGGAGACTCAGGTGCATTTGGGATCAAACAGCCCTGCAGGTACTCTACAGATATTAAATGACTTCTGCACACAGAAATAATGTCAACATGAGGTTTTCTACCAAATAACTGGAGTGCTTCAGCCCTACTTTGGTCCCAGACCAGTTTTAGATCATAGTGCCTTAGAGTGGCCTAAGTCCTACTATGCAAGGGATAAAGAAAGAATATAGATGGATACAGACATACTAAATGTTTTCAGCTAAGCCTTGAGAACAAGCAAAGTTCATCTGAATGTTCCATATCTTTGGTCCCTGCTCTAGGATTGACTCCTTCTCTTCTCACCTCCTCCCCTAAACCCTCCCAAATGGCTTGGCCAGATTTTTGTTTTTCTTCTTTTCTTTTAATCTTGTATCTTATTTTAAATTAGTTGGTATCTCCATCACTACATGTAAATTCTAACTTTCTTCTTCTAATCCCTCTTGCTATAGAGTTTTTCCACGCCAAAAGGGAAGAAAAACAAAACAAAACAAAGACAAAACAAACAAAGACAAAACCCCAAAACAAGTGAAATCCTTTTCTAGAGATTGCAGAATAGTTGCTTTCCATCCTATGCATTTTTCCTGGTATTTTCTTTATTTATAAGTAAACCAGAAGGTGCCAATTGACATCAATAAAACATCCTCAAGGGACCTGATACCAGCTTGTTCTTTCAGAGATCCATTGCTCTGATGAGAGCTGTAAAACATTTTTTGAAGAACCAAGCTCGTCATGACTCTCTTGGTTCAAGAAATGCACTTTGTCTCATCGGGTGGGGAGAAGGGTTTGGGAGCAGAGGTCACACTTTGTACTTCACTTCTTCTGTTGTATTCAGTGTTTATTCCCTTCCTTCAGAGCACAGATATCAGGCAGGGGACTGCTATGAAGAAGGCAGATGAGAACTGCCTGCTCTGTCCTTCAGGCTTGCTTTATTCCTTTCCAGATAAATGTTGTCAGTGGCAGCCACACTCAGTAGAAAAGAGAAGTGCTTGGTCAAGAGTAGAAGAGACAAGCAAGGACTTCTCAGGAGATCTCTAACCTATTTTTCTGTAGTAGGAAGCGGTTAAGATGAAACTCCTTGCCTTTACAGTACATATTTATAAGAAAAATAAGATATTAAAATATTAATTTAGTATTAGATGTACAGGCTGGACTGAGGTTTCAAGAGAATAAGGCATTGCCTTAAGCCAAACACCAATATATCTAGAAAAATGTGGCGATACCCCTGTTTCACTGCTTCTGTAGGGTTCTCGGTCCTGTCCTGGGCTGACCTCTGCTGAGTTCCCTCATCCTCACAGCACTGCTGATCCTAAGCCTGTGCAGGAATACCATACCACTGATTAATTAAGCCAATTCCTCACATAGCAGCTGGTAGAATCTCTTTCCTGCTGGCACCCCTGTGTCTATGCTAGGTTCTGGCTGACATTTGGATAGCAGATAGAGCCTGTGATTTTTTTTCCTGTCCTTAACTGATGATGCTAGACTGGCAAAACACAGCCACCAGAGACTACCTGATACTACTGATCTGTGTTCAAATGGCCTTGCCATCCACCTATCTGGTAATTGAATAGCTTTGTACACTGCCTAATTTCTGTGGTAAGCTTTCCTCTTTATGCCTTGGAATATCTTAAATCATTTACAAATAGCCTAAATATTCCTCGGCTGTGCAGCTCCACTTAAGCCAGTGCCAGCTGTTAACTACTCACCAGAAACAGAGAGAGAAATATTGCTCAGACCCCCCTCTGTGATGTTACAGTCATTTATTCCCTCTGTCCCCAGAGACAGAGCACTGACCTGGGCAATCGGCCAGGGGGGTAAGAGGGCGAGGCTTTGTGTCCCCTTGGTTTTGTCACAGTGGGGGAAAGGGGATTCCAAGGCGGGGCTGGGATAAACAACCAACCAGATCAGAGCCTGAGCTGCTGGAACATTGGACAAGAGGACTGTCTCAGAGTCACATGGCAGGGACCCGGCCGGGGCGGCCCAGGGGGTCCACCTCAACACACCTATTCTGGTTCTTGCATGCCTGAGGTGCTGAGATGGAGTCACTTGACTCTCAGACACCCATACATCCACAAAAACCAAGACAAAGCTGAAATCTCATTTTTGCAAGCACATGGCAGGATCAGAGCAAAAAAAAAAAGGGCTTTAAAACCATTTGTTTGGGTCATCTCATCAAGACATGATGATGTTAAACCAGATAGATGAAAAATCAGGAGGAATTGCAAAACTGCACCTATAGTCAATGACTGGGAATGCAATTCAGAGGCAGGGTGGAGAATTGTGTTTAAAACTGGTTATTTCCCTCACACACCACATTTATAACTCCCTTAGTGCTTTCTAAGAATAAAGCAGTTGTAGATAATAAAATCCTTGGGTAATACCCTGACTCCTTACTGATTTCCACATTGTACGAGACTACAAATCCAGTATTCCCAGAGTGGGTTGGAGGAGTTCATCTCACCTCGTATGCATTGGAGGGGAAGGTGGCACATTGTCTCTGTGGAACATTCCAGTGAGGGGAAAATGGTGTATTGGGAACTACAGTCAGATGCTGGGAGACAGACACAGAAAACCAGTATGGCCCTGACTACAGGGCAAAGTGGAGAGGGATCAAAGCATCCCAGTGTGTTTTTCTAGAGGAGGAATGAGTCAGTTTTTATAGGTGCCATGACAACTGTGACATCCAAGAACACAGCAAAATGCAAAAAAAGGATGGAAATTTTTAATGTTAAGAAGACCTGGGTTCTAATGGTGGTTGTAAAACAAGCATTTTAGAAAGCATAAACCTGCTTACCTCAGGATTTAGACCATCATGAGGGTGATGCCTTCTGAGGAGAACATGCTTTCTCACACCAGAGGGGCTGGAACCCTTCTCACACGGGTAGGTTGGTGCCAAACCCTCAGCCTGTTGTGCCTCCTGTGACAGCTGTCCCCCCTGCAGCCTTGCCATCCCCACATGAGCCACGCCAAACCTGTCTGTGCCAAGGACACCTTCACAGGGTTGTCCTCCCTTGTCCTCATGTGGTGCCACAACACTGCCCCCTTTTAATGATATTCCAAATCAGCTGCCAGCTCCTCCTGGTGTCCCTGGAAGTCACAAATCAGTTGGCTTGTCTGGCTGTTGTGGAGGGCAATGTAGAGCTGCTACCTCAGAAGGACAAAATAAGGAAATCTGTATTCTCTTCTCTGCCTTTCCCCCCAATATTTCAATCAAGCTGGTTTTCATGGGGTTTGTGATGAGTGAAGCAGGTGTTTAGGGACCATGTTACAGACACTCAGAAAGAGAAGAGCAAAGGTCCCAGAGCCCCTCCTGGCATTGCTAGCTGACAGGCTTTACTCAAGGTGAGGAGAATAAGGCAATCTATTTAAATTCAGGTAATAAAAAAACACATTCATTCTCTATCCATCTATTCTTGCAACCTTTAAGATGAATAATAAATAAAAACCAAAGGAAGACTTGGTACACATTTCTAGAAAATGTTTCCCCTTCAGCTAATAGCAATATATCTTTACATCTGCTCAGTCAATTTTTAATCAAAAGTAAAAATACCCTCTTTGACTTTTTGTTCAGAATATCGAAGACAATTTTCAAAGGTCTTAATAACACTTAAGCACCGAGACTCAGCTGAAAATTTGTGTACATTACCTACTGAATTGCTTCTATGTATGCCTCCAAAAATCTCATCATACATCCAGAGACAGATTGTGTGATGCAGTGAATTAGCTGGATATAAGTAGGAATGTAATGTTAGTTCAGTGCTTCACCAGGGCTCATTTATCCTGTTTAGAAATATGCTTGTCTGCTTATCCACCTAGTTAGGATGTGATATTACTCCCTAAAAATACACCCTGCAGGTAACAAGAAACATGCAAGAAGCAATTTCACTGTAATTGATTCCTCTGTCAAAATGATATAAAAACAAAGTAACTTCATAAACATCTATAGAGCAAATCCACACTTTGTCACTAAGACAAGCATTAGATCTCTTGAGTTATTGAAGGTTTATGCTAAGGTATATGAAAGATCAGAATCCAAAGACCAGAATACGTGTCTGTTCACAAAAACAGAGGGATGAGGTGCATACAGACATTACATCTCACATGTTAATCACTAAAGGTAGAGCTGTGAGCAATGTATTGTTCCACAGGAAAGCAAGTAACTATATTCCATTACAAAGATCCTCCAGTAAGGATGTTTCATCTGCTGGGAGTCCACCCCAGAGTAAAGATAATCATGCCAGCACAGCAGAATACATCTTCTCCATCATGCACAAACACTGGTGACATGACCTTCCTCAGGAGCTGAGGTTCTGGAAGATTCTTTCAGCTCTGCTGTGGGTTTTAGTTTTGGCTTTTTTTTTTTAATTTTAAGATCCAGTCCCTTAAATGTAGATCAATGATCTCCTATCTAACTTTACCCACAGTAGCATCCTCACTATAACCCATAACCCAGTTGAGTAAATGATTCCCAGTAGCAACAAAATGGTGCAAGTTTTCTACTTTTTTTAAGCAAATTGTTCATTTGACTTTTTTAACAGAAGGGATTCAGGAATGACCACATATTCTGCTCAATCAGACCTTGCTCTCAGAAGCTCTTTCATCCATCATTCATATTTATCAAGAGGTCGTTCTTTAATTCCTTGAATAGACCTTAGAAGAGCATTTTTATTCCTTTATTCATGCTTTTATTCATTAGGCCACTGGCACACAACAGCCATCCTGGTTTCATCAAACAAGCAAACCAGAACTTTTCAGAGCTTGGGGTTTTGGGGTTTTCTAGCAAGTCTCCTACAACTCGAAACCAGCTTCTGCAAACTTTCATTTTGATCGCTCTGCATGAGAAGTTTCAAAATTCTGTACATCTGTAAACTCCTACAAATGTTCAGATGGAAATGTGGCCCCCTGGGGCCACAAATTTGAGTCTACAGATGGGAAGCTTTTGTTTTTCCAAGTTATTTTCCATGGGTTTGTAAAACCTAATCTTTAGATCAACAGGGTTCCATGGACCACAGCTTGAAAATCTCCTAAGTAATTCACATGAAGGTTACCCTCTCCTGACATGCAGGAACAGGTGCTGCTCTGCAGAAGAAGTAAATTACATTCTTACTGTAAAACTGCATGAATGATACACAGGATCAGAGAAATGTCCAGGTCCACAAATCCACAGAAAGACAACAGAGATCAAACCTGTGCTGGCTAAAAGACTAATGTTTCAGCCTTGCCATTATTCCTGCAGGAAACTGAAGGTTCAGGATTCCCTTGGCATCTTCATGACATCACAGTATGGAGTGCTCAGAGAGGAAAAGGTTGTTTCCCTGAAAGAGTATTCTCATAGGAAAATTTTTACAAATATATCTTCCACGCAATGAAAATTTAGAAATGCCTAGAAATGGCTCAAAGGGAAACTAAATGGGAAATTCCAGAGGGAAAATGTCCCTCCTCCACTAAAAAATTTAAATTACAACTATTTAAAATTTCTAATTTTGATCATCTGTAGCATTTCTTGGAAATAGAGATTTTCATCAAATTATCAAGAAACACACTCCTTGGAATTCTAAAATTTCAGAAATCATGAAATATGGGAAAGAAAAAAACAAACAAACATACAAAACCTGTTGTCTCATCCTACATGTCACAGATGAGCCATGTGGCCTTGTTTGGAAAAAGGTAATAAACCAGTGTTGCCCAAAAGTCCACCTGAAACCAGCAGCAATTCCTCTTTCTCAGAGCACCACTGTCACCTTCTACTTGGATTGTCTGGGTTCTAACTCAGAGCTCAGAAAACCATCAGCTGGGTGACATGGGTTAAACTTCACACCACAGCTCCCCACCCCAGTTTGCCATCACTTCCCAGCCTTTCCAGGAAGGTGTGGAAAGAATAAACACAGGGGAACTTTAGAAGTCCTTTGAGCTTACATTTAATAGGATTATGCAAATTAGATTTAGAGACTAGCCCAGTTTCTCCAAAATGCCATGGTATGTATTCTGCATCCTCACATTCCCCTTTCCCTTGCATTCCTTCACAGCCCAACCCCACACTTAACCACATCCTGCCTCTCAAGAACAGGTCCTCCCATAAGGATTCAAGCCTAGTTTGGGAAAGTTCTTATGGATTCTCCTCAAAGAGCCCTCACAATTCTGGAGTTTTCCCATCAATTGCTCAGTGGTGTCATATCTCTGAAGGAAAACAGGTCTAAGACATGAATTACATATTTAGCAGCTCTGCAAGCTTCCCCTCTTTCCTCCATCCCTGCTCGTTATTTGGAACACATTGCTTGTTCCCTTTCAGAATTAACCTGTGCTAATCTGTCGGTCATCTCCCACCCTGTCCTGTGTTGTATCTCCTTCCCAACATTTCCTTTAATCAATACTCCCTCCAGACACACTAAGTGCAGTTCTTTTTATAAATGAATCTGCTCTCACCCAGGAGATCTGACATTCAGACAAACTAAACGTCCCTCTTCATCTAAATAATTTAAGGGATCTGCATCCCTTATCAAAGACTAATATATCAGGCACTGCCAACAAGGCACCTTCATTGTTCTTCAGTGCACATTTAAAGTACATTCCCTGCTTGGCAGAAGTGCTCTGTCAAGAGCCATGGAAACTCAAAGATCTCTTCACAGAGTTGTTGTGCCATAAAAAATCCCAGCACAATTCTCCCAACAGAAATAGCCGTTGTGATCACCAGCCCCAACGTGCAGCCCAGCAAAAAGGGAAAATCGTCCAGAACAGCCATGACCAGATAGTGTCTCATAATTGAGCTCATGTAAAGCTTCCAAGAGTTAAGACTCCCTTCATCTTTAGATAAATTTTGAATTAGCCTCCCTGATGAGCTTACATTTTCCATTTAACCAGGAATTTATGTCTTCAGCTTCCAGTCACCAAATATTACATCTGCTCAGATAGCGATGCCTTTGTTCTCAAAAGAATCTCTTTCCCATTTCAACTCTGAGAACATCACCTCTGACCTCTTTTTTTTGAAAAGTTTAAGCTTGAGGCAGGTTTTACTTGCTTGTATTTCTGCACAAGCTGTCTTTGGAAAAGTGTTTCTAAATGCTGGATATCAGAGCAAGAACAAACTCCACCTACACAGATACACCCCACAGAGCTTTTCTGATGTCTTTCCCCCTCTCCTGCAAATGTGACCTCCAGGGCACAGCCTTTTGATCCTCTGTCCTTTCTCTGGTCGTGGATGGACACCAGCTCTGCACGACTGCTGCTGTCAGGAGAAGCTGAGATCTGCAACAGCTTCTGAGGACAAACTTTGAGGCTGCTTCATTGAGGTTAAGAAAAAATGACATAGAGAGCAGACTTTAGATCCAAACTTTTCAGCCTGGACTGATGTCCATGACCTCTTTTTTAAGGTAAGACTTTCAGGCAGGAGAAGCCATTAGTCGTGATCAGAGCTGTTTACTGTACACAGTGCTACAAGTGAAGAAAAATGAAATTTCTCATTTCAGATGCTGGTACCCAGGGTAATACCTCTTACTTACAAAAACAACCTACAAGGTGCTGGGAAAATCTTCCCACCTCCTGAACATTCCCCCTGCCTGGGTGCCCCACATTCACTGTAACAGTATTGAAAAAGACAAACATGAAATATTATCCAGCCTTTAAAAACAACAAATGTAAGTGCTGAGGAAGGTACCAATCACTTTAGAAGAACATTAATGGAATGAACTGCACAGAAAGAAAGCTGCTTCTTCATGCAGTTGCTGAGGCCCTGAAGCCAAAGGGTGTATTTTCTTCCAGAACTATAGGGCTGAAATTAAGTACTTTCCAGAGACAGAGCAGCTGAACTAGAAAAATGATAACATTTTGCGGCGTCTTCAACTCCCACAGCCAACCTGCCTCACCTGAGGCCTTCACTTCATAATTCTTCCACAGAAACTGAAGTTCTACCAGTCAATATCATAGAAACAGGGACAGGAGAACAAATCACCCCACTGGATGCAACTTGCATCCTTCTCTTTGCCATGAAGAGGGGCCAGAGAATGCCTAGTGATCCCAACATGTAGAAATGTGGCTTTTGATGAAATTACATGCTATTAATTGAGAGGGAGACTTTCTGTCATGACCAGGCAGTGCAAGCACTGTACAACTAATTCCAATCCTTTACTGTTAATGAAAGAGAACTGTTGCTGTCTAAACTAATAAGGGATTTTTTCACTGTGTCATTAATATAGTAGAAGGAATTGTAAAATAGCTTCATGATAGATAACTGTACTGCTGGAGTTTTCTTAGTTTGTCATTTCATACAAAAGGATCTCAGCCACCATAAAATTAAATTTCTCCACATTGCAATTGTTCAGCAATGAGACAAACGGAATTTTCTGCTAATTGAATGCACTGAGCTACTTACATATTCATAGCGAGCTGGTGCTTTCAGCACCATTGCGCTCTGGCTCTGCAGGAGCCTTCCCAGCAGCAGTGTTGAGCCAGCAGAGCTGGTGTGGAGCTGGCACAGCCACCAAGTCACTCACAGAGTCTTTAGCATTGGCTGGGAGCCCAAGATGGTCTTGGTAGAGGTATGGGTTTCCTTTCCTTCCTTGAGAAGCCCCAACCTGTTCTCTTGGGAATGTTTTCTAGAGACTATTCTCCTTGCTTTGCAGAAGCAGGACTAGATGGCCTAAAACATCCCCTGATTCCTCCAGCTCACCACTGGCTGAAGGTTGCTTTTTGCTAGCTCATTATCCTCCTGAACTTCAGAGCATAACTGTACAGCAACCTCTAACTTGCAGGTTTCTAAACACAATTCCTCATTGCATGGCACTAAATAAAAAGAACCATTCAAGGTAGACACACTTTATGAATGCCTGTGCTTTGCCTTCCTTGCTGCAGTGGGGGTGCTGTCTGGATTGATGTGATTCTCTACATACTTGATGTAACACTTGCTGCCTGTGGTCAGATGCCAGTGAAATACCAGTGCTTCAGTCCTATTTTATCCAGGCTATCCTGCTTTGTTCACCAGCTTTCATCTTTTCTATTATGTAAGAACTAGAAGGCAATAAACAGAAGAACAAGACCTAAGAAATGAAGACAGCTTGTAGCCATACAGGGGAATTTATTCCCTGCCAGCTGACAGGTAACCAGGGTCACACAACTGCATTCTGCAAATCTATTTCATATTCGCTGTTGTCAAATTTGCCACATCAAGTGTAAGTTCCAGGATTTCTTAATAAGCCACTTACAGTCCCAGCTACTGGAATTATCCTGTTTAAAAATTTCCGGCTTTCATTTTCTGAAAGCACTTTTCTCATCTCCATGGTTGCACAGAGGAGCTTGAAGCAAGTATACATTAAACTCAAAATAACATATGTTTAAAAAAGCCTTATAATTTCAATCCTCTTATGATCTCTGAGTAATAGATTTGATATTTTTCAAAACTTACATTTGGACAGATTGGATGTTAAATATGTGTCTGTGAGTCTGTACATACATGTGTACCCATGCATGTGCACATGCCCATCTTTTCAGACACAATCTATCCAAAAGGACCTAGATGAAAATGAAGAGAAACCTAGCAGTGGTTTCAAGGATTCATTTGGGAAGACACCTCTTCTGGTTCTATATATTGCATTGTTAAGAATAGAAGCAATTCACAAATGCCTGAAAGCCCGACAAAAACAGGCTGCTAAGAAAGCATGTGCTGTCAGAGACAAGCAGAACAATCTCCAGTTGACTTACTGTGTGAGGAATCAAAAGGAAGGGTTAAAGGCTCTCAGATGCCAAAGCATGAGCTTTCTATCCTCTAACAACTAACTTGGACAATACATTTGAACTAGCTTTCTACAGGTACTAATGTATCCAAACTTCTTCTGATGCTGAATTCCCCTGAAAGAGTAACATTGCTGGGGATTTATCCCTACTGTCCCTGTATTGAGAGAACAGGTACCAATAAAATGCAGTTCCACTTTCCCCTCCTGTTCTGGAAACTATCCTGCTACTTGGTCAGTGGGTTCCCAGAAGCTGAACTGGATTTCTCAGAATGGAAAACATGGGTCAGTTATCAATGATAGAATTAATTTTAGGCACAGCATTTCAGAGAAGGGCATTCAGAAATTTTGCAGCCCTCATATCAAGATCAGTTTTATTCTCTACATACAATGGTGAGCTCTGCTGAGATCTATGTGAGCTGCTAGCAGGACTCTGCTCATACTGGCCATCCATTAATCCACTGATTAGTTTAGTCACTCACAGCATTCTATTTCCACTTTATACTTTCACTATTATCTTTTCTACTTCCTGTATTTCAGGAGTATTATGGGGATCTTTTATTAACACATACACACAGGGATGTGATTTAATCTCTTTAATTTATTATCTATTGTATTCCTAGTAAACCTTTCTTTGCAATATCCAGGCAGTACCCTGACAGTAAATCGCTGCTGGAAGACAATTCAGAGCTACAAAGTATTCTTTATTAAATGTTTTATTTTATTACCAAAACTCTTCAAAGGTCCTTAATATATTTTTCAAGCTGTTTTCATTTGGTGATGAAATGCCTGATCCTTGAAAAGCTTTTGTCTTAATGCTTAAACCAGTGCAATCTGTATTCACTCCTAGGTACACAACTTCCCATGGTTTTCAATAACAGACATTATTGACATTTTCAGTGGTTGCTATGGAGAGGGTCACTGCACGCATTTAGGAGCCTAGGAATTGAACATGCCCAAAGGATCCCATGAAGGATGGCTTGGTCTTGCAAAAGGGTTTTGAGCGTAGTCCAAGATCTGACTGAGGATCTACCATGGAGGGAACTGCATCTTGCAAAGGTAAGAAGTGGTGAATGAGTCAAGGTGGAGAAAGTCACACACTACATGAGCACTGATGTGTCAGGCACCGAAGCCAGTGGAATTCTCACCTCCAAGACTCCAAAGGGGGCTTTACTCCCTGCAAGCCTGGCTCAGTGTGAAGCTTTTCTCCAGGACATCAAACAATGCCCAGGAGGGCATCCAGCTGCAGCACAGCTCCACCACAGCCTGACCTGCCTTGAGGTGTTACACTGCACCTGCCCACAGATGCTCCTGCTGGGAAAATCCTCAAGCCCAGTTCTTACAGGACCATCTCAGGACCCCTCTGAAAGCTGGAGCCAGAGCCAAGCTGCCAGCCTGTTTGTCAAGGAGCTGTTTCTCAGAGGGACTAAGTGAGATATCTGTTGGGAAAGACCTCACCAAGCTAAGAGCATTAGCTGAGCTCAGTGTGTTTTTTATCCCTTCTGGTACCCATACTGACTGTCACTTTGCCACAATGCAGTATATTACTGATGTATTTCTATAAAGAAAGTCGAAAAATACTGGCATTATTCTATGCTGTTCTTGGATTCTTAGGAGTGGAATTGTCTTTCCAAACTGCTTAGATCTTTTAGTTTGATGTAGCACCATTTAGCAAACCTAAGGATAACCACCTCACCAAGAAAACAAACCTCCATATAAATGTCTTTAGTTTTAATAAGATTTTTAGGTCAGAATTTTTTTTTATCATATGGCCACTATTTATCTTATGATATATGCACTTCCAGACTAAGTTTCCCTAACCTCTTCATGCTCCAGATTTCAAGGTGAACTGTTTACTTAATAGCCATCATCATAGTTTCTACTAGAACTTCTTACTATACAGATATTTAATTTTTAACTTGTAAAAAGTTATTAAATATCTCTTATGAGGCCTACAGGCAGCCAAAAGTTTACAGGATGTAAACCCAGGCATCCTGAGTCTTGTTCTGTGTCTAAAGCTCCAGAACCACAGCAGACAAATCCAAGAGACTCATCTTGCCATCAGCATCCCCACGGAGCTGGCAACTATTCTAGAATGCCACATTTTTAGCAAGCTTTCTTGCCAGCATGGTGTCTTCAAGGTTTCAGAAAGTTCAGACCACACACTGAGGGAAGGGCTCATCTGTCCCAAGGGTAGCAGTACAGTCCCTGTCTCCCTGCATGCCTCTGCTTGGAGAGAGGCAGAGCAAGCTGCAAGCTCTCTGCCTATAAAATTCAGCAACAGGACTCACTTTCAAGTGACACAACCAGTTCTGAAATGTCAGAACAACCCAGGAAATTCACTTTCAGATCAAGAATAGCTGCTGAGCGTGAACCCCTGCAAGGCTGAAGTGATGGCACTCAGGAGTAGGTCATATTCCAGAGACACAGCCAAGAGAGTTTCTCCTTTTCCCCTCCAAAGCTCACAGCCCACATGGCTCAGAGTACCAAGGAGCACTGAGGCACAGGACTCCTCAGCGAGAGCAACGAGCTCAAAGCTTTGATTTCTGACTTGTGCCTTTTCACCCCCCACCTTCCTGTTCCCTTAGAGGGGAATCCAAAAAACATTCATACGCAGAAGAGGGTTCACCATAGGGGTTGGGGAATGAAAAGAAGACATTTGCTTTTCCTCTTTTTTAAGTTCAAGTCTCCCAGTTTCTTTTTCATGCTCTGGCAGCCCTGATACTGCCCACTGCAACCCTGCAGTCCAGTCCACCAGTCCAAACAGTGGAGAGGGAGATGGTACCTGTCTAGGAAAGCATAAAGGCAAACTGCAGGTTCAGCCCTGCCTTGGGTGATGGCAGCTGAACACCTCTTTCCCATTAGGGCTATAACTTCTTGGTGACTTCAAGTTAACTGCAAGTTGTCCCTTGCAGTCAGGTCACTGCAGCCATCTCCTACAGGCTGCAGCTGCAGCTCAGAGCAACTGTGACACATCAACAGCAGCTGGTGGGAGGCATAGCTGTCTGACAACTCCATGAACTGGGCAGCCCTGAGCACACCAGAGGTGGGAATAAGGCCCCTTCTATGTTACCACTCTGAAATGGAGGTCCATTTTTCCAAAAAATCCACAGTTCAAGCCGTGGCTATATCAATGTCTTCATTTCCCCTGCAAAACACATCATGTGCACGCACAGCAGCTCTGCTGCCTGGGGCAGTGCAGACCCCAAGGCCCCCAGTGCAGCTGGGAAGAAAGGTTTATCCAGCCAGGGGGTCCCATGGGGACTGACCCCCCAGAGAAGACCAGCTTCCCTGAATGTTGTTCTTCTGCGTGAAAAGCCTTTTCCCTGAAGTCATTTAAAATATTAACTCTGTTTCTGTCTATTCTCTTTCTCCCTACAGAAAATCCCTGTTCTTAACAAAGCCTTGGAAAGGGAAAGAGAAAAGGGCTGGACATGTCAAAGGCCACTATTATTACTGCCTCCTTGTGACAGGCACAGAGAAAAGTAGCTGCTTAAATTTCTAAGACAGACAGACAATGATAGGTAGCAGATACATGGACGGGCTCCTGCTGGGAGCAGACAATGAATTTCATTTTGTTACAGCACATCTACTGCAGAAGGGGGATGATACTGCAGTATGTGTGCCAAGTTCCCTTCACTGGAATGGATCCTGCACAGACCAGACTCGCACACAGCAGAGATTTTTTATATATTAAACAGGAAAGGAAAAGGGCTGACTTACAGCTTTTGTCTTCAAAATCCATTCACAGTAAAAACCTAACGGGAAAAGGAAGACTGTCCCACTTTTTGCCGCGCCAGGAGATGCTTTCGATATAACCAGTCCCTCAGGACGCTTCACAGGTTTGCACAGGAATTGTTTTTCTCGTCAGCGGAGCAGGAGCGCTCACTGACAGAAAGTTGGGAGCGCCGAGCAGCCTCGGCTGATGGCAGCCGGCACAGGAGGCACCGCCCGGCAGGGACACCCCGTCCCCAGCCTCCCCTCCCCGGGCAGCCGATCCTGTTCCCCTGAGCTGTGCCGAGCTCTGAGGAGCCTCGGGGGTGCAGCCCTCACATCTTCCGGCAGTCCCCTGGCTGTCACGGCCGCCATCCCCTGCCGTCCCCTTCCTCCCCGATCCATCACATCCAGCCACCTGCAGTCAAGGTGAGATGTGAGTGACACGGGGAAAGGGGGAGGGAGGACGTTTGCTTGAGTCATCCCAGGCACTGCAAGGCCTTTTAAATTATGTTGCCGGTTTGAAAATGGGTTTAGAGCCTTTCCATGGTAAATGTGAGTCTAAGCACGCTGCTTTTGCTCCCTCTGATATACGGTGTGTACATACACACAAATATCTCCAGGCTGCAACCAACCCCATCCATCTCCATCCTGGGGCTCCCTATTAGCTCCAATATCCTGGCATGTTGCCTAAAGACTTTTCAAGTGATGCATTTGGGAATGATTGGTTATTATCTATAAGAAAAATATTCCCTGGGCTGGGGGAGGCAACTCAGCAATGAAGACTAACATAATCTATTCTTGCCTGCTTTTCAGCTTCAGGATGTTCCCTAAATGACATACCTGCACAGCACAGAGATAAGGAGTGCTCCTGACCAGTGCCTGATCTGGAGAGCACCTCATCCTCATCATAGCCAGCTAGACCAACCTCTTGAGGCTGTTAGTCCCCATATAAAAGCCCTTTAAGCACTACAGTTCTTTGTCCATGTGTTTTTGCTATTAGGATGCAAATCACCTGTGTCTCCCTTCAAATCCAAACCAAATCCATCTCCCACTGCAGCCCTTGCAATGTCACTGGAGGCTTTCTAATGTACCCTCCCTGGCAGTGGAGGCTTTCTAAGCGTCTGTACTTAGGACTCAGCCTTAGTACTTAGCTCTGTGACTCTCAGAATATTCTTTGTCATTTAAAATATAAAAAATAAAACAAAAAGGAGGGTGCTGTCCTTAGTGTAAGCAGTTAACTCCTTCAGCTCTGGAAAGTATTTTAATATTAAGGCAATTTATTCCAATAAGCCCAGAAATGCAAAAGTATGTAAGGCTGAAGGAAAGATGTGGGAGGGTACAGAGATAAGGAAACTAGAATGGAGCTCCTCCTGAATTCTTTTGCAACCTATTCCAATCAAGATTGATCCCTTTCCTTCCCAAGAAAGGTCCAGCCCTTCTTTTCAGGACCTCAGACCAACACACATCACAGTATTTGAAATCTGAATCCCAGTCATCTAACCTGGCCCACCTGGGAATGGTGGCTCTTGCTCCTGATGCCCACTGGTGAAGTCAACAGGGTGCTGTCTACAAGGAGTACCTGAGGGGAATGAGTTTGGAGATGCACTAACAACACTATCATCCCACAGTGATTGGGCATTCCCTTGAAGGCTCCCACCACACCACAGTGAGCACTGAGCAGCCCAGGGCTGACCCCGAGATCTTGGCTGGCCCCATTGGCAGGGAGGGCGGTGCAGCTCTGTGCACTCAGCTCCCTGCAGACCCATCTCAGGGAGCACCTGCAGAGGCAATCCCAGCTGGGATGGATCTGGTGACCACCATTGTGATCCAGTGACAGCCTGCACACCCCACAGTTTAATTACCAGCAGATATATTATTCTTCAGAGACCAAAGGCAGCTGCTCTGCTGCTAATGGCAGGGACTGCTCTGGTTTGCAAGAGTTGAGTACTCCATGTGCATATTCTTTGAGCATGTCCTACTTCCCTTGTCTTTGTCCACATTCTTACAGAAACCTAACAGGCACTGAATATCCACATCTAAAACAGCAGAAGGTCCATAGCTGCTCAAAAATGTTTGCTCTTCTTTCCCTTCATACATTGCCTGATCATTTGATCCCACTTTTGTTTTGTAATAAAGAGAATAAGGACAATGTTAAAGAAATGAGGTGTGACGAGTGACCTTCCCTATAAACTCCACAGGCAGAAAATGAGGTTGAGCAGTAAATTAGAAAGTACCTGTCAGAGCTGCCCTTCCAGATCACTTGGAACCACAAGGGAGGAATTGCAGCTATCACCATGGCAATTCTGCAGACTCTATTTTATATTGACCTTAAGGTGCTACTGAGTGGATAGTGCTAGAAGTGAAAATGGGTATGGATGGAGTGGAACCATATGTACTGTCACTGATTACCCTTCCTAAAGAGACTCTGAGATTCAATGGGGAAAAAACCATCTTGCTTATTTAGTGGCAGTGACCCCTAAGGACAGGAGTGCCTGGATCCTCCCAGTACTTCTCATTCTCACCAGTATGACAGAGGAGTTTGGTGAAAGCTTGCAAGTAAACTCTTCTACAAGACATCCATCACCAGTCAGTTTTAGTTGTCAAATTACAAGTGCCTTACATTTCCATGCACAGCAACTCTTTTCATAAAAGAATTAGAAAACGTGAACTGAATTTGCAATACTGTTTGACTTTTGGAAGTTTTTTTTAAATTTTCTTGCTCGGCACAGAGATCTTTTAGCTTGCAAGTTGAATCAATTTATCTTCATGATGCCACCTGCTGACCACAGGGAAAAGGTCACTGCTGTTACCAGTGACAGTATTCCAGCAGAACATCCTCTCTTAGCTTTCTCCCCCTTCTTTCCCTCTTCCAAGAGAAGGTCAAGCATCACCTCTCCTCCAGGGAGGAGTGACTTCTAACATTTCCTCTTTGCATTAGGAGCAGTTAATGGAAATGGTAATAAATCACCCTTCATGTTCTCATACAGACAGCTATAGCAAGCAAAGACCATCTGCCTGTCTGGACTCCCACAAGGAGCCATAAGGGGGAAAAATCATCTTCTTCACACAAACCTCAATTTTTAATCCATGTCATGACAAAAACTCACAGTCCAAGCCTCTTTCATTCCTGTCCTGGGGGAGATGCTGTTGCAATCTTTTGTGTGGCATTGTTGGCTATGTCTTAGCAGCGTGTCACTGCTCTGGACAGACTCACTACACTCCATACTCTCACAGACCCCAGCAAGAGCATAAAGAAATTATTATCTCAGTGCAAAGGACAAGGTGGGAGTGGAAAAACCCACATCAGATGGTTGTCTGAGATCACAATGCAAGGCCACACCTCAGCTGGACAGCACCAACCCACAGCTGCATCTGTGGCCAGCCCCAGGACACACTGCCACCCCCCAGACTGCAAAGCTCATCAGCTTTCCTGGACTTAGACCTGTAACAAGGTGTGTGTAGGAGTATGGAACAGTCTCTGCCTCTGCAAGGAGGTGCAGAATAGGATTATCCTGTTAGTCTACACAAAGATTGTACAGGAACACAAGAAAATGGGAAGTGATAAACACGAGCTACATCCAGTGCCTGCTTCTTTTTTCAGACACATTTTCAACTCAAGAGAAAATACAGAATACAACTTCAGGTGCCTGGTGAAATGAAGGAGATGTGCAAACATTTGAAAGTCTCTGACAAAGAGCAGTGATGGGAGTGCAGTACAGGTGCTGGCTGTGGAGCTCTATTAATGAATTTCCTTTTCTCTCAGACATTAATGGAAGCCACAGACTGGCAGTAAAATATATTTGAAACCCCATATAAATGTTCATTGCATTTTTTAAGCCAAGCTGGTGGTATTTGTATTTTATCATCTCATTTTTGATATTATAAGCAATTCCATTTACAAGGTATGTGGTATGAAACAGGATGCACATAGAATTAGGTGAAGGCATATTTAAATAGGTTATGTTTAGATAGAATCTAAGTAGGTGACAGGTTGTGCTTAACATGTTTAAATAGGCTATTTACTTTTTTTCAAGTTTAGCACTTAATCAAATGGTTTGCTTGGTAAGTACAGAATGAGGTCCCCAAGGCAATAGGAGTCAGAGAGAAAGTAGAAAGATTGCCTTTTCTGGTGCTTCTGTAGTGCTAAAATTGCACACAGATTTTTCACACACACATTGGCCATTCAAGAAAATCAGGAACCTCATCTGTCTTCACATGCTTGCTTGCTTGTTTTCTTAGTTTATTTCTTTATTTATTTATTTTTATGTAGCAAACCATTTGGAAAGTCAGCTTTTAGCTGAGCACATCCATCCCTTGGCCACTGGAGCCATCCTGCAGCCCTGATGATGCTGCCTGCTCACGTCCCAGGAACAACACAGCCTTACAGAACCTGTCCTTCAGCTTCATCACTGCCCTGCTACATTGAAGAATGCAGAGCAAAAATTAATATTGCTTCTGCATTCCCAATTTATATATACTTCTGATGCAGACTGATTTCATTCAGGTAGAGGAGACTCAAATATTGAAAAGCATCAAGGATATTATGATCTGTATGTCCCACATCAAACAAGTACTCCCAAAATTTCAGCTCATGAGGAACTGCATCACTGTACATTAATGCAACCTACCCCTTCTTTGCCAGAAGCGTTCTCAGAGTTACCTTTATGTTTGTTTGCCAGCGTACTGAAAAATGTGGAATTTTAGAAAATTAGTTTCTAAGCAACACCAGCAAGTGAACAGTGAACTAGCTTTAAAGAGATGGCTCATTTGTAGGGTGACAACTAGAAGTGATCACTGACCAGCAAAAAAACCCCCATATTTCTTTCCTTTTCCTGACCATTCCCAGAATTCTTTGAGACTGGACTGGAATATGAAGAGTAAATCAGGGTGAGGAAAGACTAATACAAATCTACCTTTCAAAAATACTGGAATTAAAAGTTATTGGACATTGGTTCCTGCTGAGGTCACCTGAAATGTTTATTAGATCTTTCATTACCTCCTCCTATCTACTATCAGGTGACCTGGTCTGATCCAACTCCTCATTCTGTTCTTTTCTAATATTTTTCTTTCCTTAAGCACAGAAGAAGAGTACTGTGGGAAAATTAAAAAAAAAAAAAATGAACTTCTTAGTGATTTTCAGTATGTACCATGAAAATAAAAAGAACTGGTTCACTGAGAGAACCGAGTTTGATAATTCCTCTGTTTCCTCTTTCCTTCCAGGATCTCTCTGTCATACTCAAAAAAGGCTGTTGCCTCCCTATCACTTCCCAATCCTTTCTTTCCCTGACATCCCATGTTTAATGGCACAGCTGTGACCTCCAGGCTGAGGCAGAGTTAAAAAGCAGGATACTTTGACTTACTAACCAAATAGGCAATTTTGCTGTGAACAGCCTAATTTGTTTTCCATTGTGTCTATAAGAAACCAATGAATATTATCTGCTGTGTTCTCTTCCATCAAGCTCTGAAGGTTGATGTAGGTTTCCTCCTGCTTTCCTTGAGTTGCTTTGAGGGCTTATACTAAAATAATGAGGCATTTTATAAAACTTTCAACCTACCCAACTCATCCATTTCAGACACTTATCTAGCTGTGTCCCTTTGATCCCCTCTCAGTAGGAGGGGAAGTGAATTTGAAAGACAATAGAACTTTAAAAAAAAAAAAAAGTTATTTTCTGCTGCCAACTCACTTTATGTCCCACTTTGGGGAGAAACAGCCTCTAAAATGGCAAATAAAAGCCTGAGCTTCCTGTCTCACTTGGGGAATTCTGGTTTTATAGTTGCATTATAAATACTTTTTCTTATTTTAAGACATGTGAAAGACATCAAAGAGACACAGCCAATCTCACTCCCTGTGGCAGAAATACAATTAGTAAACAGAATCTTTCCATCGACTAAAACAAGAGCTCTGCAGCATCTTGGTCACCAGGGGCACCAGGAGGAAACCAAACCCTGTCTCAGCACTGCCACACCACGTGGCCCTGGAGGAGCCCTCCCTCTTCCTGTACCTTGGTTTTATCTGCTCAATCCAGATTACTCTAATTCTCAATTTCAGCAAGATACCTATACAATATATTTAGAGAAAAGGTTGGCATTAACTTCTGATAATGCCTTCAGATGTCTTCAGAAACACCTTTTGTAATCATCCCTCTCTCCAGAGTCTGGCTCAGTGGCTTTTCTTTGCCTTTGGGAAGCTGATCCCTACTCTTGCTTGCAGGCTTTGATCCCATCATCATTCCTCTCCTCCAGGCTTCACCTGTCCTTTCTCTTGCACAGAAGAGGTTTAGGAAAGGAAACAACATCTCTGAAGAAGCTTCAATTCAGCCTGAAGCTCTTTCTGAGGTGAGAGACTGACTGAGAGCTGCTGAGGACCCCCTGGTCTTCCCCCCACTCAGGACCCCCATATAGGAGGAGTGTAGGTGGCATCACCTTGCCCTGGCTCCCATCTCCAGCCCTCAGAACCCATTGCTGCACCCCTGCAGGTGGTGACACACCTTTCCCCAGGCCATGCAGGCAGGTGATGCTGTGCCACAGGGCAGGAGCAGGGCACTGCTTTGCTTTATTGCTCAGAGCCTGCGGCACCTTGGAAGCGCAGTTTGTGGAGCTGCCCTTGGAAGGTGAATCAGGCAGAGCTGCTGTTTGCCAGCCCCTCTTGTGAGGCACCTCCTTTAGTCTGAATTGTTAGACAGTTTAAGAGCTATTGGACATGGGGCCAGGTTTTGGCAGGACTGCTGCTGCTCAGGCCATAATCTCTCTGCCTCTCATTTGTTCTCATTTGCTCCAGCCAGCAGCTCTCATGACAACTCTGTGGCAGCACATCCTTCAAAGGCCAGCAGCCAGATAAACAAACTGGACTACCAGATATTTCAGCAGCAAGTCTCAGCCAAGGAAGGAAACCCTTGAGTCCTTATAATAAGGCAAGGGAAGGTAAAACTGTCTCCCTCCCTGCAAAGCTTTGACCCTTGAGGTTGTTGCTACCTCAGAGAAGAATCTGGGTGTTTGGGATTGCCTGGAGAGGAAGGAGAGGAGTAGGGTGAGCAAGGGTAAGCAGTAGGAAAATGATGACATTGTAGGAAAAGAGGAAAACCAAATAGAGTTAAGTAGCAGGGGAAATTCCCTTTTTCAGCACAGCTGGAAAAGATCAGCATGAGGCAAGGAGAGAAGAAGCAGCACCACTGGAGCATTAGCTCAACAAGCACTGCATTCCAAGCTGCTGGGGAGGCTCATCCAAACACACCTCAGGATTTATTCTTGATGCAAGTTCGGCAACTAAATTGTGAGGCTTCCCCAGTGAAAGCTGCCACTGTCATCTGCTGTGATTTAAATTCCAGAATCCTCTTCAGGCATGTGTGATCAGTGACTGAGGCAAGGCTTTGTTTGCACAGTTGTCTCATTGCACTCAACGCTGCTGCTGCAGGACTCCTCCCTTCCCTGGCCATCTCAATAACATGGTGCAGAAATGAGAAGCTGTGTTATGGTTTTGCTATGTAATTCATGCCTGATTACCAACCAAATTTGGCCTTGGTGTTGAGGTAACCAAAGCACTATAAGTTCCTTGGTGAAGGATGAGTCCTTTGTGCTGCAAAGAAAAGTGTTCATATATATTTGTCCCAGTTTACTTAGTTTTTGAAAGTAGGTTTAAATGTGCTTTGAGCCTCCAAACTGCTGGGAAAGGCCAATATTTTACCTCTGTGCAATGTGACAACAAATAACCTTAATGCCTATTCTTCCACAGAGTTCCCACCTTCTCAGGGCCAAGCAAGCAATGTATTTATGTTACTGATTGAAACAACAATTTAGTCCAACACTGGGTTTTACAGGATCTACCAGAGAGCCATCAATCCTGTTCAGCTCCATCTCCCAGCCAGGACATGAGTGCCACCATCAGTGACAGCTGCACCTCCCTGCCAGGAGAGACAAGACCTTTAAGATGGCAATGCAGATTCAGGCACTTGTCCAGATCAGTCCATTACTCCCTCCAGACCACAGGGCAGCTCTGTGTGTTCCCCATGGCATACTGGGGGAAAATGATGGTAAAGGCCAAGCAAAGGAGTTGCTGCTGCCTTCAGGAACACCCTTCCTGCAGGCAGAGCACAGCTCACAGGGATCTCCTGACGCTGAGGAGGAGAGCTGCAAGCTGCACACTTGTACTCCCAGGCATGTTTCAGCAGTGGGATTTTGATGGGGTGGGGAACACCTCTGATCAAGCCCATTATTCTCCCCATTTCATTATCTAATGGTGCCTGGCTGTGCAGCAGCAGTATAAAGAGTTTGGGGCTGATTTAATTTGCCAGAGATTTCATCTGGGTAGCTGCAAGCACAAGGCTGTGATTTCTTTGACGTGGCACAGCAGCAGCTGCTCAGCCCCAGCTCTGAGATGGCTCTAGCCCAAAAGAAATATGAGGTGCTCGTTTACATCAGTTGCAGTTTTGCTTTGGAAAGAAAATAAATTCAACTAATAAAGCAGGACAAATCCCTCTGACACACACACAGAAACAGCTGCCTGGGAAAAAAGGGCAGCTGTACAGGATTGTGAAAGAATAGGAAATATTTCCATGGATTTGTAAGGTTAGTCTGCCACTCCTTAAAAGCAAGTCAAATTAAGTCATTCTGGTAGAAAAGGCTTATATTCTGGGTAACCAAAGGCCTTTGGCTGTGTATCACTGTTCTGACCTCCAAGAGGACTCACACAGAGGCATATGTGGACACATGTGCACCTTTAAGGGTTAATTCTGACCCAGCTACACCCTCTGATCTGTGTAGCAAACAGCCAAAGATGAGCCAGTTCATTCCTTCTCTCAAACCCCAGAGGCACCTCCCTGCCAGCCCAAGACAGACGTGTCTGAGCACAAATGCCATCCCAAAGGTCTGAACTGGGCAATTCAGGTAAATTGTCCTTGGTCCTCAGGCTGTAACCTCCACTGAGAGAAGGTATAGTAAATGCCTGGCATTCCAAACTCTCTGCAGAGGTCTTTAGGATCATGGATTTCATTTTAAAAGAGAGAGAAACTGAGGCACAGGAGTGGATATGTGACAGTAAGGAGCTCAGATCACAGTTAATAGCCTTCAGCACACTATGCAACAGCAGCTCGCAAAGAAGAGCTCAGAGCACCAGGTATTAATTCAACCCTGCTGACTTTTCTGTTCTTATTTTTCTGACCTCCCTGAATCCCTCAGCCAAGCCCTATTCACTCCTGCCTCAGCTCCCTCTGAGCCTGGAGCAGGTCAGGAAAAAAAAAAAAAAAAGCTTTATTTCTTGGTGGGACTGTGAGAAGGGGAGTAAAGACAAGAGGAAAATAAAGAGGTCTTGGTTTGGAACTGTTCAGCCTTTCCTTCTATATTTGAAATTATTTTTTAATTTTTTTTCGCTGTTTCCAGTTCCTGGGGAAGCCACCCCTCATGTGACTACCTTCAAGTGAATCAGCAGAGGATGAAGAGTTTTGAGAGAGGTGAAGGAGGAGCTGTGGTGTTGGAGACGTGCCAGCTTCCACCAGACCACCTAAAAATCACAGAGCCATAGGAGATTAGCTCAGTTGGTCAGAGCATGGTGCTAATAACAGCAAAGTCATGAGTTTGATCCAGGCCATTCACTTGAGTTGGAACTTGATCCTTGTGGGTCCCTTCCAACTCAGAATATTCCTTGATTCCGTAAGATGGGTAACACTCTAGACTAACTTGACAATTGTCAAAACTGAATCACTTAAACACATTCTAATTTCTTTCAAAAGGAACAATAATATCTTGTGGGTAAAGAAGCACAAATACCAGTGAATCCTGACTTCCTGAGCTGCCCCTGAGGTGCTGCCATGGGCAAGCTGTGGAAACATGAACAGGCAGAGCGGTGATGAGCAGAAGGGGGTAGGAAAAAAAGCAGACTCCAGGAGCCATTTCTGCTGACAGACCACAAGGCAGCAGGCAGCAGCCGTGATCTGCTGCTGCTGGAGGCTGCCAGCACAGAAGGGAGGTCAGACAGCTGCTGCAAAGCCAAGAGACAGAAATCTTTCAGGGCTGAGAACTCCCCGTGCTCCCCAGAAGACACAGGTAGAGAGTCTTCCTCTTTACCCAGCTCTGCCTGAGCTGCATCCAGGCCTGGAATCACAGCTCAGAAACTTGTGGATGAAATGCAGACTAGAAAATTCAGTAAGCTAGAAAAGGGTGAAACAGGAAGTGTTTGGCTTAGAAAAAGGGGAGGGGGAGCACTCAGGGCTCGGCAAACAAAAGGTTACTAGAGAAAAAAGTTATAAGTTCTTCTGTGGTGGTCTGGGCTAGAAGGGATGGGCTTGGACTGCAGCAGGGGAAATTCCAAAAGTAGTCTTAATATTTAGCCAAAGAAAAAAAATGGAGAAGGACTGGAAATTCTTGTGCATGAGAGATCAGGATGCTCCAGACATAAAAATCTTCCATGAACAGTTTGGAAAAGGATCTTTCAGAGGCACAGCAAGGTGAGTCAATCCTGTCTTTAAACAGAAAGAAAGGCACAGACTTATGGCCTTTCCAACCCAATTTTCTCCAACTCCTGTGACTTCTATTGTTAGTACTTGCCTTGCTAAAATGAAACAATTTCTCATCTTCCTTGAACATACTTTGGCAAAGACAGAGCAAGGAAAAAAAGGCATTTTAATTGGAATCTTCTCCATTCACCTCCGGTACATCTCCCACAAAACAGAAAAATAGTTAAGTCATCTCTTCCTAACCACATTCTCCCATGAGGTTTTTGCAGAGAGGAAAAACCAAATCCATTAAAAAAGCAATATTGCTTTTTTTTTTTTTTATTGAAATGAAAAGAACTAAAATAGTTCTTTTCCCCACTGAAAAATAAAGAGGTGAATGGAGAAGCAGCAGACAGGCTTTATGGAGGCGTTTATCTCTGAGCTCATCAAGATACCAGTGGTGCTAACATTGGAGAAGGACAAGGTCCTGTGTGCTTAACAACCCAGAGCAACACTGCAAATTGGGGAAGGCTTTGAAGTATGGCAGACTCCTGTCACCAGTGAAAACTCTGGCGTGGGTGTGGGGGTGGATTTAGGTAAGCAGAAAGTAATTTCCTTCTCAGGTAAATTCAGCCCAGGTATTTCTGAAGGCTACAGAAACTGGCTCCAGAAAAAAATCTCATAAGTAGCAGCTTCAAATGGATTGTTCAAGCATTTTACATTTATGCTACAATTTGCAACAAGTAAGGGGGTTTAATATTGTGTGTCTTCATTCCAAGAAGAGAGTTGCCAGATTCAAATTGGGGGCCAGATTTTCCTAGAGGAAGCAAAGAGATGAGGGTTTTCTGTGGGACCATACTGAAGAAATTCTGAAATCTAATCATGCAAACTCTTTGCAGACAATGACTTCACATCTCCGTTCTGCAGCTGGCCAAGAAGAATGGTCTGAAAGTTTTGCATACACACATACACACAAATGACTGTGCACTTTTTTTGTAGCTGATCCTAGATAAAATCGTTTCTGCAAATATTGATCTGAGAATTCTGACAAGAAACAAATGCACTAAATGAGGCAAATGGAACTATTGCTAAAAATAGGAGTAGAACTGGAGCCAAATCCACCTGAAATTTTGCCTGCCATCATTCTTTTAAGCTGCTCCCAACAAAATTCATGACTCTGGAAGATATTGAAAACTCACATGTGCAAGCACAGTCTACAGTCATCAATCCCACTGTTGTCTGTGCTAGGCAGAGGCTTGGGCTGTAACATTTTTCTCTTCCCACCCATGTTTTTGATGACTGGTGAAGCTATCAAACTTCACCTGGTCTTCTCAGTCCCTGGCAAAGCCCAAGAAAAAGCACCAGCGATCAGGCAAGTCAGTCACAAAATAGAACCTGCCTTTGTCCAGACAAATGCAGAGGATTTTACATCATACCTTGTTCAGTGAGTCCCTCTTTCCAGACACTTTTGGTACAAGTGCTCAATAGGCCTTGTCACTGGTGCTTTATAGACACACACAGGCAGCCTGACTTGTGCAGTCAGGATCTCAGACCATCCCAGAGAGCAGAACCCAGGAGAACTCCAAGGACCAGAGCACACTAAGCACTCCTTTTGTCCCTGTCACTGTTTTCTACCAAAGTCACAGGGAAAAAAAAAATGCTGTCACTTAAGAAAAAAGGTATTGGGAGCCAAGACTCCAAGAAATCCCTTTGCAGGTTCTCCTGAGGCCTCTAAGCAGTCATAGCTGCTCAGGATGAATGACATCCTGCAGAAAGAGACAAGAGTCCTCAGGGCAGTACTAGAGGAGTTTTATTCAAGAGAATTGAATAATGTCTGATACAGGAAATTCTGTGATGAACTGATGAATCACAAGGAAAGAGTTCAGAACTCAATACCCAAGGTTCTCTTTAGTGTGAAGGGAGTGAGACACTGGCACAAGCTGCCCAGAGAAGTTGTAGATGCCCCATCCCTTGCAGGGCCAGGGCAGGTGGGACTTAGAGCAACCCAGTCTAGTAGAAGCCCTTGCCCTAGGCAGGAGGTTTGGAACAAGATGTTCTTTCAGGTCCCTTTCAATCCAAACAACTCTAGGATTCTAGGATCATGGGAGAAAGAGAGAGGCAGCAACTGTCTTACAGCTGGCCAACAATGTACATCCTCTCAGGCAGTGTTTATTCTCTTTGCAACTGCCTCAAGTGATTTTTAATTCAACTTTTTATCCTTTTCTCTAGACATGTTCCCAGCTGGAGCAAAATAGATTACCCTTAGCTATCCAAATGAAAATGAAAAAGCATCAGTAAGACTTGACTAACATCTTAACACATTCCAAACCTCTTCCAAATCCATATTATCATTCTGAACAGGACAGAATAATCAATCCCCTCCCACATCCTTTTCACTGTTCTAAGTAGACTTTTCCTTTACTTATAGCTGTACTGATGCACACTTGAAATCTACTAGAAAAAAATTAAAATAGGGAAACTCTTTTTGCTCTTTTCCCCCTTACTCATCAGGCACAAAACCAGCACCAAAAACCAATCCTGCAATGTCACCTTATTCATGTGCCCTCAGACTGGTCTGAATAGCCTGACTCCCTGCTATCCAAAGCTTCATTTTTTGAGAATGGCACTGATTTCAGTAAACCTATTCCCACAAGTTAAGGACAAGCCAATCAGTTTATTTAAATGACAGCTCCACATACCCATATCTTCATCCTGAGAAAGTAGTCAAAGATAGTTAAAATGGTTCCAGTCTAAAAAGATTTTCAATCCTGAAAAGAAACAGCTATGGGAAGCATAAAAATATCCATAAAATCAGGAGTGGCATGGAGACAGGGAACAGGTACAATCTGCCCATGTCCTGTCTCCAAACCAGAACTAAGAGCTATCAGACTGAACCGTAAGAACAGCTTCAAAACAATCTGAAGGAGGTGGTTCTACATAAATGTGTATTGCAGTCAAAGAACTCATTGTTCTGAATGTTGTGGGTGACAGAAGTTGACACAGGCTAAAAACTGGAACATTTCTCTGAAGAATAAGGTACAAAGACTACTTTTGCTTTATGAAAGCCCTGTGCCACAACCTGCTGGCAGCAAGACTGATTAGAAAACTATCACTACACTTGCCTGTATGCTGCTGTAAATGAGACACTGGGCTAGATCCAGCATGTTTATTCTTCCATCCTTATAAGATTTTTTTTTGAACAAGACAAAAGATTTTTGGGAGGAAAACAAGGTTAGGAAATAATGTTATAGAATGCTTTCAGTATTCTGATTAAAAAAAAAAAAAAAAAGAGGAGGAAGAAATATTGCTTTTCTAGAAACTTCAATGGAAAACACTGTTCACAATGTTTTTTCCAAAATATAATCATGCTTCTTGTTCCAGTAGTACCTTGATCTCATGCCACATGCTCCTCATTAATGTTTAGAGTGAAGCTTGCTTTGAAATGTTACTGTGCCACACAACATGCCCTTGCTCTTTATGTGTGTTCTCACACAACTCTTCTAGCTTGAGCAACAACACACATTTCTGCTCCTCCTAATTCCTGCTTGCCCTAAAACTGAAGAGCTTTGCCCTCTTCTGTCCCCAAGAACACTGATTGCAAAGACTCAGTCAAGTACCCAGGGAAAGCCTTCCTGAAGGTGCCAGGGGTTACCTGAGGAGTTCACATTCAGCTCACAAGGATTTTATTGATTCAGGAAAGTCACAAAGAGACCCAGGACAGCTCCCAGATCCCTGATATGTCTTTGGGATAACAAGCCAATACATAACTTATAAGAAAACTTATTTCTAGCTATAAGATCAAGCACCATTAATAGTTTGTTTGTGCATGGAAAGTTCTTACTTATTTAAAAGCAGATTCAGATTTACAATGGCATGTACAAACCTTGGCAAAACTGAAGTGGGCCTGATGCTACTGTTCATACAAGAACAGGTCTCTGTGGGATGAGCAGGAACTCCATCCCTCACCATTCATCATTGGGTCTCACATACAAAGAGTGAGCTTTTCATGAGGCATTAAATACAAAGCAAAATAAAACACTTCTACCATTTGGCAACAAAACTTAGGAGAAAAATATCTCAATTTCATATCAACAAAAGATTCCTTTACATTTGGAGATGCCTCTTGGCAACAGGCCAAAATTCTGGCCCACTATTTCTCTAAGGTATGGGAAGGTGGGAAAAGTAAAATAATCCATGAGACTTCAAATGACAGTTTTCTATAACTACTATGGGATTTGGAAGACTTAACCCAAATCTAAGGTGTATAAATAATACTTCATTTCTAACCACATGTCTGCAACATAAATGACACTCACAACCCTGTGAAAACCCTCAACTCTTCCTCTTCTGATTTACAAATTTATTCATAGGAAAACACTTCAGTCATCACTGAGCTGTGATTGCCTCTTGGGTGGCAGGCAGCACTTAAACTGCTCAGTGCTTGAGGATGCAACAAGAGGAGACACAGCCAAGAGAATTACACCTGGGCAAAGCAGCCCAAATCCCCAGGAGCACTTTGGCTCTAACTCTCAGTGACACCTGTGGCAGCGTGGCCCTAAATAACTGCAGGGAGCTGTGACAATGCAGTTACTCCAGTTTGGTCAGCGTGCAGCAGCAAATGCCCTGTCCTCTCCAGAAGTGATGCTGGGTAATGGGAAGTTGAGACACATTCTGTTTTACTCCTCCTGCCAATAGCAGCCTCCAGACAGAGCTGTTGAGACAATCATGATAGTTACCAGTTTCAAGGCTGCTAGGATGGATGATAACACAGAAGGCCACCCCAGTGTCCACAGCAAGTCTAAGCATTAGCATTTACATGTCTGTGTCAGCACACTCCAGCTCTGAGTAACTTACAGCAAGCTGCCAGCCCAGCTCCTGCAAGCCTAAAAAATTCTGCTAACAGAACAAAGTGTATAGACAGACATTATGGGAAGCAAATTGTCAGGGTTTCTATGGTAACAACACGGTGTGAATGATGACTTCAAGGTCATGACAACATATGCATCTTGTAGGAACAGCTAATTGTCTGACTCTGCTCACTGACACTCACTGACACCACAACATATTTTTCACTAAATACCTTAGTATTTGAATTTTGCTGCCTCCAGATACTATTAACATACTTTGCATTCATCCTTTGAATAAATCTCCACTAATGTTTCCAGTTAAAGTTCCCAAACATATATTCAATTTATATTTAATGAGACAGTGTGAGTTAAGTAAATGAGTGCTCATTAATTAAAGCATATGTAGAGTGGGCTGAGAGGATTAATTAGTTAATATTTGCAGAGAGCTCTAAAAAATTTTAAAAATGACCTAAACATGAACTGTGCTTTGGAAGAAAGGAGGAGAGTGAGTAGATTAAGAGATACAGAACATTATATCTAACCCTCAATGAACACCTCTTAAAATCATGCAGGGTTTGTCATCAGTGCTATCTGCAATGAGAAACTAGCCACACATTAGTTAAAATCTGGTTAATCAATTGTTACTTTTCTGTTAAAAGTAAAACAGGCCAAATTCTCCAGTTCTGTCTCCACTGGGACAGTGTCACATAACATGACAAAGTTATCCAGAGTTACTGGATAAGCACCACGAGGGGACAGGGTGGCCCAAGGGCAGGAGAAGTGTTTGAAGAGTCCCCAGTACTGGCTTGCTGAGTCCCAGTGGTCTCCAGCTAAATGTAGAAGCCAAACATTTCTAATGCTCCCACTCATTTCCATGGCACCCAGCAAACCCCTGAGCTCAGCACTGGAGCTGCCAGCTCCTCTCTGGGCTCTGGGCAGAAATCACCAATGCTCAAACCCTCTGGCTGCAGCCCCTATACACATCTTCCCTCTCCTCCTTCCTTCTCTCAATGATTTTGACTCCTGGGCACTGTCTGTATACTTGGAGACCTGCCTAGCAGCATGAATGAAGGAAAAGAGCACTTTCAGCTCTCTAACAGTCTGCCACTGGCAGGAAGAAGGCAGCTTCCTCAGATTTACCTCCACAGCTCCCTGGGCTGTGCTGTGACAGCTCAGCCCCCACAGCCCCAAAGCCATCCAAATCCACATAGCCCCAGGGCTGAGAGTCTGCTCCGAAGGCACTTTCTATGGGGAGTGATGAACCCTTGAGCCAAACAGAGCCAAAACTGCCCCACGTGCTTTCACAGCCCTCCCCAAAACTCAAGGGATAAGCAGGGAATATTTGTGGGCAGAAGGCCAGGAAGATTTTAGTGCGTTTCTTTGACTTTTGCCAAGGTAGTTCATTTTATACAAAGCTGGAGAGAAGGGGCAGAACAAAATAAGTCACCCAGAGAAGACTTCCTTAGACAGAGTAATTTATGTAGGGCAGTATAATTGATGCAGGTTGTGTATTAGAAGAGCTTTCCAGGACAACACACTGGTAAACCTTATGCCCTAGAAATTAATTTGGCTGTCTGCAAACATAGAATAAAACAGTCTGCCTGACCTCAAGGTGAGTCCTTCTACCAAAACAGGGCAAGGAATGTGCTTCCCCTTTCACATTCTGAAAACTTAATAAAATATGATGAAGCAAGAGAGCCTACCTCTGACAGGCTACTCAGCATCTGGACTGTGCTGTGTCCTCAGCAGACCCAAGGACTGAAAGTGGAGGACCCCAAATTTCTCCCCATCTTCATGTGAGGCACTGAATAAGAGGGAAGATCAGCACAGTATCTGCCATGGTGGGTGCTGCTGGGGCTCAGGTGGCACTCTGTGTCCCATGCAGGTGAGCTCCATAACCAGCACCAAAATCCTGAACCAATCATGTAACTATTAACCCTTGAAGTCAGGGGAAGCCTCCCAGCTCTAACTCCCACAAGGTGGAACAGTCTATTTAAACGGTTTCTGGGCTGCTGCAACCTACCTCAAAAGCCCAGATCCAAAGTAACATATCCCTGGAAAGATTTGGTTAGTTATATACTCCAAGAAATGGCAGCCTCACTTCCATGGGTGCCTCCTGCCTGCTGCTGAGAAAGGCAGCTCACTGCAGTCTTCGGGAGAGATTGTGGCTGCTGCCCAGGCACAGCTCCCCAGGGGTTGGGAGGAATTTCTGCAGCTTGTCTGGATACTGTTCTGCAGCAGTACTAAGAGGAAAGTCCTTGGGTGGCAGGGGCAGAGAAAGCAGAAAGCTCAATAGCCAGATATAAGGATGCCTGGAGAGCAGAACAGCACAGAACAGCTTCATTTCCAGAATTGTCTGCCACTGGGCTTCATGAATGACCTGCTTGCATGATGTTTCTGCTGTCCCACCAGCCACTGCTGACCTGAGGAGCTCCCTGGGCAGCATCTCCCAAGGAAAAATTCATGTAAACACAAGATCCAAGCAGCTGCTGCCAGCGTGCCTGGTGTGTTGCTCAAAGGAGAAGCATGTCTCCTTTCAGGAGAATAATCCTCATTTGTTCAGTAGACTTAGGAGGGTCTCATTGGTAAGGAATGCTGGATGATTTATTCAGCAGTGCCTTTCTCCTGGAAGGACATAAGCCGTTCTCTTAGGAGACCTACAGAAATCATATTAACACTAACATGTTCTTTGATGATTAGAGAGTTTCCCTGGCAACACTCCATCAGCACAGGCTGGCAAAATATATTGTCATAATTGTAGATAGACTTTTCCCCCTTTTGCATTACAAAGTAATCCAGCTGAAGGACTCCAACTGGATCCTTCCACATATGGTGCTTATTTTCAAATAAAACTATCTCTTCTGAGACTATGGAAGAAACACTTTTTCCGGAATTTCCCCATACTGACAGTTGTATGCTCACATGGTTTTGTTTAACACAAAGCAAGAACTGGATCCCCCATCTGTTGCTCCATGACTCGTGCAACATTTAGCTGAGTGTTTTGTATTAATGATGGTCACTATTAACAAAATGATTTGCAGACTAGGAGTTTGTACCACCTTTTATAATTAATAGGCATGTCTTGCTATATCTTCTCTACAGTACTTTCTGTCCTAAATTCTCAAAGCACTTTCTCTTCCTATCTAGATCCCACTGGCAGACCATAATCTACCACGGGGAACTGGCTCAGCTTCTAATTGGGGAAAAAATGGAGATATGGCAGGGCACCAGCTGGTGCAGCTATTGCAGGAAATCACAGCTACCAGACTTAATGAGAGAGACCACAGCAACTATCAGGGAAGCTGTTGCACCAAACATCAGTAGAATTTCTTTATTCTTCAGTAGATAAATGCAGTCAAAACCTCTAACATTTTCTAGAAGCATTAAGTTTGCAAGCACCAGCACCCTCTTGGGGAAGCCAACCTGACCATAATTACCTGTGTAATTAAGTCCCAACCAACACTTCCCTGGGAAAAGATAAGAGGCTTTAGGAACTGATACCTGCCTGTTCCATATTCCCAGTCTGGCTACTGAGAAAATTTAAGCAGCTTCAAGCCTCAAAGAAAACTTGAAGCAATCACTGGTGAAAAGACAAAGCCTTGTTCTCTCCCCAGAAGCTGGACTTGAAGTCTAATAACGGGTCCTGAAGAAACAGGAAGCATAAATTATTTCTGTTAGAAGTACAGAATGAAAGTTATGTTAATAGGAGTCATTTAGCCATCTGAGCAGTCTCCTAGCAATTGCATAAATCACTGACTGAACAAGGAGTTTCAACCAGAACAGCATTTCATGGACAGACCCTGACTGATTTCCAGGCAACCAATAATAAGCACTCTGGAGGGAGCTGCTCTATCCTCAGATGAATGGAATTAATAAGTCACAGAAAGCTGTTTAATAAACAAATTCCCCCTTTTTCTCATGTGAACTGTACAGGAGCAAAGTATGTGAAGGGAGAAGGCTTTGCTATTTCTGTGTATTTCCCAGACCGTTTCCTCATCAAGCCTTTGCCACTCACTTTAAGCCCATCACTTCTAAGCCCCAACTGCTTTGATCTGCAGCACAGAGCCCATGGCACTGCTGACACCTCCTGAGAGGGTTTGTCGCCTCTATAAATCCATATACTCCACTCAAGGCAGTTTCTTTAACTGGTCTCTCTCTGCCTCCGGGGACAGAATAGTAGAGTTTTGGTTTAAATCTGTTATTCCCCTCTAAGACTCACCCATTTGTAGCTCATAAATTGCAGTTTAGCAGATAGATTGAGATGTTTCAAGTTTATCTTCCCACACAAGTAACAGCAAATTGTAGCGTGAGCCCTGTGTGCAATTTTGCTCAAATGCCCTGAGGCTGGGAAGTGGCTTGGGGAAGCTGTTTCGCTGGAGATGAGCACTTTCCCAGTCACCATCTTTCCAACACAAAGCTCTGCTCTCTCTGAAGTGGCCCTGGGAAAAGTAATGGATACACTGCAGGCAGAAGCTTTATAAATGGCCCAAACTGAAAACAAATACAGAGAGCTAAAACTGCTTGTTTGAGGAAAACCACTGCAGCACTTTTTATTGTGTTAGAAAAAAAGGTCATTGGACTTCTTTTAATTGTGCCTAAAAGGTTCTGTACATTCCTAGGGAACAGCAACAGTCCTGCTGAATCACCATAAGGAAAAGCCTGTATCTAGGCAGATCTGGATTTGCAGACAAGGAGCTTCAAATTCCTTAGGACTAGAAGGATTCGAAAGGAGAGCCAGCTGTGCACACGTTTAACAGCATTTAACACAACAGAGGTGGATTCTCCAGCTACTATCACAGTTAAGTTTATCACCATGGGCAGAAGTGAATATGGGAAACTTCTTTTCCATGGCATTTCCATGTGAAACCGAGGCTGTAATCACTTTCAGTTAATCTATACAGTGCCCAGAGCAATCTCAGGCCCAACCATGTCTCCACAGCCAAAGGCACAGAGATATCATGGTCTGGCTCCAGCAAAGGCTAATCTAGATTTTAATAATGCATAAACAGAAGACTCATGGCAAATGTTATTTTTAGGACCATGATGGTGTCAGACTGGGAGGAGCATGTCTGTCCCACCTGAATTCTCAGTCTGGGCCAGTGTTACAGGATGATCAGTCCCAGAGGGCAGATGGCACGCCTGCAAAGCCAAGGAACATCCCAGGTCTCCTTATGGCCCATCCCATACAGAGCTGGGGTTTGTGTTTATGGCAGCATACAGCAATTCCCCTGTGCAAGACCCCAGCAGGCAATGGTGAGGATTTTGGCCTCATATGTGCTAAGCCTCATCTTCTCCTGTAGGGAGACACTGCCACAGTCTGGCATCTTGGCCCCCTTCTGCCACTGCCTTTCTCAGGGTTAAGCAGACAGGGATGGGGCTGGCCAAGATCCCCTGTCCCAAATTTCTGTGGCAGGTTCCAGACCTACAGCACTGATGGGTGCAGAGCCTCATCAGCTCCCAGTGGAAACTGGCTAACCAAATATTCCTGTTCTTCCAATTGGCTTGAAAACCTGAAGTTCATTAACAGGAACAAGCAGGGAAGGGGAATGGCACAGAGCTCTATCAAAGGTTCATCTCTGAACCCCATCTCTACCCCATCACTGCTGCTGCTTCCATCCAGCTCCAGTGTGACCTCCATCTATTTACCCACCACTCTCCACAACCCACAGAGACATCAAGTGGCCGAAGAATCCACTTGCATATGCAGAGCAGACTGCAGACTCACTGATGAAGGTTTGGGAGGAGAGTGGAACATCTGAGCTCAAGCAAAGCTGGGTAATTCACAACTCAGTGAGGATTATTTTCTCCATGTTTTTACTCAACATTATTTAAATTTGTTCTTCCCTTCTTCTTTTGATTATAAGCTTAGTAAAAACAAGCCAAAAAGAAATACAAACAGAAAAGAAACTAGATGATTCCTGAAGACTGAATGTACAGACCCACCAGTGCACACAGACGCTGCCCCTGCAGGGTGTGTGGCAAAGCCCCTCAACACAGCAATCTGAGGCCAGAGCTCAGGCAAGAGAGACATCACAGGAAACAGGTTGTGCAAGTTTATTTCCTGGAGTCTGCCCTCTCTCTCCTCCTCCCTCTATAAAGTAAACTAGCTTTTATTATTATTGGTTTAGGTTTGGTTGTTTTTTTCCCCCCGAATCCCTGCTGTGATGTTATCACCAAAACAAAGCAGAACAGAAGAGAGGGGAGATGTCTTTCTCTCAGGGAGTTGGAAAAACAAGATTTCAAAGCTAATCCTAGACCAAAACTCAGATCACTTTCTCCTTTCTACACCTTCCCCTCTGATAATGATGGACTGTGGCTGGGGACCTGGGCAGCAACTCCAGGAACCTCAGAGGTTCTGGTAGATACCATCCCCAGCTGATAATTACTAAATCTTGTATTAAATCAGTTGATTCAGAGGGGGTTTCTCTCACACCAGAAGCTAAGAGGGTGAGGAGTTATGGGACAGGTGTTGTGTGCAGGTGTAAGAGGTGAAGGACAGTCACAGCTTTTCCAAGCCAGCCTTACAAGTTTCCTGTTCTTCAACTCTTAAACACCATGGCAGTGGGGAGTCCCAAATGTCTCTGCTCCTCCAGTGCTGTTTCAGAAGAGACTTTTGCTTTCCCACTCCCAAGCAATTCCCATCACAGTCTGCACAAGAGCTGAGAGCATGCTCATAACTCCAGGTCTTCATCTTCCCCAGGAATCATCTTAATTAGATACACAATCAGTCCCTCCTGCTTGGAACAAGTAAATCTGAGAGTCTGCAGTTTCTTAGAAGGAACAGTCCTGAGACAGAGACCATGGACACTTGAATAGAGAGGCCAGGCTGAAGGCATGAGGAAATCTTTCCCCAGCTACAGAACAGAGAAGAAACGGTGCACCAGGACCCACCAAGGACATGGCTAGGTCAGGTCTCAGTTTCCCTGCTGCTGTAAACTTGCCAGTGTAAAAGGAAAGCATGTGTGATGGCATTGTTACAGAAAATCTGGATCAAACCTGCCAAGACACCAGTGTTTCACACTGAGGTTCAGCCACTCATTTGAACCAGCAGCCCTTGCAGTCCTGAAACATTAAATCATGACAAATTTTCGCCCAAGACACACCTTCACCTTTCCTTCTCCCACTGTTGCCTGTGGAGGTTTAACACCCAACTCAAACTCAGCTGCCTGGCTCTGGGGAGAATCAAATATTCGTGAGCAGCAGAACATGCCAAACCTACTTTCCTTCACAAGCACCATTGTGGATTCTCTTGTTGAGCACCCACAGCAGTACCTAAGGTGCCTCTGCCCAGTTTCACTAAAGATCACCTGTTGTGGGTTCAAAGGGTCGAGGAGCACTGTCAGAGTTTCAGCTCAAACCACAGGAAGCCATAAAAGGAAAAAGGTATATCCCAAAAGAATTCCCACACAGGAGAGTTTCTCCAGCTCAACCAAACACCTCTACAGTAGCTATACAATAACTCTGTTTGACAGAGCAAAGCTTGTTTTACTGCACTTCAAATGTCCTCTCTGGGGAGACCAGAACTCCCCAGGGCTCCCAGCAGTGCCCTTTCATGCACGTTTGAAAATAAAATCCATATGAACTTTTTCCAGCAGGATTTATCTTTCCAATTCATGTTTAAAAGCTGCACAGTCTGTAAGAACTGGCATTGCTGCAGTTAGAGCTGCTCAAGGAAATTCCACTTTTAAAATACAAGGTATGTTTGCCATTACCCTCAGTCCAGCACATGTTCCAAGAGTGTAGCTGGGATAGACATCACCCATGGGTGTTCCTTCTTCTGGCAGTGGCACCTCTCTGAAACTGCCCCTTATTGTCTGTGAGTCAGGACAGAAATGCATAGAGCTGCTCCAGTTCTGTGGATATCAAAGAGACAGCTCTATTAAACCCAAAGGACAATTGTCCTCTCTGTATTTCAGATCAGTCTAAAACTGTGCTACAGGGGACAATTAATCTTCAAAATCAATTTTTTGTCAGGAGGCTAAATTTCAATTGTCTCAGGAATGGTGGTGCTGGGCTGGTAATAACTGTCTGATGAGGCAGCCTCCAAATTCACTGCCCAAGAGAACACTTCTAATTAATAACTTTTGTCACAAACCACAGGTCTGTTTTTTGACTTTGAGAAAACATGTTGTTTTATTTACTGTGTTAAAAACCTCAAGCTGTTAGGAGTCAGAAGACTTGCTTTGTCTTTTCACTGCATTGTGAGATAAGGAGTATTTTAAGTAAGATATTCCCTTTTCCCCAGGAAGGCAAAGCAAACCCCCAGTTTCTTCTAGAAGAAACACAATAAAAATGCTATTTTTCCTTCCTTGCATTTGTGGCCTTTTCCCCCATGCCCCACTCCACAGTAATCCTGATTTCCCTACACCTTGCCCTGATTATTTATCCACACAGTTGTTCGCTTCTGGCTGCTGTATTTGGCCCTCAGGCTCGGTTGCCATAACCCAGAGGGACACAGCTCCCAGAAGGTCCTTGGGATCCACATAAACATCAATTCCATCCACGTGCTGAAGGTGAGGCTGCCCCAGGACTCTGCATCCTGTAAGTGCCAAGCTTGGCTCCCCACAGCACGGATATTTCAGGATTTAATCCAGTGACAGGGTCAAATGTCTGAATCACTGCAGAAGCAGGACAGATACAGGGCTCCCCTCTGTCTGAGGAACACTAAGGCTCCCCTTTGCACCACTTCCCTTGGTCTGGGAGCTCAGTTTATCAAAGAGCAGCGCAGCTTGAGCAGCAGGGCTCGGAGAGCAGAGTGTTATCAGAGAAAACCTGTGTAGCCAGCACACCCTCCTGGCTCAGTGGAGACATGGCTTTGCATCTCTGAGCAGCCAGAACAAACCCCAGGCTTTCAGCTTGCCAGCCACCTACTTATTGGACACAGAACTCTGCTGTGCTCATACAGAGGGTGCTGCCTGGAGGGTGTCTAGATCTCCTCAGGCCATGGGAGCTGATGTCAGCCTGAGCCAGGCACATCCCACACACATTTCCTGGTGAATAAGTGTGTCAATGTACTGATCTTCTAAGTCTGAAATCCCAGATTTCCCCAGGAGAGGCCTGGTGCTGGCAGTGTGTTTCATATACCTTGCTTGGCACCAGGCGCCTCTCACTGGTACCCTCAATCCTGCCAACACTGTACTTCCACTAAACTGGAAGATGGCCCCAGCACTCCCATTTTCTGCTACAGTTGTCCTCCCTGTAGAGGAATTCCCATTGTTCCAGGAAACTGGGCTCTTTAGGAGCTACTTTTTACTAGCAGAGGGATACTAATGAATTGAATTGCCTTTAAGTCCCTGCATGTTCCTTATTTCTAGCTCACCCAGGTGAAGCTCATTTGATTTGAAAGATAATCCAATAAGCATCAATTAATAAAATTAACTTTGCAAGGATTGGATTTCCCTAGTGCATGAGGCAGATTAAAGGACAGGCCAAAAAGGAAACAGAGCTGAAATTTCTGTTATAAAAAATAATTTCTGTTAAAGTCTGGAGACAATTTCCTTTGTGCAAGTGAAGATTCAGAAGACTCCTACCCCACGGAAGGCCAGGACAACACTGTCTGTGGCTAATCAAATCCCTCCCAAGCATTGAAACAGGCACTGCACAGGTCCTGTAAAGCCAGGCTTGTCCAGGCTGGTCCTGCAGGCCCTGAGAAGCAGGAATGATGCTACAGGAGTGTTACAAGCAAGGCAGCCAGGTCCCAGCTGACTATTGCAGACTCTGCTCTCCCCAGATCCACTACGAGCCCTGTCCTGTCCACAAAGGCTGGAGCATCTCCACCACAGAAGCACACAGTGATTATCCTGAGGAATGAAACAAAGAGAAGGAAGACTAAGCAGGAGAAAGGAATATGCACCACATGCTTGGAAGTGAGAGCAGTCTGAAAGACCTATCACAGTGTTCCTTTGCATCCTGTAATGTTTGTATTGCTGTTTGCATTAGCTGACCACAGCTGGAAAAACTCATTCTCTGTTTCTGAAGACCAAACTGAGCTTACTAAAAGCCCTGAAAACAAAGGTTTGGTAAATTTGAGACAGTTACCTCCACATGGCTAAAGGTAAAACACATCACAAGGACTCTCCTGAGCTGCTGCAGCATTTTCAGAACAGGTCGACTTCCGAGTGCTGCAATGGGAGTAATCCCTTTAGTGACCCCAGACACATTCTCAAGCACAAAACATACTTTGACACTTCAATTCATATATCATGAAAACACCACGTATGTCAAGGAAAAAAAAAGGAGCAATATGTTTAGTTACAAGGAAATGCCATTAACCAGCAGTCTGGGGTGGCTGCAAGACTGAGCTCAGCCCATGAAAAATTAAAGGCAACAGAGACCTCTAATGCATCACATATCAGGAGAACCATTAAGTAATCAGTCAGCATCCAGTTTTATAGGCATTTTGGGCATAATTCAATCTCCATTCATTTTAAATCATTTCCTTAATGAAGTAATGCACTGGACATAAATATTTCAATGCCACTCTCCAATGCTCTTTAAGTAGTAAGCAGCTTTCAGTAACACAGAACCCAATTAAGCTGTAAAGGATAAAGACTGAAGACACAAAAAAACCCAAAAGAAGGACTAAATGCAGGAATAGTGATGTGCCTAAATCCACGGCATCCTGGCAAATTGATACAGCTGTGCTCCTGAAGAGCCATTAAAGACGACAAACAAGATCAGAACAGAAGAAAAATCTGGGGTTACTAGGATGCTATCCTATAGGTAGATTGCCTCTCTCTTACATGTGCACCTCAAGCAATTTGGGTTAAGGATTGCTTTTCTGTTTCAGGTTTGTACAGTATCAATACAGTGGGATGGGGATAACTCCTGAAGGGAATTTCCCAGTGTTCTGCACAGCAGTGATGCTTTCCCTGCCTTCATGCTCAGCAAAAAAAGAATGGGTTAGCAGGAAAAAGATTTCCTTCAGTGTTTTTTCCTGTTGTCCACAGCACTAAGTGGTAGCTTTGATACAGAATATCTCTCTTCCACAGATTCTGGTAGCTCAGTAAGACATTTGAAATACTAGGAGATTACTGCAGCAGCTCTGTACCAGCCCATACCCCGTCCAGACCCTCCTGCACTGCAGAAGCCACCCACCCCTGTTCTCTTTGGAGGGGAGGTTGCCAGGCCAAGTTTCCAGGCAGGTTGCTTGACATATGAGCATCCAGTACAGCCTTACAGAGGTGCCACACATCCAAAAACCACTGCAAGCTTCAAAGCAGCAGCCACAGGTTTCTCTGGGATTCACACCACAGTATGACAAGATTCTTCAAAACAGAAAGCACTGCAAGCCCAAGAAAATCATTTACTGCCTTTGAACCACGGGCTGAAGTATTTCACATCAAAAGTTACAACAAACATGGGGAAGGTAAGCTTAATTTCAGCATGTAAGACTCAATTTTTAATCCTCCAAAGAGTAAACCAAAACACTTCACAACAAAAGGAGAGAAAAGTTTAGAACCGTCAGAAGGATGGGGAAAGAGTCTTGCCAAGTGTGAAAAGGCCTATTCCCAGGAGAGCAAACTGAGAAGGGCTGTGATAAAAGGGAGGAGTCACTTGCTTCAGGGCATTAAGAGCTTATGGGAGAAGGTGATGGAGACTCTGGCTCCTGACTGGAGCTGGGTGTGAGTGGTTGAGTTATTTGTCAAGTAGAACTCCCTGTTCTTTGGGGAGTTTTAACTTTATGTAATGCTTCAAAATTTGTCAAATTTTCCTTTTTTTTTTTTTTCTCCCCAATCTCCTAGTAGTTGATGGGTTGCATTGGTAGTGCACAGCATTCCTGTGGCTGCCACCCCAAGTCTGAGGTCACAGCATCTCTATTCACGGCTCATCACACGGTGAGCTTGCCCTGGGCCTGAGGCAAGAGCTAGGGAAAAGTACTGCCCCTGAGCTTCCCTGGATTACACTTTGTACTGGCAAAGGGGCTTCTATTATTTCAATTCTGCCTTTTTTTTTCAAGTTTTTGGGTGTTTGGTTTTGCCACATATTCAACATTATTAAAATCCACATTTTTGCCGCACAATTTTGATAATGAAATAAACAGATGTGCAATACTGTAAACAAGAAAATTTCCCAAATACTACCCTTCAAACTCTCAGTAGTTTAAATGCCAATGGCTACTACCACCTATGCTGCCAAATGCTATATATATAAAAAAATTAACGTATATAGGACACCAAAGACCGTTGGTCAGCCTAGAGGAGGAATCCTCTCTGCTGTCAGTTCCCAGCTGCAGTGTGCTGAAAAGAGCAAGGCAGAGTGACAGCTCTCAAACTGAGCTCTGTGACCATCCTGACGCAGCTCTGTAGGGAATAATTGCCCCTATCCAGCTGTGTATAAAGGGATGCTCAGCCCAGCAGTGTCCCAGTTCTGGAGGGTTTCAGATGCCTTCATCCAACACAGCCCCGTTGCACGTTTTTTACCCTGAGGACTTTGCAGGACCAGAGCACCATCAATCCGCCTGTCTCGGGTTTACTACTCGCTCTGCACGGCCCAAAGGTGGGGCCGTGGGCTGCATTTCCCTGCGCTCCTGTGGCCTGAGCAGGAGGCACATCCAAGAGCGGGGAGCCTGCAGGTTCTCTGCTGTGCGATGGGGGTGTCAGCGCCCTAAATCGCAGCCCCTGGGTGCAGGTGCGCGTCCCTGGGTGCCGCTGCTCCGCGGCTGTTCAGCCTTTCCTTTCTGGCCGCTAGAGAGAGCCCTGGGATAGAACGTGCTGCTGGAGCATCCCGGGACCGGGCACAGCCCCCCGCCAAAAACAAGCACTTAAAGGAAGAATAAAACATTTTTCCGCCTTCCTGGCTCCTTTTTATTTATTTTTTTTTCATTCCCAAAGCTTTTTAGAATTTATATTTATTAATGCAAGTTAATTTTAAATATTTTTTGTTGTTTTTAATTTGCTCTTCATTTCTCAAGGGATAACTGGAATGGTAGGTAAACTGCCACGGTTTTCTCCCATCCCTTGGTAAGGATATTTGGGAGAAAAAAAAATTCTCACCAGGAAGGTCTGGATTGCACACCGTGGCTGGTGCTACAGCCGAGTAAAGTTCACTCGTGTGAGAAACACAAAGGTTAATACACCCACTAGGTGTGGGGTAGAGGTATAAAAGCTTTTTCACGGGAGTTGGGAGTGCAGAGGTATCAGAGTGAGCTCTGGTGGAGTTACATCTGAAGGCAAAGGCACTTCAGTGCTACACAATATTTTGACATTTGCATTGGTGCCAGGCTGGGTTGGAATGCTCCAGCCCTGAGCTCTGCTCATGCAGCTCCCACTTTGGGACTGACTCAAAACCTGCACAGAGATGCTCTGCACACCTTGAGATCACAGGTGATCAGCACTAACTTCACTCTGGGCTGTGTGGTACTAAGGAATACAATTTAAGGAATGAGGCCTCCAGCTTCTTGCCTTGGTTTGTGCTGCTTTCATGAATACTCCAGTAACCCACGAAAATGGTAGCCATATGTACTCAATTCTTCTGTTGTTTTAATTCTGCAACAACTGCCAATGCTCTAATTTTTACGTTTAGTTGCTCATTTTGAGTGTTTTCTACTCAAAAATCAGGTGGGCTGGACTGGATCACAAGTTTTGGCTGCCCATTTGGTGACATTTTCCCTTGGTCCTGGGGACTTTCTCTTGTCTCCCAGGGAACACGTGCTCTATTTGCACAGCTGAAGTTCATGAAATCAGGAGACTATTTAGAGAAAAGAAAGTTTTCAGCTGAGCAGAAAGTGACTTCTAAATTACAGCTGGTGCTGGGGTCCTGCCAAGCAGCACATCCTGACTTCAAGCAGACACCTGCCCAAGACCATTTACCCGTGTGTCCCACAGAAAAGAAAACCACCCCTTCTTGGCTTACCTACTTCCAACAGGAGTCTCTGCTGTCAGCCTGGACCCACAAGAGCACTGGTGTTTTCACAGCTAAAAGCAGAAAACAGAGAACAGCAGGGCCAGGAGGGGTCAGCTTTGAGCAGCTGTTTCAGCATCATTAGGGGTGAGACAAGCTGGCGTTAATGTGCACCTGTGCACAGCTAGTTTAACTCCTAACATCGGGAGAGATGACTTACCTTCCCGGTGGAGCAAGTACCAGAACAGCCTGGTTTCCTGTTGCTCTTAGGCCATTCTGTTGGTGTTAGCAGAGATCTGTTCCCCCAGAGGCCTGTACTACTGCTCCTGGTCCCCATTATCCCCTGGGGATGTTAACAGGACTCAGCTGCTGTCAGGTCTGTGGCCATGGCCACGCTGGAGCAGCTGTGGGTCCTCTCTGCCCCAGGTGTGGCAGCAATGTATCCCTCTCCTCCTGTGGGATGCTCTTCACTGACTCTCCCAGGTTCCCTGTGGCAACACTGACAGCCCTGTCTGTGCACAGGACTCATTGCCTGAAGCTGAGGACTTTTTTGGTAAGAAGTTGTGTCTAGGTTTGCTAGCAGCCTACTAAATTCACGGAGAACCCCTTGTTCTTAGTGCCTTCCTTTGCCTTTGGAGAGAGGACTGCAAGCAATCCCTCCCTCCAGACTTGTTTGCATGCTTGGTGGGAGGGATGTTCCTCAACATTTACAGGCACCTTCAAGCTGGCCTTCAGTGTTTCATCAGTTGTGAGCAATTAACAAGTAAATAAAAATACACAAGTGAGGTGCTTGAGTTGGGTTTATGCATCCCTTGGCAGGCTGAGCAGAACTTTTTGGGATAATGTGCTGTGTGGCAGCTGGTGACCAGTGCCAGTGGTGGGAAAAAACCTTGAGTATGTGAGCACCTCATCCTCTCCCCAAACTCTACCTCCCCTTGGTAAACCTGCTACTACTGCACCAGCACGTGTTACGGCTCTTTTTCAGTTTTGCTGGGACAAAGCTCACACTCCCCAAGCACCCTCTGCTGTCATTCACATGCATGGCTGTGTCATTGCTCTCTGGACACTGCCTGCACATGAGGAGGATGAAGAGGGGAGGAAGGCAGCAGTGTAGAGCACTCTTAGGTCAGAACCTGCCCCAGCTCCAAGCTCAGCCCAGGGAAGGGGATGCTGGTGCACTTCTGCTCACGTGGGTATAAACCCCACTAGTGAGACACCCATGGGTTCCTCTGGCTCACAAGTAAACCCTGCATATGTCAATCATGTTTTCAGCAAAATGAGAAACCATCCAAATCTAAAATAGCCAGGAAAAACTTGTCCTGTGACGTGGCATTACGCTGTTCACACATAAATGGAAATCATGTGTAGCATGACTGAGCCCTCAGCAGCAGCTGGGGGCTCGCTGTGCCTGTGTTTGAAGTCTGGCCTCAAAAGACCACGAAGTGAGTCACTGAAGTGGAGTTGGGATGTCGTTTGGGGGGAAAAAGGGCAGGATGGGAACTGTTACTAAGCAAAAGTAGTGCCGGGGAAAGGAAACTGTGAAAACTGGTGTCAGTACTCAGAGCTGCTGTTCACCAGCATCAACATGAAACTGGAGCAGGTTTTGGCAGAGCTGCTTGGGTGCTTGTCTGGGGCTCTCTGGGGTCAGGGAAGCACAGACATTCAACAAATACCCAGCTGCCAGACTCAAGTTCTGTGCTTGTTTTAAACTTGGTTTGCAGCCTGATCCCAGGTCTCATTTACTAAATCTAATTTTTGCCATTAGTGTCAGAAATTCTGGCCAGAGTGATTCAGGATCGACTCAGGGCATTGAGTTCAAGGATCAGTGCCTCTGAAAGAAGAAATCAGGATGATGAACACATGTACCTCAGGCCTGAGGTGTCTGGTGCTGGGAGCTGTCAGTTGTTTCCTAGCAGGAAGGTGCAAAGAATTAGGATACACGGGCTTTGCTCAATATTGAAATTGAGAAGGAATAGCTTCAGGAATAAACCAGGGTTTCACATGGCAGAGGGGATGTTCTACACTTCCAGCCACGTTGTAACCCACCAGATCTCTGGAAAATGAAGTGGGAATGGTACGTACCTCCCATGTGTACTACAGCAAGCCATTTGTACCTCACATACCTCACCTGGTTTAGGCTGTGGGTCTCTGCAGCCATGGTTTGCCTTCTGAACAAAAGGAGCATCAGTTCCAGGTAGGGAACCCCTACCAGCACGGACCTGGGTGGGAGATGAGGATCTGGACATGCCCACAAGCAGGAGAGTGCAGCTGCCACCTGTAACTCTCCCTTTGCAGGGCAGGGTGAAGCAGCCAAAGGGGCAGGCAGGCTGCTGCATACCCAGCAATGGTGACTTTTAGCAATCTCCACTAGCTTTTTTCCCAGATGGAGGATACACAGGAAACCTCCATCCACCCACAACAGCAAACCCACAGTCTGAGAGCTGCATGCAACTTGGAAACTCAGAGACAAAAGTTTTCTGGTTAAAAAAAAGGCCCCAGGGGCTCTTCAGTGCTCTTTTTGTGGTCCCCACATCCAGTTTTGTGTGCACATCGCTGCATCAGGTGGAAGATGTTTCTCAGGGCCCCAGCTGGCCCTGCTCCCACCACAGCCTAATGCTTCAACAAGTGCCAGGGCTTGCATGAAAGAAGTCTTTCAGAGAAAACAGACCAACCCAGTCACTCCAGACAAGAGGCTGCAATAGGTTGTAAGCTGGCAGAGCTCTGGGCACTCCCAAGAGCCCTGTTTATACAACCAGACTCTTCCCCTGCCAGTCACGTCTGTTTTGCTGACTCCTACTTCCACTCTCTGCTAATACCCAAGGGACTCTGAGATGCAGCTGGTGGGAGGTAAAGATGACATCAAGGCACTTAGAAGCACTAGGGTAGTGGTGTGATACCCTAATCCAGCCCAAATCTGAACTCTGGTGGAGTCAGAGCACTCACTTGTGCAGCCCAAGCCCCTGGCCCATGGAGGGAAAGCCTGGTAGACCCTGTGCTGGGGTGACAAAGGGCTCTCTGCTCCCCTGTGCAATGCTTAGACTTGGCAAGCAGAGAGAAATGAGTAAATAAGCATTTAAGAAAGGTTTACAGTCTGGATGCGACATTCAGAATTTTTATTTTGTAACCTCCTCTTTATTTTAGCATGCTCAGTCACAAATTCAATTTGTGACATGTCAGTGGGATCAGGTCTGCTCATGTTTGAGCTGCATGAGGCTGCATCCTCAGCTGATGCCTTTGAAGATGGCAGTCAGTCCCAGGGCATTTGCCCTTTTTCCTCCTTGCATTCTGTCCCACACCACTATAGGTGCCTGTTGGTTGAGGGAATATTCAAGCAGGCTTTTTGCAAACGTAAAAGTTACATTAATGAAATAAGAAAGAGCATCCTATCCTTGCAAATAATTATACTGCTTTATTTTTCAGTATCACAGTCTCAGGAAATGAAACAGTCCAGATCTTTTCCAAGATATTACAAAGCCTTTTTTTCCATCTGTCTGTCCACAAAATAATCAAATTAAATACAAATTTGTTTGTTTGCTACATCTATTACTGTGGAAGAACATAATTGTTGGTAGAAGCAGCTAAGCTTCAGGAACAAAGGGTGTAACAAAGTCTTATTTTTTCCCTGCTTTTGTATAACCCACTTAAGTTTCCAGAAAAGCACACGGAGGGACAGAAGGACGTGGTGGGTAACAAAATACAGCGGTTTATTGAACAATATGGGGCAAGGCAGTGTTCCCTTTACATTCGATGACAATTCAGGAGTATGAAGCAAAACATGCTATACACACAACACACACAGACATGATACTTTGGTTAAATGTCATTCAGAAGTCCTATGCCAAACCTGGTAAAATTATAGAGTGAACAGTCGAAATAAAACCAATAATAGGCTTGCATAGACAGATTATTGTCATTGTGCAATTCATATTTAAGGATTAGCTGTTACAATGCAGGATACACTGGCAGCTCTGAGGAATTTAAGCCTTTTGACTAATCCAACTCATCACATGGCTAATACTTAGATTCAACAGGCTGAAAGTTTACCCTGAAGAGCTAAATGAGACAACTGCAGTTACTTATCTGAGGCAATGAACTATATTGCAGTGCACAGATGCAGCTGGAGACCATGTTAGAGTGAACACTGATACAGTGGAACTTGTTTACCATGAAGTAGAAAATACTCATTTGTGTGTGCCACTGCCCTAACTGCACAGCTAAAGACCTGCCCTGTGCTACTGATGGGGAGGAGGTGGCTGACATTACCTCCAGCCCTGAAGCTGAGGCTTGGGCAGCTCCTGGACATGAAACCCGTGTCCCAGCTGGTCCTGGGCAGGGCAGTGCAAGTGGCACCTGTGTGCAGCACAGCCAGTACCGCCCCAGCACTGCTGCACAGCCACAAATGTGCTGGAGTGCAGCCATCTGGGATCTCTGCAGTTTGTGTCTGTCCTCTGCAATAAGAAGACAAGCTGCCCATGGTGTGCTCCATGTAAGGGACTATGTCCCACACCCATCTCCCAAAACAACTGCAAAACTAAGCCCTGAACACCTTGGGAGAGTGGGGCAAAACCAACTGTCCATGGACTGGGGACAGATAAAGAGCAAATCTCAAAGACACCACCATCCTGCTGGGCATTCCTGCTGCAGCACCTGCCCTGGTACCACTGCCAGGCACAGGACAGCACTGAGCTCAGTCATCTGTCAGGCCATGCTGGGAGTTGTGCTCCAGCTCCTGCTGCATTCTCACCCAGTCCTGCAGCGTCAGAGCTGCCAGAAGAGACAGCAGGAGCCACCTGCTCAGGGGGACAGACACACAGGAGATTGCTCTGTGAAGGAAGCAATGAGTTTCATGGACTGGCTGTGCTCAATTACAAGAGTGTAAACTAAGTAGGGAAATCCTCACACTGTCTCCAAGTGCTCCCCTTTATATATATATAAATTAGCAATCCACAGTTAGTTTGCATACAGAATAATATGAATTAAAATAAAAACCTTGATAATAAAAATATATAATATACACATTGATGAACAGCAATAAACTGAATGAAAACACTAGAATGTAACAGTGGCTGTAATTTGGCACAAAATGAACAGAGGTCTAGCACTGTAAAAATAACAATCCATTTTTTTCCGTAAGTAGAGAATGTTATCAATTCTGATTCAAATCCTGATAGGTGGGAATGCAGAGATATAAAAATACTGTACATACAAGATCCCTTTTATAGAGAGAAGCAGACTGCAGCATGTGTAACTTGTATCCTTCTTCCCCAAGAGGAGAAATTCAATGATGAGAATTCATCTATTCCTTAACAGCTGATATTTCCTCACCCCCATCAAGTTCAAACCCAAGAAGTTCTTTAAAAAAAAGATTAAATCAACCAGTTGGATCTATCCCTGTGATGACAACTGCTTCTTGCTGCAGGAAGCTGTACAGTCCACATTAAGACAGTGTTTCATAGCAAGGTGACTCAGGTCAGCCTGCTGAAGACATCGAGTATCCCTGCGTGTAAGGCACGATCCCTCCAGGTCACCTGACCTCTCTTCTGCAGACCATTGTGCTTTGGACGGAGGTGAGGAGGTGGTGAGAGCTCTTGCTGCTCAGGTGTGCCTACTAGGAGGGTTAGGAAGTGCCAGGATTTCAAAGAGGTGTTTTCCATGTGGTGACAGATGCCTTTTTAATGCACAGAGTCAGAAAGGGATGCAGGACCCGAATGCCCTGGGCAGGGGTCCCAGCAAGGGCTCCAACCTGCTACTAAACCCAGAGCAAACCCAAAGGCAAAGGTACTGAAACATGACAAGAGTAAACAAGTAAAAAACCCAAGATACTTAAACATTTTTCTGTCATAGGAAAGAAATATTGCTCTGAGTGTTTGTTTTAAAAAGATCAGCTTCATTGTGCCCCTTTCCAGGGACACATGTACAAGGTGCTGATTCTGCATCTCACCTACACAAGCTGCATCTTGACTCTCAGCAGAACTGTGACTGCTGAGCCCCAGGGGAAGTGGCTCCTTGCTCATTCATGATCTTAACTCTCGTTGACTTCAGTGGGACCATGGAATCCCTTTCCAAAAGTGGTCACTAAATATGCAAGTCCAGTTGAAACCTTTGTCTCAGGTCTCTAACCTGTATGGCTGCATGAGGACTCCAATCTGTATCAGATGAACAACTGCTCTGTTCTCATCCCATTTACTACCTGCTTTCCTCAGCTGCCATTCCTAGCATTTCTCTCCCCCTTCTAGCAAAACCTTAGGAACCCCCTTTTCACATAGACTATGGAGTAATAAAACAGGAGAAACACTTTAAAGGGACAGCAAATTAATAAAGGTTGAGAGAAAGAATAAAAAGATAAGGACTCGGAGGATACAGAGCAAAACAGTCCATAAAGCATTCAGCACCCCACAAAGGCTTCCAAGGAAGCAGCAACTGCTCCTGGGATCCTTCTTTTGGGCTCTTGTCTCTTGGTGCCATGGCAAGAGAACCTCACTGGCCAGAGGAGGCCACTAAGGAGATCCTACAGCTCCACAGAGGAGGCACTGAGGTGTTCGTCAGACTCTACCCAGCTTCCAGACTAAATCAACTAGAGTTTTCTCTCACATTTCTACTACCATTGACACCAACAACTTGGATACTCCAAAGCATCCCTCCTGAATTAATAGGTTCTTCCAATGTCAGAGGGCTCAGGGTTTTCATAACTTCTCTTTTAGGTTAAGACAAAAGTTACACCAGCCAACTGCAATGCAAGAAAGTCCATCATAGCCAGATACAGAGGCTCGTGGAGGGCTCAGTTCCAAGCTGGTGATTTCTCCTTGCCTTTTATAGAGTCACCAGGTTTCCACAAGCACAGCCACTACAAAGCTCAACCTCTTTCTGATTTGGCAGGACTTTTCTCCATCCAGTTTTCACAAGTGCACCAGGTGGTACAAGCAGCAATGCCTGGACTAGGGTGTTTGTAGGAAGTGTTAATTCTTAAAACCCCACCGGGCATCCATTTCACAATAATAATTACTCTGATGGCAATGGAAGGAAAAAGCCCACAGAAAAAAAAATGGCATTTTCAGCAGTAGAAATTTTGACTGTTACATGAAATACAAAAATAAATTCTTACAAAATAAAACCTTGGTAGATGAGGTTGCCACACTGGGCCAAGTTATCAAATAAGAAAGAAAAAGAAAAAAATAGCATCTATGTTGTTGTTTTTCTGGATCCTTTTAAACAACATGAACACTTCTGAATGGACAGAGACAGAATGAGAAGAGCTAACAAGACAAGGACAGTAAAATCTAGCTGCTGACTGGGATATTTCCTGAGAAGCAGCAGCAAGCAAGACCTTGCAAGTCACTCAGGGGCCCATGTAGGCAGGTAAGCTCACATTCTGGAAGCAAGGGTATGCAGGTAGCAGGATTCTGCCCATACACAAAGTCCTACATGGCAAGGTTCTTGGTTAGTGTATCCCTGGAGCAGAGATCCATCGGGGTTATGTGGTTCTTCACAGGTACTGAACTGCTGCCAACAGGCCAGTGGGGATAGGAGACGAAAGTTTCTTGAGTTGTTGGTCAAGGCAAGACATGGCTTGTGACGTGGTATTAAACTTGCCCCTGCAACTTATATGAAAAAGGAGTTGCCCTGTCTTCCCAGGGATTTGGCCCAGTAACTATCCTGACCAAGGACAACAGCCAAGGTTAAAGCCTTACAGCTGCCTGGAGGCTGAGTTGTGCACTAGAGGAACAGCAGACAGCCATGCTCTCTTCCTATTTCCTAGAAGTGCTCCCTCCTCACAAAGCTCCAGAGAGCTTACCAAGGCCCCTTTCCCAGGCAGATGAGTGGTGAGGGCATGTTTCCATGCCCAGGCACAGCTGTCTGCCCTCTTCTGCAGAGCCAGAGGCAAAACTGCAGCTGCCAGAGACAACAGAGCCTGGTGAAACAGACTCAGTGCTGGCACTAAGGAAGCTGGGCTGCAGAAGCAAGGCAGCAAAGCTCACTGCCATGAACAGGGCTGGCCTATGAATAACCAGCCTGCCCTGCCTGAACAGACTCAAAGCCAGTGTCCAGATGTTCAGCATTATAGTTTAAAAATATACTTGAACATAATGGCAAAAATTAAAAAGACAAAAGAACTGAAATGAGAGGAGGCCAAGGGAAAAGGCTACATCTTTGTGCAAGAGAAAAATGATTTTCAAAGATTGGAGGGAAAACAAGCCAGGAGGAAATCACTGCATGGGAAAATATATACAGATGACAAACCTGTAGACCCTGCTGTGCCCTAGAGATCAATGATTTTTTTATTCCTGACTGGAGCTTGCCTGGGGTGCTGGATGGAGCAGTGGAGAGGGAAAGCAGTCAGCACTGACATCGTGTGGACTGTTCAGCACTCTGTGTCTCGCTCGGGTTGCCTGTAACTGTAGATTTTGAATTTGAAGCTCAATGCCCACGTGGCTCTCCCTCTTTCAGCCCCATGTTTACAAGACATATCCAAGTTCAGAAACAAGTTACTCTACTCAAGTGCATCAACAACTGAGCTAGCAGTTACAGGAGATCCTACTTGGCTTCAGTGAAAATCCTTGGCTTCTATCACACTGAAGGTCAAAGCAGGTAACCACAGAGGTCCCTTCAGACACATAGATCTGTTTCTATGAGTCCTCCCAAACCACAACTCACAGCTTCTTAAACTCCTTGGCAAATCTTAAAAGTCATGCACACAAAGTCTAATTTCAGTTGAAACTGTCTTTCCTTTTAACTCTTCTATCCTATATTCTGGAGCTAAATGCCTATACATACTCTATTCAGGTTGTAGGAAACCTTAGAAAGAAATACAGCAGTTAAAAAAAAAAAATCTATTTCATAGGCAATTTCTTCCTCACCAGTCTCAGGGCTTGGCTTTTGCTGGTATATGTTTGACAATGCTCTCTCCTTCCTGCAAGCATATATGACTGTCAGGTTGGCTCAGCTGTCCTACCCAATACAGGAAGAAACAAATTTCCTCTCTTTGCTAAGTTCTCCTTATGCAGAAAGGACTTGTACTTCTGATGTTCTGCTGCATTGCCATAACCCAACTAATTTCTTCAATTTTCCTCCATTGTACATGCATCTTAATTTCTCCTATTGGTCAAAGTTCCAGCCAAAGCTTAAAAAAAAAAGAAAGTTTCAAAAGAATGTATGAGGGAGCTGTTGAGCCAGCTGGTTGATTTGCACAGCTCGGTGGCAGCTAGATTATACTGCACTGCTCAAGTCATCGCAGATGAGTAAGAAATTGAAATAAACAATTTTCCTTAATATGATGGCAGTTATAGAGATGATCCTGGGAGTGGAGGGTGGGCCTCCCATCAGGTCAGGTATTGAGAAAGTTGCCTGGCAATTCCAGTAATGTTTGCTACAGAAGAGTCAGTACCAAAGCAAAGGCTAGCACAGTTTACTGCTTCCTACGGGAACCTGTAAAACAGAACAGAAAGGAAACAATCTGTGAAGCTAGATCCTGGTGAAAAAACTACTACCTGCAGTCAACTTTTACCTGTCCTGCCCTCTTGTCTGTCTGACTTCTAGAGTACTGGTAAAGCCAAAGGCCAAAATGGGAACTGTATGTTACATGACTCAAGCAAAAGAAAGGACAGATCCACAGGACAGGTAGACATGCATTTCTTCTAGGGTATGAATGGTGCTGCAGCCCCATTGCACAGTCTCACTAAAGCAAACAGACCCTATAAAGTTCCATCAACTTTCCACCTTGCTTGATGAAGACAGAACATCAGTTTACCAAACTTTAGATTTTGGAAAGGAAAGTGTCCACATTTAAGTCTCAATAGTGGAGCTGGAAGAAATCTGAGACTGAGTTAAGTTCAGACCATCCCTTTCCTTCCCCAGAGGCTCTGTAGGTTGACTCAGACATGGATATTCAGATTTAAAACAACTGCAGGGGTGACCCTACCCACACTGTTCTGTGCCAAGTGATTTCAGGAAACAAACCAACAAAGCAGTGCTGAGATGCTACAGGAACAAAACCAGCCTGCTCTCAGGACAAGTTTCTGTCTGATCATCCCATCTGCTTGCCAGACAGGTGATACTGTGACGTTCTGTCTTGTATTGGATTGTTTGATACCAGTGAGTCACCTAAAATCCATCATAACGTTGTCTTCATGTCATTTCTCCATCATTTGCTACCTGAATTTACAGTCATTCATCATTAAGAGATCATGGAGGACATGCAAGACAGCACTTTGACAAATTCCAGGCAAACCAATTCAGTTTTTTAGTCTCTCAGCCTGCAACGTGCTCAGCAAGTGCAACCCAAACACTGCCCAGCATCACCTGCCTGCTGGGGCATTAACTCCCATTCCCCTCCTCTATCTGCATCACTTTCAAACACTCTGTGCCCTGCAGGCTGCTTGTGTGAGGAAAACAGCTGACAATAACCCAAGTGCTGGGCAGCCCTGGGGTGATCCTACCTTTAGGAGAGTGCTCAGGTTTGGGGATCTGGCGCAAGGGGCTGGGCTGGCTCGTGTAATACCGAGGGTGTTCAAAGTCATCGAGGAGAGGCTGGGACCTGCCAAGCACAGTGTAAAAGGAGTGTTGGGAAATAACTCAAAGGTACAACAGTGTAGCAACAGCAACATCTCAGCTGCCTGCTATGTTACTGCCAGTTTGATGCAAACCTTGCCTAGCCCAGATCTTCTGCCTGCAGAACAGCTCCTCTGAGCACAGCCTGCTGTTTCTGCAGTGAGAAGAGCAGAGTACCTACTGCTTCTCATGGATCTTTCATTTAATAATGGTTTAAGTTGCCAAGAAATAAAGAATTTCCCTTATGAAGTTTGCTGCAAACCTCACTCAAAAGAGCAGCTTTTTAAAGTGGTTAGTGCTTGCACAATTTTACCCCCAGAGTATTTTAATATGATCTGTCTCTGTCTCCACCTGCACACCCTATTTGTTGCTTCTTTTGTAAATTCAACAGGAATTTCTAGGTTCCTTTCTTGAATGGAAATCAAAGCCACTGGGGTCACTTCCAGGGTTTAGTCCCTCATGAAGGGCATTGAGCCAGAGTACCAAGTGATTCAGAAGCAGCAGTGGGCTACAGCATATTCCCCATTTGGGATGAGGCATCCTTGCAAAGCACAATGCTCTTGCTTGCAGAGGGGTGTTCACATGCAGCAGTGGGAGCTGTGTACAGGGCTTAACTGGGAGCAAGGACCAAGGGAGCAGCTGTGCAAATGCATGGTGCATTTCCTGCCCAGAGATGACATTTTGTTTCACATCCCCAAAAGCTGTTTAACAGCCTCTCTCTGCCATTTAACAAATGTCACTGGACAAGCTCATCAATCTCTGTCAGCACCGGGCATGGAGACCAACATGGACAAGTGCCATGAGCACAGTGAGTGACGCACATGCCCGCCATTGCTCTGCTCTCCATAGTCCCTCATGCCTGGGTCATGCTGGTCATCCCACAACACCTCCCTAAGACCCAGCTTCTCAGCAGCTTCCCAACTGCCTTCCCCATTCTTGCCAGCCAGTCAAAGCTCACCTTGAAGACCTGTCACTTCTGTGTCGCTGAGTTTCGGGCCCCTCTCTTGACCTTGAGCGCGTGGACTCACCTGCATCAGGCTGATGGGAAGAAAGGAAATCAGCTTGTCTGTGTTCCTTGCAAGACACCAGCCAGTTCACCAGGACTGCCACAACTCCACGCAGTCCTTTCATGCTTGGTTTACACACACAGTTAACTACAGCCAGACATGCAAATGGCAGCATCAGGACTTGTTTCCAGTAAACAAAACGCAGCCTTGCTGAGCCAAACTCAATTTTTGCACTAAATATGTGACAGCACTAAATGACTGTTCTGAAGCTGGGGTTGAACACAGTCTGTGTGTATTGACTGTGCACATGGCTGGGCTGAGCAGGAAGGACCAGCTGCAGGCAGCTGTGCTCCTGCAACCACAGGAACTCAGCAAGGAGGCTGAAAACACCAGAGCTGCTTCCAAGATTAACACCACATTCCCTTAGCACCTTAGCAGTGCTGACCATAAAATCTATTTGCTATCCCTATGCCAGCCAAGCCTCTCTGATATTACTCCTACAAAAACCGAGGCACAATACACTCTGAACTTACATTACACAGCCAGTTATGAGGCAGAGTGACAACTAAAGCAGCTGCATTGCCCTTACACAAACACAACCAACTGCTTTCATTGCTATAGTCAGGATTCCAGCAGAGGGAAGGTCCTGCACCAGGGACTGGCAGTGCTTCAAGAAGGCCACAAGGTGCTGTGACAGCCAGTGCCATCCTCCAAGGCCAGAGCCCAAGGGTTGCCTTGGCTTGAGGCTGAAGCCAAAATCATCTAACCAAGGAGGTGGCTCCAAAAGGCTTGGGAAGCAGCTGAGTAACAGACAGCAAAACCTTTTAGATGCATTACCACCTTTTGCTCTCACCACACACACTCACCTCCCTCTGGAAATAGGAATAATTTATAGCACCTTATCTGTGGTGCCTCCTGAAGCTTGGCATACCTTCCAATCTTGATCATGCCTCCTCCTTTCAAAGGAAGACTTTTCCCTTTCTTTCCCTTTTCTTAAAGCCTTTTTCTCCTCAGCCATCAAGAGCCGAGCAATTTCCTAGAAGGGAAACACAGACTCTGTCAGACAATTTTACTGCTCTAGTGGATATGAGTTACTCAAACCATTCACCATGGACAGCTGCTGAATGGAAAGGGTACAAATCCAGGATTTCACCCATCTGTGATCAGAAATCAAGAGACAGGGCAAAATTCAGACTGGTGACATGCAGCCTGCCCTTTTTTTGCCAGAACTGCATTTGCAGAGTCTTTCTGGCCTCTGTCCCTTTCCCTTAAAGGGGTTGGTGGTTCATCTCACAGCATCTTGGATAGTCTCCCATGGGGCTCAGTTACAAGAAACACTCTTACAGAACCATGAACATCCTTTCTTTGTCATGGTTGCAACAGGCAGTGCTCCCTGCTTGGGCAGCCTGAGCATATACATTAAACCCATCTGGAAGAAAATCCCACTGGAGCCTCAGCCTTCTCCTACAAGGAGAGCAATTAAAACAGCTGGAGGGTCAGAGGGGACAAGGAGTGTTTAGCAGCTTCTTCAAGTAAAGGAATTCCACAAGCATTTGGCTTGTTGCTCACCTCATCCTGTGCTACTTGAGCTGCCTTCTGATCTGCCTCATTAGCCTGTGGGTAAAACAAAGAGGTGGGAGAAGAAAAAAAAAGAGATAAAAGATTAATATCTCTGAATTATTCATAATTATTAACCTACTGGGCAGGGCAAGTAGATGCCCATACAAACATGCTACCATCCTGTCCAAATATTTTTAGCTACCTCAGTATTTACCTTACAACCCAACACCAAACTGCCATTTTACCTTTCACCTGAATTTTGCCCTCCATGTGTCTCTCAGGCCACACCACAATGCATTTCCCACTTTGCTGCCCTCTCTCTCAAAGTGGCCTGTCCACTTGTGAGCTGATCACACTGACTGCAGGCCATCTTTACTTGCCTGGAAACTTTCATGTAGTATCACTCTGCTTCAATACTTTAATTTTGGAGTGCTTATTTCAAAAAAATGGGGCTTTACTAGCTGGAAGGCAGCTGTCACTTCATATTCATGTGTATGTAAGACAAAGGTAATTAGCAGAATGCACAGGAGCAAGACCTTAGGTCACTCTCATATACCAGAGATTTACACTGCTGGCTGCCTTAGTTTCTTCAAGTTGACCAATGTATCCTCCACCTACCAGGAGCTCTTCCTCCTGCAGCTTCCGAGCAATCTCTGCATCAGACAACTCCTGTTCCACCCGGGGTCCATCATACATGGCTTGTGTCATCCCCCTCAAATTAGTGCCTATGGAATTGAGAGAAAACCATCAACTCAAACATTCTGCAAATGCTTTGGTAAGGAGATCCCTACCATCTCCTCAGCCACCTGCAAACCCCCCACTGAAGAGAACCAGAGATCACCACAGTGTACGTGCCACTCTGCTGGTTTGAGGGCACCTTTAACTGAGGTGCAGCACACACAGCAATATTCAACACATCATGTCTTGGATAACAAGTACAACTCCATGGCAGAACAGACCATGTCCCTTGAAGCAGTCTTTGGTGACAGAAATGCTAGCAAAGCAATTGTAATTTGTCACTCTCTGCATAGACAGAGATACACTGGCAATACTGGGCAGCAGAGAGCAGGCCAACGTTTGATGGGAGACAGCAGAGTCTGAACACACTGCCAGAGCAGCATGGGCTGCAAGGGTTACCTGCAACGGGTTCATGTGAGTTTTCAGACAATTTCTTCCTTGGTAATCTTACAATTCAATGAGAAGACAAGGAAGCATTTTTGAAATTCATATGATGTTCAGCTCTTGCTTTGAGTATAGAGTTTTGTTATTTTAAAGCTAAACCTGATTAACACCTTCTATTTCCCTAAGGAAAGAGTTCTTACCATAAGGAAGAAGAATAATTGTCCCAGTATCTCCAGAGACAAACACACCTTATCATCCTCACCTTATCCATGTGAAGATCAGTTAGATGGCTTAAAGCATAAGCTGCACCAGGCTTTGACAGACATAGATCCGAGTCTCTACTTTCACTAGGTCACCTCTACTTCCACTGTGGCTTTAAAAGTAGAAGGATGGATCTGGATCTTTAAAGGCCCTAACCCCCAAGTGCTGTTGAGCAAGAACTACACAGGTACCCCTTTCCCAGAAAATTCCACTTGGTTAGAACACCATTTTACAAATAGAACCCAGCTGAATACCCAGTGCCACTAGTGAACTTTGCACAAAATTAATTAATTAAGTTGCCAGCAGGGTTTTCAATAAGAAGTGGATGAAAATTGCTGGGTTTTTTAGTGCTTAATCAAAGTGTCCTCACACTTACAGTCCTGCAGCTCAACTCCACAAAATACAACCATAATCCTAACATTCAGGGGTTTGTTACTATTTTTTCCTCCTGTTCAAGGAGACCACCACATAAAATGTATCATGAAAACAAAAGCTGTGTGTTTGTTGGGCTTTTTTGGGGGTGGTGTGGGGGAGGAATTTGTTTTCTTAAAACACAGGATACCAAGGGCACCATTATTTCCAACAATACCTTCTTAATCATCCTTTCCAATGCCTTGGAATGTCAGGACATAAATAGAACAAGAACATTAATGGATAAGAAGAATCCTGCTAAATCAGGGAGAAATATGGGCAAGATTCCCTGTGTACACATTGCAAGTAGATACTGGAGAGAAGCTTCTTCCAAAGGAGGCCAAGCATATCTCAGACACCAGTATGGGGCATGTAAAGATCCATCCCCACACATACGCACACCTTCCCCATCACTTGGTTACCTGAGTCCCGCTGGCAGTCTCCAACCTTCCCCTGGCTCACAGCATGAGGGGAGGGGGAGTGTCTCCTGTGTCCTGCCCTTTTGTAGGCTCTTGTCTCACCCCTCCTACGGTCATCTCTAGATTCAGCATCACAGAGGTTCTCATAACGTGCCATCCCATGTGACGAATGGCCCTGATGGCGAGATTTCTGTTTCTCAGGGTGCTGCCTGCCACCCCGATGCCAGGTCTCCTGCTCCGCCTCCAGTTCCATCTCGAGAAGGGGAAGGTGCTTTTCTCTGTCTTGCCTTGGTGGCTTTCTGCTGTGCCATGCTTCCTCTGCAAGTCCATGCTCTGACTCCAGGCCAAGACTCAGAGGTCTCCTCTCATCCCTGCCAGCTGTCCTTCTCTCCCGCAGCTCCCAGCTATTGCTGTGATCATAGGCACGGTGCTCAATCTCTCTTTCCAGGTCAAGACTGGGATGTCTCCTGGACCTTCCCTGGCTGGCTGTCTTCTGCTCCTGCTGATGGCCTTTACTGGCCTGTCTCAGTTGAGGAGACCTCAGATGGCCCTCTGAGGTGGAGTGCCCATGTTTGGGGGCACCGCTGGGCAAAGACGAGGGGGGTCCTCGGTGCTGTCTCTGCTGGTGCCTGCACCTGCCATGACTGTGTGCTCTGGGAGGTTCAGAAATCTGCTCTCTGGGGTCACCCCAGGGGTGCTCTGAGCAATGGGGGGACAAACAAGGAGGGGGTTAGTGGTGCAAGGGTTAATGGGGGTTCGAGGCCAGGCTCAGAGCAGGCAGATGAGGGAGCTTGAGACAAGGTGCTGAAAATGCAGGCAAAGCACGATGAAAGAAAGAATAATAACAGGGACATATAAGGCTTTCAGGATACAAGAGGGGACACAGTGAAATGGCAGCCTGGCTAGCAGTGCAGCACAGGAGGCAACAAGGTTGGAGCAGAAAGTATAGCTCTAACCCCAAAGTGTCTGAGCACTTCCTCGACAAGGACAAGTCAATATGGAGACAAATTACTTTTAATAATGCCACTGAGGCTGAAAAACAGCCAAGAGAGCAGCTCATCTCCTGATGACACATCACTGCTGCAGGATCTTGAAACTATCTGGGAAAAGTTTGCAAAAAAGGGCACAAGATGCAGGAAAGGTTGGGAGACAATGGGGGCATAAGAACAGGAGGGGCCAAGCAAAGAGGTCAGGTGGAACCCTGGCTTCAGGCACAAGGTTTTTCATCAGAAAAAACAGTCTCACCTAACTGGGGGAAAGACCCACATAAAGCAGAACAGAAGTAAGTAGGTAGGATAGGATTTTTTTTCTGTAAAAGCAAGAACAGGATAGCTGCAGCATCCAAACTTCTTTCACCACAGACTGTCACATATCTTTTGCAGACCTCTAAGTTTCAGGGCCTTCACTTACTCATTATCTAAAGGGAAGTTTCAGCTCTGAATGTAAAGATGGTTATGGATGGAAATTTTAGGGCAGACTAGGACTTCATAAAACCCAGGCTCCTGACCTCAGCATTGCAGCTAAAGAAGCTGCTTACTTGGCATTTTGGCGGGGTTATTTCCTCCATGCTTTCTAGAAAACAGGTAGAAATTTTCTCTGCTTTTAGTTCCAGTATTAACCTGAAACAGCTAGGAGGATGCAGCAGTCTGCCTGCATACAATCTACTAATTGATTTATTTTTTCAACTAACCTATTTGCTAAGAAAAATCATTGCACTGAGTGAACTATTATCTCTCTACAGCAGCTTTTCAAAATTAAAAAAAAATGCCTTGAAGCAGAGATTGATTTGAAACAGAACTACACACACAACCCCCCGCCAAAAAGCCCAGCAGCAGACTTTCCTCTCCTCAGCTGTCTAGAGTTTGTTTTATAGTATCTCAAAATATTTAAAATAGATTTCACTGCACATGAACTACATTCTGTTGTAATAAATATCTCTGTCTCACTTACAATCCATCTAGATTTCAGAGGGAGAAAAACAAACCTCACACCAAAACTGAACATTCCCTTTGAGTCATTCTGTTCAGAAAAAAGTTTTTCAGAGCCAGCAAAAATAGAGCTTACAGAAAATCCACCTTGAAAACAAATCTGTGTGACTTTTATCCAGAATAGGTATATTTTTAAAAGTCCAAGAACTGTAACAGGAACTGCTGTGGTTACTCTTTAACTGGTTGGGTTTTTTTTGTGTTCAGTTTTAGATCATTCATATGATTTACAGAAAACAAATACCCAGACAAAGAATCTAAGTGACTTACTGAACAACAGAGACCAGAGCCTGAAAGCAAGAGGCAGTTTTTGAACAATAGTCACAAGGGTCTAAAAATTTATTCAATTTTGTCATTAAGGAAAGCTCAATAAATACAACAGCAGAGAGCGGGAGAACATAAAAGAGCAAAGCATGGCTGTGCTAGGAAAAGATTGTTGCAGGTAACACAACCACACCAGACAACTCAAGAAGAAGATTTGCTTTTGGGGTATTTCAGGGTGATTAATTCATCAGCAGGTGCTTGTTCCTGTGGCACCTTCCACAGGGGCCATGTAAACACTCTTTAGACCCTGGAGTTACCCTCTGAAGCAGCAAGTGACTGAGTAAATATGAAAGTGTTTTTCATGGCACAGACACTTCTGGGAGGAACTTTGTGGTTTTTTGTGTTTATTTTTCTACTTTTAAAGAGCTCAGATTGCTTTGGAGCAATAGGCCTAATTCACACTCCTCCTGGATGTGGATAAATTTTACATCAGTCTCAAACAACAAAATAAAAAACAAACAAAAAACACACACACAAAACATCAAAATTCACTCCTGTCCTTTATGGCTTTTAAGGAGTGCAGATTAATAGCAGCACTGCTATGAGTGGTCAGGCAAACACCTCCTACCTCACCTTCAAAATTATGGATTATTGCAGGAAGAAAACTTAGACCCTCAAGATACCCTGCTCTCCAAATCCACACCACAGTCTTACTTCAGGAAGTCACAGGCTTTGTCAGCTGATTTGTTATAAAAATCCATCCTGTCCTACCATCTCTGCATGCACACTGTTACCTATGCTATATTTTTTCAGACTTCTCCCACTTAATTCTGAAAACCTGAAGTCTGGGTTGGCCATAACACTCCAAGTGCAATTTTTCCCAGCTTTGTACGTGTAGCAGGACTTGTGGTCATGAAGTTTCCACTTGGTTACTGTTTTGCACTTTTGAACTTTGTGCTTTGTACTTTCTTCGCTATCTTTGAACTTCTTCCAAACTGAAACTAAAATGCTTTGTGTAAGCTCAAATGACAGACTTTAAAACTGCCAATGGCATTGGTGTTAAAATGAGAAATGAGGTTTGATCTTCATCTTCACAATCTGTTAATCAAAAGCAACCCATCTTCCTCACCACATTTTTGAAGAAAGAACACAGGAACCATCACCAGTGCACAGCAAAGCCATCCCCAGATTGCTCCATAATTAAACACACCCTGATTCTCTCCTCCCATTTTAAGAAGGTCTGTATTCAATCACAAAAGCTGACCAAAAGGAAGCAAAAGAGCGCTGTGGATCAAATCATTTCCACATTGTACAGTCCCAGATGATAATCACAGCAGAGACACGTTGTGGAGATGACCTTGTTCTCAGTAAGTCATTCAAGGCAGTTGTGCTAATTTTACAGCTTGGGTACATACCTGAAAGGAGCTATTTTTGAAACACAGCTCCAGCATTTATTCCTTCATGTAGCCGTGCCAGCATCACAAATGAGCACATGGAACTATTTCTCTTCAAATGCAAGCATGGAACTGCACAGGCATTTCTCCCCCACCCCCTTGGTGTCACACAGCAGTAACTGCCTTATCAGCCACTGTCTTTTTCCACAAGCACTTTTAAAACACACGTGTGGCTGTACTCACACATACATACACCACATTCCCTATTCCTGTTCTTTAGGCCACATCAAGGACAATAAGAATTATTGTCTTTTCTGCCTTTTTTTTTTTTAACTAAATATTCCCGATTATAAAATAATCTGATTCTGAGCCCGAAAACTGATGTAATACTACAGTGCTAAATGTGGAACTGTAGGATAAAAGGGAGTTTCCTAAACAGTTATCAGACCACCAGGGTCACCTATACTATATATTATCTTGACCTTTTATCTTGCAGAAGCATACCTCCATTTTCTGCATAATAGCTCTCTTCATAGCCTGTGTGTCCCTGGGACTCTGGGTAGTGCTTCTTGCGCTTTTTTTCTTCCTGCAGTTCTTTCTGTTGTAGGAGACGGGCAATATCCTGCAGAGATAGAAGAAAAGAGACATTAAATCACCACTAAAAAGTATCTCCAGATTCTTTTATTCAAGGTTTTTATTCAATTATTAAAATCCTCATTAAAAAGAAAAGGTTTAATTTTTCAGACATGGCAACAACAGTTACTCAAATTCAACCTCTGGGCCCAATGAGGCTTTCAAATTAATGGATGACACAAGGGACCATGTCAGGAACCAGCATTCAACCTCACCCAGGCCTGGTGCTGAGATTCCAACCCCATGGCAAACTCAGAGGTTCCTGCTCCTCCTGAACACAAGCCTGCTAAGCCTTAATGGCCAAAGCAGGGCAGGAGGAACTGCGTGTGCAACCTCAGGCTCTCAAGAAGAATTTGGAAGTAACAGAAGTGCACACCCACTCGCAGGAGTGGGCTGGATCTCCCCTCTGCACTCTGCCAGGGAAAGAAAAACACAGAGGCAAAGGCTGTCCAGGTAAAGGCCCTTCTGACTGGAAGGAGTTCCCAGAGCAAATCATGAACTCACTTCACGCTGGCTGTAATTTGCAGGGACTACAGGATGCCAGGCAAGGAAATGCATCAGTTTGACAGACATACTTGAAGGAAAAGAAAATCGAAAGGACATTAGGAAGAGCAAACTAGGCACAAGGCAGGAGCACAGTGGGGACTGCAGCCGTTTGTCTTCTGTCACAGTTTCGGTAGACATGCCAAAGAGAAGAGCACTCCATTTTCCTAATTGGTTTTCCTTCGAGATGACTAATGGATCAACAAGGCCTAGGAACAGCAAACAGCTCCCTGGGGTTTGCTCCTCTGAGGCCCAGCAGCTTGTGAGTCAGTGGAGCCAGTCTGGAGCTAGGGAGCAAAGCTGGGAGATAGCAGCAGGGCATGCTGCCCCTTTGGATGCTATTCATTTAAGCCTTCCTAATCCTCAGGACCTTTACAGAGCCATGCATGTAAAGTGGACCTTGCAGGCAGGAAAGGCATGGCTGAAATGCAAACTAAGAGTCAACACCCCTCAGAGCCAAGCTAGCATTGGAGGACATTGGATGGCTACTCAAATACTAACTATTGTTTCAGGATTCAGGTAAGATCTGCTCTGAAACCATCTTTGTGGAAAATCTGGGGATGCCACAGCCTCTTTCCAAAAAAGAAAAAAAAAAGGCACCCCCAAATCAAAACAACAACAAGACAAAACCAAAAAACCCTCCACAAACTCCTTCCCCTGACAAGGTTAACCTTTCTAGCAAGTACGGTAAAGTCTATAAATATATGAGTTAAGTACATTATCTCCAGGACTGAGACAGCTCAGGACTTGCAAATCCACATAAACCACTTCTTACAAACAGGATTCCTAAGCAGGCAGGGCAGACAGGCTTAAGGCTTCATTTAAAAACCCTGCACCCCAGAATGGATATGCCTCAGTCCTCAGCTGCATTTCAGCCACACTTGGGAACTTCCCACGTACCAGCAGGAAGAAAAAGAATATTTATGACTTCTCCTTGCTTTAAGCCACAGTCAGCTAAACCCTGTTCCCAACAACACAGGACGGTCAGCAGGCTGGTGTAAGAAGCTGCAAGGACCTGCTGTCAGACCAAGCACATCCCTGCAGTTCTCTATGTAAAGCAGGAAGGAAAGGTGCAATTCCCCAAGTCAACATTAGTTCTGCATTTCCTTCACCTTCCTGATAAAAATAAGACAGATTGCTACCTATTCAGCACAAATCTTGTAGCCAAAGTGTTCCTCCCACCCTGTTGCCACAAGCTCCTCTTGGAAGACGCCCTTCCCATCTGTCTGGGCAGCCTTTCAGTACTTGCTCAGAATTAATGGTAGAAGAAGAAAATGAAGTCTTGCATCTGTCAGGTAAGGGCAGATTCTTATTTCAGGCTCTTCCAGGAAATACAGCCTTGTGTTCAAGCTCTTCCTATACAGAAAATGCCACCAGGTGCCTCTTGAAAATCTTGAGACAACTCAGGCTTCTCAGGATACCATCTGAAATGGAGACACACTCCAGGCTCACACAAGTGTTCCTCTACTCTGTCGGTTTCTTGAAAACTCCATCTGACAGGCTGACCCACTAAGGCGACCAATAAGTCAAATCCTTGGTACACTATGAAGAAACCACACCACCCACTCTCAAGCAACAGCAGCAGAGCAACATTCTGACATCACAAAAGGAATCTGCTAGCAAGAAACTGTAACAGAGTGTTCAGGCTGTGAAAGACTAAATTGAAAAATGGAGAAACCAGAAACAGATGGCTGGGCTGAGAGTCCTGCTGAAATCTTTGCATCAAAGACAAAGGATTCTCCCAAGAGCAGAACCTGTCCTCTTGCATTTGAGAAAGCAAGCAGGTCTGAGTGTTTAAAAAATCACAACTTCCAACACCAGGGCAATAAACATCTCAGGAAGACTTACCTATTATTTGCCCTCTTCATTAGCAAGGCCACTGGCATCAACAACTCTTACGACCCTTGAGTGTGAGGACTGTGACTGTATCTTATTCCTGTAACAGGACTCCCCAAAATCTCTGTGCATACAGAGATCTGTCAGGACAAGGACTGCCACCATGCAAGCCAATTCCTGTGGCTACTGGCCAAGAAATTCCTGCCCTGAAAGGGCTGCTACAAATAGCCCTGCCATCCCTGCAGCTTTAAAGGTTACCTCGTCTTTTTCCTCTTGCCTGCGGCGCTCCTCCGCTTCAAACGCGAGCTTCACTTGGATTTCCTGAGCAATCTCGCAGTCCTGTCGTTCCCTAGAAGGCAAGGAGACAGGGATTATAGGCAGCTGAAGTCACAGGCATCAGTCAGCTTGGAGAAAGGGACAAAAGAGCTAAAAAAACCCCACCTGATTTACACAAAAGAATTATTGCTCAGTGTTAGCGCAGAGCTATGAATCCTCACTAGGGACCAGGACTCCCTGTACTTCCTGGTGGCCAAATTTAGAAAATACTTCCCAAAACACCCACAGAGTACAAAAAGAGATTCATGGGAAGATCGCTAAGAAAGGAGATAGGTACCACAAAATAGGGCAGGACAAGGTAGTGCTCAGGAGTCTGCAAACAACCTAATTCTGCTGAGTTTTTGTACATGTGGTAGGAAAGGAGGGGTTCAGGGGGGTATAGTTAATGCTGGCATTTCTGAGAAGTGGTTTTCACATGTAAGCCAAGGAGAAGAAAGTGCAGGAATATGGCACGTAGGCCAAGTGGAGGCTGGAGGTGGCAGCTCAGTAATGAATGAGAAATGCCACTGAGCTGGAACAAGACACAAAAGCAGGACCAGTGCCAAGAGGCAAGGGAGCAACACGTGTCAAAGCAGGGGGACGGAGCCACTGCCACAGTGCCACAAGACTGCATTAACTGGGGACAGGGAGAGATCAGAGCAATTGAGATATGAGAGGTTTGGCTCTGCAGACGGACCAAAAAGACTGGAAAGCATCTGCAAGAATAGTGCCACACTCACCAGCATGCTCCAATGTCCAGCAAACAGGCTGGAACAATGGCCAAGGACTACTCGGGGCAAGTCAGAAAAGGTTGTGGAATTTGAGAAGAAAGACTAAAAGCTCTCTCTTTCAGCACTGTTGAGATTGAGCTGAAGAGCAGCTCTGAACAGGTCAGAAAAGTCAGTCCCTGCAATTGCAGCTACTGAAAGGCAAGGCATAGGAGGAGAACAGCTGGGAGCAGCAAGCAGAGCCTGCTTTATTAGAATACAATCTTTTGAAGAATACATTGATGGTGATCAGATAGGTGATGAGAAGACTACCAAGAGCATGTTATGGAAGAAAAGCAAATAACTGAAGCAGGCTGAGGTCTGTGAAAGCTGTGCTGTGTGGGGTAGAGCAACTAGTTCTAGGTTTGAGCAAGAATCTGGGCATAAAAGGACGTGGTGCATCTGGAGGTAAAGGACTGGGAGAGAGTCTAGGACATGAGAAAAGGAAGTTAAAACACTTTTAATTGCAGACAAGCACTTTTTGCTGCAAAACCAAGAAATGTGACATGGCTGGAACAGCCAGTGGCACAACAGAGCCTTCTTTTACAGAAAGTGAAGAAGAGTGAGAGAAGCAGAAAGGGTGGATATGTGGTAAGGGTGGAGAGGAAGGACATTGCAACGAGAGGATTTAGAGGACAAACGTCACCGAGAAACAACTCATTTGACACAGGTGACAAAAAGGCACATGCAGCAGGAAGGAAAAGAAGATTCTTTCTGTCAATAGCTCCTGGGAAGCAGATCTGCAATTGGGCTGGAGTTATCAATAGGTCAAACACCTTATGACATCAGTTTCTTTCATCCAGGTAATAAAACCTGGCAAATTTTGCATGTGCCTGTGTGTGTTTCATTTGACTCTGGGGACAGATCTGTTCAAAGCCACAAGAGTTCACACAGCAGCACATCTAGTTCTTGAACCTGCTTTTTAAAAAGGGACCTTGGCAAATCTGGCACCAGCAGAGAACCACAGCTCCCAGCAAAACAATAGCTGAATAAGCCAGTCCTAGGAAGCAGGCTGTCAGTGAGCCTGGTAGTGGATCCTTCACAACCCCAGGCTCTGAGGACATGAAACCAGGTAGAAAATGTCAGAAAGGTCAGACACATCAAGGCATTGCACGTCTCCAGTTCCCCTGGCACCTGTGAGCAGAGCTAAGGTGCCAAGTTCATCAGCACAAACCGACTTGCTAAATGCTTAAAATACATCCTATTGCAGACAAACAGGACAGAAAAACAACTAATCATCTTTCACAGCTAAGGCAACAAGGTCATTGCCTCTCCATTAGCAGCAAGGAACACCAGAAGCGATGCAAATGGAGAAGCATTTTCTTCTTTCTCATGACACATCTTGGAATACACCAAATCAATTCCTAAGAACTGAACAGCCACAGAGGATTAGATTTGGGTGTTTATTGCCCGGCAGTAATTAAATACCGAGACTTGATTAGTTAGTCAACATAAACTAATGTATTAACTTGTATGAGCATCAGAAAATAGGTTCAAGAGCTTTGACAGCTCTTCCTTGTCCTTCAGTTTCTTTAGTGTGAGTTCAAGTGCCCATCAGACCCAGAAATCACTCAGAGCAACATAAACGTCACCATTCCTAAACATTCCACTCACGTCCTTCACTCCTGGGCAGCCAGGAGTGTTAAGAATGTTGGGAAAATTCTACATCAGTTTATAAAAAAAGAGAAAAAAACCCGAAAGCCTGCGTGATCAGAAAGCTCCCTCCCATTCACAGTGACTGTAGCTACTAGTTGTTACCAGATGAGGAGAAAAAAAGAGAATGTTTAAAGGAACTATTCAAAGGAACTGTTCACATCAGTGCAATAGAACCATCACAGCACTGGGAGCAAAACAGGGAAGGAACATATTTTCACACTATTTTATTTTAGTAATCTTGCTACTATGGTTAGCAATTAGCAGGCTTCTCAGCTAGATGCAAGATATGCTTTAAAGAAGCATGAAAATAAGGTTTGATGCTTCCCTGAATTCTTAAAAAGAAATGTTTCTATTCTCTCATTTATCTTCACAAAGTCTTTCTGAGAGAATTTAAGATTTGGAAGAGAGAAGAAAGCCAATATATTTGAAGAGCTTTTTTATGTTTCCTGTTTCTCAAGACCCCTTAGTTCTGCCCTCTCACTCCTCCCCCATCACCTTGCCATGTCACATTGTCCTAGATGACAAAGAAAGAAACAACATCAGAGATTATTTTGTTGCCAGAACATGCTACTCTTGGGCAAGGAAAAGACAGTGGGAACATACAAAGAATTAAGGAAGAAAAAGATCCAATTACAAAAGGATGCCTCCAACTTCTTTTTATGCTTCTTGCAGAAGAACTCCTGCTCTCTGAAGCTGAACTGCTGCTGACACAACATTTTAGATCAGCAGTTCTGCCTGTGCTTTGGCTCACAAAGTTCATAAATCCCATTTTACAGAGTCCTACAACAAGAAAATTGTTTGCAGCTCCCAGCAAGTAACAAAAAGGAATCATGTCTGCCATACAAACCCAATTTTTATGTTGTCATTTACTCACTCACATCTCTAATTGGTAATAAAGACAATACTATTGAAAAAAAAGCAGAGACTTGAGAGATACATATGTACATAAGGTCTGTCCCAGTGTGCTGGGAACATTGAAAACAGCGGCTGATCTGTCACAGTTTCAAAGCTTTCATGAGCCGCTGTTTTGAAGCCAGTCCTGTATCTCCCACATCTGCAACACAGAGCTCTTCTGCTCCATCGCTGCCAGATGAGCCACCCAGGCTCTGTGATCCACCACAACTGCACCTGGTGGGTGGCATCCCAGAGCCCAACAAAAGCCAGGAGGTAGCACAGCTGCTGGGAGATGGATCCTGCCTTGCAGACCCTCTCAGGAGTGGGAGCTGGCTGAGCCCTGTCATACAAACCACCTGTTACATCTCATGCGCTGCAAGTCCAGTCTGGATTGGAAAGCACAGTTTGTTCTGCCCTGTGCTGCCATGTTTCCCTTCTATACCAGCTCCACAGCTAAGAGCTGTGGCACCCAGAGAACCAAACCACAGACCACAGGGTTAAGATGTGGTGTGTGGGGACTGAGCAAACTTGCAGAGCAAACTGGATCACTCATTAAAAACCCTCCCACGGTTGCTGCAGAAGTTAGTGACTACAAGAGAAGGCCTGTCCCCCAACATTCATCCCCATCGAGCCACCCTGGGGCAGCAATTCCCCTTCCCAGGTCATTTCACACTGAATAGATGCAAGCACAAGCAGAGGCTTTCAGCAGTAAGTGCAGCAGAACACCAAAAAGCATCACACCCAGCTCCTCAAAAGCATTCAGCAGGCACAGGGCAAACACACCACTATCTGCAATTTCCACACCAGAGAGAATCCCCTGTAGCACTGGGTATTTCTGTGACACAGTTCCTTCACTCTCAAACTTCAGCCAGGGACAAGTCAACACAAGTGGCCAAGTCACTCCATTTTGACAACAAGCAGTACAATGGGAAGGCTCCTTCTCATGGACAGGCAACAGTATCCAAAGGCAAGATGGACTCCAGGGTCACCTGCTCCCACCCTGTTTCATTCCTCTGTGCCAGAGCCTGGTGTCAATACTTTTACAGCAATGGACAGCCAAAATAAAAATGAAATAAAAGCAAAAGGCTGATGAACCCCCCACACTGTCAACTTAAAGCAGCTCTGACCAAATGGGACTAGCATTAGTGCTCTGATCTAATGGGACTAGCAATCCCATTCCAAGAGCTCTAGCACAAACTCACAAGTCTTTTTGGTGTTTCTGGATTTGAGCACGGGCTTTCTTATCCTCCTCTTCCTGCAGTTGCTTGGCCATCTGCAAGTCATGTTGCACCAGACGATTACGCTGAACATTTGTGGCCAAGTGATGCTCAACTGGAAATAAACACAGACAAGAACCTTCAAATCAGGCTGCAGAACTGTGTGAAAAAGACAAACCAAGTGGGAGGGAGATTCCAGCCCAGAAAGGAAGACAGATCTTGGCAGGGAAACACCAAGCAATCTCTCTAAAGGTGGGAAAGTCCTGAACTGAAATTATGCTAGCAGCTTGAGATTGCCTCTTTTCAGCACTGAGGGGGCTGTATACGTGTCTGTTACCAAAACAAGTTCTGCATATCTTAACACATCCAGGTTTATAGGGAATGGTTTTTAGGCTTTGAATTTTATTTTCTGACCATGGAAAATCACCCTAGATGAATAAAGTGGGTCTAGGAGGGACCACCAGAGGCCAGTGAGGAAGAGCTAAACCTAAACCACTCCTTATGGATACTTGCCCTATCTGTTCTCAAGAAGCTCTACAGAAGAAAACTGCTCTCACTCTCAGCAGAATCAGTTCTAAAAATCTCACTACCTTTATATTTAGCAACAGAGCAACTTAGTGCTCCAGTGAGTCCTTTACCATACATGGATATTGCCTGCCAGAAAAAATGGCTCTGTGAGCTGCAGCCCAGAGCCATCTTTAACTCAGTGGTCTCAGGTTCCAGCACCAAGGGCACAGGCAGCTGCACCCTTGGTGGAGCAGCTGGCGTGGCATTAGCACCTGGTACTGGCAGACACCAAATCGGTGAGAAGCTGATTGGAGAGGTCACCACACCTGAAGCTGCAATGTAAACATACCCAAAGTAACAGATAAGAACATTAAAAAAAAAAAATTAAAGAAAAAAATAGCACCAGTCACTTTGAAGATCCCAGCTGTACTTTTTTTTCTCCTTTATAAACCCTTCTAGTGTACAGCTGCCCTACCTCAAAATGTCTGAAAAGGAAGGCTTCTTTCAAAAGGCAGACACTGGCAATTCTGAAATAAGTAAACAAGCAGACCTCTTCTGGTTGTACTTCAGGTCAGACTATAAAACTTGAAGCTTCCAAAATTGCTAGTCATTTCTAAAAACCTTGCACAGCAACAAAACCCCAAGTGCACTCCTACATGCAATTTTATCATAAATGGCATAAACAAACTCAACTCTAAAGGAGAGCACAAAATTGAAATATGAAATGCAACTATCTCTAGGGTACAACATGAGCTGGAGCAGAGCAAAGTGTAGTGTTACAGGATAGTGAAGACAGCAATAATAAACTGTATTCCATTAAAACCAAAAAAATTAAATAAAAGCAGGAAGCATTTTTCTTAGCAAAATCAAATAAAGGCAGATATCCATTGGGAGAAGCTTGTTTCAGTTTGTACTAAAGATCATTGCCACTTACTCTCTTGCTCCTGTAAATTATGGGCCAAGGTATGATCTTCCAGAATAGCGAAGTCTCGGCATACTGAATAGGGAAACAAAGTAAAGAGAATTAGCATCAGAAAAAACCAAAATCAAACAAAAAAAGCGTCACAAGAGCGATGGGAGCCAGGGGAGCATACAGATATATGGACTTCTGACACACTGTCTACCAGCCAAGGACTGGACTTGTGTTTTTCCCTGCTCCTGCCATAATGTGTATTTTTGATGTGTGTTTATTTCTTTGTCCTTGTTGGACTAAAATGCCTTCTCCACTCTCTCCTGGACCTCCACTTCAAGAACAGAACTGCCCATGCTACCTCTGGATCCGACCCTCTGTACAAACCTCTGCATTCCATTCAAATAGAATATATATTATATATTCATACCAATGCCCACACCGACTGCACCCAGCTAAAACCAAGGACAAGCATTTTTGTTTACTGTGACTTTAAAGTCGGTGAGAATAGTATTTTCATGGCCCAAAGGGTAGGTGCACACTGGCACCTCTCCAGAGCTGAGCAGACTAAGCTCCATGGCTCTCACTGCGAGACATTTCTACCAGCTCAGGTGTCATTTTAAGTTGTTTCTAGTAAGCTTCACTGACTGTTTGAAGTGCAGATTCTGGGTTTGCACCTACAACCCAGATATGGGATCAACCATAGCATTAGAGGCAGGGATAAGTACAGCTTCTTCAAAAGATGCTGAAAATGACCTTGAGAAGACTGAAAGGGAAAACCGACGAACTCCCTTTGGCTTCAGTTTGAAAGCCGCAGATTTCTGCCAATGCCTATCACTTTCCCACTTGAACTTTCAAAGGAATGCTCTACCTACACTCTATAAAAACACCAGTGTGTATTTTTAATTTGTTATGATAGGCAGTAGGGCAACAAAACAGAAGCCACATACATACTGGGATAGGGACAGACACACAGCATCAGGCTCAGCCTTTTGGTTGCAGGTTCACATCAGCTTCTCTATGAACCAAAGACAGTAACCTGTGCCCCCAGACTGCAGATAGAGCCCCTTTTCACACATCTGCCAGACCCGGGGTTCTGCCTGCTTTAAGGGGAGTTTAAGGCAGTTTAAGGCAACAAAAAATTTACACTAGAGAGGTCTGTCACCTATTTTTCCCTCAGTGTGACAAGCTAAGAAGCTAAGGGGACCCACAGAGGGGAATATCTCCCACTTGAAACATATGTCACAAAGCAGAGAACTACAAGGTGCTCCTGAAGCTGCAGAGGAAAGTACAAATCCCTCCGGCTGTGCTCCATTGGCAAAACCTCTGAGGAAGACCAAGGTTTCTCTTTAGCAATGCACAGGCAGCCTAAAAGATGAACTGAAAATAACTCCAAAACCCCCAGAATGCATCAAAAGTACTAGGGGAATTTATGAGGATTCTGTTTGTGAAGGGGTTCAGAGTCAGAAAAGATAAAACATTTCCATCACCACAAAGGAATTGAGAAAAGAGCTGCATCTTCCTGAGCTGCGATCCCACAAGCCCTCCCTTTTCTCACAGACACACATGCTCCACTAGAGAAGCATCAAGACATTACTCCACACCCAGGTATCCTCACAAAATATCTGGAAGAGTTTCTAGTTGTCCATACTAAGAGATTAGATAATCCTTTACCATATTCAGTGGAATTTCTGGATGAGTCTTTCTGCATTGAAGGGTGTTTTAAAATGACAAAAGCTCCTAACAGCCAGAGCAACACTTCAGGGAAGGACAGTGACACGCAGCAGGGCGGAGATGAGGACGAAGGTTACAGTTATACAATCCCATAGGGGCTCACTTTAAGCATGTACAGATCTGGATGCTGTAATTAGGGTTTTATTGTTGCTTTTTTTCCATTGCAACTTCTTTCAAAAAAGGAAAGATTATATGAAACTAAACAGCATTGAAATGCTTCCAGTGGCCATTTCTGTACAAAGAAAGAAACGTTGCCTTGAGCCACAGATCTGCAAAAGCTGCAGCTGAGTCACAGGCAGCAGTGCTATTCACAGGTGACAAACCCAGGGTGCTTGGTGGTCATCAACACATGCTTTTTACAGGATAGGGCAAGGGAATCTTGCCCACAGAGACTAATTCTGTGATCCTTAATACTGCTTCAGTTTCCTAGAACGATTGTGGAACAACCACCTTCTGCTCACAAGAAGTATCAGCTGTCCTGCTGGAAGGGCACATCCAACTCAGAGGTTTGAACCCAACCATGAGTTCAGAGCTACCTCTGACACCTCAGCACACAGCCAGTCTACCAAAATCTAGGGCAGTTATTACTGCCATGTATTCAAGAAGCAGCACTTGCTCTTGGCTGTTTAAAAATAAAAAAAGAGAATGGGAGGAAAGTGTTATTTTTAACTGCAGTAGGTCTCTGAGCAAGTCCACAGAACAGCTGCCTGAACAGCTGTACTAGCAAGACAAGGCAGGCGGCACAGGAGCAAGGATGAACATTTCAGAGCTACACAATTTTTCTGCACAAAGATCACTGCTACAAGAAATGCTTATAGAAGTAAATCCAAGCCCTTCCCAAACTAATTCTGCACAGGCTCATATACTGCTCTGATCCCTGGGGTATTCAAGAGCAGTCTTGTCAGTCAGTCATGGTGCTGATGGTGCTGATGGTGCTGGCAGACCTTTGCTCCATCCTCCCCAGAGAGGCACACATGCACAGGAGGACTTTAGCTTTTTATTTTTACTCCATTCTACCCACATCCAGACACACTTCTCTGTTTGGAAAAATACATGTTACAGAAACACGCTTGGCACATAGGCAAGAAAGTAGGAGGGCCACCGTAGTGGGACACCGCTCCTTGTCTTTTGACAGTCTTGCACCAACCCCAGAAAAGTCTCATCTGTATCACTGAGCTTTATTCCTACAATGCAGCAATGATTGCTTAATCCTTTTAGATTGAAGGGCCCCTGAAGACTTCCTAAAGAAAGCATGGACTCTAAATAAAAAGGCGAAGTCCATATACACTGATGTTGCACACACAGGCCTGCTTCTATCTGCTCCTCCAGAGAAGTGCTGAAGTCCACAGGTCTCCAAACAAACAAATCAAACTCCTCAAATTCTCAGTTCTTACAGGCTACAGCTGAAAGCTGTTGGATATCAGAGACATAAAGCAGGGACAAAGGTTCCAGTTGAGGTTGTTCTGAAGCTCAGTGCCTGGTCCAGGAAGCACATATAGGCCAAGGTAGCACCTTCCTTGGTGCAATTCCCAGCTCCTGACCCAAAGCCACCTTGGTCCAGTGCCAACCCTAACACTGCCACACAGCACCCAGATATGAGGCTGTGCCCTGCCACCGCCTGTCCCACCTCCACACAACAGTTACAAAGCAAGTAGAGACACTGCCCTGGCATGAGCCACTAGGTTGCAGGGCTTAGACATGAAAAAAGGGGCTGGGTCTTAAACCAGATATTAACCCACCGAGATCCAGGTACAGAGAAAGGGAATCTGGGCAGTTGCTAGGGATACGCACACTGGAAGCTCCTCAGTGTCTGGGTTCCCTGGTGCTCCCATCTCACAGAGAACACAGCATGACTGGAGCAGACTAGTAGGGCAGCAGCAACCCTTCGGTTTGTTCACACATTTGGAATTATTTGAGCATTGCTGAAGAAGCCATTTGGATGCACACACACTCCTGTTACAAACCCAAACAGACAGCTCGAGCACACAGCCCTCTCTTTGTGCTGCTGTGGCTGCTGGCAGGGCAGGCAGCACAAGAAGACCTTTCGTCACTGTCAGAAACTTGGCCGGGCTGGCTGCCTCCAACTCATCTGAGCACATTATTCTCAAGTCCCATCAGCCTGAGAACAACGTGCTAAGGAAGATGAGAACATCTCATTACAAACACAATGAAGCATTGTCAGACAGCCAGGTGGCAAAGGATGGGGACACCTGCACCTCCCTAACAGATTTGGGGCTGATGGCAGTGCAGAGCATTCCCTCACCACTAGACCCAGCACCCGTGGCACTGAGCCAAGCATGACAGCAGCTGCAAGTGAGGCCAAGGAAACCAATCCTTGAAGACTCACACCCAACAATGAGGCAACTATGAAATAATTGGAGATGTGAACCAGCCAGGCATGGTCTGAAATGAAGGTTCATCAGCACTACTTCTCATTCCCTGCCCAGTCTCAGCAGGGTACAGCACAATCATTACTAGGTATTATGTACTCTGGGTTTGTGCTGAGAACTAGGATGGCCTCAATGACAACAGACTCAATTTCTACCTTCTGAGAGGCTTCCTATTTAAGAGGAAAGAAATCCATTTCCTTGCTCCCTAACTGTATGCCTAAAAAACAAAAGGTAAGATTAACATTACCTTCACTGCTGCACATTAACTTGACTTCTCATCCCTAGGTCTTGGCTGGGAGCCACCAGGCAGTCAAACAAGCAGCAGGGGTGCAATCAGAGCAACTACAATTGGCAAGTCCAGCGAATCGTGAAACAGTCACAACAGGTTTACCATAGTCTGATTAAGCCAATCTGCCTTGGCACAGCAGGGAGCAGACCTGGAATACACTCTGGCACAGCTGTAAATAAAAGAAGTGCCTGCCCAGGAATCCCAGTGGCTCCTATAGCCAGCCGAGGTGCCAGCTGGAGTGGATGAGGGCAGGAGCATCACTCTTAACAGTGGTGGGATCCAAAATTCATGCATGGAAGAGGAAGCTCACTTGTTTTGAGGAATCCTCAAGAGCCTCTCTGCAATCTCCAGGTCTTCTCCTCTGGTAGCTCTCACTGGAAATACACCTTTCTGTGCATTGTTGCATCTGATGCTCTTAGAAACATGGCTGCAACACCCCCTTTATGACTGATATAAGAAAGTCCCAAGGTACAACAGCTCAGCAAAATTTCACTAAATAACATCTTCCATTTTATATTCTGCCACCCATCTCACTAACTTTCTCCAGCATTACCTCAGCTCCACAGGTCAGCATTTCTAACACCCCAAACTGCTTCAAACACATTGAGGTAACCACAACAGAGGAGCGAAGGCAGCTTTAGATGTTGTTAGTGATACTCAGATGTTTGACAGAGGTAGGTAACACCCAGGAACGGATGTTGTGGAATAAGCACTGTCTCACAGGAGGTCAGCCCCCACTGGCTTTTCAAGCAAGGTTCACAGCAAAACATCCCCCTCACTTCTGCTGAAGTCTTAGATCATGTTTTGACATCCACTGCAGGTCTCAAGGGGCGCCTTGGTTCACATGGCCCATATAACGTGTTCAGGACACGGGCCAGTTCAATGACCCAGGGACCACAGAGGTGTGTTCCACGTATTTCCTTTTAGGTTTTGAAAACCATCTCTTGCTCCCCACCCCCTCCACTCCACTCCACAGCATTTTCCTGTCAGCATTGTGTGCTGGATAATTCACAAAATAAACTAGGTGTGTCATGCTTAGTTTAGAGCATCTGCAGTTCTTGAGTTCTAATCTGAAGAACAGGAGGGAGAGGAAAGACAAAAGTAACAGGAAAAAGCAGTATCATCAGCTAAAAATCATTTTTAGGGCCTAGAGAGCTGATAAATTAAGTGGCAAGCAGCAAATGCAGCCTTTTATAAGCCAGCGGTCTCAGGAGGATGCCGAGTTATGAAAATTCCTGCAGATTAAAAAGCAAGTTGGGATCTCTCAGAGACTCTTACTAGCAGGGACTGGTCAGGCCACTCCAAGCCAGGTAGATCTCCAAAATATGCAAATTATTTCCTTGAAACAAAGCCAACTTGACTAAGCAGCCACCCATCTGAAGGTGAGAGGACACCCTGAGGGCAACCGGGATGTTTCCTTCCTAGCCCCTGCAAAGCTGCTCTGTGAGATACATGGCCCAGCCTCAGCAACTCCCATTTCTGCCTCTCCCATCGCACCAGGAGATACCCAAGCTCCTGCTACCACACGTGGGTGCTGACAGAGGCTGGCTAGAAAATGTATGGCTGCTGCAGTTGTACAGCTGACATTCCTAGGACCTTGCTCACCAGGCCCCATCACATCAAGGACATCAGAAAATCATGCAAGGATAAGGCAGATCCCAGAGAGAGGGCAGGTCTAGGCAGCCTGAGAAAGGGAACAATTTCTGCTTCTCAGCCATAGCACCAGAGCATCCCACATAGCTAGGAGCTACGAGGCACTACAAGGAGACAGGGTGACTCCATGGGGAACCAAACTGAGGGGTCTCAGCCTAATTCTCAAGGGTGCAAACATGCAAAATAATATTAATTAAAAATAAGTAAATAACTAAATCACCAAACCACCATGGTTTTTTTTACTAGCAGTCTTAGCCTGGAAGCTAAGAACACATTGGGATTTGGGAAGGAGGTTATCTTCTCTGCTCTAAGCTAAATGCCTTGAGGTCAAGGCCATGAGATTTTTGTGCTCTGTCTCACCATTCTCCAACATTAAGCTCTCACCTGCCTAACAATGCTTTTAAAAGGAAGACTGTATGTATTTTGGAATCAAATCATCAGAACTTGATTATATTGTTTTTAACCTACCTTGGAACAGAAATCATCAACACTCACAAAGTACCTTCTCCAAAAGCTACTAATTTGCCAATCTCACTTCTGTAAAGAAGCCTGCACACTGTACCACAGACCAGTCCTAAAGCTGAGAGAGTATCCGCTGAACACCTCAAAGCAGAAGGTGATGTGCTTGCAGTGTAAACAGGAAGCTGGAGATACTCAAGATAGGGAAAAAATAAAACAAGGCACCTCAAAAAGTTATCCTTTGAGCAAGCCCCAGCCACAAAATTTGATAAGATTTATCCTTCTGCTTTTATAAAGAAGGCTGCCATGTTTTTCATCACTGGATAATTCCAACCTTCCTGCAACATTGCTAAATAACAGCAACTCTCCTTATTCCCAAAGCTTAAAATACAACCTGTAGGTCGAGAATGTTAAAGATCATCTCCTTGACTTCCAGAAGAAAATGCTGAGTTGGAATGTTTCAATCACAGAATCACAGAATAACTTAGGTTGAGACAAACATTAAGTCATCAAGTACAACCACCGACCTGGCACTGCCAAGCCCACCACTAAAGCATATCCCATGTACACATCTTTCTAATACCTCCTAGAATGGTGACCCAAACACTTTCCTGTTCCAACCATTGGTGATCCTTATGCTGAAGATGTTTTTTTGCAACATCCAATATAAACTTCCCCTAACACAACTTAGGTCAATTCCTCTTGTCCCATCACTTGGTATTTGGAAGAAGAGGCCAATGGCCACCGGGCTGCAACCTCCTGTCAGGGACATGTAGAGAACATTAAGGTCTCCTTTAGCCTCCTTTTCTCCAGGCTAAACACCCCCAGCTCCTCACAGAACTTGTCCTCATAGGACATAACCATTCCCCAGCTCCACTGCCCTTCTCTGGACTCAATCCAACACCTCAGTGTCTGTCTTCTAGTGAGGGGCCCAAAACTGAGCATAGGATTCGAGATGTGGCCACACCAGTACCCAGTACAGGGCAACAGTCACTAGCTACATTACTGCTGATCCAGGCCAGGATGGCACTGGCCTTCTTGGCCACCTGGGCACACACTGGCTCATATTTAGCCAGCTGCCAGCCAGCACCCCCAGGTCCTTTTCAACTGGGCAGTTTTCCAGCCACTCTGTGCCAAGACTTCCAGATGTACCTAAAAATGGAATTGAGCCCTAAGAAGTAATGACACCCATGCTTTGAAAAGTCACCCTTTTCAGCAATTTCCAGTTGGGTCCTCACACAGAGTACTCTGAGTCACAAGAACTGTCCAATACCCCCAAGTTCTACAGCCAACATTGCTGTCACAGCTGCTGCTTTCTATTGTAAGGGCTCAACACACACAATACATTAACATTTTAAAGCTGAGAGCAGATAGATAGATAATATGTGTTAATGTCTCCAAGTCATTACCTGCCAGGCTCAGAACACTCAACTCTGTAGAAATTTCTTGATTGCCCCAATGTCCACCCACCTGTCCAGGACTGCCTACACCCAAAAGATCACCAGTGAGCTCAGCCATTGCACTGTGAATCCATCAGTTAACATCCAGGTGGATAACTACAAAAACTTCCAGGTAGATATACTTGTCAGGGTATGACAAGTGGTTTGACACCACAGTCAAATAGCAGACCTCAAGCAGCCAAACACTTCACTCACAACCCCTGAGATGTAACTGAGTTTGTGTATGGAAGAAGATAATCTCAGTCATCAGTGACAACAAAAGCTGCTTGTGTAGTTCATCCTCTCCAGCATTTGACACAGCTTCAGTTGACTCAGCTAATACCACATGTGCAAAAGGAACAACCAACAATAAAGGAAGGGAGAAGTTTTCCTAGAAGTCAGTTTTAATCACTACCTCCCAGCCATGGACCACAGCAAAACAAACAGCACTTGACTCCAACAGCTGTAAAGTGAGTTTTACTCTCACTTTGCCCAAAGGCAAACTACCACACACATCACAGGGCAGGAGTTGCCTTCACTAGGAGAGGTTAAAATCCCAGGCCCATACAGGCCCCATGAGCACCACTGTAGCTGTAGGACACTATAAGCTGTGTCCCATGGATCCTATGATATTCCTCTTCTGGAAGATTTTTTGGTTTCTTTTGCAGACAGAATGTCATGGCAGCTCTAGCTTTAAGCCCAACACCACTCATTTAAGCTGGTGTAAGGGAAGGGGAAAAGAAAAACAGTCTTTTTTCAAGTGCAACTCAAAGCAGCTGCCCACTCAGAAAACTGCTGGGGCATGGAGCTTGCATCTCAAGAGATTTGCACTATATGTACACTCCCTTACCCCACACCAATCTCCAGTGGTGCTCACTGTATTCTGTTGTTTTAGCTGTTTAATTCAGCTTTTATTTCAGCATTTTAGCCAATTTTACACTACACAAAACTTTCAGAAGGACGCATTGAGCTTCCCAGATACGTAAAACTTCTGCTCTCTGATGAATGCACAGCTAGGCCCCTTGTTCAGTTCAGCAGTTTCTCTGCAGAGAGCTGGCAGGCCCACTCTGTGGTTCAGGGTGGCCTTCAGGAGCTATGGCACCCTGGATTGCAGATATTTCACCAGCATTTTTCAGCCCTCAGGCTGTGGTGAATAACCTAACATGACAGCTCCAAAGAGGCAGGCAGGCAGTCGAGAACAGAGATAACACAAAGTGTAGGCTCTCCCAGGCTTCTCCTCCAGCTTAATCCTGAGAGATAATGTAGCAAAACACAAGGGAGACAGGAGGCAAAAAGGGAGGTTTCAATGCCCCTCTGGTACAGCTTCATGCCCTGACTCAGTTTGGTCACTGCTTGCAAAAGGCTGACTGCTGGAAACCTCACACCCACACAGAAGGTGTCAAGTGCCAAAAAAAGGTTCAAGTTCCTCTCTAAAACCCACAGTGCAGTTTTTACACGACAGTGACCTGCAGTCATATGTAGAAACAAGAACCTCTAAAGAAAGCAAGCAGAATAAAGACTCTCCCTAGAGATAGCACTTTCTCTTCAGCCTTTAGGTGACATGGGCCAACCTTGAGACTGCTCCATGGCTTGTAGCTAAACCAGAGCTGCAGCTGAAAGGGCACACCACAGTATCAGTGGACATTCAAACCAGCCAGGCTTTATTCCTCCAGAGCAGATACCAAGGAAAGCAAAGCTCCAGCAGGATGGGCCTCCGGGCAGCCTCCCAGCCTTGATGGAAACCCTACCAGCTGCTGCATTGGAAGCTGAAGGTATCTGAACTAATCCTGCAATTAGCTCCAATTCTTGCACAGATTCCCATCAGCTTCCTTTTCCCTAGAAAGGTGGCTGCTAGGATGCAAGGAAAGACTCCTGTCTGCCACCCATTCAGCTGCTGCCAGCACTGCAAAGCTGCTCTGAAAGAACAACCTTCCTCCACCTAACCAACTGAGGTTGTTGGTTTGTTTCAAAACCCTTTTTCATTGCTCCACCAGCTCCTCATGGGTAGTCTCCTCTCTTCCCCCTTGCTTCCTGTGTTTAAGTTCTCCAGGTTTATTAGTCAGCTCTAGGGAACACAAAGTACCAAAGCTGGCCCCAGATCAGTCAAAACTCCACATCCATCTACAAGTCACAAATCAGTAAAGTTGCAGCACTAACAATACATGTTCCCTTTCCTGTCAGGGCCTTGTGTTGGCACACTGCCATAAGTGCAGATTTAAAACACCAGCATACAAGGGCAAGAATAAGTCCCTGGCTTCTGAGGCCAGATGGATGCAGAGGTAGAGCTGCCTGTATCATCCTGAAGCAAACTGCTTTGTGGCATCTGAGCCCACGGTTCACAGGCATTGCAAAGCATGAGGAAGAAGCAGGCTGGAAGCCTTTTCTCCTCTCTGAGAATGTAAAATGAGTTCCACGTCAGTAAAATTTTTTGTTTTGGAAACTATCACCTTCAGGTGATATTGCATATTCACAGCTTCTTAAAAAGAGGAAAAGTAAAAACAGAACACTTTAATCAGTACCAAGTAAGTGCACCTGATACACAGCCAGAGATGATGCTGTGGGCAATGCCAACACCAACTGCCTGCAATACCAGGTAACGGAGCTGGAGATAAACCTGCTTTTTCCACCTTTATCAGGGATGCACAGAATCCAGGCAGGGCTGTGCAGCCCTAGCCAAGGACCCAGTCCTTCCAATACTGCAATTAAGGTCAGGAGAACCCCGCCTCTTCCCAACATCAACTTCCTTCGGAAACCTGGCACCAACCAGATGGCCCGCAGGAGAGCACAGCCCTGCGAACGGCAGAGCTCTCTGCCTGCCATGAAAACAGCCAACAACACCCTGGTGGCTTGGAAAATTCCCAGGCCTTCTCCATGCTGTGCTCTACCACCTCACCCTAGCAACACTGCCAAAAGCTCCAGGAGGTGCTGGTGAATTTAGGACAAAAATCTTTCCCATCCCACCAGCCAGCACCCCAATAATAAAACTAACACCAGAACAGAGGGAGAGGCCATTTCTTTGCACCAGGATGCTACAAGTAATGCTTGCTGTATCCAGAACAGATATGATAAGCTGCTTTTGCAGTGCAAAGTCATTGTGCTGTGCAGATGTGGAGAAGCTGTCCATACACACCAGGGCAGGATGCCGTGAGCCAGACCAGCATTACCCTAACCCATGTGCCAAATCTGTGGCAACAGTCCCTCTGCAAGGAGCATTTCCAGTCCAGCCTCTTGTTCTGTCTGGAGGTAAAGAGCCAGCGCTACACATACAACACAGAAAGGAAATAAAACCCCGGCCTTATCACTGCCAGGAAATATTCCTGTTTGCATAAACTTCCCACCTCCCTTTTGCCCCATTACTTCTCACATCACTCCTGTCAGTATCCTTATGGTATGTCTGTGTCTCAGTGTTTTCAAATATTTCCTCCCTTATGTCCTTTTCCCCTTTGTCATCACTTACTGAATACCACATACTGAGCCCACACAACATTTCCCCTTAGAGTTGACTCTAGCTACCAAGTTCTGGTTCAGTAAAAGGGCTCAGGAAAGAATGAACAAAAATGCACACAGGAACTCAGTTTTACCACACATGGCTTGTTACACCTCTTTTGAAAAGAGAAGTGAAGAAAAGTGACTCACTTAACAAACCCACTTTGACTTTCTGTCCTGAAGAGCACCTACTGCAGGGCAGAGCTACCAAGAGCACACAGATCAAATCTCTACCAACCCAGGCTGAAGAGAAAAAGATCTCACTATTTTAGTTTGGCTGACAGATCATTGTGGCAGTGGCCTCATGGGTTGGCATGCAATTAAAATAATCATCAGTTGAGCTTCTGGAGCCTGACACAAAATAATTGTACAGGTGCAGATGGGCTGTGCTAGGCTCTGAGCAGGATTTCACCTACACCTTTCTCTCCAAGGAGAGTAACATTACTGCCAAGCTTAATTCACAGGGTGCCTGGGATTAAAGGCTAAATTTTATGAGCACCTAGGCCAAAGTGATCCCCTTTGCTCAATGCAAGGTTCACAACAGCACTGCCTTGCACCCCTTACACAGACAACCCCTTACACAGACAACCTGATGCTGCACTCCCCTGCTCTCTTCCAGCCCTGCTAAAAGTCTCTCCCAGCAGCCGTGCACTGTCAAGGCCACACAACATTCACTGAGTAATATCTTTTCAAGTACTGAGAAAGAAAACAGCAGGAAGGCTCCAATTTCTACTTCTTAAAAAGGAAGTGTAAATGAAGTGTCAAGGGACCTCCCCGAAGTCCTATACATGTTTTGTGGAAAAGCCAGCACTGTAAGGTGAAGAGAGCATCACTGACACACATCAGCCTCCAGGGACACAGCAGTTTTCCTGGTGGGAATGTCCAGCAAACATGCCCTTTGCTCCCTGCAATGCAACCAACCAGCAGCAGAACAGCAGCTGTTGTTATCACCTTGGAGAACAGCTGAAGGTCAAGCCAACAGCGACTGCCACGCCAGAAAATGGACCTAAAGCTTCTCAATTTTTAAGGCAGTTTCACCAACAGACCAACCTCCTTCCCTCAGTCCTTCAGCCTTCAAACCAGCAGTACACAGGAGCAGCAGCAAAGGAGCAGGAAGCCAACCAGCTGGGGACACTCTGGAAAGGGGAGAAGGAAGCAGGCAGGGAACTCGTCGCTTTGTCCTATAAATCAGCACATTCATGTGAACTGGATGACTCTGAGCAAGAAAAAGAAAGCTTATTCCAGCAAAACAGAAGTTTCACACAGCTCCAAGGCATATTCTGTTGTTTTTCCAAGCGGGGTTTTCCTTCTGCCAGAGAGCAGAACTGGCCTTTCCTGCTCCTTGCAGCAGCCATCTCCAGCTCCTGCCTGGCACCCTCTGACGTTTTCCATGGCCACAGGAAATGAAAGATTAAACAGAGGCCCCTGGTGACCATAAACACACTGCTCAGCTGGGATCATTACTCAGAGACCAGCAATGGGAGGCAAACGATGCCATAATGTCCTAGTTGTATCGTAAATGGGATAAAACCCCCCACTGCATCCCTGTACCCCCAGGAATTGGTGCAAAAATAGGCTGTGTCCCCTCTTATCCCTCTCCAAAAATCTGTCAGGAGCTAAGGAAACATCTCTGCGAAAAGCATCAACAGGAGTCTTGGAGTTTCTCTCTGCCAAAGATTGCTTTTGGAGCAATCTTTTTGCCTCAGTACAACCTCCACAGCAGCTCGCAGAGGACAAGTGGTAAGGATTTAGGGATGGGAAGAGGCAGACCTGCTTGTTCAGTTGCCTTTCAGAGCCAAGAGCATGAAATATGCTAATCCTGCCCATCTCTGCCAAGCACTGCAGATCCAGAACCACTGAATGCATAATAAAATTTTCACCCAGCTTTAACCAGAAGTGAAATGGGTACCACAGCCTCAGCTACTGAATTCATGCATGCTGGGAAAACAGGCCTCCTATTACCCAGATGAGCTGGACGTGAATGAGTGACCTGTGTCTATGTCCCACCACTCTCCACCTCCCTGCTGCCCTCAGGCCATCCATCTTGCCTAAATTTTCCAGAGCCCTTAAAAAAGGATGTCACAAAGCAGAAAATGATGAGGCTGCAAGGAAAAATCCCAGCTGGAGCCAAAGGGCATGGGGCAGGTGGCTTCACAATGACCTGGTTGACCCTCAGCTGCTCTCAAAATTGTTGCCCTGATTATACTAATCCAGTTAAAGGCCAATGCTTCCTTCAGATGAATGCAGCTGACAGTTCATCCCTCAAAACCATTCCCCTGAAAAACACCTAAGCAGAGTCTTTCCTCATCAGACACCATGCCAGCCACTCACACTTCCTTGATCCTCTTCCACCTTTGACAGACATCAGATTTTCTCTTGTACACTGTCATGTTGCTGAGCACAGACAGGCACCAGAGGCCTCAATATAAGACAATAACTTCAGTCTGTTCCATGGGAGCCTGGCACATTGCACCTCAGAGCTGATCCCCCTCCCCCGTCACTCGGAGGGTCAGTAGCCAGGAGGATTTTATTGCAGGAGTCTCAGCACAGGTCATGATAAGCTGCAGAGGTCAGCAGAAAGGTCTGTAGCTGGGAGGAAGAGGAAGACTGATGCTAACAGCAAACTTTTATTCCGTTTATGCTAAGGCAAAAGAGAGCCAGCCAGACTGCCTGCCCCAGAGAACGCCTTGCCAAGACAGAAAATATTCAAGCTCTTCCTGTTTCCCCAAGGTCACACAGTCAGAGCTGTATCTTTTATTACCACGTTTGGGATACTGGCCTCTCAGGCAGCAGACTGCCACCAGCAGCATTTGAATGTACAGCTCAGGAGCTCCCAAAAGTCGAATCAGGTGCTTAACAAAGAGTGTTCACAGTGTGAACATTGTTGTGTCTCCCCAAGCACAGGTGTCACAATCAGCCTTTGTCAAGGCTGGAGCTCCAGACAGCAGCATGGCAGGGTCAGTTCTAATCATCAGCCCAGACATACCACCCTTGTATTTCTTTATAGTACTACTAAAAATAAAATTCAATAAAAACACTTTACCCATTGCAAATTTCCACAGTTCTCCAGAGCTGCACATTGCTGGGGCAGAATTTAGGGTCCTGCCCTGCCCCACCTGTCCCTCATCTCTCCTCACAGAGGATTCAAACTGGCACGAATATGAGCCCCTGTGAGAATGCCCAGACCTGCGGTTTTTCTGCTGCTGTCAACAACTGATGGGTCTTGGAGACTGCAGCGGATGAGGGACTGAGCCTGAGCAGACAGGTATTCCTTTCACAAAGACATTGCCTCAGACCTTTGGAAAAGCAACAGCAGACAAGACCACAGGTACATCCTTCAGAGAGGAGTAAGGTGTGCAGAGCTCCAAAACACCTCCCTAGAAACACCTCCCATGCAGCTCTGCCTGCCCGGGGCCAGGAATGCCTCTCAAGTCAAAGGGCTCACTTACAGCAGGCAGCCAAGAAGGGTGGAGCACTTCCCAAACATAGCTCCTAGTAATGCATCAGGTCACAAGACACGAGACGCAGTCAGGGATCAAGCAGAGCCCAAGCCAGTTTTATTTGCTTTATAAGTAGCTAATTAAAATAATGTTTCTAGGATGTTTTTATCACCAAAAGGCTCACAAATGAGACCTCTAGTAAAAAAAAAAAATCTACACACACAAAGCTGAGCAATCTCCTGAGGCAGGTCAAAAGAGCAAACAGCAAAGACTGCTTTGTGAAAAGCAGGTATGTCATAAACACTTGGGAGATGAACAGAAATGCAGCCAAAGAAGCACAGGCCACAGACTGCAACTAATGCCAAAACCTTCAACAAATAACTTACAAGAGGTTTACTGACCACACAGGTCAGATCCACTCTACTACTCATGGAAAAATAGGTCTGTAACACCAGGCTGCAGCAGCAAGGTCTAGTTTATACTAGGAAAAGACTGTTTGGAGGGTGTATTTTACACCAGTAAACCCCTGTCCACAAAATAAACTGGACCAGCTGAAGAAGTTTTCACCAGCAAAATGCCATCCATATCAGGCCTTCAGCTGATATAAATGCTTTTAGAGATAAAAAAAGGAAAGTAAACACAAGAAGCAAGACTTCCTGCAGAACCTAGGTACTGTTATCAGATTTTCACTGCCATCATTGGACTGAATTGATCCCACTTTAAGAAGAGCTTCTGAGATTGCTCCAGAAGAGGAGGATGATGCTGTCTCTCAGCAGTCCTGGCTACCTGCAGACAGGGAGAATCCAGACATTCCACCTCCTCTTCCTCTGAAGCAGAGCTCGTGAAGAACAAAGTACTCAAACTAAAACGATGTTCTTCGTTGTTAATGAATGACTAAGCCGACCTTTACCCCAGAGAAAGAAAGAGAATGCTTTTTCCAGAAGGATCAACTGTGATTTCTTTATCAGGAACAACAAATATTTCCCTCGGTATAGCAGGCGATGCATTTCTTTCCTTGGCTGGCATTGACACAGAGCATGAAAAGACCTAATCCAAAGCATAGCTCAGCCTCAACACTTCCCGAAACAAAAACAAGTGATGCCATTAAACTAAAAGCGTGACACATGCCTGAGGCTTTGCAGAACGTGGCTCAAACCTCATCTACTTTGCACGTTGCTCTGGGACACTACTTTAATCCCACTGCTATCAAGTAACAACAGATCGTAGTAACAGGACACTCTTGCATCTTAATCCACACTATACCATAGGTGCAAATTTCCCATGGACTGGTTGAGTTACACTGCAACGCTGTAAATGTACTTACATTTAGCATGTAAACTACCTCAGCTCAGTCTAGTTAGTTCAATTCAAAAATTAATAAAGGCAAATCAAATCCAGGCTACTTAAATTCTGAATATGAGCATCTACACAGGGATTTAATTCACTTTAATCAACCTACTGGAAAGGTTAATTGGATTCATTTTCTTGAGTAACCATGTGAAGATAGACTCTAAGGATGAGATCTTGACCACACTGAAATGGGCAGTAGCAGTTTTGCTAATGACTTAATAGGACGAACATTAACCCCTAAAACGTCAGCTTCAGCTTTTGTTCCAGTAACACTAAGTGAAGCCCTAAAGGATGACAAGAGGTCAAAAGGAACCTCCAGCTGCCTGCACAGACATGTTTTCTACTCTTAGCCGGCTAACTCATCAAATTCACAACAGCTGTTTTGTAAGAATTTAAACTTGAATTAAAAAAAAAAAAAAAACAACCCAAACAAAACAAAACATGACCAGTGGCAAGGGAAACAAATTTAAGGAAGTTTTTGTTTCTTTTAGACAGAAAAACAGTGCTCTCTATTACTAGAGGGTAAATCTAAACTAACTTGGATTATGACAGAACTTCTACTGGTTTATATCACAAATCACTGTCAGAAAGAACAAACTATCTCCTACAAAGCTTTCTAAATCCAAAGCAGCTCCAGGGCACATTTAACTGAGCTCAAAGGCACACGTGTGAGGCAGACTCTGTGCTAACAGGGAAGCCAAGGCCAGCGTGGCCCAACAGAAGAATCCGTGCTCTGAGCACAGGCCAAGCCAGCGGGACCCCCGAAAGCGAGGGGGGCACGGGGGAGTCTGCGGGGCGGGAGCGGCTGCTTGGCGCTCCCAAGCTGAGTGCAGGCCAGTCTTTATAAAAACCGATGGGCTTAAGTGTTTATAACCGAGGCCTCAACATCACCAGGCCCCCTCAAATCGCCAAATCTGTGGCTATTCACAGTTCCTCTCCCGTTTTTCTAATGCCCCGAGCGGAGCCTTCAAACCCAACCGAGCCGTAACTGCGAGGGAAAGACAGACAGACATCCCTGTTCGTCCATCCCCCGCAGGAGGCTCCGGCTGCCTCATCCCCCCGCGGGAGCGCAGCCCCGGCCGGCGCCCCCAGCCCGGCTGCCCGGGCGCGGCGGGGGGAGCGCGGCGGAGGCGCCGGCGGCGGCCTCGGCCCCGGCGCAGACAAAGGGCTGCGCCCTCCCCCAGCGCCGCTCCTCGCCTTCTCCCGGGGAGAAGCGGCGCTGCCTGCCCGCCCCCCGCCGCTCGCTCGGGGAAGGGAGCCGGGAGCGGGGCCAGCAGGGCGGCCACGGCTCTGCCCGGCGGCTGCGGCTCTCTGTCCAGCGACCGCTGCTCCTTCGCCGCCGGCCTCCACCTCTCATCCCCTCCCACCACCCGCACGGCCGCCGGACACCCCGCACCGGGACGCTGCCAGCCCCCGGAACCTCGATGCCGCGGCGGGAGCGCCCCGTCCCCTCCCGCTGACCCGGCTCCACGCCAGAGCCGCGAACCGCCGCGGCGCCTGGAAACTGTAAAATGATAATGTTTAAAAAACCCACCCCAAACCAACAGTTTCTCCCCTGCCTCACTCCCATTTCCCCTACACCCGTCCCATCCAGCGCCCCCTCCGCTCCGCGCCGGGGTGAGCCGCACCTTCCTTGACTCCGGGCAGCTTGGAGTGGTCGATGCCGATGCCGGCCATGGCCGGGCCCGCGCCCCGCTGAGGGCAGCCCCGCTGAGGGCAGCGCGGCGGTGCCGCCCGCGCCCCGCACCACAAAGTTGGGAGCGGATGGAGCCGGCGCGGCCGGGCCGTACGGCGCGGGAGAGCGGACAGAAAGCGCCGGGCGGGGCGGAGCGGGGCCGCCTCGCCGCCCCTCGCCCCCCTTCCGGGGAGGCGGACGGGGGCGTCCCGGGCTGCTTCCCCCTCCCCTTCCCCGGCGGGGCTCGGGTAGCAGCTCAGCGGGACGGGCAGCCTCCGAGAGCAGTTATTAATACGTTTGTGGGGTTGGTTGGGGCTTTTTTACTGTTTTATTGTTTGTGGGGGCACTTTGGCTGCTTTGAGGCGATGGCCGGAGATCCTCTCCTACCGCCGGCGCGGCTGTCAGACCGCTCTGACAGCTCCGGTCCCCAGGCGCTCTGCTGTACCGGGTCCGGCTGCCTCTGCCCCTTCATCTCCAAACCATCCCACCCCCGTGCTCGCACTGTTCCGCTGGCCTGGGAAAAGCAGACGTGTCCCGGTGGAGCCTCAGCGCCACTGCCCAGCGCTGTCGCGGCCCCTGCAGCTTGTCCCTCAGGGCGGGCGAGGTGACTGTGTTGGGACGGGCTCCGCTCGAGGAGGGCAGTGCAGGCGAGACATTCCTGGTCACGGAGCAGTGCCAGAGGCCTTTGAATACCAGCACTGCTCTGCCACACACGGGTACGTGCCAGGACTCACAGCTGCTGCCCACCTTGGTTTGCCGGCCGCAAAGAAACAGCGCGACATGATGTCCCGTGGGCAAAGGGGAAAAGACAAGAGGAAGAGGATTTGGGATTTAGGGATGTCTGAGCTTCTCTGTGCTGTGCTCAGCACAACCAGTCACTCATGTCAGGTGTTACGTTTGATCATAAATGAGTGTTGCTGAGGTCTATGCAAGTAGAAGATGAAGTTAATATTGCCACAATCAACATTAATTGCATTCAGCATCTATTCCAATGGCCCATGGCTCCTGTGCCACTGGTGAGTAGGAGGATACAGAGGCTGAGCCACCTCTCCAACAGGCTCTGGGAAGCTCTGCACCATGGATGACTGGGATGGGAGATGAGAGAGACAAAGTAGGATGTCAGATGTCAGAAAAAACATCAAAGAGAATAGTATTTAAATTTTATTAAAGAGTATAAACATTAAAGAAAATAACCAAAGGAAAATAGATTTCCAGAGGGTTAGCCTTGTGCTACTAAAGAATTTTTAGTTCTATTTCCTGAAACTCAGGAAGTGTCTGTCCTTAATTCTGCCCCTTTCAAATGACACTTCACCAATCCCAATGTGGGTGTGCATAGACTGTCTTCAGTCTGACTGCCTTCACCTTCCATTTAACTTCTCAGCCTTCTACACAGAAAAAGCCATGGAGTTGAGTGTATTTGTGATCCCTTCTCACATACACACACTTAGTACATCTCTCCTGTGTGGAGCTGATGGGCCTCTTGCCTAGGGGGCCATAGTACCCACTTACAGAGAGGTGAGCAGCACACAGCTGAGCCCCACTCCACAGGTTCTCCATATGATCATACAGATGGGGATTAGTCACAGGGTCTTGCCCCTCCAAGGGGCAGCTCACACAGATAATCTCTCCTGTTACAGTCGTAGCTCTTCCCATCTCTCTCCTCTAATCCCTCTGCTATCTACACAAGCAGTACCACTGGACTTGCAAATAATCCCCACGGTTTCAGCCAGCTCTGAGCTGATGAGTGGTCTAAAATTAATTTCTAGTTTCTCCTAAATTAGAGTTTTTCTGAACTCAGTATATTACTCTGGACATCCTTCACCTTTTACTAATCAAGCTTTTTGATCACTTAATAAGATTTTTTAATTGGACAAAAGTGAGGCCAAAAGAGGAGGCCAAGCAACCAGGACTATACAGGAAAAGTGGCACTGAATGTTCCAATGTGACACAGGTCACAGCTTCCCAAGCCCAGAGTATGGTTTTCTCCTGTCCTTCTCTCATTATAAAGTATTCAAGTCAGAGTAGCAGAAGCTGAAATCCTGAAGCATTCACATTTACACAGCAGCTTTAATGCAACAGAGCCGCTTTATGACCCTGCATTTATGAACAAAGCTTTAAAGCAGTCCATCCAATGGTCATGCACTTTAGTCCACACACACAGCTCTTTGCTCTAGTCTTCAGTAATGAATTTATATCATATTAAGTTGTCTGTCTAGGGCCAAAACCAGCAACATAAATTAGTCATAAATCTGCATTGCATTCAGAGATTCCATGTTGGACTGATGTGGCTTTGGCTGCTGTTATGAGTGCACTGTCTTCCTGGATGTATTTAACTTCACTAAAGTGAGATCTGGTGCCCAATGCCCAAAGCCACAGCAGAGCAGTTCCCAATTTCAGATTAGAAACCTGATTTCAGGTTTCTAATACACAAAATATGGGCTCCTCATGCCTTCCTGTAACTATACTGGTTTGTCTTGCAATATCTGCTGGAGCTCAATGATAGCCAGTGGATGGTGAGCTCTTCTAGGACAAAAGAAAACTACAGAAACATAACTTGGCACTTAGTTCCTGGTGCTGGAAATGTGGGGAACATCTCCAGTTGTCAGGTTGGAGCAGGCTCCTGGGAAAGGTAACACAGGCAGAACCTTGTCAATGCTGCCAGCCTGTTCCCTAAGGCAGTGTATTACACACCAAAGTATTTTCCTTGCTTTCCTGACATCAGATTTCTCTCTTGGCTTGACTTTTGGAGATGCACTCAGATGAAGTCTCTGAAATTGGAAGATGGCATGAATCATTTTATTACAGAAGATCCAAAAATGACCATAGCAGGACTGAGGATGAGAAGGAATTAATCAGGAACCAGGGAATGAGTTACTGATGTAATTCTAGCACTGCAGCAGCATCATATCTTAGGCTTCCCCAAAGGGCTCCCCAGTGTGATTGATCTCAAATCACCCTCCCAACTCTCACTTGGGTCTACAAGCTGCAGCTTCTAGGAAAAAAGCATGAAAGGTGTTTGTTCCAAGATACTGTCATCAGCTTTTCCTGTACAGCACCTAGCTTGAGAAGTAGTATATGTTGCAGTGGGTAGATGAATCCCAATAAAGCTGGGAACACTAACCCCTTCCTTTTACTGAGGATAATAAGTCATTGACATTTCAATCTTTTATAAAAGCAGGTACTTATTCTCATAGAACCTTCTGTTGGGTGTCCACATCGTTTCCCATGACAAAACCAGAATTTGATCTGACTTTAACTCTTCTCTTGTGGAGTAATTTAATTCAGAGAGGATTTTGCAGGGCACCAGTCCAACCCCTTGCTCAAATCAGGGCTGGCCTCAAAATCTGATGAGGTTTTTCAGTGCCTTCCCCAGGTGAGTTTTGAAAATCTTCAAGGCTAAAGGTCATGCCATCTCCCACTGTGATTTTTCTCCCTGTATCTTGGTGGGCTTCTGGCTGCAGCCTGCAACCCTGAACCCTTGTCCTTGCACTGTGTGTCCAGTTTGGCTCTGTGCTTTCCAGCTGCCTCTCTCCATGGCAAACCACATGTACCAGGCACATTTGTGAGGAGTGTGCTCCACCAGACAGCTGTGGCTGGGACTCAGACACGGCACTGAAGCTGAGCTGTGCCACCACTTGAGTATTAAACACCACAGAGGTCCAGGACTGGGCACTTTGCCTACCTGCATCCAGGCATCTGATCTGCCCTTAAACACTGGAGTAAACCAGATTGTTATGCTGGTACAGCACACAATGCCTTCCCAGCTTTCACAGCACTGTGAGCATTCCTGAGAGGCTGCACAAAGGAGAGACTGGAACACTTAAAAACAGGAAAAAAACAACACAATCTGGACTGGCCCTCAAAACAGCCACAGTGAGCTTTGATGGGCAGTAGCTGCCAGGCAGAGCATTGGGACTAGCAGCTAGGATTGCTTTATGCTGCTAAGATCTTTCTCCAGGCAGGGAGACACAGTTTTGTGCTTGCTTCTTAAATAAACTGGGCACCTCTCCAACTCTCCTGCTGTCATTTTAGGTCAACAGGATAACAACAACTGTGAAATAAATTAAGTCTCATCAAGATGTTCACTTCTGACTGAACAGTCTTTTTTAAAGTTCTTTAATGATGGCAAAGCTCACTTCCAATTGATGAGGCTGCTGTCTGAATAGACACAGAGGGTAAAGATTCTACAGGCAGGAACTTGTGCATTCCTTGTGCTGCTTTGGCTAATGCAAAGGGATGGGAAAAATGGTTCTTGGCCTCTCATGCAATCAAGTGCTGAACAAGCCCGTGTGCAAAACCAGTGTGTCAGTGGTGACTGTTGCCAGACAACTGACCTTTCTGGGGACATGGGCTCTTGTTTTTCTCTCCAAAAGTCAAATTCCTGTATAAAACTATAAAACCCAGTGCAGGACTCCATTCAATCTGCAGGAAGCCTGAAGGATGTGAGTTCATTGTTCTCCCTCTGTGATAAATAAAAATCAAGGTTTGAGGGCTCAAATAGGATCTCCCCCCAGCCCAGGGCAAGGACGCTGCAGGGCCTCCCAGGGAGGGAAGCAGGTGATGTAGTGATGCAGGGGAAAAAAACAGACAGGAAAAAAATAACACTTGAGACGTAAACCTCCCTGCATTTCTAAGATGAGACACTTCTAGAGAGGTTTGAAGTCCTGTGCCAGAAGGGGTGGATGAGAGGAAGCAAACATTGCAGCATTGGCAAAGAGCACCAAGAGGCAGATGTGTAATTTCCGTAGGTAGCTGAATGGTGCCTGTGGGAATTCAGGCTCCCTGAAGAACAAGGAGAGCATAAACCTGCAAGGATTAAGGTATTATAAAAGCTCACCAGGGGTCATGAATGGGGTGATTGCCAAGAATGAGCAAAGAGAAAACTTGACTTGTGCTTATATGTAACAGAACAAGGAGCACTAGGAAATCATGAGCCATGCCACAACAGAACAAGGGGTGTTGTTGACTGTCAAACTGGAGAGTCAAAGTGCAATCTGAAGCAGGTATGCCTTCTAAAAGTCTTTCTTAAAGGAAAGTATTATTTAAAGTGTTACATAATAGATGAGGGAAGAAGAAAATAGCTAAATCTATCTTTCCTTGCTCTTATGTCAGAAGAACAAAACCCACCAGAGTAACAAACAATTCACTTAGTGCATTGCAGGGAGCTGCCTGCAAGCCCTCACAATCGAGGCATAAGAAGCATAACAAATGTGGCGTCTAGTGATGAAGCATCTTGGTCATTCTCAGATATTCACAGCCACTACCACCTGGATGAAATCTCAACACACTGATGTTGTAAGAGGGAATTTGGTGGGGGCTGAAGTCAGTGCAGTTCTTGCCTAGCAATGACTTTGCTATATTCCACTCATAAAAATTTCTAGGTCTACCCAAAGAAAATCACCTAATATGATTGCACCTGCCCCTCCTTTTCTGGATTAAAAAATATAAGAAAATAAAAATAAAAAATTCCTGTGTTATCACTTGTGGCAGCTTTGTTTCCCAAGCTGCAGGGTGGTAAGGCATGACTATGTCCTACAGCCTCAGTTGGAGCCCTCATTTCAAGTTACTTTGCATGTGGAAGTCTAAAGCCACAAAACATTGGTGTTCATTCAACAAAACACCCTTTTGCATGCGCAGAACTCTCACAGAGTCTCAGTAAATAAGGGTGCAAATGAAAGTAAGACAACAGGCTCTCCAAAAGGCAAAGTTTATGGTTGTCTGCACAAGTTTCACCAAAATACTACAGATCTGTTTATGCTCCAAGCCCTCCCTTGGGTGACTTGTAGTGATAGTTTCCCAAGAAAACAGGCAACATTTCTCAATAAAGCAGAACACCAGATGGCAACTGAGAGCAGAAAGACAGAGAAAGGGGAATTACAGTGAAAGTTGGCACTGTTAGCAGATAGAGTTGACCTCCACAACCTTAAAAAAGCTCTTACAGGTATTTTTAGCAAGAAATTACATAGCCTTGTCCTTACTCAAAGTAATACATGCACAAGATACCTTCATCATCCAGGATGAACTCGGGGCTGGCACAAGGCAAGTCAGAACAGAGAAGGGTCAAGCTGAGGGTAAATCGGGTGGTATAATCAGGTCATTCCAGACCACGCCTCTTCAGGACACTGTCCTGGAGTGGAGGTCAGATTAGTCCTACACAAGCACACCAATATTTACCATTCAGGAGCATCACTGGAAGTATCTTTGAGACCAGCAGGTCATGGCACATTTAAAAGCAGAAGAGGTTTCAATATTGTCTTCCTCTCCTCACCAGAAACCTCAGCCAAGCCACTCCAGTCAGCAGGAAGGCTGAGTCTGGAGGAGGTGCTTCAGCTCAGGATTAAGAGGCAGAAGGGAGAACTGTGGCCTGACTGCCTCTGCTCCCTGTTTTCTCCATAGGCTACCTCCTCCCACATCCAACACCTTCAGATTCCTGATTTACTCTTTTGGCCCCTCACTCCAGGGGAACACTTGGGAGCTGGCTTGCTCTCTGAGAAGTTGGATGGTTTCCTGGCAAAGTCTGGAGTGGAAGTGAAAGCCAAGCAGGCAGCACAGCTTCACTTCTTACCCTCCACAGCCTTAACCTCAAGGAACTGGCTCTCTTTAGTACAATGCCCATTGAATGTGAGGTGGTGATGCTTCCCTCTGTGGGATCCTTGTTTGCTTGCATTGAGGCAGCAGCTGAGCTGCTCTACACCGTGCCTTGGACCTTTCCCTTTTCTTTCTCTAAGCAAGGATACAGTTGAACCACAGCACCTAATTTTGTATCAGTAACAGGCCAAGCAACAGCTGAGCCCCAAAGACAAGCACATAGAAGGGGGAACAAATTGCGTGAGTCAGACTAAAAGCTTCCTAAATATTGACTGGTTTTAACAGTCCCCTAAGGAACAGAGAATCTCATTTTATAACTACATCTCCCTCCCGATTATGCACTCCCTCCTCTCAGGAAGCTGCAAGGGGAGTTAGTCTCCTGGCTTATGAGCACAGTATTTTAATTCTTCTCTGCAGTCAAGTTGCTCTGGCTGGGACTTTGCACTACACATCAGTAGAATATCTGAGCATCTTCCAGTGGTGCTTTAAATAACATTCTGTTGTGGGCTTTGTTCTCTCAAGTTGGCCCCAGCATAGAAGTGACTTGGTTAGAGGAGAAATTGGACATTAAATGTGTAAGGGATGAAGGCAGAAGAGCACAAGATGCATTTCAGTACTCCCTCCTCTGATTCCTATCAGATAAGGACAGCTGGAGACACAGAGGAGCAGACGGATGGAATAGGAACGTAGACAGAAGAGACAAATGGTGATAAGTCTACAGTGGTGATACAGGCAAGAAAGGCAGACACCATGGGAGAAAGAAAGGACTTGGCTACAGAAGATGAAAACAGTTTGTTGTGCAAGTGAATAGGCAGAGGGGACCGAGATGTGGTGGGACAGGAGGGAACACTGAGCCACTGCCCAGGAAGAGGAGCAGGATGACTCCTGTCTTTCTGACATGGTGTACAAAGCTCACTTCCCCCTCCATGAGGGCAGCTATGTTTTGTTACCTGCTAAATGCTCACCAACTTCTCCCTGATTTGTTGGCACTTCCAAGCCCCCATTCTGTCTTTCCCTTACAAGGCATGTTCACTTCCCATTTCCAAATTTCTTTGTTTTTCCTCACCCTCATCTTATCCTTAAGATCATTCTAAGCAAGAAAACAGTGGTACATGAATCTCTCCATATGTGCCATCAGTGTGAAGTCCTGTCTCTACCAGCTGAGACTACCTACTTGCAGCCAAGTCTTACACTCGGTGCAGAGGTTGTGGGGCAGTTCATATGTGCTTTCTTAAGTACTTTACTTAAAGGCTCTTCCCTGACAGGTCCTCCCTCAGCAGATTGATTGCTTTGGGATGAAACCAGCTATGGCTAAGTGGAGACCATAAGACCATGACAGTCTATGGATGCTGATGATGTTCAGCTGAAATATATGATGCATGTGATGTTTTACATGTTCTCAGGAAGCTCTGAAAAAGAGAGAATATTCTTTTTTTCTTTTTCCAAACTCCACATGTACAGCATACAAAGTGGTCTGGAAACTTGCCACTCCAAGCTGGCTCTGGAAAGTAGCCCTTTTATTCAGCAGCTCAACACTGCCTCCTGCATCAAGTCACTCGAATCCCCCACTGAATTCCACTGTCTGAGGCTTGCTGTGAAACAGCAGGGATTACTGCTTTGGGATTAAACTCGGGTTATTTGGACACTGCAGTCTCACCTTCATTAGAGCTAATGGCAAAGCCCAAAGTAACTTCAGAGAAACTGAGATTTTATATAACATACCTGAAAATCTTAATTGCTGCAAGATCTACCGACCCACCTGTCATGGAAGAGGAGTCTATGCACAGAGAGCAGCTGAACGTTTTAAAGAAGATAATGTCAGAGAGCAGCAAGGGCAAGCTGTTCCCTAAGGAACAGGGAGCCAAGTGCAGTGATGCTGACAGCAGGGACCCATCCTGAGAGAGGCAAACAGGGCAGGATCAGAGACTGCAGCCAGATTCAGTCAAGAGCCCTGGTGTTCAGGGAAGCCCATGATGATGAGACAGACCCTGGGTAAAGATGGAAATCAATACACGGGTCAGAATCAGGCCTAATGGCAGCAGACAGGGACAAACACAGCTCAGTGAGCAGCAGTGAGGTCCACAGAGATGGGCCATCCTGTTGTCAAGCAGGGAAGTCTACTTGCAAGTCTGGGTCCAGATCAATAAGTAGCACGGGCAGGTAAAGACATAGCTGAGCTCCAGACCAGCATTCCTCCAGCATAGCTCCAGGAAAAACAGGAGACCAGGCTGAGATTAAATGGGTCTCCTGAGCTGATGGGCAGAGAGGGTGGTGAAGCCCCACCTGAGGATGCTCAGGACCATTAACACCCTCCCAGCACTGACACTCTTATTCATCTCTGTCACACTCATAGCTGGTGCAGCTGGATTTTGTGGCACTTGCTTTGACCAAGTCTTCTCTGTTCCTGTCCTCTGGGTTGGCTGGGTTTTTGACCCTTGTCAATTTTCCAGTTTGGGTGTTTTGGGTTACCTGAAATCTGCATAGCCTTGTGAAAAGAGAAACTTCTACATGAACAGACAGATTGGGACCATGGCAGGTAGAGATGGTGTTCGTATCTTCATGTTCTTGTTATCCTTGAAGTCCAGACACAAGTGGTCAGTGGAAAATTATCAATGACATAATTAGTTGTCAGATTATCAATGAGTGAAGTAATAGAATATGGAGGCTTTGTTGTATTCCTATGGGGAATAAAATACATAAGAACAATAAAATGTAATATTATTTCAAGCACCTGGAATAATGGGGTAAAAGCAAATTAATTTTCCAGGTGGGAGCCTTAGAGAAGCCCAAACCTACAAATCAATTATCTCCTAATTTCAAAAAATAAAAGAATTCCACTAGTGCCTGGCAGCAACTGCCAGGCATCTGTCCACCAACCCATCCCCTGAAAGCATCCACTCCTCACAGCATCCAGTCATCTTCCTTCTCATATGTAAATGTAGCATGGCAGGTCTCCACCTTCACCACAGCCATCATTTGAAAGATCTGGCACACTCTGTACATGAGTTGCTTTGGGGGCTGAACAGTTGCAATGATCCAGAACTGAAGATTCTCTACAGTAAAAGAGTAAATCCCAGGAATAGCTCAACTTCCTGAATGAGTCTGCCAGTAGCCCATGAGATCTGGTAGGGATCTCAAAGGTAGGGAAAAACAGTCTGAGATCTGTGGATTTTGCATAAATTTAGATGAGATGGAGAAACCCACCTTCTGTACCCAGGCAAATTCGATTTTACAGCAGATCTCAAGACAGACTGAGATTTAGCCATTCAGCATTAAATTAAAATGGACTTGACCTTCCCTTAAGGATGTAGTTTTAAGTCAGAGCTGCTGCTCTCCACACTGGACTCTAGTGCAAAGTGGTGCTCATCAAATTATGGGCTCTGATTCATGGGGGCTGCTCACCTCTAAACAGTTTGAAAGCAGCACCTTAGGGAGACAGAGGTGGCTGGAAAAGTGCTCCAGTGGGACATAGGTGTTCTTCAGTCCAAAGAGAACTTTGTGAAGAAGGTGAGCACTTTAGACAGCTGTTCACTAGTTCACAAGTCTGGGGGAAACTACAAGTTTGATTAATTTGTACATATTATATCTCCAGGGAAAATTCTGGAATATTTTCTCAGTAGAGAACTCTTCGTTAATGGAAGCATCACAATAATTTTTATAGGCATATCCTGCAAAAAATCTGAGCCTCTCTCCCTCTATTTTTGTTAATAATTAATCAAATAATAAAATATTACAATGGTTATTAAAAGGCTAGTCATTCAATAACCATCCAAGGCACAGAACAAGTAGTAGGGAGAGCTGGGGACAAGAAGCCAAAAGCCCAAACATGGAAATGATACTGTCTTTTAGTTGAGATGAAGTGCAGGTACCATCAGATGAAGCTATCTTGGGTAATCTGGCATGACGTGGTGTCAAAAAAGCACACACAGTGAGTCACAGGGAGTGTACGTACAAATCAGAGCTTGCCCTGATCCTCTCCCCCATCCCATCACGGGGGAAGAGAGCTAGCAGCTCTGTGGTTCCTCATTCCTGGCTGGGCTTAAACCATAACAAGTACAGATGATTCAGTTCTGCATGAAGAGGAGAAGGGAAGAACAAAGCCTAGCACTGTTACTATTATAATATTTTCCTAGGCAAGCTTGCTGTGAAAAAGTAGTAGCAGGTCCCTGATCAATAGTGATGGAATAGGTAACAAATGGATGTCAAACAGGAATGTAGCCATGGCCTGAGAAGACCTGGAATATATGCAATGTGTCTCAGTACTTTGCTCTAAAATTATAAAACAAGTCTGTGTAGCCAGAACCAGCATCTGACCTTCCACTTCTTTTTTTTTCCCCAAGAAAAAACTGAAGACTCTTGCCCATCTTTGACGTATTCCATATCTACTGCCAAATCTGCACTCCCCCACTCAGACATAATCCCAAAATAGGGTGTGATGCCTTTCCCGTTGACAAAGCCATAAGTCACGGTGAGCAAGACACACTCAACATTCTCTAATCAGTTAAATGAAAAGAGCTCTCCCTCTCTGTTTCCCACCGCTTCAGCACTCATTATATCTTACATTAATTAATATAGGCACTAGGAAGTGAGATGATAAATTACAAAACCCCATTAACCTGATTCTGTCCAAACTGGTAAAATATGGCAGCTTGTACATTAGACAAATCTTCCTTGCTGATGTGGGAGTCCTGATGCCTGAACTCTGTTAAAGCAGCAGCCCTGAAAAAGTATTTTTAATGTATATATGTATGGAATGTATATCAATGTGCGTGAACAGTGCATGCCTGTGGGAACATCAGAATTCATTAGGTCAGTCTGATATGAGAAATATTGAACAGGTTCCATCTGACATATGTTACTGGGTTGTTCTGTCCACTCCCAACGGAGTGAATCATATTGACAGGTTGAATTATATCTCAAGAGATATTTTTCTCCCCTCCTCCAAAGGCCATTTGCAATCACGGCACATCCACTGCCTCTTAAAAGTGAGCTCATCTGGCACTGGTTGCATTGAAGTCCTCCACCGTGCCTGAAGGAAGGATGCTTTTGGGCGCTGGGAACGCGGAGAAGATGTGGTCAGCCCAGCTGTGTCTGGGAGTGCTAACCATCCTGACCATGGCTCTGTGTGTCCCATCTACACATGGAGACCCTTTTTTACTCCAAGGTAAGCTGGAATACAGGCTACGTGACACAGGTAGGTGGTTATCTTTCTGCTTTGCTGCTTGCCATGGCCAATGCAACGCTCACTTCTCTGGGAGAGGAAACAAAACGAACCTCGAGCTGTACTGAACAGTTTGTTAACATGGGCGCTAGCGAGATGCTTGTTCATATTATCATGAGCTAAAGCTGTCCTTCTGCTCTGCAGCTGGCTGTATGACACATTCTGCTTATCAGTGAAAATATCAGATCTGGTGAAATATGGTAAGGGTAGCTCATTCTCTGCCATAAGATATTTAAAAAAGCCCATCAAAATATCAGAGAGCAGTAATTCCAGTATGTTCCATATGAGATTTGACAGCTCATAAATGTCAGTAGTACGGTGATGCTGAACTTTTTTTTCTTCACAGAACTTCTTTTTATATGTACTTAACCCATAATTTAAATTAATCTTAACTTGAATCTGTACTGCAGGGAAATGTCAGTCATTAGTTCTCTTTCTTAAAGAGAGTTGGCAGTGGAAAAAAACCCAGAGCCGCTAAATATAGGCTTGAAAATAACATTGCTTTTCAAATTATTTTTCCTCTTATATCACCTATTAATTTTTGTAATTACAACCAAAACATTCCCCAGGCCACTCAATGTAAATCCTGCTTCTATTTAGCTTTTACTCGAGTGTTTATAGTGTTGGGGTTTTATTTCCCTGTAGCAAATCCCCTGAAAAACTAAAAGTAGCTATTTTAAAATTATAACTGTCCTTCATACTTAGGAATGAGGTTTATAGCACTCCATGCTAACTGCAGGTTGCTCTGCTTGCTCCCCCGGGTTTATTTCCAGAGATCGCAATCGGGACCAGCGGCTTCAGCCGCAGTGTGAGGCAGGGTTGAGTCTGGCCAAATACTTGGAGCATCCCTTTGGCCAGCATCCCTCAGCTTCTGCGGATTTATGTGACGTAAGCTAATGGAGCTGATTCCCACATACTCTCAAGCATCCTTCAGGCTCATCTGGTGCAATGTTTTGTTTCATGTGTATCAAGAATAATTGCATTCATCCACTCAGAGGGGCTGATTGCCATATGAGACTGCATTGAGCAGAAGTCCTAAAGATTCTGGAAGAAGAGAAAAAAAGCATGTCTGTATAATTTCTTAGTACTTTCCATGGCATTCTGTAGGCACCTTCTAAGGATTTGTAGGGTCTGACTGTGGGGCAGGGCTGTTCAGACCAAAGACTTTTTTGAATGGTCACTCTCCCTACAAAGTCTGGCTCCTGTTCTGTCATTCTCAAATATTAGTGCAACATTCTAGTCTCAGATGACTCTGGAAATCTGTTGAGCAGAGCTGGGAGGGTTTCAGAGCCTTCAGAGCACTGATTAGTCCCATCCCCTGCGTCTGTTGGTTTCTGCTGAACCTTTGACCTTCACAACCATTCATTTGAGGGCATAGGCACAACCACTGAAGTAAAACCACTGAGAAAGTGCCCTAAAGGGGCCTCTTAGAGAGGTCCAAAGTGCTTTAGGACAGCAGCTTGAGGAGGTCTTTCCTGGAAAAATTCTGCATAGTCTTGCTTTAAGTTCCTCCACACTTGAACTCTGCTCAGGAAGAATCCATCAGTACCTCTGGCAATCAGACAGAGCAGCCCCAAGGCCGAGTGAGGACAAAAACGGGCTGTGGGACTGCAGGGCTTTTCAGCTGTGGTACCCACACCTCAGCCCTCATGAGGAGGGACTTCCCACCTCTATCAGCCCTGGGAAGGTGCATGGAGTGAGCAGGGGAACGCCTGCAGGTTTGAGCAGAGAGGATGTTGTGGGCTCCTGTCTGGCTTTGCAGAGGCACCCACTCCACCCACCTTGCAGAAGAGCTCGGGACTGTGTAAATCAAGCTGATGTGTCCAGGTCTCTGCAGCCAGTCGTGTTGAGGAGGCTGCAGTGGAACTGGCTGGCAGCCCAGGACTGGCAGGGAGGTCTCCCCATCCCACACCCTTCCACTGCGTAGCCCTCACTGCTTGGACATTTTATTCTGTGCTCACACCTTCCTTTTCCACCCATCTCCTTCCACCCTGATGAGTGCTGACAGCAGACATTTTCCTTCCACTTCCTAGCCTTCTTAATTTGATTAAGAGATTAATTGCATCAATTGATTAATTGATTCTTAATTTGATGAGACTGAGAAAGATGTGTTTTATGCGCTGCAGAGAACCGAGTGCTTCCAGAGAGAGAAGACACAAATCACGAGGACACATTGCTGACTCTGCTTCTCAATAAGAAATTCGCATGGCGGAGGCCAGAAAATATTGGTAAGTGAAGGGGAGGGGAGATCTCTGCTTCTTGAATCTGTGTTTCCATGAATGCAAGGAACCTGCTGCTCAGGTTCTTCAGAAATACCAACTGCTCAGAAAGTGGAAGCAGTACCTGGTATGGTGCCTACATGTGATTGATGTCAGATGCTCTCCATCGTGGGGCTTTTGGACCTGCTTTTGCCATGCAAAGTAAAGCTGCCAAAAACCATGTACCCTAGATCCTCTGACACTCAACATTTTTCTGGGAACGTAAGTGTATACATAAGTAAAAAACAAGAAAAATTTCTGCTGAGTCCCTGTGCCCCTGCTGCCCCTAAGATGTTGTGTGCATTGCCCGGGGCATGGACCAGCTTTGGGAGTCACCTCTCTACCCACACTCCACACAGCCCAGTGTGCTCTTGAGAGACAGCTCAGTGTCTCTGAGACATGCTGAAGCCAGCAGCATCCTGTGACCATTTGGGGTGGGGGATTTTCTAGAGATAGTGTGGATGAGATGTCTTGAGGTCAGGTGTAGTTTGGGATGAGGGCAGGGGGACCTCCTGCTTGGGCCTAAGCCCTAAACTGAAAGATGTTGAGACAAGTGGCTTTTCCCACACAGCCACCAAAGATGGGCCAGGGGGAGGCTCTTCCTGTCTGTGCTCTGTGAACAGACATCAAATTTAAAAGCCACTCGCCTGTGGCTAAACTCAGACCTGCTGAAGAGAAACTTGGACTTTCCCTGACATGAGACAGCAATCACAAGCACCAAATGGATTACAGAGGTCAGCTATTCCCACGGCCACTGCAGCCAGGGGAGGGTTTGAGCTGGATGTCTTGGAGCAGGAAGATGCCCTTCCCTGTGAAAACAACTGAGAGGGGGGCCCGGCAGGAATGTTGTTATGAAAATCCATTTATCAAACTCACTCAGTGCTCTTCCTCAGACCCTTGTTAGTGCAGCAAGGCAGTGGTTAAACAAGCCTGGGACAGATGAATAAACATAAATAAATCAAGCCCTTATACTAACAAAAGCATTCTTCTTGCAAAGGGGATGCATTCAAGAAATAACATTTTTATGATAAGTTTATGGATTATTGCACTTATTACTCCTAGAGGAAAGGCTGCATTTTATGCCAGACAATTGAATATAATGAATCTCTGAGCAGAGCACAGACAGAGGATTTACAACAGGCAGTTTCTCAGGGCTTCACCCATAAATTAACTTCCTCCTCCCTGTCTGAGTTAATCTGTTCCAAATTTCATCCACTGTTCATTTTCTATTCATAGCAGTCATTGACCAAACTTCCAGTTTGCAAAAAATCAAGCCAACACAGGCACTTGAAACTCTTAAAGAGGTAAAAATGTTAATAATATTATTATTATTATTATTATTAATTATAGTAATAATAATAATAATAATTCTTAAGTGACACTTTTGACTTATGCCAGGGTCTGTCTGTCTCTACCTTATGGGGATGTAAAGACATACTCAGGAGGAATCTACCTGAGGCCATTGCTGATAGTGCCAGAAGCAGAGCCCACACCTCTTGACTCCATCTTCATACCCATCCTCACACCCATCCTCACCTCATCTCTCAGATTGAATCCTCATGTAATGGATTTGATAAGGAATTGCTGCTTTTACTGTTGGATGAATGTCAGAAAATATTCAGAATTTTTCAACAGAATTGTCTCTTTCTTGAGGGAGAAATCAAGAGGGCAGTCAGATTTTTCTTGGCACCCTTCTGCTCAGTTTCAAACGTTCAAAAAGAAAAGCTCAAGTCTGGCAGTGTGTCTGTGGGCTGAAGTCTTATCTGAAATCTGAAATCAAGGGGAATTATGTCTTAAATCCCCCTGATGATCCAGACCAATGCCTGCTGCCACATTAAGGAACAGAGAAAAGAAGCAGCTCCAGGGCTGTTTTTTGGCTTGCTCGTGGCACCCAGCAAAAACATTCTTTAGCTCTTTCCTGGCTCTTCTACTTATTTTAGTGCATTTTTTCCCAAACTAGTACTTAAAACCAGCTGATCATGCTGCACTCCCCTCCCAGGAGAACTACTGTAGCCAGTCACTCAACTTTGACTGAGCTCATCTGTCTTATCAAAAAAATTAACGGGTTTTGACATCAGTTGGAGTCTGGAATAAGGTACCTCAGTCCTGAAGAGCACTGAGACTGAAATTCCCCACCCTGCAGCTTTCCCTATTGCTGTTCCAGGCTCTTTTCAGTTCAGCTGGATGTTTTAGATCATGTTTCTAGGCATCTAACTCTCCCTGCCTTCTGCATGAGGTATGTCAGACGGGTTCATTCATCCACCTGCATAGTTTTTGACAGTAAACCAGAACTGATTAGCCTTGAGATCTCTAAGTCTGATCTATGAGGCTGGGCCCCATGCTTACAACAGGTCCTTGTATTCCCCTAACATTTAGAAGTGTGGAATCTGTGCACTTACTGCTATGTGACTTTTCCTGTTGCTCCACTCTGTCAGCCTGGATCTTTGCTGACTTAAAAATCAGTAAGTTATGCTAGGCTAAATTTGTGTCTTCCGACTTCTGCCTGCATGAATGATGTGAGAATAAATGAGTCTTAAAGGAAGCAATGTGATTTCATACAAAAGTCAGTGACAGAAAAGCCAGCAGTAGAAATTTGCAGTTAGCAGGATAAAAATTAAAAATCAGCAAAGAGTTTCACCTGAATTGGTATCACACAGTAAGTGACCTCATTGGGCCAATTCCCCTATGGCCTGGTGAGCAGTAAAGAAGCCTCCTTCATAATGGAGAATTAGGATAAAGTCCCATAGGATTCAGCAGAGAGAACCTGCTTTTCTGTCCATTTCTACTGTCATTCATTTGAAGAGCACTAATAGGAGTTAAATGATAACTAGGTCTTTGCTTGTCGACCCCTGGAGAGGGCAAATGAAGAAAGGGTTTTTAATTTGATCTTCAGGAAGCAATGCAGATGCTGACGTTACTCTCTCCCCTCTTGCAGACTGGGAGCTGGCAAAGAAATTTGAAGAGCTTGAAGAGGTGAGAGGAGCAAATACATAGACACACGCTCTTGCATGAGTAGTTAAGCAATTATGTAAGCTGTCTTTGTGTCCCATCCTTCCATCTTCACATCCTTCTTCCCTTCCCCCTGCTGCTATAATGTAAGCATGAATTGAGAAAAGAGCAGTGTAGAACCTGGGCTACCCAGCTGCAAAACTGGAAAAGGTAAAAAGAGGACAGGGCTACAGACTGGTGCAATAAAAGCTGAGCAGCTCCTGCCTCTGTCACCAGTAAAAAGCCAGTGAAGGCCAAGCCAGGAAAGAATTAAATATCAAAGGAAATCTCCATAGGAGAAAAGAGAGTAGAAGGTCATGCTGCCTTCCTAGCAGCTTTATGAGCTGGCTGCATTAGGTAAAGGGTTGAAGCTGGAGGGAAAACCACTGCCTGCCTAAACCAGAATTTTTTCTGGACTCTTTGCTAGTAAGAGTGGCCCTACTCAAGGTCAGAGCCCTGCTGGGCTGATCAGAGCACACACATACAGATAGAGTCCCCACCCTACACCTGCTGCCCCAGAATAGGGAAAGGTCTGCAGCAACCTTGGCTTGGCTACCACTGTGCCCCAAACCCTGTGAGCAGTGGAGGTGCTTTTTTCTCCTCCTCAGGCCAGGTCCAGCAGTTCCAGCTGCTTGCATGAATGCTGGAGGTCCTGCTGGGTTCCACATGGCACTTTTCACTTCAGACTGAAAAATCCCAGTGCATCATGCCAGACAGGCTGCAGGTCCTACGTTAGCCCCTCTCCTCCAGTGCTGAGGGGCATTAAGCTCTGACTGTCTGGGAGCAGCTTTGCCAGAGCAGAAGTCAGGATGATGGCTGTAGACATTCCCATTGTACAAGAAAAGAGTAGTTACAGATGAAGAAATGCAGTGGACTGTCCACATTATCACCAAGGGAAAGCAGCAAGAACTGTGAGGGTGAGAGTGGAGGGACAACCCAGGGCAATGGATGCCCTCTGCTGCAGTGTCTGGATGCCTGGAGAACTCCTGCCCCAGCACTGTCTCGACTCTTACTGCTGCAATATCCTTCTACACAGCCTCCTCTGCACAGGGACTTACACCTGAGGTGGAGGGAAAGAGCAGAGAGCACCCACACCACTGGCACCAAACCAGCAGCTTAATGAAGGAGGGCATGAGGAGCTATGAGTGTACCAAAGGCAGATCCTCCAGGAATGGTCCTGCTCCAGGGAAGACCCTATCCTTCCCAGTGATGCTGTCAGCCAGTCTATGTAGCTCCTTTGCCGTGCACTTGCCAGCACTCTGGGGAGCTCCTCATGATGGGGCCTTTGTTTACTGCTGTGTTTCTGTTTCAACAGCTGGAGAAGTTGAAGGATCAACTCTCAGCTGAGGACGGGCCAGAGGTGGCCTATGCCTTGGAAAGTCTCTCTGCATCCCAGCCCAAAAAACGAGGTAGGTTTTGAATTTGAGCCTTGCAGCCATCCTGTCCAATTTCATTTCCAGGGCTTCCTTTGTGCAACAAAGATAGTCACAGTAAACATACCTCAAATATTCTGAAAACAGCTGGCTGGCAGCTTTTTGAGTAGTCCTAGTGCTCTCTTATGGCTGGCTGGTTTAGCAGCTGGTGAGAAGGACTGTCCCCAGGCCTGTCTTCTGTCAAGGCAGATATACCAGGTCAGCACACCCAGGACCTCATGGAGGCAGGCAGTGTCACATCCTGCTTTTCACAGAGGAACATGGGGCTATGTGAGCCATGAGTGCCTGCCCTGGAGAGGGGAAGTTCTGTATGAATGTGTCCCCGCAGTGCACCCCTCACTTTGCTCTGGCCTCAAAGCAACTGCTGGAGGCATAATGAGGCATGTGGACTGCAGGCATTCTCCTCTGCCAAGGTCAGTGCCTCCCCACAGAGAAAAAAGGAGCACTTGTCTGCTGCTGAAAAACAGCTAAAAAGGATGTGGAAATCAATCAAGAATGCAGGGAACTCAGATCTGGTATGTCCCCCTGTTGGTTTCCAAGCTTTGTCCAGTCTGTATCCAGTGGCTCAGGAGCACGTTGCACCAGTGCTCCTGTGAAGCTATCCCTGACAAGCACATGGACAAAGCTGCTCACGCTGGCTTTCAATGGATTCCTCCACAAAGCAGTAGCAGCTGTGAACCAGAAGTCCCTGATGACAGATCTGGCCTAAAAACAAAAGAGCTGGTTCTGCCCTTAGCCCACATGCTCTGTGCACATGGAAGCTGACAACTGCCAGACAGCCAAGAGAAAATCCCTTTGTGCAAGGCTTGCTTAAGTGCTTAGGTGATCCTTAGGCAATATGTAATTTATAAGCACCCCTGGAGGCTGTCATTAATTTGGCTAATGTGATTCATGCCCCCACCAGTCTGGAAGGTTTAATGTAGATAAAACTACTTCCCTTTGCCAGGTTTAAATCAGATTCTGACTGAATCAGAAATGAAAGCAGGGAATCTTTGTCTTCATCTAAAGTCCTTCCAGTCTGGGAGGAGCTCATGTCTCAGCATGAGCGCTGCTGACTCAGTAGGAATTTTCTTCCAAGATCCTGCTTTCAAAAACCAGGTAGAAATCTCTTCTCATACTTGATAACAGGAAACTCACATGGGATTCATGCTGGTTGTGATAAAGTTACTTTTTCCAACACCAAAATATACATCCTTCCCTAATTAAGTCTTCTTAGAAGATTCTACAGAGATCAGTGTTGTTTCGAGAATGGTTGGTAGGAGAGTGGTAGTGACTGGGTTTAAAAGCAAGTAAGAACTAGATCCAATCTCTCCAAGTCAGTATCCTGCTCTTCCAGTCAGTCACAGGTGAAAACCCCTGAACACACCTCTGGAGCAGCAAAACTGATGACTAGCAGGCAGGAAAGAAAAAGCTGGTTCCTGACATTGCTGAAGTAGAACAAAAGGAACTCTTTTAAATCAAGCAACATGAAGACAACTTTTAGACCCCATGTTTACACTCTGAGCAGCTAAAAGAAACACCTTCTAAAAGTGTTATATGAACTTAAAGCTAGTTATTGAGATCCTGAAAGCACAATGCTGGCTCCATGCCCCTGCTCTCTCAAGACATGAGTCTTTTGAAACTTTCTCCAGGGCTAGAGTGGGAAGCTGGAAAAAGTCCATTGTATGCTGACATGTTTCTTTTGCATCCCTTCACAGCCTGCTTTTGGAAATACTGCATCTGAAGGCTTGTCAGGACAGGAGGATGAAGATGAGCCCTTCCCCAAACTGCCTTGCTGGGTATTAACGTGTTAAAAGTTTGTTCTGTTCTCTCATCGTGCTGCTAATTTGGATGCCATCCTCCATGACTGCACCACAGCCAAGTCTAACAGGGACTGTGACAGGAGCTGGCAGCCCACTGCCACTATCTACTGTTCCTTCCTTCCAGGTCTAACCTGCCATGGTCTTCTACTCAGAGGATGCTTCCCAACTTTCTGTGCTGTCCTGTGTGTGCCATTCAGGCTGCTGCCACTGTACACTCTCCCCCTTCTCACCAGGTCCATTGAGGCACCAAGCACTAACTCAGCTTCCTTGGGCTTGGGGCTCTGCCCACACCTGCAGATGTTGCTCTCGGTGGTGTCTGGGTTTCCCATCACCTCCTGAGCAGGTCTGTGCTGCCCTGGTGCCTGCTGTTGGGACAGGAAGGCAGGCTGGGTGTGATGTGAAGGGCTCAGGGCTGCCTGCCTCGGCTTGCTGAGCCAGAGCTGCTCCTCACCGTGTCCCAGAGTGTGCACAGGGGAGGGCAGGCAGAGAGCTCTGGATCCTTTGGATACCATTCCAATAAAGATTTTCTGTTGCACAGAAGCAAGCATGTGTTGTTGGCTTTCTCAGCCCCTGCAGGGGCCCGAAGTGCAGCACATTTCCCTTGATGTCAGCTCTTGTTACCTTAATGGTTCATGTGAAGTTCACAATGGAAAATAGGCTCCCATTAAACACCTAGGTTTTTAATGTGCCTGAGAAACAGATCCTTCCTTTTGGCCAGGATCAGGAATGAGAGCTGGGTCTTTTTCACAGACATGTATGGGACACTGTCCTTATTGGACTGGACCAGACCCACTGGTTTCTAACTACTCATGCCAAAAAGATATTTTGAGCAGAGATTTTTGGTTCATCTGGCTGGTCAATGCAGGTGCTAGCTGGCCTTTTCTACTGTAGAATTATATCTGGCCCGGTCCAAAAGGAAAAAGATCACAATCCATCAGGGATTCCTACATATATTCATCTCAAGTCACATTACCCACATTTATTTGCAAAAACAAAGGACCTCATTCACAAAAATATAAATTCGAAATAAACCCTGATGTTACCTTTGAGGTTTTCAACAGCACAAATGAAAGCAGGATCTAGGAGCCACTGTGACTGTGTGGAATGATTTTGACTAGCATTGAACTTTCTCTCCAGCTCTGTTGAGCCATATGATTTAACTGTATCTTGCATATTACATATTCTTCCAAACATTACCCCTCCCAAAGCTGCAATTGCCATCCTGCACTATTTGCCTTGGGCTCTGGCAAGAAGCACATGCTTACCACAGCAGTACCTTGCATGTACTTCATTAACAGGAGACCCATTCATGCTGTTGCAGGCCAAAGCCAGCATCTAGGGAATAAAGGCAGCTTGCTTGATTGTATCAGTGAAGTCTAATGACATGCAAAATACAGTTTCCTGTTACCATTGTTTGTCATTTCCTTGGTGGTGATTCAGAACACATTCCCCGTTTTCTGTAGCTTTTGTGTGAGTGAAAAGGTACATGGGAGCATGCTTTCACATACCCTTCACATACCCTCAATTTGGCACCAAATTCAGGAAAAAATTATACCCTATGGACAAGAATAGTCTCTCTCTTTCTTGATGAGTTTGGTGCTCCAGTGAAAGGGAGGTGTGTTCCAAGAGTTGCACTGAGTGCCTCAAGCTGGTGTTGAGCTCAGATGATTTCAGTTTGCAGGAAATCCCAGTGCAAGGAAAGGCCAGAGCAGCAGGCTCCATCTGTCACCTGTTTGCCGTAGCCATGCCTTCCTGAGCCGGTGTGACAACTCATCAGCGAGTCAGGAAAAGGAATACAGCATCTGCGGATATTTAACAGCTTGCTCTGACCTGAGACAGGAATTCCCTGGAGTGCCATGCATCATCTTGCTTAGCAGTGATTTTGTGCTACGTCCTATCAGTGCAGTTATTTAAGTGCTTGTGGTACCCAAACTACCCCCTATTTCCTGACAGGCACTCTGTGCTGCTGTATTAGTTGCTTCTGCTGCAGAGATCAGCATGTATTGAATGCAATTTATTAACTAATTAGAAGCAGAGGGGGTGTTGTTCCCCTCTACATGTCACTGTGGGGGTCCTGTCCTCTCTCCTAAACACACAGAACAGAAACCCTCCTCCTCCCCAGAGCTGCTGCTCACACCTTACCCATGCTTGGGCAGTCACTCTTGCTAAAGTTAATGACCCACAGGCAATAATTAAAGGGATTTCCCTGAGACATTCTAGTAGATCATGTGGATTTATTAGAAGAAAATCCTCACAGGCATCTGAATGGATTTGCAAATCCAGGCAGCACAGGACAAGTCTAGTGAGCAACTGATGCTGCAGTACATCCTCATTTCCTGTTTGCTGATCTCCATGCTCTGTACAATGGCTGGAGCTATCCAATATTGTCTACAAAAACAAATTGTGGTGTTCAGCCTTTCAGACATCATCGTATTTGAAATAGCACTTACCAATTTATAGATTTTAAAGAGTGCTTCTTGAGCCACAGGAAATCTCAGTGATGGATGAGGCAGAGGAACGGAAAGACTGTTACTTTCTCCCAGGTAATCCACACAGTGAGGTTGGAGCAGGACTGAAGCTTCCAGCTCCCAGTTCTACCAACACCACCACAGACCCCTCTGTCCTGCATTGCTTTCACATTTCCCTTCAGATGAAGGGCATTTCTGCACACAATTTTCAGGCTTTAAAACCCTTCTTTTTTTGGAAGCCCAGGCTAATACTTGCCAAATGTTAAATATTTCTATGATCCAGTTGTGCCTTTGCAAAGCTGCTGTGTTAGCACCAGATTCCTCTGGTCTCAGTCTCCCAAAATATGTCATGCAGTGGCTCTGTCCATGGCTCTTTTGCCTGGCAGCTGTTTGAGTGGTCAGGTCCTTGCATAATCTGCCCATGCCCCCGTACATATGGCTGCAAGCAGATTATCTGCAGCCTGTCTGGGTGAGCCCAGTGCAAGAAGATAAGTGTTCCCTAAACCACAGGGCAGGCTCAGGATGGATGGTGGCCGTGCACTGCAGAGGCCTGCCTGGGACTGTATCTGCAGGCTTGCTTCTAGCATGGACTGAAAATCTTGTCAGTCTACATGTATCCACTCAGTCCAGTCCTCAGATCCTTCACCTGGGGGCTTAAAGGCAGAAAATTAGCAGTGGGGCCAGGAGAAAAGCAGGATGCAAAAACACAAGATCATCACATATGGACTTACAGGCCTTCCTTTTTTCTCTGACTTTCAAGAGCTTGGTCTGGAAAGCATCTGCAGTGCTTCACCTCACATGCAAGCGCTGACAGCTCACCCAGCAAAGGGGGAATGATCTCCTAACTCAGCTGGAGTGCTCTGGCAGATGGCAAAGACAGGGACACCTCCTGATATGAGTCACTGGTTTGTGCAGCTGCTCTCAGCAGCATCATCCTATATTAGAGATGTCAAGAAAAGTGAAGTTTCTTGCAAATTTTCAGTGCCTGGGCCAGTCTTGGTCTCTGGGCAGGGCTGTAGGCAAGGAGGAAAATGGGAAAGGCCCCTGGTATGTCTGAGCACATGAATTAAATGTTACCTGCACTTCTGAGTGGGAGCCTCACCTCCCACCATGGCTGAACCAGGGCAATTGTCCCAAAGTCCCAACACTCACAATAGCTCTTAAATCTCGTTAATTTCCCAACTACTTTTTGTTTTGTTCTGTTTTGGAGCTGGCTCTGTTTTCCCCTATTTTGCTAGCTGATGGCCAGGTCTTTTGTGGCTCATACAAGATCAGGAAATTAACACTTAGTTTCCATCTCCAGCGTTACTCCCTGCCTAACACAGGGTGTTTGGCAAGAATAAGTTTTTTTCCCTTAATCCTGCATAATCCCTTTCTCAATGGATCTTCTTTTGCAATGCTAAGGATGATTTATACTCAAGAATAGCAATCTAAGGAATTTAGCTGACATGGACCAAAGTCCAAGGAGGAGAGAGTATATGAGGCTTAGAAAACATCAGCTAGGAATCAGAGTGTTGAGATGTCAGCAGACAGCTCTTCTCAGCTATATTTTATTATCTGGAAAGAAGTGAAAAGAATGAAAGAGGATTTAAGATGACCTGTTTTACTCTGAAATGAAGTGGAGGGGACATGTTTACATTTTGCCAGAGTGAGAAATACTTGAACTTTTAGAGTTGGATTCTGACCATGCCCTGTGCACACATCAAGAGGCTAAAGTAAGGCAAAGGATGCAGATGGCCTTGGAAGCAGATGACTTCATATTTGGATGATATCCTATGTTATGCATAGGGAGGAGTGAAATGTGTTCATCATCTAAAAGTCTCACCATATTTCAGCATCTACCATATGATGAAAACATATCTAAATATGGTGCAGAGATAAGAGAGAGACTTCTCAAAACATGAGGGCAAATACTAAGGTCTTGTCACTATTCTTATTCAGACTAACTCCCAGTGAAGGCAGAAAACATCTCCTTCCAAACAGATAGAATGCATTCTAGCTTTTTCCCATAACTGTTATATCCTCCCTCCATCTACCAAACAGCTCCCCTCCAGAAAGAAATGTGCAAAGCAAATTTTCTACTTTTCATGGACTGCTGTTGGCATCTCTGGAAGTTTTATTTTCTATCCAAAAAATCTCAGTCCTGGCTAGGATAATAAACTTCTGCAAGTTTAACAGATAAATGCCATGCAATAAAAATATATACATATTCTCTGTTCCCTCCTATCAGTCACACTGTGCACAGCTGTGAGAGCATTCTGACCTGACAGACTGAACATGTTATTATTTGTAAATGCAACGTTTGTAAAATGCAACTTGAAACAGATTTTGGAGGAGGTCAATTCCTTGAGTGCTGTATCATTAGGCAAAGGCAAGACATGCTGTGAGATATCTTCCATATCTGTCATGTTTCCAGTACAGTATCACTCATTCAGAACAGAAGCACCTGTAGGCAAAAAAAAAAAGCAGTAAATATTACATTTACCAATGTCAGAAATGCAAGGCTTGGACAATCACACTGTAAGGTTGACTAGAGGAGATTAAAATGTTCGGAATACTTGTTTGATTGTAGAGATGTATTCAGTGGTAAATTAGGGCATTTCATGTAATAAGAAGCCATCATTCCCTAGCCACTCTTCCCAAGCCTGCTGGCATGACTGAGTACCTCCAGCAGCAGAGAACAGGTGGGTTCTCCAAGCCTCTCCACACCTGGAATACTCTGGCTTACCTGCAGGAACTGCTAACCCCTGGTGTTGCTGAGGTGGCTCACCCCAATCCGGTCCAGAGGAACTCCAAACCTTCTCTTCGGCAGCTCAAGCACTTTCCTGCACCAGGAAAAAGAGCAAAGAGGGAGGGAAAACGTTGGGAAAAGACATCTATGAATAACTAAAATGTTATTACATGTTTGATTCCTCCATTCATCCCACTAACACCTCATTGTTCAGATGGAAAAGTGATGCAGGAGCAACCAAAGATGTGTTTAAAAATAAGATGCTGCACTTGTCTTACAGAAGGCTGCAGTTGCAGTGGTTTTACTGACTGGCTGAGCTTGATCCACTACCCCTATTTTTATTTGGCAGTGAACTAACTCCACAGGTTAACTGCTATTCATAAAAGAAAGGTGGTACACTGCATTTATAAAGGGGAATTGTTTCCTGCACAGTATCACATACTGCAGGTGACCCATTGTCTGGGTCTTTGAAAGCTCCAGGGCCAGATGGGGCTAAGATAAGCAAGGAAATAGAAAGTATTGCACAGTAATAGAGGGGACAAGTCAGAGAAACCTCAGCTGGATTTTTCTATAGGTTCTCTGGTAATGTACTGTTCATCAAAATTGCATAGTAGCAGTCCTTTGATGAGATTGAAAGGGGAAGGTTTTGGGGTTGGGTTTTTTTCTTCCTCTACATGGTAAATTCCTTGACAATTTTTTGAATAAGGGCATGAGGAACGTGTGAAGAAATTTCTATGCAGAAGTGTTTTTTTGCAGTTCTTTTTATATAAAATAATAAGCTTTCTCATCTTAATTGAGAATTTTTAAGCAATTTTTCCACCAGCAGATTTTTTTTTAATTAATTGTGGAAATGGCAAGATTGCCTGCAGCTGAGAATAACTTCAATTTCTGCCCTCAGAAATAGTTGCCAGTAAAATGCAAGTCCAAGAGAAGCCCTGGAAGATTAATTCTTTATCGGTCCTTGTCGAGGAAAATAAATAAAAATAAATTTTGTTCTGTAAATTGTCAACTGCGAAGTAACAAGTGGGAGAGAATGCTGCAGAGCACTCAAGTCTCACTTTGTGCCAACACTGTTAAGCTCCCTCACCCTGGGGCTCTGCCCGCCCCACCCAGAACTGTGCAGTCCTTGGTCTCATCGGAGCATCTCCTTCCCTCACACCTCTCGGGCATGGGCTGCAGTCCAGATGCATCAATCCGGCATCTGCAGCCCCAGTGACTCTTTTCTCGCTGCCTTTCAGATGAGGTCAGGGAATGGGAATTGGGGCTGTGTCCCGTATGAGGGGAGCACCACATCAGCCACTCTGGAGCGGTTACACAACATCACAAAGGAAGGGGAGCCATTTGTTTGGCCTGTCCCTTCCCCAGGCACCAACTCAGCCGGCACTGCTGCACCAAGCCCTGGGGAAGGCAAAGGAGAAGAAAGCCAGGATGCCCAGCCTGTCGCCTTAAGAGCTGCACTGTTTTCCCCCCAGGCGGAGGCAGAAAGGGGGCAGGAGGGACACTTGGGCTGTCAGAGCCATCCTGACATCTCCTGCCGGGAGAAAAGGGGAATTAACTCCCCGGACCGGGGCCGGATGGCGAGGGTGAGGCGGTGTCTGTGCCGCAGGAGCTGTGACGGCGGAGGAGGGGATGGGTGCGGAGCGGAGCCGGCAGCGCGGCAGCGCAGCCCAGCGTCCCCTCCTGCGGCCGCCCCGCACCGCGCCTCCCTCCGCACCGCAGCGTCCCCGGGCCGCCGCTTCCGACGGACAAAGTGACTTTTTCTACCTAAAATAGCCTTGTCTAAGATTCCCGTGGTTTCTTTCTCTCTGTCTGCTCGTGGATCTTTCTCCCTCTCCTGCCTTCCTGCACGCTTTTCCTGTGCTTTTCAAAGTGTTGCAAACCGATATTGATGGCAGAGCAGGATCTGGGCTCTCCTGTAATGGGTGGGTGTCAGAACAAGCTGTTAAGTGGGCTCACCTTTGATCTGCTCTTTTCCCAAAGCTTGTGCCTTGTGCCAGGCACTGCACTCACTGCATTGATTAGAAGGGCTCAATCTATGTATCAGCTTTCACAAATTAATTTCCTGGTCTCTAAAGGCGACTGACTCAGCTTGTACAGGAATGAGCTGTTATCTACTGACTGAACCACTGTGGCAGGGTGCTCAGTCCTCTGTTATACTCATCTAAGTGCAGCAGCCTCTGCCTGTTTCCATCTAAAGGTACTTCTCTATCAAAAGCCTTATTACTCTTTCATAACATCCGTCTGATCTGCGCTCCATGCTGGTGGTGGTATCAGACTATCACACCAGTAATCAAGGAAGCTCAGGTGGTTCCAAGAAATGGCTCAACCCCAAACTTAAAAGCTAAACAGCTTCCCCAAAGTGATAATCCCAATGCAAAACTGCAAACTGTGCTGATGCTGCTGGGAAAGGGGGAATTTTGTTCAATGCTACTCATTTTCATGATCTCATTATTCAGAGACAAGCTGTTTTTCACCACAATTTCCCTTTTTTTGTTAGTTTGCTTTTTGTTGTTTTGGGGATTTTGTTTGTTTCTTTGTTTAATTTTTCCCTTGTACTGCACATAGAATTAAAGATTTCCATCCAAAAAACATGATAAAAATTGGGAATACCATGTACCTTTGCAAAGAATCATAGCTTCAAAAATGACCTCTCATTTCTTTGCCTGGAAAGGGAAAGCATGCTAAAAAGCAAATGAAGAGTGAGCTGATTTTTATATCTTGAAGAGGCAGACAGAGCAGAATAATTCTACTTAAGGTTTTAAGAATTTTGTATTTTATCACTCTTGGCTGCAGCCAAACAGTCCTAGAGGCAGACTGGGTGAATAAATGGAAAAACAACAAGAAAATATTGCAAAACTTTTTAAAAAGTACTTGTATTATTGACTTACTCTTGTGAATACTTTCCATTTCCAGATTAAGCTTTAAGCATGTTATTAAATACTTTGTGGCATTAGGGATTCCATCCAAGAGAAGACAGTTACCAGAAGAGCAGAACAAGACAGGGAAGCGCTCTCAGATACAGGGAACAGCCCCTATAGCTTTGTCCCAAACTCACCATCTCTCCCCAGCCACATCAAGCATCATTCACTGCTTAGCCCTGTTACAAACAAGTTTATTCTCAAGCACATGCTGTGAAGGTATTGCTGTACTGATTAAACCCTGACTTATCCAAAGTTATCCTGAAGCTCATTCTACTGTCTGCCTGCCCATTTTCATGACGTGTCCATCATCTTTCTGTTCGAAACGTGCACACCACCACACCTTCTTTCCATCACAGTCTCAGGAGCACCCAGCTCTGCCCCTTTGTTTTGAACCCCAGGCACATTTTTTGCTTTAAATAAACTCATTATCAGAAATGTAGTTTTAAACTGAATGTTAGCTCACACCAATGGAAAGAAGTGTCCTAGAAAATCATGTATGCTTGAATGTTGTCTGGTAGCTGTGAAGTACTGCAGGGATAAATGCACCAGTGCATATATTATACCTCACAGCTGAAGGGTGACACACTCTTCGAATGGTTTCTGATCAGAGGCACCTCACAACTGACTATCAAACCTGCTGGGGGCTAAAGCTAACCAATCAGTGTCCAGAACACCTACAAACAGCCTTCCTCCAACTTTCTCACTGGCAGGAGCGTTTAAGAGTTTACCTCTGTTTGCCTTTAGCATCCACAGAACTTGAAGAAATTCTGTCAATTGGGGAGCCAAATCCTGGGAAGCTTCTTTTCTTCTTGGTCTCGGTCACCTCATTCTCCAGAGACACCAAGTCATCAAGAAGGAAGAGTCTGGCTGCCAGGTTGGTGGCTGACTTCTCCTCACTGGCAATGGGATGTGCTCCCACACCCAGAGCAGCAGAAGGCTCCAGAGGCTGCAAAAGAAAGCAGTCAAATTTCAGTTTGCTGGCTGCTCTAGTCCGAGGAAAAACCATTTCAACTAGTGTCATAGCAGCAGTCCTGTAAATAGAGAACTACCAGGACACTGAAATTGGGAAAATGTTTTAAAACAACGTTCCTTCTCTGAAATGTTCCTTCTCTGAAAAGTTCCTTCTCTCTCTTTTTACACCTACAGGATTTTGCTGTCAAAGTCTGGATTTTTTTTTTTATAGAACTAAACTTGCTTTTGTCACTATTACAAGAAATACTGAAGTTTGTTACTTCACAAAGCCTATTTCTGCAGGCCATGCCCTCACATCTCAGCACTGTGATAAGTATCACTTACAGCATGAGCTGAGTAATTCAATCCTGAAAAATGTGATCACCAATGCCCAGCTCCAGTACCCATCCTGATAGTTTTCAGGAAACTGATTTTTGTTTTTTAAATGAATACTAATAAATAGTAGTGAAAACTTCTACAGAAGTTTCCATTCATATCTGACAAATTAATTAATTGTTAAGTAAAACGTGTTCCAAAATAAACTTGCTTAGTACTGACATTCAAAGAAATTATGCAGTAACACTACATGGGGAGGAGGAAGAGAAAGAACACTGTTGAATTGACACAAGAGTTTGAACCTTAATTACAACACTAGGCTTAACACCATTTCAAAACCAAACTTTGCCATAAAAATAGCTGAGAATATTGGGATCTACTGAGAAAGAAATGAAACAGATCAAAGTGAAATAGTTGTTTTGCATATAACAGAAAAATAGAGGGAAGCTAGTCTACAAAAGCAAGCCCAAATCATTGTCCCTTTGAACAAAATGTGCCTTCTTGCTCCACTTGATTTTCACAGAATTAGACAGAAATATTCCAGCTTACACTGTCAAACAGGTTTTATTCTATCTTTAGAAGCACACCACTATTTTTGTTATTCATACATGGTGGGTTTAGTACATGTGTGAAGGAAGGCATCACATGGATGATGCAATATCCTTGTCTACTCCAGTTGTGGTGGGGCTGTTTCCCACTACTGATGGGTGGGATAAACAGTGATGGAGTGTACAAAACCATGACCTTTATATGAGGAGGAGCACAGGACCACAATGACCACACCAGTGATATAACACTGTTGATAAGGATCTCACATTGTCCTCTGACTGTTTTTTGTGAGCCTCGAGTACAGAGAACAGTCTTTTCTGTTCTCCTTCAGAGTTATAAAACTTTCATAGAGGTTTGCAACCAAAAGATGCCCTTAAAAAAGAATTAACTCCTCCTTCTGGTTAGTGGGGATAAAGATCTACAGGAACACTAGAAACTAGAAGGGCAAAAATAGGCTCTGCTTTTGAATACCTTGCAATCCCACTCACATTGTCTCCAAAAGATATAATGGAATTATAAGAAGTGACAGCTAAAATGATAATCAGAAATAGAAAACAGTTTTCCTCTGGTGAACCACTGAACAAAGTACAACTTCACAGATAGGCAGAGATAAGAGTGGGTGTAGGTGGTATAGTGGAGGGTTTGCAAACTTCAAAACAGCAATGAAATGAATAAAAAGTAGAAATTTTTTCCTCAAGAGAACGAGCTTCCCAGTCCACCCAGTGAAGTCACCAGATGGTGGATTTAAAATAAATATAAGGAGTTACTTTTTAAATACGGCACACAGATGAAGGGGAATGCGTTGCCAAAGGATGTCATGGATACTGAGTTTTTAGACTGGTTCAAAGAAAAATTATGGCACCTCAGCAGCTTAAACATGTCCTGGTTCAGTGCAAGTCTCTAGATCTAGAAGTCTGTTCTAGATGTTCTGTTCTTACATTCTTTTCACAAAAATCTGTCCCTGATAGAGGCAGGATACCAGGTCTCTGTGGCACCAGAACAGCACTTTTGTACAATCAGGCCATGCTTATGTGAAGACAGAGAGAAAGGTAGAAGGATCCATCAGTATTCTTCAGTAGTCATCTAAAGTTTAAGTTGATCTTGAAACCTATGTAAAAACCCTAAGGCCTTTTTTTTTTTTTTTTTATGGCATGAAACCATTACATAAATACCTTTCCTGCCAAATCTGCCTTATGTCAAGATGACATAAAAATAGGGAATGCAGTAGAAGTATTTTCAGGTGCAACCCCTACATATCATTCTGGGTGTAACATGAGACAACTCTCCCATTTTACCTGCTGCTTTCCTTTGCAAGCTTAAGCAAGTGACTTTGCTCCTTTCCCCTCCTGATCTAGTCTGTCTCCTCTAATTTGTAACTTCCATGCAGGTGATCTTCTCTCAGGGATCTCCTTATGGCTTCTGAAAGCTGCAGCTTTCTCATGCTATTATTTGTCTTTAAGAAGAAGAATTAAACTTTCCCTTCAGTGTTAGAGGAGTTTGCTTTGCCTCCTGCCATCAACTCCTTCCCCTCTTCAGGAAGTTCTCTATGCCCTAGACAATGTTTTAACACTTAGAAAATCCCCTGGTGTTTCAGGAGAGGCTGTGAGAATTTGGGTGAGATCTCATTCTATCTGTCCCCCCAAGAGCCTTGCAATTTGCATTTCTCTTATTGAGGCTCCTCCTCAGCCCTTACAGAGTCAAATACTGATCCTTCACCTTCCAGCAGTGTTTGCATACTCCACTCTGTGGCTAAAAACACCCAAGGAAGAGCACTTATGTGACAGTCACCAGAAACCTTCACCTACCTCTGGAGCTGCCTCTGCAAGGAGCACAGAGCTGGAGTTCCACCACAGCAGGGCGATCACAAGGGCCAAATGCACCACCACGAGCTGGAACTGCAGCATCTGCAAAGGAGAACAATCTATTAATGATTGCACAGCTGCATCCCTGAGGAATCCATAGGCCTTAAAGTAATAAAAACCAAGGGAGACTCTCCTGATGGCTTGTTAATAAGTTTTATCTGTCAGAGTCACTGCATAAAACCCAGCAACCAGATAATACCAGCTGAATGCTTTTCACCTTCATATGCAGAATCAGCTCCCTCCTCTGCTCCTTTACAGCCTTGCCAATATTTTGATTCCTTTCTGCACAGTGGTGCAATCCTTGCTGCAGCAGCAGCAGTGAGGAATGCAAACTTGCCTTAAAACCAGATGAACTGGATGCTCACTTGTAAGCAGGGAGACTTTGGCTCGTAGCCACCTAGGCTGACCCTGACCTCCTCACATGCTGGAGAGGTGCTTAAAGCTGTGACAGAACTCATATGCCCCGCCAGTAGCATTTTGAAGGCAAGGCTGCATTTTGCTAGTTCTCAACATGATCTGGTGAGAACCACAACTTCCAGTGGGATCGTGCAATGAAATTATTCACACACGTGGGCAAAGCTTGAATGGGGATGTGTTGCTCAGACTGGTGGTGGTCTGCCCATGTGTCACAGCTGCAGAACTGCAGAAGCCTACCAAGCCTTTAAAGAATGCAGGGAGTTTGGGGAGGCTCGGGATGGGGAAGGTGCTTGCTGCAGGGGTTCTCTCTGGCCATGGGTTTAGCCTACATTTTTAAAACCCTTGTTTGGATCTAGATCTTAAAACCTGATGTGCCTCCACACTCCTAGGTGGGAATGTTTCAGATTATGTTAACAGGAGCTAGGCTGGAACTTTCTGCCAAAGGCATCTACAAATTTGCTGATTTCTCTGTCTCCAGGTCCTGCCCCAGAGTATAATTCAAGTTGGATTCTGCCATTCTTTGCTGACTCTCCACTTGGCAAAAGCAAAACCACAAAGATTGGATGAATATGTATATACATACATTATTATCATTACTATTGTCTGTAAGGGATGGGCAGTTAGGAAGAAAGTTGCTGGTTGCTCTGTAGGGGTGAGGCAGAATTAGTTGGCTGGAGTCAGAGGATAAAGTAAAAGCACTAAGCCAGGTGCTGTCTCTCGGTCTGACAGCAACAGCAATTGCTTGACATAAACACAGGGGTCTGTCTGGGTGTTTTCAAAGCTGTAACCCTCTACAATGTATATTTTTGTATGTGGGTGTGCATTGAAATTTGAAGTAGCAGCCTACTACCTTCACAGGTAACCACATCCTGATTATTTGGATACAGGGATGTGAAAATAAATGGCAAAGTTAAAAACATATGTTTATTATGGTTAAGGATCTGTGCTGGTATTCATTCAACCCAAAGACTAAAGAGCTAAAAATAGCAACTGGTACACTAGTGAAAATAAACACTTAGGCACCTGCAACATTAAAGACATTTGATTAACTGGTCAGAACTTGATGCCAGGGAAATTAGAAGCAGAGGAAATTGTAAGGACTTAAAGCTTGGCTCTACTTCCCGAAGAAATAAGCAGCTAGAAGTGGTGTCGCTAACTGAAAAGGAAGCAAAACTTCAGTCCATCAAGACCCTTTTGTACTGATTTTCATGCAGCAGTGGGACTAAGGTAGGAGAAAGAGGCAGGATTATTGCAGTGGAACAGTTCAGCTTTAGAAAAGCATTTGTAAAACTAATGATGAAGTGAGCACTATGTAAATACAATTGAAGTCACACTTTCTTCTGCTAGTCTGGGACTTAGTTTTACCACCTTTAGCCATGTCATAGGACCTCAGCTGTTAAAAGCAGTTATTGGTATTTCTCCTTGAGCTCATTTGTTGCAATTGGCCAAGCAGAGCCCTCTGGCTGAAAAGGGGCTTTCCCAGCCATGCACTGGCTATTGCTTCACCCCATCCATATCTTACCTTGACACATTCCAAGAGAGATTTTAAGAGAGGCTGAACAGTACTCATTACTGAAGGAGAATAAGCAAAGCTCTGACAAGCTTTTCAAGATACACTCTTATAATATGTATTGCAATTCCATCCTTTCAGAAAATGATTCACCACCAACTTCACAGAGCTAGGTTGAGGGATTGGTGTATAATTCCATTTCTTAATATCTCAGGGACTGGTGTTATCTGGCATAAAATACAGTTTACCCTTCTCTAAATTTAATTGCAAGTCTGAAATTGAGACATATTTATGTGTCTTAGTGATACTTCAGCTTGAAATGTGTCAAAACTAAAATTCCTTCTATAATTAGGTATCTTTGTTGCAGGTCCAATTAAAATAAAATTAAAGATAAAAGAAAGAACAGTATTCTAGCTTATCAAAGCAGGATAAACATACAAAACTTTTACTTAGGAATCTGTGCAGAGCCATTTTCCAAGAAAAGATCACAAGAAGGCAAAACGCTTTACCAAACAGAAACTGTTAAGTCTCCAACATCAAACCAAAGGACTTAAAAGATGTTTTTCTTTTAAAGAAAAAAACAAAACCCAAAATGACATCCTGAAGATAAGTGGGCTGAACAAACACCAGACAGAATACAATTCATCACCCAGCTCCAAACCCATTGCCTGTCAAAAATGCTAACAGCCATCATTGTTCTTGCCCATTTGAACTGCGATATTTCAACATTACTGTGGAGATTACTCTGCAAGCATAAATCACAAGGGCCCTATTTTTCTTACTGGCCTGTTAGCAAGAGAACCGAGGCAAGATATCACGCCTTGCACTGCAATCCTTCAGTGCAGCTGCCAGTCTGTATCGATGGCTGTGCTCTGCTTGCTGCTGTGACACGAGCACGGGACGTGCCCAAGTCACCTGCAAAGGAGGACCTTGCCCTTGCAGTGAGCACCTTGTGGCTGAGCCCAGAAGCCCCTGAGGTTTTGTCCTGGATGCTCCCAAAATGACTAAATGCAGAGCCCAGGCTTGGCTGTCCCATAGGCACTGGGAAGCTCCTGGCAGCGCCTCTTTGGCCTCCAGTGCTCCTCTTTTAACACTGGGATAGCACTGGGAAGCCTTCATCACCCGTTAGCCAGGAAGGCCTCTGGACTGTGCAGATTCCAGCCAGATGGGGGAAACCAGGGCTGTGTCTGCAAGCCAGTTACTGAGCTCTTTTGTTGCTGTTCCAGCATCAAAAAATAAAATATTAACTGCTGCTACCCATCTTAATTGAATTGATTAATCAAATTGAGCACTTGCACTGGCCTTGCTATGTTTGTACTGCACACCAGACAGGAATATACCTTGGCCAAAAAATTATGATGGGTGATTATCTTACCATAAAGAAAACCAACTCATAAATGGCTTGTGTGAAGTTCTAAGAAAAAGTCTGCTCCTGTTGAAACAGATTTGCCTTACTTCCAAAAGTTGAAAAGGGTATCCTCTGATCATATGTATCACCACAAAGCCAAAAATACTGCCCCTATCACCAGTCCTGGAGATTTCAGAACTGCTGAAGAACCCTGTGTATCTCAGGTGCAGTTCTGTAGTTACGTAAATGTTGAGCAAAAGGGAGGAAAATCAAAACAAATCCCACCCTCGGAAAAAAAAAAGCAGAGCTCAAAAATAGGTTAGAGTGGTGTTTTTGTTGTCATCCCTCAGATGAGATATGGAACATTTCTCACATATTGCTTTCTAAAAGATACTGAAGCCAGACACTGAAGCATGGAGCTTTTTTGACAAAATGAAATGTAAGCTGCCAGTGTCAGGCCCTTTATGTTATTAATAATGTGTTTTCTGGAGTAGGTGTAGATTTTTAAACAATGCCATATATTTTGATATACGTGATACAGATACTGACAACTTCTACAATATAAATTTCCCTCTATTTTCAGTTTCCTGTGTAGACAGAGGCAGGTAGGTTTCATCTGGTGGAGCCAGAGAGAACTTAAAATTCATAAACTTATGCAAGAGATGTATGATTAGTTATTTTTGTGTCCAAAACAAAACTTTTTATCAGACAGTATTTCAAGGCCAAGCATGTTCCACTTCCTGAAAATTAAGTTCCTTCAAGGTTTCTCAAGGCAGTCAAGATCCGTCATTGATTTCCAAAGTCCTCATTTCAATAATTGCCTTCCCTGTAATGTGATTTCCAATGTTTGGGCCTGACATGTTCTCATATCACCACGTCAGTCACCTTTGCCTGTTTGACAGCTGTGCTTTGGCTCAGAAGGTGCTCGAGCACACAGCAGTTCCTACCACTTGTACTCAGATACAACTGATTCAGTCATGGTTTGGTCGCTGCAGGGCTTGGCTGGACCCTGCCCAATGTCTGTGGGAGCAGCACTCACATCATGTGAAGAAAGGATGGAAAGGTGACCCTCTGGTTCCCATGAGGAGTTCAAGGAGTGCTTAAATGAACACAACCCTGCCAGGGTACCTTTGCTGAACAGACTCAAACACTCAAAGATTTAGCAATAAATTAACTGAAAAAGGTGGGCAAACACTTGTGAAAAACCAGTCAGTCATGGTTCTTATCTATTCCTTTGAAAACAGAACATGAAATCAAATAGTCATACAAGACAAATGAGGACATATTTCCTTAGAGTGAGCAGGAAGGACACAGGTTGGACATCTTGCAAAGCTGGCTACACTTTTACACTATTACACTGTGTAATAAATCCATTTTTAGCTACAAATTTCAGAAATTAAGAACCCCAAACTCACATATATGCCATAAAAGTAGGAGACCGTGAAGCAGGAGACAAACAGAAGTGATGAAGCCCATCTAGAAGCTGAGGGGATATTAAAAAGAAGGATGTTATGAAGTGTAAGATAATATCTCTTTGTGGAAAAAACCTATTTGCACCTTTCCTCAAAAGATAATTGAATGAGCTGCAGTATTTCTGGTATGCACAATAGAAAACTAAACATTATTAGACTATTCTTCATTGTCAACAAACTCTTAATCCTACACTATTTATATATGTACTGACTAAACATGCCAACTTTTCTTAACTTTTCTAACAACTTGACATTCAGCTTTCCTTCATCTTCAGCACAAGAGCCAAAAACTTTTCATTGTTAGAGTGCCATCTTCAGCATTTGAAGCAAAAGTAAGAAACCTTTCCATCAAAAAAAACCCAATAAATAGGTTGCAGTTTTCTACATTAGAAAAATAATTTTCTTTCCTAGCAGCATTGGAGTGATAAGTAGGTCTTCACACCAGGTATAAAGAGTATATTAGCAAAATAGGTTATCAATATAAAACCAGACCACTTAAAATATAATAAAAATATCCCTCAGGATAATCTTTCAAGACACAAGAATGTCATTGGAATTTCTTAACAAGATTCAAACACTGATACTGATTTGCTGGACAAACACTTAAACATTCTGACCAAGGGTATTACTTGAAGAAGAAAAGTCTTGGGGAAGATGCATTGCAAATGTAAATTAGAGAGTTGCCTGTCTGTCAGAGTTAAGTGAGAAGAAAGGAGAGCTGTGAGCACTTGCAGTCTTGGTCAGGGTCTAACAAGAGAGCTCTTACAGCTCTTGTATGTTTTAATTTGCTATTTAAGAAGCCCAGAAAGGCACTTGTCATTCATTCAAAGAGTGAAAACAAAGTCCTAATCTGCTGAAATCAGATTGGGAGGTATTTATAAACAAATGAAGACTGCCTGGTCCAGTCTGATGTATTTTGCAGTTTTCCCATCATTTACACCATTTGCTTGGTTTGAGCTGGGGGTTTTTGTTTGTTATTCCTCATAATGTTCAAAGTATTGTACAGGAAAAATAGGTTGAGCTGCATTTTGAATACAGCTGAGCAGAGACAGATAAATGCAATAATAAGTTTCCAGAGTGAAGCAGTGGGCAGAGACACAAAATGTCCTCTCAGCTCCTCAGCTTTCAGCTCTGCACTCTCCAGGAGAGGACAATCATTTCAAATCTAAAAACCAAGAAGGAAAGCTAAGGGAACTGCATGCTAGGGCTTCAAAAATTAGGGGATTCTGAACTTTACTGTAGCCTCTGGACATCTAAACCAAACGTTATTTGCATGTATTTACTCGTACAACTTAAGAGTGGGAGGGAAAAAAAAACAGTGAAATAGTTTTGAACTCAGAATGGAGAAATTACAATGACTATCACAGAATCAGAGTCTGCCTTTACTTACAGTGGTGCAAAGCTGAAATAGTCAGATCACTGGATAATGATAATTACTCAGTGTAGGAATGTTTTTTCAGTTATGCTATTATTGCAGGAATGCAGCAGAATCTGGATCAACATTTGTCCAACAAGGGATATAATAAAACCCTTTTGCAGTTACGTAAATTAAAGACTTTTCCTATATCATTTATCTCCTGTTTTTCAATATGTTAAATGCAGCAAACTTGTCTGCCACATATGATATTTAGTAATGGAAAAGAATTATTCTGTCATAGCTTTTCAGCTTATTTTAAGAAGTAATATACATTTGACAATAACTCTCACAAAAGGAAAATCCATAACAATATACACAGACAGCAGTTTACTGCAAAGCACTGCAAGACCATAAAAGTAATTTGTCACTGTTGTAAAATGCACTGACACATTCTGTTTAAATATTGGCTGATTAACTGAAGGAAATAAATTTCCAGCGAATATTTGTAGTTCAGTTTTACTACCAAAAATCCTAAGTGATAGGCACCTTATTATCTTAATTCCAAACTGGAAAAAGTAGTTGTGCTTTTCCCATCAGATCTGGGCATCTTTATACCTTGTGCATGTCTGTTACTACAAAAATAATTGAGGAAAATATTAAAAAGAGGAAAACACAAAAGGGAAGTAAGCTTCTATAAAGAGAGCAGAATACACAAAACATCCCAAACACATTCTGTCCTCACTCCTCTTACCTTGCATTGGATGCAAGCAATTCCAACCTTAATGGTCCTGCTATGTTCTTCCTCCTAACTTATCCTTAATGTTCAGCTTTCTTTCAGAGTTTTTATAGTCTCTGGTGTAGGCTACAAACTCCAATCCCTGCCTTTGCTTTCTCTTACATCATTTCTAAAGATTTTCCACTGATCCTTGCCCTAAACCTTTCTCTGTCCTGCACTCTCATGCACATACTTGCCTCACATTTGTTATATTTATTGCAGTGATCAAAATGATGAGGTTATAATTAAAGGTCTAAGGGTTTGTTCTCTTTTTAATTTTCCTATTTTTCATTTCATTTCAAGATTCAGACAGTCATGGGAGTAGAAGGGTTTTCAGAAGCATCACCATTCCTCTAAACTCTCACTTTTGTAAACTGCAGTACAGAAATCTGATGTCCGTAGTTATTACTGTTTTTTTTTAAAAGTTCATTTCTTGATGATATCAGAAGAACTGCATAAGCTTCAGAAAGAAATTAATGTGTTTTTAGTAGACCAACACCACTGTAAGCTAAGCATTAGGAAAGGAGTGTGTTTTGTAAAGCAAGTGACAAGAACTTAAGTCTTTCACATGCTTTGATTCTATTACTGAAATGTTAAGTTACTGAACTGTAAAGCATAAGCTGTGTAGATGCTTATCTTTCCTAGGTAGTACCAGAAGACTTATTTCTTTCCCTGTTTGCCTCCCTAGAATAAGTCTATCTTATTTTTTTCCCCTTTTTAAAGATCTTAGGTTTTAATCGATTTGTAGAGCATTTATAGACCTGTTTTGGGGTTTAAAATCCTGATCTGTGCAGTGTCCTTAGGAGTTAATTCATAGTAATTTTATTCCCTAAATAGAAAGGCACAGTATTTTCAAAGTAGTTTGACTTGCCAAAAGCTCTTCCTACAAGCCATGGACAGTAAAAAGAAATTTGCAGTATGTGGGAAAAAAATTGCCAACAGGGAGCAAATGCTTTGATTTCCTCATTTGTCTCAATCAGAGTGATTAGAGAAAAGTAAGAGTTTATTTGTATTGAGGCAAAGCAAGGACTTCTGCCCCATCTGGAGATGTTCCAGGCCAGGCTGGATGGGGCTCTGAGCAACCAGGTCTAGAGGAAGGTGTCCCTACCCATGGCAGTAGGGTTGGCACCAGATGATATTTAAGGTCCCTTCCAACCCAAGGCATTCTGTGTTTCTACAGCATCTCTCAGTACAGGCAGATATGGGAATGTGGCCTGGAGCAGAGCTGCAGGAACACTGCAGAAGCACACAAATGTGTTGGCCACACGAGCAGCCACACCAGCATCAGGCAGGTTAAGACTCTTCTCCACTGCAGGGTGTAAAAGAGTTGCAGAAGTCCAAATGGGCTCTGTGGGTACTAGAGGAGCAAGAGAAACAAAAGAGCAGTGCCAAACAACACCAGCCTGCTGAAACTCAGCTGAAAATGCTTCTGCAGGAAGAGAACTGGGCTGCGGTCCATTTTACTGCATTTAGGGAGTGGTTTGCTGCTGGAAGTCCAAGGACACAGCAGAACTTGACTGATGTGTCTAAAACAAGCAAGGAGGATGTCAGGGAAGAAAAAAGAGAACCACAATCTAACAGCAAAGTATTATTGGTTTAAGGAGTACCTTAGTTGCATAAGACCACGAGGTGCTGCTGATCAGCTACTGCAGTTCCAGGCACTCAGTTTCTTCTTCTTTCTTCTGTTTGAAAGACACAAGGTGGCACTCACAAGCATTTACTCCTCTTGGGAGTTTTTACAGGTCCTATCTTAAGCTCTTGAAGCAGAATCTCTGCAGGACTCCATTGTGCCCCCACTCTTGGTGCTGATGTGGCTGGTAGGAGACCTGGTCTGTGACACTGTAAGCTGATGACAGAGCTGAGGACTGGCCCCAAAGGTGTTTCAGTGTTTCACAACACAGGGGAAAGTCCGAAGAACAGCCAAGACTCAAGACATCTAGAACTCAGCACCTCACAAAAGTGAGGCAGAGGGGGAAGGACTGCAGGAACAGTGGAAGTGCAGCCCTGTTGTCACCTCCTTTGGCTCCAAGAGGATGTCTAAACCTGGCATCAAATTTTTCTTTTATGCTCTCCGCTGATCAGTCATGCTATAGCAAAGCTCCAGCCATTTCTGTTCCACCTTTTGGACCTACTGAGAGGCTGAGGCTCTTCCTTTGAGAAAAGTTATTTTCTATTTCAAAATTTATCACTGTATCATTCCTATGAAATCTAAAAGATGTCAGAAATGGTTGCTGATGCACACAATTATCATCGCCTCTGACTGGGAGCTGTGCAGGCTCAGATCTGGGTAATTTAAGTAAATAAGTAAAAAAACAACAAAATGAGAAATACTACTAATAAAAATTAGTAGTGTGTTAGAGTGTTAACATTTAATTTCCTGCTCTAAACTGACTTCAATTTAGTAAAACCTTTTTGGCACCTTCTTGTGAAGACTGCCAAGTAAGCTTGCCAGACAATGAAAAAGGTGTATGGTGGTTGCTCTGCTGGCAGAGCATCTAAGAAACACATATCCTCAACAACACTGTGGTTTTATTATACTTAAAATATAATTAAGTTAGGGCAACCAAGACTTTGGAAGAAGTCTTTTTTGTCTTCACCATGAGTGAATAAACAAATATAATGTGATTTTTCTCAACTATGAAGACAAGAAAAAGAAAATTGGAGAAGGTAAGGACACAAGACATGAAGCTCCTTTTGTTACCATCCAAGAGAAAGACAAACTTGCCTCCCTTACTGCCCTCATGATCCCACAAGAATTTCTGTAAATCTTTCAACACTGGTTTGCAAATCAATTGAGCTGGCTGAGTGTTTTCCTTAAGAAGAAAAGTTCTGATTCAGAGAGCAGGAGTTAGCAGGATTTCACTTGTGTAAGTGTTGAGCAATCTTGCTCTTCAACACCCTTGCCTGTGGAAACTATATTTGGGGTTGTCAGACCTCGTCTTTAAAGTCTTAGTAATGATACATGAATACACCATGCTTGATGGTTTCCCACTTTCAATCCTTTCCTTCTCCCACTAAAACATGCAGCAGTGCTGTTATATCCCTGTGGTTTAAGCCACAGGAGTCTCCTCCTTCCATCATTAAGTTGTCCCATGGGAACTTCACCTTCCAGCCCCTTGAAAGTGTGTAACCCTTTTCTAGCAACCACTGAACCCTCACACATCACACATCTGTCACTCACAAACCAACCCCAACTGTGCAGGGTCCAGCAGGTGTTATGGCCAAAGCAGTGGCTCAGACAGTCCTGTGCTCAGGAATTTTTGATTGATCTGGCATGGAGTAAAGGCTTGTGACTTGAGCCATTCTGATTTCTGGGACTATTCATATTTTCACTAAACAGTGAGTGTGTGTCATCAGAAACAGTCACACTGAAGTTAGCAAAAGTGGACATTTTTCCAGGTTTGAAAGGTTTGCCCCAAAATTCTAAGAAACAATCCAAGTGCTTTTTTGTCTTTTCAAATTGAAAACTGTATTTTTTGAAATAATGATCTGTTTTCCACAAGCCAGGTGCTCAGCTGATACTGATTCATATGTTTCTGAAACCAAAAACTGAAATATTCCAAATTACAGTGACTTCAATTTATTTTTATTTCTTGAGACAATAAACTCTTCAGATAAAACTGGCCCAAATCTGATACCACTTTGAAAGAGGAATAGCATTCCACCAGATTAATCAAAACACAGCAGTTTACAGCTACATTATTGGTACAAGGAGAACATCCAACTTTTGTTGCATTTGCATTCATATCTTGTCTGGAGAATGGGAAACATTTTAAAACAATCACCCCAGATTTTCAGTCAATACAAAAGAGAGAATTTCAGAAACCAAACTAATTCCTACCAATTTGCATGTAGATACAGAGAGCCAGAGAGCAGATGACTCACTCTGAGACAGACTATGGAAAAGAGACCCTATATTAACAATGTGCGTGAATGTTTTCCAATAGAAGGTACATTCTACCTTGGAAGGAAAAGCTATGTTAAACCAGCTATTTTTAAATCTGCAAGCTATCAAAGTAGGTTTTGTTGTGTCACTTCCACTTTAGATGAATCCTTGCAGCTAGATAGAGTTGGAGAAACAAAACCCACAAAGTGAAGGTAGAAAATAGCACTGAAGACAGCAATATTCTTCAGGAATGTTAGGCTTCCTAGTAGTAGTTTCTATATACGTACTTTTAAAAAGTCCTTTGTGTTGGAAGTATGTGCTTGTGGTAGGTGCTGGGTCATGACATGTATGAGCCATAAAAAGCTCTCACAAAACAAAGCAAAAGTCCCAAAAAGGACATCTTCTTGAAAGGCAAGATTTTTCTTAGCAGGCAGACTCTGATGAGGAAGGTTGGAAATAAAAGATGTTTTATCTCTGGTGCCCATGCCACTGGCTCCCAGCCCAAGATGGACGTGAGGAGTGAAGATAGCCAAGAAAAGCAACAGGACCTTTCGTCCCAGCTATGGACAGAGTGGTCCATGAGCTAATGGACAAGGGGCAACAAAAATACACAAGATGTCTCAAGCAAATGGTAATAGTTCTGGGCCAGTGTCAGCCTGGTCCTGACTCAGCTGGCACCACAGAAATGAAAATGCGTGGACTGTGTTTCCATCTCCTCTAACTACGCTCCTTGGAGTCAATGCTAAATATAAAGATAACAAACTGGGAACCAGCCCCATCTTTCTGTGCTAGGAGGGAAGAGTGTTGATGTTTTCACACTGTCTGCCTTGTCAAAGACGTGTGTGCTGACGTCCTCTGTTGTCACTGAAACAAACTCTTTGTGACCCATGAACCCTGGTGCCACGGCACACAAAGCACAGAAGAACAAAGTGTGCACCTTGGCTGCAGAGCACATTCTGCAGCTCCAGAGCCACGTACAGACATGGCCAGGCAGCTCAGCACTGAATGTGCAGCAGCAGCTCAAATTCAGATACCATCAAAGAACAAAAACATGTGTCTGCCCTGAAGCTCTGTCCTCACCTCACTCTTTATTTCAACCAACTTTTCATCATTTTCTTGCAGAACTGAGAAGTATGGTGGAGTTCCATTTACTGGCATCAGGAGAAGAGATATGGAAGAAGCAAAGAAAGCAAATAATCAGCAAAATGATGACAACAGTCTTGGGGGGAAAAAGAGGAAGGATAGTGATATTTTTCAGTCAGCTGCAGAGGGGTGGAAGCTGTGCAGAGCCACATGTGGACCACTCTCAGCATCACAGGGTGCTGCAGGAAACCTCACTGCCAGTTTTTTGTCTGACATGCAGGTAAGGGAAGATGAAATCATGTGAAAGGTGGGGCTGGGAAGCTGTTTCTCCATGGAGACAATTCCTGCACTGAATGATGTTAATAAGGAAGGTTCTGTTCCCTCATTCCTGTCAAGGCCATGCCTGAGACGGTGCCTTGCACAGCAGGACTGTGCTGTGCTAGAAGACAAACAGAGCACACTGGTAGCATAAACCAGGAGTTCACAGCAATTTGTGTTGGCTGATTTGACTTTTTCCCTGCTTTGCTCTGGTTTAAATGTGCTTATGGATTGGATCCCTCAAAGGACAGCACAAACCAATGCTGTTACAGAAATGAAGATTTCTGCTATTTCTAAGAATTATAGATCACACAATAGTTTGCAAATTCATCCTAATTATTGGGCCAAATTCTGGTACATTACTTTTCCACTACAACTCCTCTATCACTTCAGCTGGACAGAGACCTATCTGTGCTAGACTCTGCACCCTTCTGCCGCGGAGCTGCCATTCCCTGAACAGCCGCAGTACGGCAGCTGGATTAGTCCGGGATATTTCAGGAATCATCCATTACGTTCATCAGTCAATCACCGCCCTCTAGAGGTGGCCACGCTGTGCGTGGGGCTGAGCTGGGCTTGCTGCAAATGAGCAATCCCGCAGCCAAAGCGTTCCTGCGAGAAGCGGGAGGAAGGTGTTGGCTCGTTTGAATAGATCCAGGTATGCTTATGGGCACAAAGGACTGAGCGCTGATTCCCAGCTCCTCCGTTATTCCTCCCTTCTCCTCCTGCGAGGTCACTCAACTGGCAGCATTTTGCCTTCATGCATTTTGCACTTGTGCTACTGCAGAGAGGAGGGAAGCACGTAGAATGACAGAGAACTGTATGAGACAACAACAATAAAAAGCAGTAAAAGTAACCACCAGGCTAAACTCTGGTTACAGCTTATTTTTTTCTCAAGTAACGTGCATAGACTAAACTGGTGGCACAGCTGCAGGAGTTGTCTGTGCCCACATGAGCTGGTATGAGAAAAGCAGCGAGCCCTTCTGTACAACTACACTCTCACATTACTTTCCCTGGTCTGAAACAGCTAGGAGGGTTTAAAGAGAGGAACACAAAGAGTGATAAATAGTGAGTAACCCACCACATAATCAAGTGATAAATGTACTGTTCCTGGTGTGCAAAGACCCTGTTTGAATAGGTGAGTATTTAAGGAGAAACTGCTCTCTACAGAGGCGGCACAAGATCCCAGAAGCAGGCATAGCACATGGCCAGGTTTTCCCAGACAGTTCCTTCCCCTTTTTTTTTCAGCTGGAAAATGTGTCTAGGTGGAATTTAGCAATCTTTTACAATTTCTTCTGACAGACTGGTCGGGTGTGCTGGTTTGCCTGCATATGGAGGGATTCTGCAAGTAACCACACATATGCACAGGCCACCTGTGCATGGGCAGCCCCATATCTGATCATCTTCTGTTGGCAGCATTTAATCAAAATAGAGCAGATGCCCAGGATCCCAGCAACCATTTCACTTCAAATATTACCCTGGGATTCAGGAGAGCTATGTTCTGTTACAGAATCACAGCATGGTGGAGCTTGGAAGGGACCTCTGGAGACTGATTAGCCCAACATCCCTCCTCAAAGCGCGGCCAACAGAAGCAAATTTTTGCAAGTGCTCTCCACAGCCTCTCTAGGCAGTCTGTTTGTTCTTCAGTCACTGCCACAGTGAAAAAATTAATGAAAAATCTGATATTTAAATGCAATTTCTTGTATTCAGTTTGTGTCCTTTGTATCTTCTACTGTAGACCACTGAAAAGACTCTGGGTCTGTCTTTTACTCCCCCATCAGGTGTTTATATGCATTGCTAAGATCAATTCTGCTATACAAGCCCAGCTCTCTCACCCTCTGCTCACCTGTGACAGATGCTCCAAGTTGTGGCTCCCCCAGTATGCCCACACCTCCCTGGTGTGGGAAGCCCAGCACCCCATGTGTGCATACACTCACTCAGCCCAGGATGCTGTTGGGCCTTCTTTGCTGCAAGCTCACTACTGATTCATGGTCAATGCACCCACCAGGACCCCCAGGTCTTTTCTAGAAGTTGTTTTCCAGACATTCAGCCCTCAGCTTTTGTAGGTGCTTGGGATTAGTCTCAGCTTCACTTCTGCCTTGGCTAGCTGGCCTTGGATTCATCTCTCTGGACCTTGCTGTCCACGGTGTTGATGCCACTGATCTCTTTTGTAAAGCAATTTCAGACTTTGGTTATCTGATATAGGTGTCGTTTCATTTGTTCTTCATAGGTAAATATCTTATTCTCTGTTAATGTGTGGCTCCTCATATTGACAGCATTCACTTCCTTGTGGGCTTGTACAGCAGTCACTGTCCTGCTGCTCAGGTGCCTCAGATTGTATTTAATTTATGTTTTCTTTAGGAGCTTATGCACATGTTATTATACTACACTACAAGTCTGGAAACTGAGACAGAAAACTGAGCACTGTATGATATTCTATGGCCAAGGGCTATAAGTTCTGTCCAGAACATTATGACATGAAAAAAGTCCTTTAATCTTACCAGCTTTTCTCCCCTCTGGGGCTGCTGTATTCTAGACAAGAGGTGAGGGAGAAGCTCCAGTTTTAATCCCATATAGAGTACAGGGCAGTGAACATTATCCAGTTCCTTCTGCATGGAACTGAACAATTTGTGCTTGATTAAAACTGAGACTGACAACTTCAGAAAACTCAAGGTCCTAACACTGCCTGCTTATTCTTGCTGTGTGTTTCCTTGTCCACCTCTGCACTGTGCCAGCCACACAGTCAGAGCTTTCCTCTCTGCAGGCCAAGGTTTGTCTTTCACAAGGATCTCTGGGTTCCTTTGTGTTTTTCTATCCCATTCAAAGTTAGTGTCCACACCCTTTGGAAATAAACAATGATTCATATATTTTCACAACACCTTTAGGGGCAAAGAAGCACAATGATCCCCTACCAAACTTCAAAGCCCAGCTGTAGAAGAGCAGGTTTGCCACAGCTCCTCAGTACAGCTCTTCCTCTGGTCACATACAGAGGGAAGCAGGCTCGTGCTGTGCAGCAGTAAGTCCCTGTGACTGCAGGCAATGCTGCTGGCATGCTAACCAGCTGCATAAATCACCAGAGATCCACGTGAGCCATGGAATCCTCTGGGCCTCAGTTACTCACGCCAAGCTGGACGATGCCCAAAAGCCAAGCACTGCCCTCCCTGCAACGTGGCTGCTCCCCAGAGCCTGCTTGGTGCCTCTCCCTACCTGTCCCCATGTCTTCACCTCCACAGGGGGCCTCCACATCTTATGCAAGGACATCAGAAGAGGAGACAAACCCACCTTCCTTGCACTTGCTTGGCTCATTAATCCCAGGTGTGGATCCATGGAATTGTGTGTGGAAGGAGGTTGGCCCTCCACCTCCACAAGGGCAGACACACTGCATTTGTGCTTACTTTACAATTACACTTGGAACCACGGAGGAAGAATATAACATAGTTTCTTATGTAACCATATATTTACTTTGGTTACGTGCGGCTTCAAGACAAATCTAAAATGGTGCTGGACCGTGTTGCTGCCCTCAAAAGAAGTTTGTCAGCAGAGTAACAATAATGTTCTGCTCCTGAAAATGATGTGCTGGGCTTTATGGTCAGCTTTTAGGATTGAATGCTTTTTTTTTTCACTTTGATATTTGAGCCCTCCCCTCAAAGCAAATCCTTCGAGTGTGTACATGGCTTTCCAAGCAATGGTCATGGGAGGACAGAGACAAAGCACAAAAAAAGAGATGCTGACGGCATCTGAAAATGATTTTCTATCTCAGCCACAGGAGCTCAGTCGTACTAACACAATAATTTATATACTGGGGATGGGTTTTCTATTATTCTTCTATAAATTTCTTGTTGGAATTATTAGGCATCCAAAATACATTTGGAACTAACCAACCAGAGGAGTGAGACAGAGCAGATAACACTGACTAAGCACCCCAAGCCCTGTCTCACAGCCCCAAATCATGCACATTGCCACCAAGCCCACAACTACCGTGGCCAGGCAGAGAGCATCTGGAGCTGGGCTACTGAACTAAATCATGCAACACAATCTGGGGTGTTGCACCATAAAAGGATCCTTCTGGGATCTGAAGCATCCACACTCCCCACAGCCCCGCCTTGCCATAGCAAAGCCTGGTTGTCTTTGAGAAAAAAAGGGCATTGGGAGAGTGTGGAAGCTTTGCACATCAGATGTGCTTAAGATAAACATAGAAGAAGTGGCTGAACTTTTTTGCAAATACTGCAATAAAATTACAACTAATAAAACTACAAGATAAATAACACAAGGAGCATTTTAAACACAAAAAAAAAGTGAGGCAGGCTAAGGCTGCTGCTGAATGAGTAAGAGACCCAGCACACTGCCACAGATAACTCATCTCTGCTCATCCCGTGGGGCAGAAACCCTGCCCTGGGTGGTGCCATGTCTGGCTGCACACAGACATTCCTGGGCACACAGTAATGCCACTGGTGCAAGTCCTGCTCCAACAAAATGCTCAGAGAGCTCCAATGCTCTCAGGAGCAGGGAGTGCCTCTTCCACGGAGAAATTAATTTAGTTCTCTGTAGACCAAATAAAAAACCAACAGCCAGAAAAAAACAGCCAGCTACTAACTATACCTGGTTCTTCCCATCCCAGACGAGGGACTGGCTTCTATTCAGGCAGGTTATAAGTGGAATAACTGCTCTCAGGTCAGTACATTGAGAGCAGAGAGTGCTGTCATTGCACTGAGGTCAGCAGAGGTACCTCTGAGTGACACCAGTACAAATAAGACCAAAGCCTGACTGCAGAGACTGAATGGAGAAAAAGTCAGACCCCTTTCCTTCAAGGCACTTATCACACAGCTGAAACACCTCAATCCTGCCCTTCTTCCATCTCTTTTTTCCATCTGGTCCCGTAAGTTCCTTGGACCAAAGGGGATTTCCCACCCTGCCCTCCATCTCAAGCAGGTCCCCCACTCTCCTGCCACACGAATAACTCGATGTAACCAGTGTCACCCTGAGGAGAACCAGGGTTAACGAGCTGAAGCCTCTCCCTTCTGCTGCCTGCCCGGGCTCCAAAGCCTCTGGGCAGTTGGACACACCATCCAGAGGCTCTCCAGGTTGTTTTCTGGGGGCCATGGGAAGCACAGTGTCAGAAAGAGCTGTCTGAGCAGTGCAGCTCCACGGTTAGAGAGGAGAAACCTCAGTCCAGGGCTGACAGTGACTGATGACTGTAGGTGCTGTGAGAATTCTCTGCTCCTCACGTTACCCAAATGTCAGCGGGTTACCGTGATGTTATTAAAGCACCACAGGAGTGCAAAGATCTGTGTAAACTGAGAGGATAATCACCATGCAGGCAGAGCAGAAGCTGTTTGACAGTGTTGAAATTTTGTTCTTTGGTAGTCCTCTCACTTGACACATGACTTGATACACTAAAAACACACCCATATTGTGTTTTTATGTTCTGGGTCCATGCGAATTGCTTTTCCTGCAGCAGACAATGATTCGTAAAACGACTTTCCTTATTCCCAAACCACTCAAAGCTTTGCAAATTGTTTTCCACGAACTAGAAGTGGTTTAGAAATAACCTTGGCTCAGGGAATGGCTCTGTTATGGGGCTTTTCCTGCCATGACATCCAGCTGGGGGAAGAAAATTATTTCTGAATCACTCTATTTTTACATTAATACCTCTTATAGAGCAAAACAGCAGCAGAAGCAGTATTATTTCTGGTGTGTACTCTGAAATAGGACAGGTTCCTAGGAACCACAACTTATTACCCTCCCATCATAGTCGTCCCTGGTCATTTCATGAGGAATTATATCCACTGTCTCCCCAATCCCAAGCCCTGAGATCACTGTGGGGGTGCAGGAGCAAACCCTTTTTTTCCTCTGTATGGGGAACTGCCATCAGAAACACAGGTCCCATTTTACAACAGACAGCCCTGCATGGCCAAAACTCTGCAGCCCAATATCATGGAACAGTTTGGGTTGAACTGGGCCTTGAAGGTTATCTAATTCCAACCTCCCTGACATGGGTAGAGGGAAAGGGAATCTCATCTATGCATAGGCTCAAATCTCAGCTTTTCAGTTGTGAGCTGAATGTGCTGATGGATTGCACTACAGAGACTCCACAGTTACAATTATCTTCATAATAAAAAATAATTTTCCTACTTAAAGTAAAATTGCTTTCTGAAAAGCATTGATTCTAAGTAGTAGAAATATCACATAGACCAAGGGGGCCTTTATCATGACATTATAAATGTTCAAAACTACAAGGAGTCCTCCTTTCCCAGAGACCTGTCAGCAACTTCCCCATCTGCAAACTGACCAGCTCAGACTGAGAGCTAGGACACCTCTGGATAAAGGATTAGATCCCACATTTTCAAAGCTCTTGTTCCAGTAGCAAAGACACAAATTTGAGTGCACTGAGGACCCAAGCAATAATATACCTAAATCATTTCATTGGGCTCTTCACATTTCAGGAGATCAAATGTGCAATCCTAAGATTCCCAGAGAAATGAAATCAGTGGTTTAATGGATCACTTAAAATTTTTAAATATTTATAATTAAAAGAGAAATCCAACATCTTATTGAGGGGGGAGCAGAAAGAGGGGAAGGGAAAAAGTAAACAAATGAGAAGAGGCACCAAACTGTATTCCAAGTACACACAGTGGAAAATGCAGGTCAGTGCCAGCAGCCTAATAATCCAAGCTCTCTTTCTATGCACTGACCTCTTCTGAGTAAAGGAAAGAATTTAAAGGAGCATAAATGATAACTGTACATAGTCTGGAAGCCAATCTAAAAGTGCTGCCAGGAAAAATCATCCTCCTCCTTACAGAGTCATTAACACATTCCCTTCCACCGGGGCAGCAGAGGTCACACCTGGGGAGGGAGGGGACAGAGGGAATGCTCCTTACCTGCCACACACAGTCAGAAGGATGAGCATCAAATCTGAGTGGCAGGGATGGATTTCAGGGCTGGCAGGATCAATGTGCATGTCTCAAAAAGCCCCTGTAACACACTGAGCATTGGCACCCAGGCAGCCACTGCAGCTTTCTGGAGAGCATGGGAGTGGAACCAGCACTGCACCTGCAGGAGTCCCCAGCAGACACGGGGCAGGTCACTTGCTCCTTCCCCTCCCACAGTGAACAAGAACTGCTTTGGGTGCTGCCCTCCAAAGAGCTGGGAACTAAGGAAATTTTCCTAAATGCTTTTTATAACAAATTACAAGTTTCATCCCTTTTACATGCTCCAGATGGCTGTAATAGCAACAATAATTCACCAAAATATCAGCAGTTAGATCCACCAATGGCATAATTCTGTACAGGGTTTATTTTCCCTTGTTCTTCATGCAGCTAAATGCCCACACACATCTCTGCATTATACTTCTCCTTTCATGCTGTTCAATAACTCTCCTTGGTCCCAGTGACATGGAAGTCCTGCTCATTTTGCACACCCACTTCATACCAACTTTGCTTAGGTACTTTTTCTGGCCAGCTTACATACTGATCAGGTCTGACTTACACAAAGAGGATTGCAAACTCTGCCCCCAAAATTTCCAGTGAAGGATGTTCTTGCCTACCTCAACTTTGCATTTGGCCCACCTGCCACAGTTGCTGTGGGGTTGAGGTAGTGTCAGTACTATGAGCAGTGAACTAAATGTTCTTTAGAGGGGATGAAAATGCTGCGAAATTCACGAAAATCAGTGGAGATATTCCAGATGAGGGAGGTATATGGCTCAACAGAAATGATGAAACAGAAAACACCCACAGATGCAGGAGAAGTTGTCCAGACAGTTAAGCTACCCTGGCTTAGCCTGACAGGAACACAGCCCTTAACACCCATGCAAAAACCTTCTGCACCGCAGCTTTAGCTGTGACACTTCTCTCCCTGTCACTGGCTCCAAAACGCTCACTTTGTTGGCTCCTGCTGACTTGCTCTGGGGGAAAGTTTAACCCCTGAAATTACCTAAAAAAATGCATTTGGGGGATGCTCAGGAGTGATACCCTGAGTGCCACTCTGAGTGACTCCAGAACAAGCCCCTGTCTGGCTCAGAGGGGTCACTGCCAGGGGAGGCTTGGGGCAGGAACACTGAGGTGATCCTGCTGGACAGGGAGGGACACTTGAGGACACATAAGTATAGGGTGAAGAATAAACTAGCAAAATAAGTAAAAGGTTTCTTGTATCTCAGAGTATTATTTTGGTGTTATAGCTTCTCTGTCCTCAGTTACACAGTTCCTTCTGTGTAACTGAAATGAAAATGTGGCCCAGGAAGACTGGAGGACTCTGAGACCAGCTGAAAACAGAGAAAACACTACTTTATTCCAGCAGTTTAAGCAGCTTTCCATGGGGCACATACCCTGAAAGTGGGAACAAATCACTGTACAGAGCTGCAGAGATTTTCATGATGACTTTAAATCAACTAAATTTCCAACAGCTGAGATTTTGGGCAATAAACTTGGCTGGAGCTGAGCCAACCTAAGTTAGGCTGGGATCCTGCCCTATAAATTCCTGCAAGAGTTCCTGATCCCCCTGTGCTTAGTGTGACAGGGAAGATGCTGAAGGGACAGAGGCTGAAATCAAGCCAATAGCTCCAAACAGAAAACAGATTTGGCTGCAGCTGCAAAACAAAGGACACACGAATTGGACATTTAACCATCAGCCCTCTCTGGACAAGAGCACCTGGACTAGAGAGGTGAGTTGGGCTCTCACATCTGCATTTAATCTACACACTTTGCTCACATTTAAGAATATTAATCCAGCACAATGAAAAAAAGAAAAGTCACCATCTGTGCGCTGGTGAAACCAGGCCCTTTGGCTACCTCAGGGAATTTAGTAAGTGTGTATAAATAAACATGGAAGACTTCACCACAGCAGTTTAACAAAGTGCTAGAATCCCTTCTGAAATCTTTATGAGGTGAAAATTAGTAAGCAACCTCTGAAAAACAAACTGACATTTTTCAATTTATGAGGCTTCCCATCTCACAATGTCTATTATTTTATACAAAAATTTTAGTTTAAAAGCTGCCTCTCTGAGCTCTGCTGAGATGGGAAGGCTGCTGAGATCCTGGGCTGACATCCCAGGAACCACAGTAGATTGCCTGGTATTCACAGTCGAATTTTCTAATAAGATGGTGCATATTTCCAAAATGTCACTGCACCAGTGGCCATTGGTGGGGTTATTTTAAGGCAGCGGTTCAGGAAGGCACTTCTTGTGCCTGTTCCTGAATTGACAGACATGCATGCTTTGGACTTTCTCAAGGCCCTGCTGTGAAGAGATTTTAATGGCAAAGACAGCTCCAGGATCACTTACTGGAAGAGATTTTTATCACTTGATTTTTGCATCTTTGTACGGGTGTCAATTAGAAAAACAAAAATTTCTGAAATTCAAGGAGTTAGTCCTGGATAAAAGCAGATTGAAGCCTGAACTGAGTAGTATAAACCAGCTTCTGCCTTACAGCAGAAGCATTTTCCAAGGATAATCTGCACTAGAATAGATGGAAACAAGCATTTTCTATCTCCTTTTCCAACATCACATCCTTAGGGACAGCTTTGAGGCAGTTCCATTAGAAGTGCAGCCGGCCAAGTTGTGGGGTATCAGTGATTATAGTGCCAGGTAGTGATCTGAAAGGCATGTCCAAAGAATCCCCTCTGATCCTTACTTCAAGGCTCTGAAAGGCACCTACCTTCATCCCACCATCCCTCACATCCTCTCTCTGGGAATCTGACTCACTTCCTTGGGTTTTGTCTTTCTCTCTCTTCCCTGAATATTTTTTAAGTTGGACTGAATGCACATGAAGTTGCTGCTGTGGGGGATTGGTTTCCCTTTCTCAACTAGAACTGTGTAAGATCCTTCATCCACTCCTGGTAAGTCTTTGACAGAGATGCTCATGAAGGTCAAAACATTTATGTTCCCTAAGTACAAGGTAGAAAATCCAGGGAACCTGGAGATAGCTGCTGTTGTTCCTTAAGACATAGTGGAAATAATATTATTTCTTTTTTTTCTACATTACTCAATATTTCATCATTCCTTCCTCACTGCTCAGCTTCTATAGAACATTTTGTGATGGACTTGGTCGTGGACTAAGGGTGCTGCAAACAAATTAGACCAGCTTGGTCTCCTTTAATTATTATTTTCCAGCACAGAAAAGGCCAATCATTTTCATTTATGAAAGAAAGAGCTTTAAAATTTCCTCTGGTGCTTTTGGAATCTGTGCAAGTGTGAACTTTAACTGCCCTCTACTATGGAAAACAAACAAACGAATCAGAAACAGTGAAATTGTCACTTGTTACATATTCTCCTACTCATGGAAATGACTACAGGAGATGGACTTTGGAGAACGAGGAACAGTGTCCCACCTACACTCAAATACACTCAAATAAGTGCAGAGTCACAATTGGTGTGGAAAGGATGTGGCAGCAGAGGAGCACAACTCCCTCATATCTCCCTCACACTCCCTGCCTTGCCTTGTCACCAGACATATTTCTTCTTGGTTGATTCAAATTCTACCTTTTTTATCCCACTTAAAATGAGCTTCCTGTCTCCCCTTATCTCTGTGTCTACTTCATTTCAGTGAAATTTTACTTTGTTATATTCCCACAAGAAATTTAACAAAGGAGTCCAGAGAGTGGACAGCAAAAATAATACGCTGGAAAGCAAAATAAAAGGAGGAGGGACGATGCAAGGAAAACACTAGATTTATTTTAATTCCCTTTCTACTAACCAAAATCTCCTGCTTCTGTTGTTATTTCTTTTCTTCTGTGCTGGAGAAAAACTAACTTGTGAAGAAAGAGCAATGCCTCCTGGCACACTTCAAAATTCCCTCTTACTGGCAAGTGAGAATTGAAAAATCCCTGGGAAAGCTGCTAAGAGCTGACAGCTGCCCTGCTCAGAACTTCTGAGCATCCCATCTCTGGTGAAGATATTCACTTCCTTTAGAGCTGGAGAGGTTAAACTGCCTCAGCAAAGGAGCCCTTATTCTAGAACAGATTTCACAAAGGATTGGAGAACAGTGTGCTTGGGAGTCCCCAGTTTCATTGCAGGGGCAGAGGGTGCTTCCCCTCCTGCCAGGTGGTGGGTTTGTTACCTCACAGTCCCTTCTCCTCCATGCAGGTATTCCTACGTCTGCCTGACAATCCTACAGAGGTAAGCCAAGTGCCACAGAAGCCACTAGGACACTTTCATGAAGAACTATCTGGAAAAGGGAATTTCTGTTCTGTGGGAAGTTCCAGCCTTCTGAAATTTGCTTTTCTTCCACATACAAACGAGAGGCCAAAATTCCATGGTCTATGTGGAATGAATCTCCTGGAGAGGAAGAGGGGAAAGGAATGGAGAAGATTAAGAAGCTTTATTTTGTAGGGAAAAAAATAAAATCCTGTTGATACTGTTTCAGTGATTTTTAAAATTTCCATAGGGAGCAAGTAAGACCCCAGAGAACACTCTCAAAGTCTGCAGCTCAGAGAAAATGTGTGAGAGATGCATGAAAAACAAGCAAACAACTAATGATCAGTCAGAAACTCCCTGATAAAGAACTTATTTTCAAACTGGTTATACATTTCAAACAATTAACGTAAATTCAATATTTGCAGACAGCTATACAACTCCTCAAAGAGTCCAGCAAAGGGCTTTGGTATGGCTTTCAATTTCAGAATATGTGTCCCCACTGAAAATATTTACTTAAGCATATACAATTAAAGGTTCATTTAATTATTTTCCTGGACTAGTTCCTATTCATTCTTAACCCAGGAAAGTTATTTTTACATTTGATACAACACCCTACTGTTTTCTAAGCAAGTTTAACTCTCAATTTCAGTCAGCTCTGGGTCTGCTATTTAATTTTTTAACCAAAATCTGTTGACCTGTGGTATCTCAAGTCAGCCCTTTAAAGATACATAAATAAAAGGTACTTATCTTTCATTGAAGCAGAACATCTAGAGTTTTCCTTAATCATTGCTGTCAAGAATCTGCAGCATTCCCTTTTACACAACTCATGAAATTTTGGGATGCTCATGGGCATAGCAATATGCATGTTCCTGACAGTCCTGACTCCTACCTTCCTCTTTTTTATCATGTCAAATGGCTAAAGCTGCTCAAAGAAAACTTCTGGCATTTTCACCTTGAGAAAAAAAGCTTTGTGCAACGATCTAGAAAAGACAGACAACAGTTAGAAGACAGTTTGCTACCAATAATTAGGTATTCCAAGGTATTAAGGATTGATTATGGAAAATTTCAGATGAAGGTGACAAGATGGCATGTCTGGCCAGATGACATTGAGCTGAAGTGATGCACACAGGAAGAAACAATCTTAAATACTTCTACTTTGTCTGCATATCAAAGGGCTTTGAGCTGGCTATTCCTGATCCAAAATGAGGACCAAGAGGAGGTTTGGCAGAGGTTGGCCCTCAAAATGATTGGTTCCAATATAACAGCTTGGTATCTTGAATTGAAAATGACAGGAAATATGCTTAAAACCCAGAAAGGACCTCTTTTCAACCAGAGTGTACTTTAACAGTGGAACTCCTCACCAAATTACACTCAAGATGCCAAAAGCTTAAACAGATTCAAAAACAAAGTCACCAAAGGAAAATCTCTCAAGGACTATTAAGCACAAAATATTGTGTCTGATTCTAAAATCCCTCAGCCACAAATTGTTGGAGGCTGGGGAGAATATTTGAAGGAAGTGTCAAATATGCTTGCAGGATTGGCCACTGTCAGAGTAAGTATCCTGAGCAAGACAGGAGCCTGGTCTGACCTGGTATGACTGCTCCTGTATTTCTATATTGCATTTTCCTGTTGCCTTGTTCTCAGAAAAACCTATGAAATAAATCACTGAAACAATCATGTACATTCACACACCCTCCATATTTTGTTCAATGACAGAGTTGGCATGGAAAAATTCAACACAAAGACTTAAAGTTTAGTAAATTCATAAACAACCAAAGAAAGGGAAATGCTAAATGTTTACAAGTTAAATAAAAAATTATTTGGAGTTCAAGTGGATAGCACATATCAAGAGTTTAGGGTAATACACAATACAGCAATTATATAACTGCTTATGAAGTGAGCTGAAGAAATTCAGAGATAATCTTAAAATTTAAAGAAACTCAAATATACTGACACATGAAAATACATCTACAAAATACCGCTTCATTTGTCCTTCCAACTCCATTGCTGTCTTATATATTGTTGTAAGGATTCCCCACACTACAACACATACATATTATGCATCCATACATGGCGTGCTGACATTTGCAATGTTTCCCACAGCCTAAAAGGCTCAAGTGGTTTTAGAGATATCCTTTGCAGTTAAAATACAGAACCCTAGTAAACCTACTAATATTCCTCCATTTAGTTGGAATTTCTTGTGTGCACACATACATGCAATGTCTTTGTTTGAGAGGCCAACACCAATTAAACTTAACTGCTTCCTCTGTGGACTTCAATCAAGATGCTAAGTAAATGTATTTCTATATATACTCTGTTTTTAAGTAATTCTTCTTCAGCAGTGGCATCTTTTCCATGTAGTTTAGAATAGAAGCTGCCCTTGTTTTCTAGCACAACCTCTACCATGAAAGCATTAGAAGAAAGTCATTACATTTAGCAGGCACCTCCCTTGTTTAATGGTGGTTAAATGTCTTGGTGCCAGTCCTGTGCTTGGCATACAGGGAAAGGTTAAATACATTAAACATGTGCAGCCCAGCTAAATGCCAGTGAAATGCTACAGGACATGATAACCACAGACAAGCACAGGAGAAATGGAAACACTAATGATGGAAGGGCACTGCTTAGGATAATTTCTAGTCATAGAAAGATGCTTTAAAAGTAACTGCAGGGAAAATTATGTTGGAAATATTTCCTAATGGGGAGACCTAACAGGCTGTGGAATAATCACCCAAGGGAGAGGAAGGAAGTCCTTTTGACTGAGTCATTTCTTTCTGGACTGGGCATACAGTATTAAGCACACTGTAGGAAAAAAGTGTCCTGGCAGACAGAAAGACTACCAGCTATACCGCTCAGAAGCCTAAGATATTTCTGTTCTCAACAGTAGCAGTTTTATTCAGGACAAAACAACTTCATAAAAACTTTTTTAATTGTGCATGGAGATAAGTGACTTCTGTAGTCTTTCCCTTCTCTTTCTCAAATTTAATTTATTTACATGCATTTATGGCTCTTTCTTAAACTGTATTTCCAGAAGAGAGGTTTCCAGGGCTGCAGTCATGTTGTGTCTTTGTCCATCTGATGCTGTGTGGCAAGAACACATGCAGCTTTATCAGGAGCAGGTCCTGATCAGGCTCTGACCAAGTGTGACTAGTTTAATGTGACAGATTATAGAATGAGAGTGAGAAAGGAGGACTAACAAGTGCCAGGGAAAGATTAGATTCTCCACACATTTCTGCATTTATTGACCTTTTCTTATTTGCTATACAACTAGTTACCCAGATTTACAGCTCGAGATGGCAGGCGAGCTGTCAAGTGCACTGCTTAGGTCATTGATGATGTTGTGAACTCTACTGGAAACTGATTTCATTAAACAAAACTATGTGGCCTGGAATTTGATATAGCAAATATCTAACTGACATTTTTAATTGCTCTTCATACAATTCCATTGTAATTAGTGAGATCTTTTTTAATAACTTGTTAGGGACTTCAAAATCTAAAAAATTCCATGTGGGGTACCAACAGCTGGTATACAGCATCCCTCCTCGATGAAAAGTCAGTGTATGTGAGAGCAGTCTGGCATCACTGTACATAAATCTGTAGACCAATCTGCAGAGAAGCAATTATTTATACTGAAGTTCCTCAAAAGCTCACTTGGATGGTTTTATTTCAGCACCCTCTACATCAAGTATTCTGTCATAAACTGGACTTGAGTTGCAATTTACTCATGAATAAAATACTATCTCTGGGAGCTAATCCAGAGAGAAAGTAAAGAACCTAACTCAGATCACTGCTGGCCAACAGAAAGAGTTCAACATGCAGGACACCAGTCTGAAATGATGCAATAGTTCACAAGAATGCAAGCAGGATTTCATAACCTTCAGACCCACATTTCTGAAGGCAAAAGTCTATACTGTGTTTAAAGCACATAGAGGTCTGTATCTTTATGCTGAGGTCTGAACTCAGGCTGTTACTGTGTGCTCGCTTCACTCATTACTGTCATGGTTTCAACCAGCCAGGAACAAAGCACCACACAGTCACTCTCTTACTCCCTGACCCCACTGAGGGGAAAAGAGAATTGAAAGGATAAAAGTAAAAAAAAAAAATGGTGAGCTAAGATCAATTTAACATTTGAAAAATAACAATAAGTTTTAATGAAAAGGAAATTAACAAAATGAGAGAAATAACCCCCAGGAAAACAAGTGATACAAGTGAAAACAATTGCTTACCATCAACAGACTGATGCCCAGCCAGTCCCTGAGCAGCCTTGCCTAACCCCAAACTTCTCACTGGTTTCTTGCTGAGCATGATGTCAGATGGTCTGGAATACCCCTTGGGTCAGTTGAGGTCACCTGTCCCAGCTCTGTCCCCTCCCAGCTTTCCGTGCATCCGCAGTCCCCTCACTGCTGGGGTGAGGTGAGATGAAGAAAAGGCCTTGGCTCTGTGTAAGTGCTGCTCAGCAGTAACTAAAACATCCCTGGTATTCTCAACACTTTCCAGCACAAATCCAAAACACAGCCCCACACCAGCTACTGTGAAGAAAACTAACAATACTTTAGCCAAAACCAGCTCAATTATGTCAGTTGAAGCAATGTAATTCCAGTGATACACAGGATCCCCACCATTGTATCTGGGTAAGGCTGCAGCATGTTGGAGCCATCCACACACTCATCCATCTTGTTAGAATGCTTTCAGGCTACAGCACGTGTCTTCTAAGAAACCCTTCTAAGCCCCTCCTCAAACCAGGTAAAGCTTTACAAAGGCAAGCACTTGGAGGAAAACAATTGTTGTGTCTGTTCATGACATAAATCCAGCATTCAGCATCCTGCCCTCAGTGCAAAGAGGGAACAATGCCATAGGAATCAGTACAGCAGCTTTGACTGAGGCAAATCTGATCTGAATGAGATCAGGCTAGCCTGGTTTGTCTCCCTTCTATCAGCTGGAGGCAAAGACATAAAATCCAGCCTGGTCCCTGATTCCACAGGGAGCAGGGACTCATCCCAAAAGAAAGTGGGTATTGGAAGGCTGCCCCTCTTTGCACTGACTTTGTGGCTCAGTACAGCTGCAGCTGTAGAGGAACCTCATCCATCAGGGCTGCAAAGGGATCCTCTGCACTAGCCTGGAAGGGATTCCTGGTTGGTGTCTTCCAGACTTCAGTTAGAAGGGTGCAAGTATGGTTTGTCATCTTCCAAGAGTTAAATGCAAGACCAGCCACTAGCTCTGCACTCAGGTCTGCTTAACTTTAACCTCTGCACCTGTGTAATGTGGCTGTCATGTTTTAGCACCATAAGAAGAGCTAAGTCTAAGCTCTGGGTCTCTTGCTGCTGCTGACAGTTCCATGCAGCTCATTTTCCTCATTCCACATGACCTGGCTGGCTTTGGCACATCCTACCTAACTGCTGCTGAGTGAAGAGGAAATATTTGCCTTGAGCCTGAGCACTAAACACCTCCTCTGTGGTTAGGAGAGATGCAGCTTTCTCCATGGTGGGGTGGTGACCAGACTGAGCTGTTACTTCCATTTTCCACCTTTGCAGCAGTAATTGCTTTCCCTTGTGCCCCTTGTTGGACAAACGAGCTCAGGAAATACTCTGGGAACAGCGAGGACTTTTGAACACTGTGTAATTTGAGCACATTGGCTTTTGGAAAAGGAGCTGGGTCAGCAGATGTGCGAGTGGGGGAAGTTCGCTATCCCACCCTTAGGTGGGAAATTAATTGCTCTGTATCCCCTCTTTGCCATGCATTCAGCTGGCAGACCCTAAACCCTGGCATCCATGTGGGGTCATCCAGTTCTGGGCTTGTTTGTACCCTAATATTTCACACCCATGCTTCTGTACTTCACAGGAATATTCCTTGCAGGGCAGAACAGGTTCCTGTGCCTCTACTAAAGAACAAGGTCTTGAATGGACAGCATAAATTTTATTTCTTGTGCAGAAAGCTGAAGGTGACAAGCCAATTTTGCTTGCATGAGAGATGCAGAAGAGCAAGATGCCAATGAGAAGCTAAGCCACTCACAAAACAGGCCACAGCCTTGCCATGTCAAGAAACTGCATATAAAGAACTGAAAGACTCTGCTCTGTCCCACAGCATTACAGTCAAAGGATCAAGGCACAGTCAAGTTAACTGTACATTAAGCTGACTGTAGTATTTCCTGTTGTGCACTCTTATTGTATGTCTTAGCTGGCACAAATCCTTCAAGTCACTGGCACTCCCCCAGTGATGCACTACAAGGTGTTTAACTGATGTTAAAGAAAGAAATGCTGCAATTTTGGTATACAAAGGGGACTGATACAAAAGTAAAGCCTGAGAGAATGAGTTCAAGAATGAAGGAATGCTTAAAGCAATTCAAGGGAAAAAATAAATTTGAGCTTAAATTTGCAATCTGCTGTGGCAGGCAAATATCCCTATCATTATAAAGACTAACAGGATTTTTTGTAGTATAACTTTGATAACTTTCTCAAAAGTGTTCTGCAATGATTTAAAAATTTCTCCCCTTCCTCAGTGAAAACAAACTTATTTTCACACTTACCAGCTTTAAGATTTGAGAAATTTAACCCAGCTCTTACTGTATTTAATTTTCACATGCCAAGAAAAGGAAGAGCCAAACTAAACTCAACAAGTTGTGTCTATGGAAACCTTGCCATAGCATCTGCTTGGAAGTCAATAAGAAATTGCTTGTACATCACAGAAGGTGGAAAGAGACTTCTGAAGGCTTCAGAGACTCCTAGAGCACCAGATCATCAGCTCCTCAGCTCATCTCCACAGATGTTTACATTTTGCTAAGCCATTACCAGTTAACTTGTGTTAGGCTAAAGCAGAGGCATCCACTTCAAATATGTACACATACTAGAGATAATCCAGCACTTTTCTTACTAGAAATCCAAGGAAACTGTAAGAAATCTACTTTGTGCAGGAGCAACGCCAATCTCACATCAGAGTCAGTAAGAGGGTGACTTACACTACTTACACATTTGCCTTTTTACAATCAGATGGCAAGAAAGAGCTCATATTCCAGCCACCTGCAACAGAAGAACAAAGTTTTTGTTCCTAGTTTTTAGTGTTCCTTCCTTCTCCATGAAGAGTCTGACCCAAGAGAAGGTTTGTCATGGAATCTTTGACTTCAGATGGCCCGTGGATGGAAGGAAAAACCTTCAGGGATGGGGGAGCAAATGGGGAATGGGAGAGAGGCAGGTAACAAATCCACACTGTGAAAAATTCTTACCCTTTTTGGAAGCAGATGGAAGAAAATGTGCAGGAGACAGTACATAACACTTACAGAAGAGCTAATATAATCAAAAGGGATTGTAAACTACTCTAGACTCGACCAGCAACATCAGAGGGCTGTTGGTTTTATTTTGGAGAAAGAGAGCTTCTGCCAGCTGAGAGAGAAGATAGAGATGGTAGAAATTGAAGAGATATTAGGAAGCAGAAGAAGAAGGGACTTTTGAGCCTCAAGGCTGGGCAGAGGTACTGGTTAATACAGATCTTTGAAGTAGGAATATCCCCTTAGTCAAACAGCCACAGCGTGTTTCTTGAATGGAATGGAACAGAGGAATGTAACACCTCCTATCATTCACACACACACAAAAAACATACTTTCAATCATTAAAACATTCAGTTAGAATTAGAGGTAAGAAGCACCAAACATAGGTAATATTAGAATTCCTTTCTAGGCAGAGTTCAGGTTTGCTTAAGGTTGAGGATTTTTGTCAGGATATCACTGAAGTTTTCAAGAACTCTGCCGGAGCTGCAGAGCAACAATACAACTTACAGTACAAGAGAAGTATCAGCATTCTCTGTGCTGTAGTCCAGAAGCTGAAGGGCTGTGATTTTATTAGAACCCTGCTGTTGAAAGACCACAGGGCAATACACTGACATTTGGAGCTGCACATAAACCTAATATATACTTTTAATACTACATTTATGTTCCATCACAAACTAACACTGAACAGAATAAGTCACTATTGCCACTGTGACTGCACTTGAACTTCAATTGGAAAAGGGTCTACAATGTGGAGCCTTGCAAAAGGCCCTTTTTCTATGTCAGGGTCTATCTAGGGTTTTGCTGCAGTGCCAGTCTCTGGTTTCTGAACACCTCCCTCTTCATTAGACTACAAAGCAAGTCACCAGTAGGGCTTCTGGAAGCTTCAGCATCTTTCCCCAGTTACAGGAACCAGGGAATTCCCCAGTTGCAGAGAGGATACACAACACCAGGGACTGCAGTGTCAGGAGAAACCCAGCCCTTGTTCAGGCACCTTGTCAGAAAAGAAAGCTCCTGCTGCATTTCATGAGGATGATTAGACTCTCTCTTGGCTTTGTACAGCAGTTCTGCTGCCCTGGGAGTACTTCAATCCTGTTTTCTTTGCCCTGTCTCATCTGCCCCATCAGCAGCTTGGTAGTCTGGTACCCAATGGGACTCACATGGTCAGAATTGAAAGAAACAACAGGAAAAGGCTGTGCAGAGCTGAGGAGACTGTGTTTCTAGTACTGAACAGCCACAAGAGACATCTTTTTTCCTTTGTTGCTTTTTTCAGGATGCCCTTAACATCCTTCCTCACATGTAGATTTCATGGGGCACATTCTTAGATGTCACTTATTTATAAATCTATATATTTTTAAAAAACCTGAGGACTAAGTCAGGAGCCACACTCACTCCCCAAATTTCTCCCCAGATACACACCAAAAAATAGGCTGATGCACAAAGCAGCCTGCACTTTTCCATACACTCACTCTGGGGAACTGCATGAATCAGGCTGGTGTGAGTCCTCTCTCTGTGGAGAGTCAAGCCTCATTTCCTGGATCAGAAGCTGTCTTCTGCTTGTGCAACTGTACCATGAGATCTTGTCTGACAAGCAGGGTTCTGGGACAATACAACAACTGAAGTACAACCATAAATATATGCTAGGTGCTCTAGCCACAGCAACAATTATGTGTAAAAATAATAAAAAAAAAAAAAAGAGAGAGAAAGAGAGAGATAATCATATTGTAAGGCTTCCTATACCTTATTGCTTAGTCATTCATCCTGAAGTGATAAAACAGATATTCCTAATTGAGATAATAATGATAATATTAAATGCAGTACCATGGCCACTTCCATCATATCCAGAAAGGAACAAAACTACAAACATAGAAGAGGGCTGAAAAGCAGATTCAAGTGCTATTTCTAAAGAAATCAGAGATATTTTCAGGATTGCTGTCATTCCTATTAGTGTTTTCTGATGTTCATACTTCCGTACTCCCAGCAGTTTTAGCCAGGGAAGAGGGCTGCACTGAACAATGCTTACACACACCTCTCAAAGAAAGATAGTCCTTGGACATGAACCTTATTGTCTTGACAAAGAGAAGCTGAGTGCTTCCTCACATCACCTGCCAAAAGAGACAAATTATCATACTGACCATCACAAAGTCATGAAGGCAACAAGAAAGAAAGGTTAAAATATATATAATAGCATAGGCCTGGAAAAGGAAGAAATTTCACCAGGGACAAAAGAATCATAGAGCAGATACAGGACCTAACAGAAGAACAGATTTGTCACATAAATGAAGTGTGTTCCAAAAGACCCCCAATTTAGTACTTCAGAAAATAGCAATATCCTCTTCATGGCTCACTGGTACTCCTTGAGGAATTTTGGAAAACATTCTGTGAGACATGCTTTGGCTGAGAATATCATTGGTTTGCTGGGATTTGATTTGATGTTTTCATCATTTTTTTCTTTCTGGTTTCTCGTTGTTTTGACTTGTGAGAATGAACACTTGTCTCAAAAACAGGATCTTGGTTACTGAGGAATCTGTTTATTTCAGGCCCTTTTTCCTAACTTGGTATCAGTTGGAACCACTCATTGCTCTTGGTATTTTAGGGGCCCTAATTTTAGGCCCTGGTTTTTCAGATATTGGCCAGAGGCCCTACTTCGTCTCTACACAGAAAAACTATATTGGAAGATTTTCTTTTACGTCTGGTGCAGATCCAAAGCTTCTGAAGACATATGGATTTCTTTCCATTGAGTTCCATAGCTCCAAGTCTGGCCTTCTTCTTGTGACACCAGCGAGTTTGAGCATCTGTGAAGGGCCTGAAATGGATATGAGGATCTGCTTCACTTCAGGCACTTGGTAAGTGGAGAGCTGCCTCCTCTCAGCTGCAATAAACCTTGTGTCCATTGCTGCACAAGCAGGTGGAATTTCTTCATGGACAGGGTTGTTAAACATTGAATGGACGGCGCAGAGAGGTGGTGGAGTGTTCACTCCTAGAAGTGTTCAAGAGATGACTGGACATGGCGCAAGTTGACAAGGTGGTATTTGGTCAAAGGTTGGACTCCGTGATCTCAGAGGACTTTTCCTGCCTAAATGACTGTAAAGGCAATTCCACTGCCGGCAGCCAGCATCCCAGCACCTTCACAGTGCAAAGAGCCAACACATCACAAAGAAAAGGGAAGAGCCTGATTCTAATCTTCTCCTGACAGACTTCTTGTGAAATCCATGCCAGTTCTCTGCACCCTGATTTAGCTCATACCATCACTGGTACCAGTGTAGCGAGAAATCTCCAAGGGATGAGCTTTGCAGGAAAGGCTCTGCTCTTTGACAAGAACAAAACATTCCCATAATAAGCAGACATCATCTTAGCCATCGATGCCAAGTCTTAGCCTCAGGAAAAAGATAAGGGCTGACTTCTCATCCAAAAAACCTCCCAGGTCTCCCCAAGGCACTGATATGCTGCTGGAACTTCTCTGCTGCTTCTCTCTCCATGTAGTGTCTCAAGCTGCACAGCAGTGCAGGTCAGCCCCTGGACATGGCAGTGCTTTCTCTCTCACCACATCCACCCAACACATCACAAGACCGAAGACAGATCTCTGGGGGCAGGTCAGGAGTCTCTCAGGGTGTTCTCCATGCACAAGCAGCACTCACTGCACAGGAGTGGGCTTGGTTTGTGTTTGCCACACAAAAGCTGAGAGCTGTTGGAAAGCAGAATTGTCTCCTCATTCAGGGACTTGCACATGATGAATGTGGGATTGCATTGAGGCAGAAAGAAAAGGCACCTTGGGAGTGCAACTGGGTTTTAACTACTTTAACTGCTGCTATTTTCTGTTTTTATCACAACCATCCTATTTCCTCTCTCAGGTTGATTGTCAGCTCCATTTACTTTTTTTCTCCCCAAAAAAGAGGTACGAGGACCACTGATAACTAACAAGTGTTGGGAAGCAAAACACTGAAGGACCCTCTTTTAACCAGAGGAAAAGAGATTGTAGAGAGGATTATTTGCACAGAATTCAGCTTGGTTTTCAAACCAGCATTTATAGGTTTGGAAAGAGCCAAGAACAGAAACTTTAAAATAGTTATTAGGGGTTTTATGGAAACTGGATGAATGGATAGTTTAAATGGGAAGCCAAATAAATATATAAAAAAAGATAATCTGAGCCTGGCAGGAGATCTGAGGATCTTGAATAATAAAGCTAAAAAAAGTAGGAAAATAAAGCTTTTGAAGTGTGAGACAAAGCCTCTGGGGTCCAGGAAAAAATGTTTCTCAGTAATAGAGATGCTGTACTTGAATCAAGGCACAACAATTACTGAAGTACTAACCTACTAACACAAACTCTGCTGTCCTGTGCATTGCACTCTAACCACAGCAATACACTCAGATAAACCATCCACTAAGCACAAAGATGGCATCTGAGAGAGAAGCTGAAATCAGCCAACAGTAACACCAAGTTATACCCACTGAGTGGCTTCTCCCACTTTGCTTTCTCTAGGAAGCCATGCATATGGATTTCAGTCTTCAGATGGTCACAGTGGTGCCTGAGTTAACCACAGCCACAGCGCTGCAGAGGTGACCTTGTCTCACTTGGAGCTGTGGCTGCAGAGCCTCTGTGGCTGGATACCTCTCAAAACCAACCTACAATCTGTGGGGGAAATGGAAAGCTCCTTGCTCTCATCCGTTTTCTAGAAAATCAAACACTTACTCCAAGTGATGCCTTAGGTTTTAACTTTTACATTTTTCAAATCCTGTACTGCATATTGTGTAACTCTGTAGCTTTGTGTGCCCTGTTAACTACTGTTCTCTCATGCTGGTTAGATACAAGCCTTTCTAGGTTTGCTCTTCAAGGACACCTTGATTGTCCCAGGATGCAAAATGTGTAAAAGCCTTTGAAGGGTGGGGGGGGAAAACATGGGGTAATTACAGCATTAACAGAAGTTACAATTGGTGAATTAACCCTGATCTGCAAATGGACCAAACTTATAAAAGTGTGAAGAACCTGTGACCCAGGGTCCATCTTGGGTGGAGCCCCTTGCAGGCTTTACACTCCCAAAGTGTACCTCTGATGGCCCTTCAAATGAATACCTACTTTTATTCTCTTATTCTTGCCTACCCTCTGCTTTTAGGTAGCCACATCAAGGCATCACAAGTAGTGACTGCGGCTTCTTTATACCTGAACATCTGCAGCATAAATGGTGCCACGGTCTTTCTGTAGACACAACTGTAGGAAACAAGCAGAGAGAGACAGATTCCTGACAGAGATGATAATCCTTATGATGCAGGCAGGTTTATGCCAACCACATTGCACCTCCTGTAGAGTTTCAAAAGCTTTTTACAAACCAGTGGTAGATGCAAAGTGAGTTTTGTTATTCTAATTAAATTAGTAATTAGGCAAGATAGCCTATTATGCTCCAATAAACAGGGGAAACTGAGGCTGAAAGCAGTGAAGAAATCAGCCAAACAGTGGGAACATGAGGAATCAGCCCAAAAGTTCTGACTCATGTGCTTGTGCTCATTTGGCTAACTCTCCTTTCATGTAAGCCAATTCCTGGTTCTGGTCCCATTGAAGCCAATGGTAAAACTTCCATACACGTGAGCAGAGCAAAGATTTGAAATTTCAGTCTGTCCATCTGCACTTTAGAGGTTTGTGCCTTTATAGATGGGGTAGATACTTCATTCTGCTCTGTGGTTCAGCCAGCTGGATGGTGCTATATATATTTAGGGTACAATGAGAAAAATAAATAGCAATTAAAAAACAAAAAAAAATTGTCAACCCTTTCTTCCATATGGAAGATTTTAGTATTTTTAATGGTAAAATTACTCTTCCACATTTATGGCACTTCCACAGAAAGAACAGTTGCTTGTAACCATTAGCAGCAGCAGAGGCTGATCTGTTTCTTCCAGAGGTCTGTTCCAGCAGCCTGGCAGCTCCCCATAGCCACACAAAGCAGTGGCTCATGCCCATCTGTACCGTGGAAGATTCAGTGCTGCACCCAGTTATTCCCCTCTCTCATCTTCTGGCTTTACTTTGGCTTTTGACAGCAATTACATGCTTTAAGACTGTTTTAAACTATCAGCAGGTGACTACTCTTGCTGATATCCTTGGAGGGAAAAATGCAGTAAGAAAGTCTTAAAGCTCATACAAGCACAGGATGAGAGAAGTAGAGATCCAGTCCCATCTACACATCGCCTGTAACAGAGGAAAGAAAGAGAGACCCCATATTTCATACTACTCACCTCTTCCCCAGGGCCCTCACTCTGTCAGTGCAGAAGCACTGATGGGTCAGTCAGGGATTAGCTGCAAAAGGCTCTACACCTTCCCAATGAAAACTCAGCTATTTCATTCCAGCATATACACTGGTGAACACCACCACCACCACTTTGGCCATGGAACCCCCAAATGAGGGCAAATCCAGTGTCACTGCTTGCCCCAGCCATTCTGGAATAAAAAAAATAAAGATGTCAAGGGCAAATCTGCTTTGTCTGTAAGGGATGCCAGCAGGACAGAAAGGGGAGTAGATCCCTACTGCAGCTGAGACTTGGCTAGACCAGATGAATGATCCTGGTGAACATGCTGTCTCCTGCTTTCACAGGTGAGGCTCCAGTCAGCACATTGCCTGGGTCTGCTCCAGAAGTTATGTACAGAGCTCTACCCACTACATTTCTGTTCCTGTATACATCTGAGAAAACCACAAGCAACTTCACCTGGATCCAACTGACTCTGTCACCATGCCATGAGTAGAGTATGTTTTATTCACCTCTGCAAAGGAACCAAGAGCCTGTGGGTCAGCAGGGTGGGGCTGGCAAAAAGCAAGGGGAGGGAATTCTCACCTTAAAAGTTCTTTCACAAAAAGTGCCTTATCATCCCCCCCATTTCCCGATTCTCAGAGTGAGGACAGGAACATCCTTCCTTTCCCCCAGGAGATTTTCAGTCATTGAAGAGCTCAGGCTTCAACAAAGCGGGGTGCACATGTGCAAACATGCCCACACCACACTCATGTCCAAATACTCCCAAACCCAAATGACATCAAGATTTTCTTTAATTATTGTATTTTTAAACCCTTGATTTTCTTGTGGTGGAGTCCTGAGAACCATTGGAGACCTTGGGGAGTGGAGGGTTGCCAAAGACAATTGTGGCCTGGGAATATTTGCCAGCTGGACTATGTGATTCAGGTTTTGTTCTCAATTTTTATTTCCCCCCGTTTTCCTTCCAGATCCTGCTTTCTGGCTTGCTGGGGTCTGCAAATACCCAGATCTATAAACTGCAGACCCAGACTGCGCTGCTGTATCAGTCCTTGCAACTGAGAGCCAATGCAACAGTGAGCAGCAATTGGAGATACCAGGAATCCTGCCTTTAACAGACTACACTCCCTAGCCACAATTCCCATTGAACTCTGAAGGCCCAGGTTTGCTCCTGTTTGCACCCTTTCAGCTTTAACAGCTACTCCTGATTTATATGAGGAATACAGTTTGGAATCTGGGATTCATTTCCTATTCTAAAGAAAGAAAAAAAAAAAGAACAAACACAGTTTGGATCCAACTATCTTGCAGGCTGAAATTCTGTTCTGCATTTTTTCCTTCCCATGCTGCAGCCTCCCCTGCTCCTTCTGCCTATTTTCAGACGAACTGCTGAGATGCCGAAATTCAAACATGAATGTGCATCATATCTACCACCCACAAGGACTGTGTTGGTGCAATATCTTCCTACCTACCCTTCCTACATCAAAGTAAAATCCTCTGGTTGCCTGACACAGTGAAGACTATCTTGCAATTATGACAGGAATTCTGCTCAGAGGAGGGTAAGTGCTGCAGCATCTGTTTCTCGAGGCTGCTGCACACCATGGAGATGTGAAATGCTATCTTGAACTCAATCCCCAGCTGATATGCCAGCACAAAGACCCATCTTTTGGAAAAGACACAGGGTGTGATGCAAAAGATGTTGATCTGCTCCAGCTGGCAAAGAGACAGCACTCTCTACCAGCTGCCCACAGAAAGGGGAGCTGAAAGAGTATTTTGGATCCCACAGCTACAGGCCCCCACCATGGAGAAGGGTTGAGAAGAAAGCCCTTTTATGTAATAATCTTGAGGCATTGTCAGCAGCAAAGGTCTGAGGGGAGTGGCTAAAGCAGGAGGAGGACATTACAGATCCTAATAAGTAGAAATCACAGAATCGTTTGGGACAAACTGTGGCTGCAGATGAGCTCCTCCATAGAATCTCATTAACGTGATCTACCTTGCCAGGGACTGAAGGGACACACGCAGCCTTCTTGCTCTCAGAACAAGACATCCGACAGCATAGCTGGAGAGACGGAAAATTCCCATTTCCTGCAACTCTTGCAAAAGACTCTCTCTGGCCACTTTGTATTCAGTTCTGTGTCATCTCCTTTCTGAACTCTTTCATCTTTTCCTCATGAGTCAGCTCCTGCAGTACCTGAAGCAAAATAGATCCACCTTTTGGATAAGAGAAAACTTATCCTATACACTGGTTTTATCTTTAGTAAGCTGAGCCAGAAAGATACCTAAAAACCAGGTGGGTTTTCACAATCTTGTTAAGAGAGCAGGGAGAGAAAGCCTTCCTGGAAGGCAAAGCCTAGATATGCACTGCATGGCACAGTGTGGACAGGCTTCCTTCACCCCCTGCTGTCCCCAGAAACTCAGCAGGATTTGATCCTCTAACGCAAAACACTTGGAACCCATGGTCTTATTTGGAGACTTTGTCTTATTCTTCACCCAAATTAAATTGTTCTTCTGTGAGCCTTACCAGCAGTGCCCCAGTTTCACAGCTCTTCAGTCACTCCTTTCAGAAAGGAGGAAAATACTCCATCATCTGGCTATGCCACAAACATCAAATGAGGATCAGCTTACATGAACAAAAGCAGAAGCACACTACATCTGTGCTTGTCCAAATTATTTGGCAAATAACAAGTGTACTGGGAAAGAACAGATAGATCAGGACAAAACAGAGGGGTTATTTCCTCACAAACTGTATTCTTAAAAAATAACTTGACTCACTTTGCTAAGAATAATTTGACTGGAACATTGGACTTAAACTGATTAAAACTTTTATTTTCCACTTGCTCTTCATGCACAGATTCTATGGCAATTTAACTTGTTTTACTGGAATGGGGGACCAGAACTACACCCCAGTATTGCACTATTAAGCAGCAAAATTACCACTGTTCCTCTTTGTGTGCTTCCTCTCTGTTTTAGAATTCTTCCTAGTACACAACATATTTCTATTCATACAGAAATCCTAAAATGCAGCTGTAGGGTAAGATATAAAATGCCCTACATGGCTGATCAGGACATAAACAACTACAGCACAAGTTACTTGATAACCTCCTACTATTCAGTACTAGAATTAATTCAAGAAGGGCCTTCCTTCCCCTCACCCCATCCCCTGATTTTTCCTTTTCCTCCAATGTGTGCAGCTTCAATGTACACAATTTTATTTGCAGAAGGTTTTAGCTCGTACATCTGGGTCACATATCTATGGGTGACACCAGTACAAGTTAAATATCGCAGAAAGAATTGTGGGGGTTTGCACTGCATTCATCTCCAGAGCAAAGATCCTGATGGCAAGCTCAACCACCTGAGGAGGATTTGGACATGCAGGTTCCATCAGCACCCATACATCCCCAAGTACTGCCCAGGCATAGAAAGGAGATTTTCTTGCCATCTTCTGAGGCTTTTTCTTTTCCTCATGAGATCTGTTGTCAGAGAAAGGAAGGTGAGAGCTTCTTTCCTTCCACCAGTGGGTTGGTTTCACTCTGCTACATTAATGGGAATTGCAGGTGCACTTCGACCCAAATGTTCATTTCTTCAAGCAGCAGAAAAGGCTACATGCACTTGGGGAGAAAGAAAATCCATCCGTTCGTGCAATCTTAGCTTTCAAGGGGAAATGTGCAGTGGAAAAAGAAGGAATGATAGGGGAAATTAAATTAAAATGCAGGAAAAAGAATATTAGTAACAGAAGGGAACTTTTACCTGTGCTGCTTGCCAAAATGTTTTCATGATGCTCAGTGAGAATACACAGGTGTACAGGAAGCCCAGCAGACTATCCAAGTACAATGCCAAGTTGCCAGGTTCCAGGGTAATTGTCCTGAAACTGGAGCCTTGGAGAACTCAGCAGCTCAGTCCAGCTCTGATCTCAGTGGCTCTGTTGTCCCTTTTTTCCCTAGGCTGGCAGGACAGCCCCTGGGGCATTCCTGCAGTATCTCCTCCTGGTTCTCCTGCCAAAAGGTCTGTGGCACCTTCAAAGGCACCGCGAGGGAAGAGGGGATGCAGGGCAGCACTCACTGACACAGCAGAGGGTGTTCTGGTAAGAGTTTCCCAGGCACTTTGTGACAAAGAGCATGGGAGGCTGTTTGTTCTTACAGTCCAAGTTGCTTGCTCAGACCTACAGAACTGCCCAAACACTGCCAGCCTGCACTCAAATAATTTCCAGAGCCATACTACTGTGTATTGCAGTTCCATTTCCAGATATTTCACCAGTTCCTTGTACAGCACAATGAAAACATCCCAATCTCCAGGGGTGACCTGCCTAATATACCTGGATTGTACTTGCATTGGCAGAGAGCAGCCACCAATGTTTAAACACCCAAGGCTGCATTGCTGCTGATTGACTTCATTTTAAAAAAGAAAGAATTTGCTAAAACCCCAACCACACATAAATATTGCATAAAAATTCCTTCCCCTTCCTTTCCCCCTCCTTCCCACAAGTTCACTGGAATGGCAAGGTTCTGATACGGATACCAGTCCTTTCAATAAAACTTGGCAGGTTCCACATCACTCATTTCACACAGCACAGTGCTGCATGACATTAACAGCTTCCAGCCATACCACTGACAAGAGGAAAATAATTCCTTCTGTTAGCAGTGACCTTCCAAGGTAGTGTGCTAACAGACTTTCTTTATTTCATTGATTTTCCCAAAGCATTGTCAGAATTTCTGGTAATAGGTACATTAGTCTCACAATGAAGAGATAATTAATATATCCACCAAGAAGAGAGCAGGAGGAGCTGCAAAGAACATGAGAACATGAAGATGGTGTGATGTGAATGATAGATCAGCTTGGGTCACAGGTGGTGCTGCCCAGTGCTGTTCTCCCCTCTGTGCTGTTAGAAATTGGGGTGAAGTCAGGCTCACACCCATCTGACCTAGCTGACCATTCCCCAGTCCAATCATGGACCCTGCCCAGCTCTGGGCTCCGTGCACAGAGTTTTTTCTTGAAGCCCTCACAGTTTTACCACTTAGCTCCACACAGTTCAGCTCACTATGTGCTGTTGACTTTCACCCAAACAAGCTCAGTTGATCTGTTTTGTCCCAGATTTCCTATGTGGCTGAGGTGTCTCCCTCTTTTTCTTTCTGTTTCTGGGTAATCACCTTGAAATGGACAGCAACTGAAAACTTACCAGCTGTGGCATTCCCTGAAATCACTATTTTCCCATTTTTGTCAACGCCACATCATTCTCCCCATCCATTAGGGGCTATACTAGAAATAATGTCTCCTAATAAAGTCTCCTGATTGGTTTGCTTAGAATGCAAACCAATCAAAGCACATGTTGATAGAAATTATATTTTACTGTCTCAAGTAAAGAGCAGCAACTTTGAATACAGTTTACAACAACAAAAATTTTTAAATTGATAAAAATTGTACTGTAATAACAATTGCTGATATCACGGCATTGTAACCTATTGAAGACCTAGACCAGCCCCATCTAACCATGCTTTCATTCCTGCATATTTCTAATTTCACTCTACTTTATCTGCATCCTACCAAACTGTGGACTTTCAAGAGTGTTATCTTTCCATTTCCCTTACAGGATGGGATTGTAGAGAACACATACCACAGCAAACTCCTCTGTTCATCTCAGAATCTCAAAGAGACAGGAGCACACCCAGAGCGAGAGGCCCCAGGCTCAGGGGACTCAGCGGCAGCTGGACCATCTGTGCTGCTCTCCTCCCGTGGTCATGTTTAATGCTTTCCTGAAGCTACACCTGCATGCCAAACTGGACAAATTCACATCCTTAAGACAGGAGAGAATCAGTTTTAATGCTCTCGTGCAATCTTCTTTGGCTGGCTTTTGCTATTTGTAGTATCACTAAGGAAACCAAATGTGACTCTGGTGATCTTTATTCAACACGTGCCTTCCCCAGACATGATCTCAGCTAACTACAACAAATTAGTGTATCACTGAAACCCAGTCCATTCTTTTCCATACAAATGCCCAGGAAATCAGGTTGAACTGAAAGGTAAGCAATGATAGCTGTGACTGGGTAATTTTATGTCTAGTCCATGAAGACCTTTGGAGCTGCAGCACCTGTGATGCTAAGCAGAGTACACGGTAGGTTTGTTATAAAGTTAATAATAACACCTCTTGCTGGAAGGTCTCACTGCACTTTACAGCAGTGGGATGTAGTTACCTACTAGAAATAGAGACAAAGGGATGGGATGTGACTCCTCTGAGATCATCTACCTGGTCTGTAACAACCACCGAGGTTACAGTTCAGGACTTCTGTCCCCACCCAATGCTTCCTCCAAGTGAGCCTAACAATGAAACATGCTGGACTAGATAAAAATACAGCCAATTTTGTCTCAAATCCAGGCTTTGCTCTACCCTTCCTTGGCAGCTGGCACTTTCTTTTTAAAGCATTCACCTTCATTTCTGAATGAAACGATCGCTGTTTGCCAGTCCCTGGTGTTGGCTACTGCCTATGGAAAAGCAGAGTTTTAGTTTTGTAAATTCTGAGGGGGGAAAAAAAACTCAAAACAACGAACCAACCAAACCAGAACTCTTTACTTTTGATTCAAATTCATCCAGAAATTATTCTGGCCTGCTTTTGGCCGGTGAGCCAGCAACAAGCATGGGATGAATTTTTCATGGCAGTATTAGAGTGCAATTAGTAGTTTTCTGAGCTTGGTATTTTCTGCACTCATCCTCACAATTAACCTCTTTGCTAGGGATATGTGACCTTTCCCAGTTGCAAGGTGGATTTGCACTCGAGGCCAAGCTCTGTGATCACCCACACAGCTACAGCTCCCACTCTGGATGCAAAGCTCAGCTCTTTCTCACAGGGAAACATCAGCCATGCAGGGCAGACCATTGGCTTATGTTCAGGCTGGTGCCTCCTACATCTGGCTCCAGCTCAGGGTGAGGCAAATATGAATTTATGTCACTTTTCACACAAGGTGACCAGTGGCACCAGTAAGCTGCCATACACCACCCAATCTGGAGGAGCTGCCTCCACACAGACTCTCACCTCTCTGCAAGTGCAAAGCAGTCAGACACAGCTTAGCATGAAATAAAGGAACCTTCACTAAGGCAACAAGACCTTACACAAAGGGAGAGCTGAGCACCTGCATCAAGACAGTGATCATGATTTAGTGACAAGTAATAATTTCTCAAGTCACAGCAATGTGAGCATTTATCCAAACCCAAGAGATTTCCCAATAGTTATAAAGGAAGCCCAAAGCCCAAGAGAATGAAAAACATAGCAGTTTCCCAGAATCTCAAATACCAAGCCCAGGTTCCCCTCCCTCACTTAATAATGAAAAATAACATTCACATGTAACCTTTTATCAGAAAACCAGAACTTCTCTAATTGCTCCACCATGAGAGTTTTAAAAGCATCATTCATTTAAACAGCTCCTGAAAGCACTGAATCCATACTAATGAAGATTAATAGCAGATTTGCAATAACAAAGCTTGGAAAGGGTACTTTTAGAAATTAACATCTCACCAAAAATACATTTTCAACTGTACATAATTAATTCCATAGTTATCCACTGCAGGGTTTCTTGGACTTCAGACATAAATGTATTGCAGGCTGTGGTGTATAGGACTAGAAGGGATCTCAGTCTGGCAATTTCTGTATGAGCCAAGACTTCCCTGTTACAGGATTTGCCATGTTATCAAAGCACTTACATGATCTCTTGAAAGGGAAATATAGTAGATTTTTAAAAAATGAGAGTCATTATTCCACCTTGCAGCACAAAGCTGTTCTGCACAGGTAAGGGATCAGTGGGAAGAAAGCAATTCTGAGATTTCTGGTGACATTTGGGTTCACAATGCTCATTTCATATATACACATCTAAGTGTGAGACCCTGAGTTTGAGCTCTGCATTAGGCACTAAGAGAACTGTGAATTATATTAGTCAGAAGTCAGATATTTTCATCACACCCCAGAGTTATGTAAGGCCATTAACTCTCTGGTGCCACTCTAAATGGTATGCTACACCTCATTATTCATGCATGCTCCTTTGAGGTTGCAAGAATTTTGTGCTTAAGAGCTCCCAGTGAAATCCAGCCCCACTGTACAGAAAAAAAAGAATAGGCATCACTGTTGAGTTTCCCAGAAATCTGAACCTAAAAGTTTCCACAGATCTTGCAGAAAGTAATAGGAGTGAGGATAGGATGCCCAGCAGTTGCCAGTTCCAGCATCCACCAGTTTTGCCCTGGCCCAGTAAAATGCATGTATGGCATAATTGTTTGAGTCTCAGCCTTTGCTAGAAAGGAGCAGCAATATTGACAGAAAAACATCCTGCAGGCAGCAGCAGAACTTGCTTTGGTTAAAGACTTGATTTTACTTTGACCACAGGCAAAGCTGGAGGGTCTTGCAGCCAACGGTTACCCTGAGCAGTGGGCAGTGAGTGGCCAGCAGGATGGAGAGGAGCTGGTGTCAGTTTCTATGGAAAATGTCTCTGTTGATACAGTTTTCTGTGTGCCTGGGCAGGGCAGAATTTAACCCCAAGAAGCTCTGCCACCATTTCTATCAGTAAACCTTACATTGCTGACAAAGAACCCATGACAGAGGAAGCACATGAACAGAATTTTTGCAGAAAAGGGATAAGCAACTTCAGTTCAACTGCAGCAAAAGGAAATGGGGTGACTTGGCCAAGCACCTCTCCCACTTTACACTGAGTGCCCAGGGCAGTTACTGCAGGTGACACTAGGACCAAAGAAAAAAAGACAACACTCAGAGAAACCTACCTCTGGGTTTTGAGTGTGCTCTAACTGCAGAACTCCTACACAATTTACCCTTTCAGGTATTCTGCCAAAGAAATCCAGGTACAGATTATGGGACAAAGCCCATGGAGAAGCAAAGAACCTCTAGATATTAAAGGTGGAAGCTGATTTTCCTCTGTTTCTTTTGCTAGAGAGGTCAATACATCTGATTTCTCCCATATGTTTTTCCTGCTCAGGCTGACACTTGCATCACTTGCAGCCAAAGAGGAGCATCAAACTTGTAATCTGCCATGTCTGGCAACAGACACACAAACAGAGAGGCTGAGTAAATGCCCTCAGTAACTTTTGGTTTATGTATGCGTTGACAGCACTTTGACACTTTCAGGAGGTATTAAATACCTCATAGAAGTAGGCCAATAGCCAGGGCACAGATCTGGCACATGGAAAATAATAAGTGGAGTGTCTCCTTGTAACCACAGCAACTTGAATAACACAATGAAAACAGTGCCTATCCCTGCAGAATTGCTGAGGATGAACAGACATTCATTTGTGAAATAGGGAAATAAATATTATAGTGATGCTCCTGAACTGTAGAATAAATCCTACTTCACGCAGACGTGAATGTCAGAAAGCCAGATGTTGTCTATTGATACTGAAACTTCCTATAATCCCCTAAAATTTGTTGGATAACATACAGGAACTGACTGTACCAAAGCTGAAAGGAACAAGAACAGCCCTGACACACAACTAAACATGAGGCAATACTGATAGTATTTCAGAACTTGTTCTTAATCAAACTTTGATGCTTTTTGTTAATAGGTAGATTTATTTACTTCCATGGATTGTGTGGTAAGAGACCTCACCCACATCACCAGAGTTTGCACCAAGATAGACATGGCTCTATAATATAATGACAAGGCAGAAGGGTAATTTAATGTCTTGAGATAGGAGCTATGATGCAGAAAATATGAAATTATTACACACTCCATCAAGTTCATCACAACAGCTGTAGAGCAGAAACTATAATCTAACTCTTGGATATAAAAATGTGATTATAATAAAAAAAATAAAGTAAGAACAAGAGAGTCCATGGTCAGAACCAAAGTGACAATGGTTAGGTGGAAGACCCTCTTGGGTGTTGCTGAGTTAAAACTTTCTGATATTGTGTCCATCTGGATATGAGACCAAAATGAATTATTTTCTGGATCAATCAGATACTACAGAAATACTTAATTTAATCTACCTAAAATTCTCCAATGAGTCTGTCTGATTTTCTTGTCACAGTCATGGTAGGGGCACATTCATTCAAAAAGAGGATGCAGATGAATCTTTATCCAAAACTTGAATTAAATCCTTGGGATTAATGGACTTTTCATTAATATTTTCTTCCCTAATGGCTAAAACTTCTGTTTGCATTTCCTTAATTTCAGGTATTACTGTTATTAAAAGTAGGCATTACCCCAAAGATATGAATAGTATCAGGCTATTTTGTTGCAATACAGAGTTCTTTAATCTGTGGGTTTACCCAGAGACTGAAAGAAGTCTCAAGTACACATAAAAAAAACTAATAATGATAAATAACCTCTGATGGGTTCAGTTTACAAGACGAAAGTTCCGTATTTCAAGACAATCCATTTATGAACTGTTCCATGGTAATGGTAGGAAAACCTGAGGGGAAAGCATCACAGTGCTTATCACTGTTTGTCTCAGTTTCACAGAATCCAAGATTAAACAAAGGCCAGGAGGAATCCTAGGAGGTCAATCTCATCCAGACAAATAGTTCAAATGCTGCAGATCCCAGACCCCTCTTGGCCAACTCATACTTGAGCTTTGTTGCCTTTCCATAGAAACCTTTGCCTGGAATTGCAGTTAGACACAAGAAAGTGATTTGTACATACATGCTGCTGTTTCACACTGGTGAATCCACTCCAACCTCACCAGATCCTTCCAGAGGCTCATAAAAGAGGACAGAGATCCCTGCTTTCTGGGAAAGGACAACTGAGAGACCAAGCAAGATGTCCCAGAAAAAACCACATGGCCTGGAGCAGAGACAGAAAAAGAGTCATGGAACCAAGTGTTGTCAGGTGTTCATTGAAAAACTGCAGTTGTGTTTCCCACTGGAGAGTTTCTGATCCTAAACCAGAGATCCAAGGGGAACATAAATGCCACACACTGTTAACAAGGTCTGTTTCCATCATAAGCATACATTTATCTCATCACCCTTGCTCTCAGACCTGGATTTTTTCACTGTAAGTCATTAACATGTCCCAATAACTTCCTGAACTGATGCCAAAGAAACTGTTGTTTGTGATTGCTTTAAATAGGTCAAAGCTCTGCCTTGCTTTTTGGTTTGTTTGTTTAAAAAATATCCTTTACCTGATAGTTTTTGCCTTAGATATGGCAGTTGAGTAAGAAAACAGACTGAAACAATTCTTCTAAGATGCGAAATGAAAATTCTTTTTAATTTAAATGTAGTGATCCTTTAAGCAAAATAGCTGAGAAAAAAAGTCCTCTTTTTTTTGATAGATGAAAACTGTGGTGACAGTAACACATCAGGAGAGTAACTCTGAGGCAGGTTCTGTTTTCTGCAGAAGTGCCCGTGCTGGGAATGAGCAGTAACTGGTACACAATGTCCTTTTACTGCCTCCACGAGAAGAAAGCCAGGACAGGCTTTCATTCTGCACTTCCAGCAAGACTCCCTCCATGCTCCAGGGCTGTTTGCTTCCAGGTACTCATTCCCTGTGGAATCCAGGGGTAAGGACCCTGCTGCAGGTGGTGCAGAGGAAATCACCGGCAGAGCCCGCCAGACAGAGCAGCAATTCTGTGCTGACCAGACATATGGACACATTTTACCTTCCATCACAGTATCACAAGGTAGAACACAGCTCACTTTCACTTGGAAAAGAAGCAAGAAAGGGTTCCTATGCCTCAGCTGCCTTGAGACAAGCAAATGCAAAGAGCTGGTAGATGCAACCTGCACTAGGCACTGTGCAGATGTAGTTTATAGCAAAAAAATCCCTATTTACAGACAGGAAAAAGCCTGAGAACTGCCCTCAAACACTTCAGGAACAGTTACAGAGTTTCTGTTTTCATTTATTTTTAATTCCTTTCTGGTGTGTCTTCTTTTAAAATGTCAACTTGTGAGGCAAGAACCAAATTAAGTCCAATTGAGTAATGCAATTTATCAAGAAGAAAAAACGCCAATGAATAAGATAGTCCCCACAACAGCTCATTTATAGACAAAATGATGCTACAAACTTAGCAATGACTACCCTGCAATTTAGAATAAAACATATCAGAGAGGCATGGTAATGGTCACCTTATCAGGTGCTGACACAAAAGGAAGAGTGCTGTAGTGGCTCAGTTGAAGAGATCTCTTACCACGTGGAAAGCTGAAAATGTGCAGGTTGGGAGAAAATGTCCCAAAACATACCTCTGGTCTAACATTAACTTAAATGGCAATAGAATTGTCATTTTCCCTTTCACTGCTGCTGTCATTAAAAGCCTTGTGGACTGAAGGGAACCTGACCAGTCAAATTTCAGAATGAAATTGGGTCAAGGCAAATTAACCTCAGAGATGGCAAAGACCCAGTGAGATTTGCATGAGGGAAGAGGAGTTTAATTTACCAATACAGATTAAGAATATTAATATAGGTATATCTCTCCAAACTAATATATACATAATAACTTTTCATGTTGACATCACCAGTTTAAAGATGGCTCCATAGCTGTTAGCCAAAGGTTTGGAGAAGTGTTATTTGGCCCTGTAAGTCACTATTATAGGACAAACCTCACTCTTTTGGGTTATTTGGTGCACGTGGAAGCACAGATGTGATTTTTGCAAAGCTGGGTCTGTCTCTGTAATTAACTCTGCTCTCTCCAGTGCGTAGCTGACATCTGTCAGTGCCAGTCTTCCTTCACTTTGGTCAAATCCCTCTCAGAGCTTATGCTGGCAAGCAGCAAATTCTCAGCTTGCTGCTCTCCCTTGGAAGAGTTTCTTTCCTCTGCCTTTCATGTGTGAGAAAGGGAGAAATCTAAACCTTTCAGTGCCTTAATCCTGCTGCTCTGGTGAAGTGCTCCATCACTCTCAAGCACTACCAGATCTCAGCAAATCCATGCCAGCCCTCCGGAGTGATAGTAACCCTTTCCACATAAACGGTTTTCCAAGATGATTTTTCCATTAGGTTCTTTGGCATGCATTGTTCTGCCTTTATGAAATGACATCTGAAACTTCTTCCTCTTGAGGAAGGAAAGGCTTTTGCATGCAACACGAAGCCCTGCAGTTGCAAAGTGGCAGAGTCTGTACCTGTGTGTACCCGTCTGCATATGCACCACCTCCCTCTGCCAGAGGGCAGCAGGGGCACCCAGTGAGAAGCTGCACATCAGCCATCCCAAAGCAGCAAAGAGAAACATCCAAGCCATCCAGACACTTTCTGCAGCTGAAGAAGCTGCATTTGACTCTCACTGTCCCTTTGAAGGTTTAGGTGTTGCAGCTGCATGTGCAGCTGTGCAGAAGCAAAGGTACCTTCTGCAGCCTGAGCAGCAGCATGGGGACAAAGCCCAGGAAGGACTGTCCCAGCTCTCTGCAGGGTGGGACAGGATCACGATGCGGGGTCTCTGAAGTGCATTTCTGCTCTCTCAATGTGGTGGGGAAGGAGCTGCAACCAGAGCTGAGAGCACAAGGGCAAATAATGACTGTGTTGGCACCCTGCGGTAAGGAAAGCAGGAAGCGCCAGATCTGATCAGTCCAACAGATAATTCTGACCACGACTCTCAGGCTGGGACAGGGGCCTCCGCTGTGGACAGTGAATCACCAACTAGCCCAGAGATATTTCCTTCCATTAGTCAGGGGAAAGCCTAAAGAATGAGTGTTGATTCCACTTCTGGTTTTAATTTCCCCTTTGTGGGTAGCCCTGAAAAACTAATAAACACTTAGTATATCTACCACATAATTCTGTGTTTGCCTGCCTGTACAGGAGCTGTAGGGAGCATACACTCACTCACAGCAACAGACTTTAAGTCCAACTGACAGTCATTTTTCTGCACCAAAGAAATCTTTTCTTTTTTGTGCCAGTGAGAGTTTTTCAAACCCTAGTAAATTTGAAATCAATCACATAAACTTGAAAACAGAACAGAAAAATAAATTTGCTAAAATATATGTGTTCTTATGTATGCAGATTCAACACAGGCTGGAAGTCTTCCCACAGTTAATTAATTCTAGGTGTTTTCCAGTTTTTAAGAATGCTGCTCTCCTGCAGCCAGTCGAGCCACCCAGTGGAAGGCTCCTGGAAATACATCAGCCTATTTCTGATCACTTCCCATATACTGATACTGAAATTCTCTTAAATTACCAAGATGCTGCAATTCTTTAGTAGTCTGTAAGTTCAACACAGGCTAACAGCCTGCAATTCAAATGACATATACTTAACATCCTTAACAGCCAAAAGCCCAGGATATGGTTTCCCTCAGCTGAACACTCTTTCCCATTTCCAGATCTCCTCTTCCTCTACCACGCATGAGCCTAAATAACACACAACAGTTTGCATTAAGCTGCCTTTTTGTGACACTTCTAAGAAGATTCCTCAAAGAGCTGCATCTCCCTTTGTGTGGCAGGCTTTTAATGAGCTTTAGGAAGGGCTTTATAACGTCTCAGAATCAATCTGAGCCCTTATTAAACACTTCTCAGTGACCTGCTTTTCAAACAAACACTTGTGGTTTACGGCCAGGAAGATGCAGAGCTGTGTTGGTTATCTAAGCAGCTGTTGCAGTGAGAGAGGAAGGAATTTAAAGACTGTCCCAACCTGACCTGGCAGCTGGGCTTCCCAAAAGGAGCACCAGGAAAACCACGGAGCATGGTACAGAGGGTTCTGGAGAACACAGAAGCCTGAGCAAGGACAGAGCCAGCACACAAGCACATGAAGGGATGTCACTGAGCCACGGTGTTGCCATTCTCTCCAGTTTCCAGTAAGGATGTTCTGTGTACAGGCTGCAGAATATCCCGAGGCTGTGCCATGGGCTGTGCAGGGAGAAGGGCTGGCGTGGGAGGTGAGTAATGGGACACAGAACAGCTCATTTGAGAGCCCTGGTTTGTGTCCATCACATCTCATTAGGGGCCTTGGGTGGAATCACTGCTTCACTGACGTCAATGGCAAAACTCCCGCTGTTGTTCGCCTGGGTCAGGATTCACCCGCAAGAGTTTCTGACACGTGAAGAAATCTTCATAACCACACAGGTGGGTCTGCAACACAGTTCCCTGTCCTACCAGTGCAACGTAACCTTTTGCTGTATGTGTGAAAGGCTGGACTACACAATGCTGCATCAGAGGGAACAGAACCTAGTAAGGCACATATATACATACACACGTACAAAATGCACTGCTGCTGTGGAGATGGCATTCTCTAGAGCCAGTTAGGGCAGAAACCTGAACAAAGCCCAATGGCCAGCTGTAAGAGAAATCACACCAAAAGCAGCTTGTTAAATAAACATTGAATGAGCATCGGAATTTTACTAAGCATATAGGAAAGATTCTGTTTCAAAAAACCCAACTGAACAAAAAACAACCAACAAACAACAACCAAAATAATGCCAAAACCCTAAAACCAGAATTCTCTGTGTTTTATGAACTCCAAAGAACTTCAGTCTAAGAGTTTCCTCAATAAAGGAGCTGCACATTCATTTACAGTACTTGACTAGGTTTAGAGCAAGTCACTGTAACAACCTGACTATAATTACAGAGATAGAAGACACTGATTGCAACACCATCGTGTTACATATTCATCACTGAACATGCAATAAAGCCCATGAAGCCAGTCCCAGCACTCAAACCCCATTGTTCACTGGAGCTGGATGGAGGCAAAGTCTTTATTACTGTGATAGATTAGAAGGTCTGAAGGTGCCTAACACGCCAAGAAAGCATTATGCTTTGTGTCACCGAATCTGAGAGAGGTGACACACACTACAATAGACTATTGCCATGCAGAGAAAAGGCCAAATTACTCACAGCTGTAACTACTATCCCACTCTGGAGCAGACTGTCTCACAAAACAGCAGGAAAACAGGGCTGGATATTTAGCCAGCCCCCAGTTAGATTTATTTATAAGTTAAATAATGAAAAAGGTTGCTTGCAGTATTAAAGCCACAGTGTCCTTCTCACGGGTCTGTTGCACTGCCTTAACATACAATGGATGTATGCTCCTGCCTCAGTTTCCCTCAGGTGAGATGGCTAATCATAATTGATTGTATATCTTCTTATAGATAAAATAACAGTGTTTGAATTAAATTCTTGCTTGGTTTTTGCGCAGAATTCAACACTGACTATAAAACCTGCTTCTGAAAACGGTCCCCCAAAACAATCTGTGTGTTTACCCTTCCTGCAATTCCTCATTGACTGGAATTTTGCTTTAGCAATTATATGGATGCCAAATGAGGACAAGCCAAGCATGCAGTTTGGGAAGAGTTGTGAAACTGATAAAATCTAATCTGTATTTTAACATTAGTCAGTCTTGCAGTTATGTAAGTGTAAAGCAAAAGGATCCCTGAAGTATGTTTTCCTATATAAGAAAGGTACAAGAACAGTGATTCAGGTTTGAGTACCAATAACATCTTGCACAATTCAAACCTATGTTTACCCCAGGCAGCTCTCAGCAGGCAGCAGAGCAGTGTAAGGCAAATGGAATTCTCTCTTCACCCCTTTCATATACTCTATACTGCATAGCAAATTTCACCCCCTGGATTTCCACTTTCAAGAATTATAATCTAAGCTCACTTTAGAAAAATATACAGAGGAACTAAACTCTACACTTGATGGGCTGCTGCAGGAATATTTCTTTCCCAATAGCTTCCTGTGAAGTAATTGAAAGCCCAGGGTAACTGAGTCCTGTGCTGTCACACTCAGATGTGCTGCAGTTAAATGTTACTGCACGTGGGCCCATCAGCTGGGGGATGGTGATCCAGGGGCTCTCTCTTTCACTTCTGACAGGCAAGTGCACCTGAACTTGTTTGCTGGCAGCAAAGTCTCCACAGCCTGTTTGGGATTACATGGCTCCTGCAGTCCTGATTCCCCATTAGCTGGAAATACACAGTACTCTGCTGCCAGTGATGAGCAGGCATCAGAAGGAACACAGCAAGGGTGAATGGCAAGAGCTGGGAAGAACAGGGGAACCTTCTCCCTTCCATCAGACAGCTCTCCCACTAAACAGGTACCTTATCCCACAGCTCTGACACCCTCTGAGAGCCCAGGTGATGAGTTAAAAAGTAGTCAAAAGTAATTTAAAAGAACAGGCCAAAATTAATGCTTTCAGCCTGTGTGACTGATGGCACACTGAGGTGGGAACAGCAGGAAACAGGGACTACATCAATTACACTTCCAGTTTTCAAATACACTTCTTCTACCCTACTGGATTAAACAATTACTCTTTGTAGCACTCATAAAAAAGCAGAGGTTTTCCACAACTGTTACTGTATCCACTCAGCACTCACATGTGGCATTTCAGTCACTTCTGTTGATACCTAATGATCCAGCATCATGTGGGCTGCTTCCAGGAAACGTGTTTCTGCCTCTCAAGCTGTCCACAAGTTAAAATGGGGTCCCAGAACAAAAGAAACCTGATCTCTGAGGAAATTCAGATCCGGATTTGAATTCAAGTCCAAACATGACATCTGGTTTAAAGAAAATAAAACAGTCACACACATTACTCATACAGAGATCTGCATTCCCCTGAGATTCCACACCAGGGGCTAAAATGTATTTTACCTTTATCCAGTAGTCCTCCTAGATAATATATTTTCTATTAATTTCTATCTTGACTCCCAATGTTTTCAAAGAAAATAGTATGTGTGTTACTGGGGGAAACGGGATAAAGCCAGGAGAGAGCTCATACACTATGAAAAAGACCCTCTCCTCCCGGAGCTGCTCTCTGGAGGAGGGAGTTCTTTTCCCAGGACTGCCAGGCTGGATCCTTCCCTTTTAAGACCACGTAAGACACAACGTTGTTGCCCTGAAAGCCCCTGGCTCCGGGAACCCCCTCGGGAGGCGGCGGCGTGTCCAGCCCAGGCCGTGCCGCGAGATGGGGCTCTCTGCGCACGGACAGCGCGGCCGCGGGGACAGCGCGGGGGACACTCGGCAGCAGCGGTAGCATGTCGCACTGAGGCTCATATTCCGCCTGCACAGACAGGCTGCCCAGAGCCCCTTTCAGACGGCCTGAGGAAGCAAAGAGCAGCCGCTGGTTTTGTATGACGGCTGCGGGGTTTCGCTGCGCGAGAAATAGGAGCCCAGGGTCAGAGCGGCTGCTGGAGACTGGCAAATGCCAGTTTTCCTGCTGAAATCCTAACCAGGGAAACAAGATTCAGCCAGGGGGAGAGGCAGATGAGAACTGGCTGCTGATGCTGAGACCTTGCTGCTGAGTCCCTGGGAGGAGATGGCAGGCAGGGGTGTCCGAGGGGTGTGTGAGACACAGCATAAAGCAGAGGATGGACCTTGGCTGGGAGTGTTTTGAGACAAAAGACAGTATCTGACTTTAGAAACAGGAGAGCAGGTTCACCAGTAGTGAACCCTGGAGATAAAACCCCTGTCTGGGCCAGCCACTGCAGGGACAGAGGTGACTCAAGACCTGCTCAGCAAAGGGGAACTGCAATCCTTGCCCAGCTGGGATTCTGCACCAAGGCCTGCCAGGGAAAGCAGTTCCATCTAAAAGCTGCTTTTTGCATAAAGGAGGGAGCAGGATATACGTAATGCTCTTTTATTTTAAAAGGACTACTAATGGCTGGAAGGATACGTGAAAGAGGAAAAATAAAGTGCTGTGAAGCCCAGAAGGCTACACATGGTGCACATAGGAGCTCATGTACAGAACACTCCTTAGTTGTCCTGCAAAAGAGAAATATGAGTAAAATGCACATCAAATAACTCCCTAAGACAGGCAAGACTGGAGCAGATGTCTCCTGGCCCTTAAACAGGCTTCTGTGGTAGGGGCAAAGCCACAAGCAGCCCCCTTGTAAAGCAGCCACTTCAGCTCCATCCAAAATCTGCTGTGGATACAACCCACACCCTACTGCTTCCTCCCAGGGGCACCTCTGCCTCTTTCCTTGCTGTTTGCTCACATTCAGGGTGTCTGCAGAAGAAGGAAGAGCTGGGCTCAGATGATCTGCTATCAGACAGAGCCTTGGGGCACTCAGCCCAGCCTGTCCCTGGTCCCACTGGATCAAGTCAGCTGAATGTGTCCAGGTACACACCACAGGCTTGTGGGCTATTCACACCACCCAGACATCCAGGACTGCTCACAGAGCATGAAGTGCCACTTACATTTGGATGCCACATTTTGGTGATTTCACATAAGGGGTCTGGTCTGTGTGGAATAGCTCTACATTGACAGCACTACACAGAGGTGAGGCAGTAGAAAGCATCCCCCTGTGATTCCACACTGCAAATCAGACTGCAGGGGCTGTCCTTACTGATCACTGGGGTGCCTAGAGATGTGTGCATGGTGATACAAGGCTGGAGTAGAGATAGAGACCAAAGAGCCCTGTAAGAAACAGGAACACAAGAGAAACTTCAGCAGACACAGTATTTTTCTCGCACCAAGGCTGAGCCAGTAGGTGCCTCCCAAGGAGGTTGTTAAGGGTGCTCCTTTTCCCTTGGCAGCAGGGCAAGTACATTTACTAGTGAATAGGACCCTTAGAAAAGGCAAGGAATTTTTCTCCTCCCTACACATATTCAGAGAAGCAGAGAAGTTTTTTTGTTGTTTTTTCTTCACTCCCCCTCTTCAAGATTCTTTCATTTGTGATTTCTAATCATCATTCCACTCTTCTTTCCCTCCTTTTCTTCACTCCCCATTCGTGAGTCACCCCCCCAGGCTTGGCACTACTCCAGACCCAATGAACTCCAGGAAGGTTTTTTTTCTCTCCTTTCCTTACCACCACCACCTTCTCCTCCCTATTCAAGCTGAACTTGTGGACAAAATAAACGCTGGCACTGGGTCATTGTCCTTCCCTTCCCCATCACAGGATCCTGAGAGAGGATTAAACTAATCTCATACATTGACTCACTCCTGGGTGCTGGCCTGGACTCCTGCCATGCAACGAGATGGCATCAAGGACAATGTCCCAGCAACGAGTTTCTGCAGTGACTTCCTATGCAAAGGCAGCAGAAGGATCCAGTTCAGCAGCTGGTGGTTCTATATTGTGCAATGTCAACACAGTCATCACATTTAACACATTGACTTGATTTAAAAAGAAAAGAAAAGAAAAAGAAGAAAAAAGTCTAGGAGGTTCAAGGGAATGGATAATCCACCCAAACCAATCAGTTAAGTACTTCTGCTTTGGCTTGTATGTTAATTAATACTTAAGCAAAGAGTACTGAAAGCTGTGCTGAGATGGGAAGGAGGCTACTGGGAGTGGGACTTCCTGGAATTACTTGGAGTCTCCTCCTGTCTCCCATATATGCAGGTGATCACTACCTGCAGTGACGTCCTAGGGGCTGGCAGCGCCTGCCTGCAGGGAGCCCAAGATCAGCAGCCTTTGAGTGTTTCACAAAGGAGGACAACCATTGCAGCTGCCTCCCAGCAGCTGGGGAAACTGAGACTCCGGGAAAACACAGTGATTCCCACAACCCCCACGGGTAAACAAATGGGCTGCTCTGGAGCTTTAGTTTCAGAAAATACCACGTCATTGCTGACACCTCTGAGAAGATACCACTAGGGCTCAACTGCCTGGATAGCCCTAACAAAATAAAGCTGCTGGACTGTGTGTGCAACTCCATCATCCTTCACTGACTTACACAAAGCTGCTTCTGTCCAAGGATGTCAAAACATTTGGCAGACAAGGCCACAACTCAGCAGAGTTTGTGAATCCTGTGAGTCCCATGTGACAATGAGTTGACTTTGATGCAGCACATTTTTTAAACGCTAATGGGTTTTAACTGGTAAGGTTAAGTCAACCTTAAGTCAACCAGGTGAGCATTAAAGACAAAAAAGCACAGATGACTGAGGATCACAGTTTGCCTCACCCTTCATGAGCAAGCTGGCAGAAGGGTAAAAGTTGCTGGGAAGAAATAACTGGAAAAAAATTGAAGAGGCAAGACATGACAAGAGGACCCTTCAGGGACCCTTCTTGATCCATCTCAGGCAGCAAGGGCTAAGGGAACAAATTCTCATTCTTGCATCAGTCTTGCAGCTGACAACTGAACAGCTCTGAAACAATCCACAGATAGCAAACAATTCCAGTCACAAACACCCAGGCACAAATGTCTAGGTGGTTTGTCAGTGAGCAATTAAATCCTGAGCTGAATAAAAATGTTAAAAATGCATCACATTGTGGCTTTAAATAGTCTCTTGTTGGAGAAATTGGTCTCACTGCCAATTTGCCCTTGGGTAAACTGTTTTTGCCACTGCTGGGATTCTCTGAATGTCCATCAGGCAGTTGCATCACACACTGAATAGTTTGGCATTACCTCATGCCTTAAGGGAAAGGCAGAAGAAAATGAACTATCAGCCTGTTTTCTCTGTCTACTTATTTATTTACTTTGGTGAGGAGTTTTTTTATTTGCTTTTGTTTTGGGGGTATTCTTCTGTCCTTTCCCCTCCTCAGCTAAGGGTAACTTGAGTGCACAGCAATCAAAAAAGGTGGTGAAGAAAGTACTTTGGAAAGTGTAAGTGGGAATGTGGAAGGCAAAGTAGAGAAGGAAAAATGTGAGTCAAAGGATTAAATCCAAATTCCAGTCTGGGACTTTTTAACGAAGATGGAATACTGACTAGTTGAGCAAATTAAGCTTTTTCAAGGGGGTCTGGGGAAGTGATTGGTTTCTATCCAAGCAGAAAATGTCATTCTTCTCCATCGGTATCAGAGAAAAAAAGAGAGACAAAACACTCCCAACCCTGCTCTGAGAAATCTGAAAAGATGGGAGAACAGACAAGGACAAACAAGCAATTAAAAGGAAATTGCTTCTCTCTCCCCACCAAACCTTTTGTTTCTTCCCAAATGAAAGTGGAAAAAATTGATTAGGGGGTCAAAAGGAGGAAGAACCAAAGAACTGCATCACGTTCAGTGCCACATGAAAACAGTCACTCTGCTCCACCAGGATGTGGGCAAAAACATGCTGCAGCAATGGGGCTAAAGACCTGCAGGAATGGACAAAAAATCACTTCTCAACCTGTTTGGGTTGAGCCTTCTTCCCATCTCTGAATCTCAACTCCGACAGTTACAGTTTCTCTGCCTAAGTCAAACATGCCATAACCAAAAGCTTAGCATACTTTCACATGTGTTCTTATTGTCTCATCAAACCTCTCTACCATCTTTCTCACTGTGATTTCCCAGGGGACAGCCAGCACACACTGACCAGCAGCTCCTCAGATCTTCAGCTGGAGTCCCTGCCTGCACAGCAGGTCAGCAAAGGGGAAATGCACCCTTGTCTCGGTCACTGCCTCAGCTACTCCCACATCCTACTCAAATCTGGCTTCGTCAGTGGATTAACAAATACTAGGCTGGTAAAGTGGATAAAAGGGATGATCAACATTTTTTACCTGCTGCCCTTCTAGCACACAGAGCTGCAGACAGTGGCCTTGTCAACTGTTTCTGTAGGATTCACACAGGGACATCCCTTGGAGCCCAAAGCATAGCAGCCACACAGTTAAAGGGGGCACAATTCACGGGACACTAAGTATAAAGTTTGTTTTCTGCAGTGGTACAGTAATTTTTAAGGAAGCAAAATCCTTGCAACAAATCTGGATTCTCTTGTATGCCCAGTGGTCTGCAGCTTCAAAGGGTTCATTCACCTCTGGATGGAAATCCCTCAATTCATACCCAAATTATCTGAGAATTCAGTACTCACCAAGACTGGAATTTAAGGTTAGAAGAAAATTATGTTAATGGAAAGAAGTTTTATACAAAAACAATGTTTGCTGCATTGGATCAGAGTGAACACCCCCCTAAGTAAGCAGCCCAGCCTCAACAATGGTCTCAGTAGCCAGACAGAGCACACAGGTATGTGTTACTCCTCCCTTAAATTCCTCCAGTCTCCAACTATTTTCAGCCCAGGAAATTCCAAAGTTAGAGGGATATTTTCAGTGGTTGGTAACCCTGGCTGGATTTCTCCTTTCTGAATTTTTCCAGTCTTTCCTTGAACACAAGTCAAACTTTAGCCCCTGTAACATTTTTTGGCAAGGAGACACGAGTCTCTAACATGGAAGGTCTTCCAGGTGCTACCTGAAAAACCAGGCAGGGATGTACACTTGGTCATTTGCAGGGCCTGCAAAATTCTCAGCTCTTCTCTGTTAAAAACAGTCTTTTAACACTTCACAGGTAGGGAAATCAGAACCATCTCTCCTGCATATCCAAGCTGGTAACACGTATTGGGCAGCTCATCTGAGCAAATCTCAGCATCAGAAATCTAAGAGAATATTCTGCCAAAGCAGGTGGAAACCCTCTCCAGACACCCCCTAATTCCACCTCACACTACAATAAGCACCTATGCAGAGCTTGGACAGTGATATCTACACAACCATGACAACTGTGAATCTGTCAGTAAAACAGTGTGAGAAATATCAAACCCACCAGATTTCTCAAGAAGCTTGAAGTTGGCACATTTGTAGGTGTTTCCTAGAGGTCTGCATATTTCCAAGGAAATCTGAGAGAAAGCATCACTGATTTGAAATACAACCACCCAGAATTTTGATCTAAGTGAGAAATCTAAGACATTTTGTTAAGCTCCACTTCAATATTTCAAGCTCATGTGTGACTGCAAAAATGAAGTGACAAATTCATTGCGAGAAACACATTGGTAATGCAAAGGGGAAAGCCAGATGAATTTCTACAAAGTGTGAAGGCTGTTTCCAGCATCTCTCCTGTTGGGCACACATAACCAAGAAAGCTTTCTATAGTAATTTAAACTGAGCCAGGTGATCCATGGCCAGCAGCAGAGCCTCATCCCTCTGACCCTTGTTTCACCACATTCTCTCTACACACTCTGGTGCTGGGGAGTGAACTGGGAAACTCCTCAGGCATAAGACATTATTGTTTAGAGGAGTTCTTGCACATGTAAAATGAGAATGGATTTTTATATTAGACAAAATAAACAACTAAACAGACCTAACCTCCTGCACATCAGAGAACAGGCTGAGCACTCATTACCTCCAACCCAAACTTCCCTTGAGATTGTTTGAGATAATATTTTTTGTTGTTGTTTTTTTCTTAACTAAAGCATTTTTTAATTGATTTTTTCTGGACATAATACATTTATCTACCTGAGATATTCACCCTGTACATTATTGATTTATATAATTAAGTGATGTCATTATATACAAGTGGCTTCATAATCCACTTGCAAGTGCCATGCAGACAGACATTCCTCGGCAAGCTGAGGAGGGGCAGGGCAGTCGGTCTGAACTGGGATTTCATTTTGCCCTGCAAGCCTTCAGCTCAGAAGGGCCAGGTTCAGTAACCCAGAGGTCCTGGGTAACCCAGAACAACGATGCCTTGCTCGTATGTCCCAGGCTTTGACTGGTACTAAGGCAACAGCTAAGTCTGGCTGGGACATTTTCATTATACTCCCAGTGCTAGAAAACAAACAAATTTGTACAACGCATACAAACAGTCTTTTCTAATCTCTTTTAATGGCACTCTGAAGACTGGACTGTGAATTGTCTTCTGTGTTCTCAACAATTTGCTAATGATAATTAAAGATGCTCAAAGTTTGCCAACTATTTCAGCACTCTATTTAACCAAGAAGATAAGGGTTCAGGAGGAAAGCAAATGAAATGAACTTGATCCAAGGAGGAGGCATTACCTACAAAGGAACCCATAAGGGCATAAAGATAGCAAAGGCAGAGTAAAATGTTCTCTAAACTGCACAACCGATTCACAGGGAGATGATGCCAAAACGCTGGAATTAGATTACAAAAGCAGGAGAGTGAGTGGATTATTTTTTCCTTTCTTTCTAAAGGATTCCATCCCAAAGAAGTTGCTTAGACAACCGCAACCCCCTACCATGTGATCTGTGTATGAAGAAAAACAAATCCATGCTGTAGTAATAGGAAGACCAAAACCTGGGTTGTGGTTGGGTTTTTTTGCTTTTTTTCCTTCAGTTGAGAGAAATTAAATACTCCTTGCATGCCCATTTCTGCAGAAAAGGACCACATTTCCCCCTTGGGCTGGGGGACATGGGGCATGCAGCCCCCAGAAAATGTAGAAAGAAATAGAAGAGCTGGCACTGTAACTGGAAGCACAGCTTTGTCTGCTCTGAAGTTCTGCTGAATTAAGAGTCCCGTATAAATTCTCGGTTCCAGAGAATCATTCGAGGCATTCAGCTGACCCACACAAGAATATTCACTTGACCACTAAAGCTGTGAATTTGCACATTAATTTTTAGTAAGGTCTAATGTGGCGATATTAAGAAGTTGACAGACATCAATATGGTGCATTTTTCTTGTGTCAACACATGCAGAAGGTAACCAAGCACACACCTGTCCCCTTGTGAGCCTGAACTTGTTGCCTTACAGGAAACAACTCTTCTTTCTGAAGATCACCAACCCTTTCAGAAGTTCCTCTGCTATTATCCAGTGGGATCACATGCCTTCTGCCCAAAGTTTTACAGAATTTTATCAGATTTATATTTTCTGCAAGCTCCATACATGCAAAATTATAGCTATGGCCTTCTGGCACTCTTAAGTATTAGGCTCTTTGTACTTCTACTGTCTTCTTGCACTATGTTCTAAACCTGTTTATTCTCTGAGTGTGCCTGTGTTTGGAGCAGCATAGCAACTTCCCAACAGAAAATTATTAACATGGAAAACACATTTGTACCAAAGGGAAGGAAGTCTTTATTGGGAAGAACAGTCTGGCCTTATACCTGAAGGAGCTTTACCCGCTATTTTCTGAGAGCATCATATTCAACTTCTGCTCATTTCAGTAAGTTCCAATGACTTCAGCAACACCTGCATGGCAGGACTATGTCCCCTTTATCTGAGAAAAATAGTAATAGTCCTCCAGCAGATTGCCCTCGACATCATTGTCAACTAGAAGATAAGCAGAAACATTGTACTCCTTAATTCTTAAATCACACTTTCTCCCCTTCAAATGACTGGGATTACAAACCAATAATCTGAGAACATTATTAAATGTTAATTTTGAATCTGGCCATATTTATGCTCAATTAGCTCCTACCATCTGAACTATTTTTTATAAAATATTTTCCTACTAAGTTTCAGATAATTACATTTTCTAAGAAATTTGACTTTTTAGCAAGTGGAAGCCTACTGCCTATAAATATCTATTTCCAATGCAGTTCCATTTTTATTGATATTTATTTTAAAAATCTTTTAAATGAGTAGTGCAAATTAATAACTCAGGAAGCGTTTCATGTAAATATTTATAGGTTTGTAAGCTTGCAGCATTATATTAACAGGTTTTGATGTTAGCACTTTGGGGCTAAATTGTCTGGTTTTTTTTTTTTTTTACACTTTCATGTAGGTGACAATTCTCTACCAAAACACCAAACATTTCACATTCATCTTGGCTTCTTTCTGGCCAAGTGGAAATAACTCCAGAAAGCAGGGGGGACTCAGCCCACAGCACTCCTTACTCAGAACGTGTTTGACTTGAACTTGGCTCGGCAGTGACAAATCAGGACATAAGGTGGCATTATTGCCCTTCCTTAACTGTCTGCAGGGCCAGCGTCCACATCTGCATGTCAACAGTGCTACAACCTCGATGTTTGTTATTCCAGAAGCAGTACAAAGCAATAAAGAAGGGCCCAATGAGAAAATCAAGTCTGCACCAAGATGCATCCAGAATAATACACACAGCCAAATGCTAACTCCTCCCTGACCTAAAATTTTCCCTGAATACTGTGTGTGTAAAGTGGCTTGACTGAAAAAAAATCAGTTAGGCTTTTAGTGCATTAACTGTACAGGACTTCTGAAACAACATTTTAAAAACCTGGACTTCATTTGTATCCTTGACTCACTGTTCAGCTGTGATTGTCCACAGCAGGAGCTCCCATCAAATCCATGCAGATGCTTGGAATAAGAAATGAGAAAGCAACTGCAAAGGATATAGGAACGTGGTTTGCATGTTCATCTGTTTTCATTTCACACAAAAAATGTAGAATTTGTAGCTATTTTTTTATTAAAGAGAGCTGATAGCTGTACATTTCCGATAGAGACATGAAACTACAAAACAGGGAACCAGCTTTTCCCTGGTCTTGTCCAACACTTATGGTGTATTTGGATTGAGAACCATCTTTTTTGCCTGTGCAGTCCAGCAAAAGAGTAGCATGAGAGCAATAGCTACATGTGAGCATGCTTCCAGTTCCAGGTACATACAGGATCTTTCATTCAATAGTTGGAAGCTACTACTCACAATGGAAAGAAGGGGAAGACTTCAAATAACATCAGCAGTTAAACACTGAAACTGTTTCCCATACAGTGACACTGTCCCTTATGCAGTGACGCTGTCCTTTAGTAATTCAAAATCAGGGCAGGTGCCTTTTGGGACAGGGTGTTTTAATCACATACAGAACCTCAGTGTAGAGAGAACTAAGAGAACAGTTACCTGGTGTCAGAAGCAAGGTGGTCCCTTTTGGGTTTAAAGCTCTGTAAACACAATTCTACAAAAAAAATTCATTGCAATATCCCCAAATATTCATTCATTTCTCCTACCAAGATACACTCACGCCTAGTGTTTTTATTATACATCTAGCATGAAACTCACCAATGTAAGGTCCATGTCTGTGTGAATACAGGCTTAAAGACTAAAAGCTCTGCAGGTGTAACAGACTGTCACAGTGTTCTCTGCAAATCTTGTGCCACTTGAACACTGAGACACAGGGGCCAAAAATAAGCAGAAGTAGGAAGCATCTAGTGAAAAATCATCAGAAACTCAAGACAGCTCTGAAATGGATTTGTTTGTGCTTGGTTACCATGGCAGTGGCAGTTGGGGTAAGCTCCAATTACATCTGACCCATTGCACCACTTCACTGCAAAGGAGTTCATCACAGTCCAAGAGATGCCAAGCACAAAGGTGCTTACTTAAATTTGCCTATCTCTGGTTCCATTAATCATGACCTTCTGGCAACTTTTGGATCCCTCCTCTCCTCTTCCCCCACCTTGCTGCAAGCCTGAAGGGCCTCTTCTCTCAGGTTCATTCAGCCAGGACCACGATGTCTATGAGAGCTCCCTGTGTGGCACTGTCTCCATGTCAGATGTGGCTCCAGTTCATTTCTTTCTATCACTAAGAGTCCCCTGACATGGTTATTAATCATAGCCCCACTGACAGGGCACTGAACTGTCTGGAGATGAAACTTCATATTCCCATCCAGGGCTCCCCAGGTAGGACATGGAATTTGTTTCATCTTTGTGTAATCAAGAAATAGAGCACATTAGGGGAGCGAATTAACCCCAACTTCAGGTTCATAAAGGTGTCCCTGCTCTGTTTAATTAAATCTGTCTTAAAACCTCCTAATCCCAAACTAAAGACTTAATAATGTTCAGGAACCTCTTTTTCCTTACAGTATATTGGTATAAACTGCTGACAGCTTAATATTGAAATAAACATGCTGCTCCTCTACCAGACCTGGCCAGTACAAAGATGAAAACCCACATGACTAGGATCAGCTTCTCCCAGAATGGCAAGAGGACAGCGCACCACAGATGTTAAGTATGTAAAAACCATTTAATTTAATGCTATGAAGTGTCAAACACCAGGAAAAACATTTAAAAAATAAAAATCATGAATGGAAGCAAAAAAATGTGTAAAGGTTTGATTCTTTTTCTGAACATGCAGAGACCTGTCCTTTTAGACTGAAGATGGGAAATTCTTACCCATAGGTTTTGGGGTATTACACATTCCTTTGAGAGAGTTTTGAGGCACCAAATATCAAACACCAGGCCTGTTTGATAGTGGTCTATCAAACTCTGCTCAGGCTCTCCAGATCTGGTGGGAAATCTGGTTTTGTAATTCCTTCTTAAAAAAGTGAAGAAGACATGTTTCAGATTGTGATTAGCAAAATTCAGACCTAGAGCAGGGCTTTCTTCCCTACATTAAAAAACAGGTGATTGGATTTGGAATTTTGGTACCAGAAATTAAGCAGCCTGGAATATTGATCTCGGCATCTGTTTAGTCTCAAGAGATACAAAATCATCATCAAAATTTTAGAAGGCAGCTTATGCAAAGCAGAGTAACTCTACATGAGATCTTTAAGGAGTCAACCACATCAAGAGAAAAGCAGTGTGGTCCAGCGTTGGAGAAGGAAGACAGCAGGAATAAAGCACAGATGCAGAGGCAGCAAGGCAGGCAGTAAGGAATGACAGCCCATGCCTGAAGTGATCCACAGGAGGCAGACCTATTCCTATTGCTCTCCATCCCAAATCCATCCAGGTCCATTTGAGGAAGGGTATGACTTCTAGTGCTTCTCCCTTCCTAAGATGTCCTGCTGTGCCTCAGAGACAGAAGACAGGGAGAAATGCAGAAGACTTGGACACAGCAAACACAGCATCCCAAAAGAACATGGAGCAAATGGAAACGGTTTCCACTCTTTCTTTCCCTAAGAGGATTATGTCAGCAGGGCCTGGCTGGCGTCTGCACCAGAGCTAAGCGCCAGCGACCACGGCAGCCAGCCCTACCCTCCTGTCAAAGGCTTTCATTAAGACTTTGGTTCCCTGTTGCTCACATGGCAGCTTGCACGTGCTCCCTAAATATCCTGCATCCACCTCCAAGGTATTTGCTGATATAGAAATCTCTTCTTCCCCCTTTGCCCCTCCTCCCAAGAACCTGAGGCCACAGCACAAATCACTATTCTGCTGAGAAATTTTCATTATTCAAGGATAGGACAGAGGACTCAAGATGAATGTGTATTATCAGAGAGGCAAAGACCTTACAACTGTACATGGTGTCTATTCCTCTGACCCTGCTAAGGTGCCTGTGCATGGTGTCTATTCCTCTCAGGGTGCACATGAGCCCTGCAGAGCACAGCAAACAGCAACAATCCCCTCCTGCTCACATTGGGGAATTACCAAAGGAGTTACTGCTCCTGGCCAACTCTGGGTGCTCTGCAGCAGCTGCAGAGACACACCACGGGTTGGCACCTTGGAGTTCTCTCATTGCTGAAGGGGTATTGCAAATCCTAGAATTCAAAAGGAATCCTGACATCCCAAAGACTAAAGACAGGTCCTTGTAACTTCTCTTTCCCAACCTGCCTTGCCTTCAGGCCTGCCTCTGCCCTGTGTCCTCAGACAGCCAGAACAGCCATGCAGATCCAAGGGGGTGAGATCCATTTCACTCAAAACAGGCAAGTCAAAGGACAGTCCTAGCCATTTCAAATAATATCACAAATTTTTAATCTGGTTTAGAGATGAAAGTGAGGGATTTTCACCATTAAGCTCAGGGGGAGAAAAGTTAGGCTCCTTCTGGTCAGACACACAGTTAAATCCATCCGGCTGCAAAGAACGACACACTGTGGTCACAGAACCTGCAAATGAGGATGGATTTTCCCAGATATTTAGCTCCCCAGCATCCCAGTAATGAAGGATATCTCTACCTGTCTCTATTCAGGTAGTACTTCCAGCAGAATCAATCAATGAATCTACATGGAAACCAGCTCATCCCTTTCATCTCATTTCTCTGTTACCAACTTGAGCAAAACCAGGAGAAAGACTTGCCTTGGATTAATTTATTTACAGATTTTTTTTTAATTTATTAAATTAATTTATTACAGATAAATTAAAGGCAATTCCATTTACAATACACAGCATACAAAATTGTATATACTCCTTCAGAATAATCAGTACTTGTCAAAAATTACTTTTAAATCTCATTTGTTTGAAAGCATGGATTCTGGCTTCAATTTTATGTTACTTGTTTCTGTAGTAGCAACTACAGCTCAAGGCAGGGATCAAAGTATCAGACAGGTCAAATAGACCACCTAATGTAGAACTCCCAATTTTTTTAAGTATTTCTCATGCATGATACCTGCCTCTGCAGATGTTCAGTATGAAAGCAAAAAGGTGATTGTAAGTTGGGATATTTCAAAAGATAACATTTTTTCTGAAAAATAAATACTGTAAGTTTTTGGTTTTTTTAAAACCTCCTCAGTCATTTGGAAAATAAGAGCTACCTATAATGGAGTGTCTTTCTTTCCTTTCATTCTATCCCATTTTGCATTCTGTCACTGGAGAGGCCATACTTCATTTCTTTTTAATTTCAGGAGGCTGTTTTTTCCCCTCTTTCCAAAGACTGAAAAATTTGGAGAATCCAAAAATCATTAGCAAACCTTTTAATTTTGAGGAAGGACGAGGAAAAATGGTAGCCTGTAAAGTGTTGGATCAGGTCCAATAAGATACCTTTGAATTTCTATGGTGTAATACACATGGAAAAGTCAAAGACTAGAAATATTCATATTTACTCTTTAAAAGTCACAGATTATTGAAGAAAATTTGCTTTTAAAAGTTTTTATCATATGGTATTTTTTATTTGATTCTTCTTAAAGCTTTAAATTCCTTATTTGCCAAAACATTCAAAGAATGAGCCCCTCCAGAAGCATGTAGGAAACTACACATTTGTAAACCCAGCACTGCTGGAACTGTGACAGCAGTTTCACCAATTATATTGTTCACTGGGCTACCTGAAGTCCTCCTCTTTCCATAACCATTCAGTCCTTTAGCAAAGAAATATAAAAAATGTGTAAGCTAATGCTTGCAATCTAAGATGCAAAGTCTTGACTCCAGGGTTAAATTAAGGATCCAACTTTTAGCAAAAACCAAATATCCAAGCAACAGCAACATAAAGATGACATAATATGACATAAATCTGTCATATTTATAGGGATCAGGTTACCTGTATATCTGTATATGAACACATACACTGCAGATAAAGGCATGGTACAAACTACTGATATAAAAAGTAATTCACAAGCGACTGTGAATGCAGCATGCCTGTAACCCAAGTCTTAAATATAAGAGTGCCTCAGTGACAGAAGGGTATTTCATGACTAGTGATTGCCCAAGGTGGCTTAAGGCAGTTCCACTTGCATCTCAGAGAGGCAGCATGTTTTCCAGAGTGCAGACTAATGCCACCATCTCTTTTGGATGTCCTTGTCTGTCCCAGGTGGAAGAAGCCCAAGCAGAGCCAGTCAGGCTGCAGACTGGACAGGAGCCATAGGCACAACAGTAATTCCTAAGCATCCTGGCACCCAACATCTAAGACACAGGCAGGAAATAGTATTTAGAAAGAGCATCTTCAAGTCAGCACTTGACACTGAAGGGTTTGGTTTTCTGATAAAATCTCTCTGTTTCTGGCCTTTTATGCACTCTTCCCCAAATAAGTATCTTGTAAAGTCAGTGTGGAAATTACCTTGAAATGTGGTCTGCCAGTCTAACAACATTAAAGAAATGACCACAAGAGTCACTGCTAACTAAAGCCCACCACAAAAGTGGCAATCTTTTTAAGAACATACAATTATAGATAGTTGTGTGTGCAATATATGCACAATGCCTACGTCTAACTCCATTTTACTGTAAGCAAGTACCTGTGCCATAAGGGAAAGTCACCAGGAGGAACCTGTGCTGTGCACAGCACCATATTCTGCTTTATATGCACAAATCCCAGTGCAAAGGCAGATGGAGGGGCCAGTTGTGTTAAAGCCAGGTGATTATGCCACAGGTTTGGGGTTTTGTTTTACATTTTCTTTACCAGCAAACTGTCCATTAACTTTACTGAGAGCAGAAAGCAAAAGGAGAGGAATTTGTGAAGTTGGTAGCCCATATGGCTGGTGGGGAGTTAATCTGTGCCTAAGCAGCAGGTCGCATGAGCCAGGCTGTCTGTTGGGGTTGTTAGTAACCTAGGGGCAGATCATGGAGCAGCAGGGAAGAGGATAAACTCAGCCTACAAATACAGTCAGGAATGTGGCAGGAAATTATTTTTGAAAACATACTCTGAAGCATAATAGCAACCATCAGACTGTCAGGCCATGTGTATGAAATCTATCTGGACTCAGGGCACACAACAGGAGTGCACACAAGTGTGTGATGAAGCAGATTGGGTGCATGCTCCCGTGTCCACACATGGATGTTAAAAACCTAAACTTTCCTCAAAGAAAAAGTGCAGGCACATCAGAGGATATTTAGACAAACATTGCTTCCCTAACATTCTAAGCAAACAAGAATAAGTTATTTGCTTATGCTTCATGCAAACCATCTGCCATGCAGCTTTAAAAAATTAATGATTATGTCAACACCAAAGAACAAAAGACAGAATTAGCAGAAACTGAAAGGTTCAGGCAATGAAAGAATTTTTTTTAAGGGAAAAAATCAGGAGGCAAGCCTCAGGTCGTAAGAGCAGCACCAGACAAAGCCTTTGCACCCCCAGTACAGACTGTGACACCAGGCAGGGAGCAACATGACAGAAAACCAAGAACCAGGTGGCACAGAGGGACACGGCCTAAGGCAATGTGGAAGAGGTCTGCAGGGTAGACCAAAAGAAGCAGGAAATATAATTAAATTTTTTTAAATTAATTAAATTTTTAAAAAATTAATTATTAAAATGTCACTCAGTAAGAATTTTCATGTTTTAAGCTTTTTCAACATTCAAGAAAACAATAAGGCAGCAAACAATTGTCTAGGCTGGAGCACTTTATTTTCAACCACCTTTTTTAACTCATCCCTAGCATAACCCCAAATAACATTAACCCTCCAGCTACTGCCAACTTTAGGATAAGAAGTGGTACATATTGGACAATTTAAGCATCATGATACCACACATCTGGGTAATCTGCCCTAATTTTGAGAAGGGGTGAAAGATAATCAAATAATCTTTGTAAAAATGTAGATTCAAGAGTACCAATAGACCATTTAGCTCTACAACCTGTCTTCTGCTGTGGCTAGCAGAAGTTGTCCAGGAAAAAATGCAAGAGCGGGGCACTGCTTCAGTCATATACTTTTCTAGCTGAGAGAGATTTCAAGCTCAGGAACTTCTAGAAGCATTATTTTTATATTTACTGCTAGTGATCAGTGCACTAGTAGGACTTTATTTTGGCCTCAGCAATGAGCAGCCCTCTTTACTGACCATAACAAATTGCAAGGCAGTTCAACTCAGACTCAAAACTTCCCCTCACAAGTGAGAGCTATTCTTCCCCCAATTTAAGCACCAGAACAAATCAAACATGACAGATGTCATTTGTATTACATATTAGTGCACTACAGGAAAGCCAGAGCCCATCAGCAATGTGTGCTTTATAAGAAGCCCCAGCACAGACTGCACAGTTAGAAGAGAAAGCAAGCAATATGGAATTACTTTTATGCAATGACTGATATTCTTTGAGGCCACTTGGAGACACAAAAATTTTCTGAAAGTGGCAAAATGTTGAAAAGTGAATGAAAAAAAAAGATTGCTTTTTTAAATAGGAAAGGCTGCACCTTGCCTCAGGGGAGCACTGGATGCTGTTCAGGTCCACATACAAAGTCAGGCAGCAGGAAAGTTTTGACAGAAATAACATCCCTCTAGATTATTGCCCATTCCCAAAACTGTAGGACGACAGCAAAAATGACAGAGAAGAGCTTCTCTTGGGAACACAGATGGGCTTTGGAGGGACATTAGACATAAACCAAACTTTAAAGGGAAGAACAGGTCAACTTAAATGTGAAAAAATCTTAAAAGAGGTTCTCCCATGAGAGACCTTTAGTCAGATATCGACTGTATTTTACATCTGGCAAATAGGAGGAATGGAGAGTCAATGGTTGGGCAGGAGCACTGCATGCTACTCTCTAGATCATCTCTGTATCTGGCTACCAAGTTTCAGAGGTGCTTGTCCCAGCACAGAAAGACCCTGTCATGCATTTAACTTGATCTCACCCACCTCTCCTCTCTTAAGAGGGGAAGTCCTGCTTAATGTGAAAGAATCTTATCACAGTATCTTAGAGAAATGTAAGAGAATAAATCCATCTTTAGTGGATGAATGGAGATCTGAGTATTCCTTGAACCTTAGCAACAGCAGGACATCCCCGTGTGCCTCACTGCCACGGGTCTGCACACACTGCCAGCCCCGTCCCAAAGATCAGCAGCACTAGTGATGCAAGTCTTATAAGCAGAGCACCTCTGGAGCTAATCAGCACATCTGCACATGAGCTGAAGGTGAACACTAATCCTTTTCCTCATCCTTAACCATCAGACTCCACCATGGTCACACAGATAATTGCCCCAAAAGACTCTGTGTTAAGCATCATTTGAATTTTAAGATGCACATGGGACTCAAAGCAAATAAACTACTGCTGAATATTCCTCGTCTCAAAAGGATTTTCCATTGGTCCTCAAGTTCCGTTTTTCTGCCTTTCTTCAGGTTCAGATATCCTACATAAATCTGTTCCTACAGACACCTCTCTAGCTTGTTACCGTTAATTCCCACAATCCTTCTCCAGTTCTACCCTAGACCTGCAGTGACCTCAAAGATTCCAGCTGCTACAGACCATAAATACTAACACTAGTCTTGAATTCAAAGTGAGATTTCTTCTAATACTTTAGTTCATATATGAAAAAATACATTCCCTCCTGCAATTGCTTCTCTCCCTGCAACAGGTCAAAATCTTCCTCTGAGAACCACTTGTTTCAGGTGAGCAAGGAAGAGAAAAGGAGATTCATCTCTTCAGAGGGCTAGTAGCAGCTGGTCTTGGCACTCAGGCAGTGTGGGAACAGAGTCTGACCTTTTATACAAGTTATTTCATCAGGTATCTCCACTGACCAGCTGGTACTGACCAAAGAAACACAACACTGCAATCCCAAATACTTCCATGCTAACTGCACAGCTCCCATCTCTGATGGGCTGAGGGTGTTTTGCACTGCCCAGTTCTTTGAAAGGCAAATGGAAAACTGTCAAGTTAATGGGGAGGTTTTGTGTGTGCTAATTATAGCACACAAACCCTCATTGTCTCTGTCCAAGGCTGGGTCACACTCTTGTTACAAAGCTTTTGCAACTCTCCTAATGCCTTTAATATAAGCTCCTATTAATTGTATAGTCAATTCCTAAGCCCAGTGCTACTGGATTGAAGGAACCAGGCAGCTGACTATTAATTATAGTGTGCTTAACCTGCATTTATAAAGCATATTAATTCTCATGATTCTGTTTTAATTTGGTGCAGGATTGACAGCCTTTTGATTTTACTCCACAGATCAGATCTAGCACAAGCAGCAGCCAGGTAAATATGCCATGCTATCCATGTGGAAGGAGGTGACACAGCACTTCATCCTCCCTTGAGTAACCAGAATCACACTGTCCCTAAAGCTCTCTGCAAGTTGTTGCTTTTTTTTTTTTTTCTTGCACATCCTGGCTCATTAGAAACCTTTATCTCCAAAACAACCACCCTTTTAGAAGGCACAAGTAGGAGTCCAGGGCAAACAGGAGTTCCTGTGAATGTCACCTGCTACTGAGGGATCCACAGCCTTCAAAATAAGAGTTTCCCTGTCCAGGAAGTCCCACAGGTCCAGGCCACTATGCAACATTTAAGCAATTTTAGAAACTAAATGAAGTATTTCCTCAGCTGTTTCAGACCACATCTTGACTCTACAGGCGAATACAGATCAAGGGAAATTCACCTTTGTCCATTTGCTTTTTTGCCTATAAAGGAAACCTCAAAGAAGCCCCGATAAAAACCAGAATGTTGCATAAATTGGGAGAGAAGCCAATACCTCCTTTCCTCTGCTGGCTGTCAGCCACATGAACGTCCATTTTTGAATGACTTAGGGGCACTGAGGCATACAGGTCTTCCTGGTGCTACTGCCATGAGCTGCTCTAGGATAAGGGAGCTCACTGCTTCTGTGCTACAGAGGACAGGATGGGGGTGGGCCACTCACAACTGAGATGTGTTCAGACTTCAGGATGACCATTGTGGCTTGCCTATATTCAGCACTGACTCCATTCCCCTGACACTCCAAGTAGTAGCTAACTCCTACCCACAAAAGTTCCCCTGGGTAACAAACTCTACTTACTGCAGGGTCCAGTTTTATCTTTCGTCCTTCCCCATCTTCTCTTGGTTGTTCAGTCAATAATAAATAGGAAATACACACTAGAACAATCAGCCATCTGGATACCATGAAATAAGAAGAAAATGTGGTGTTTCCTCTGAAGAAGATTTAAGAAAGGTATCAAATATAGAAAATGCTGCTAAAAGAGGCAAGTGAATTAATTTTATGCTCAAGGAGTGCAGGATCTGAAACAATGATATTAAGTTACCACAAATTCAATATCAGGGAAAATCTCTGCAGTAAGAACACTGGCATGCTGGAATTGGTTGGCAAGGGATCTTCCATTCTCTGTTTTTAAGAGCTGGCTAGGTAAACATCCATCAGGCACAACTTAGCTAATGGACAGCTCATTCTAGAGCATGCAGAGAAACCTAATGACTTACCAGGATTTCTTGCAGCCATCTTTTTAAAAATTCTTTTAACATTTATATTACTTTTCTTTGTGTGTCTAACTATTTCCCTTTTATTAGCTTTTTCTTTAGCAAAAATAGTTTTAAATGGGAATATACACTCTTCTTTTAGAACTTAATACCAATATCCAATCTTTCTCATTTGTGTTTCCTCTCTTGAAAAAGATATAAATAAAATCCCTCTAATTAATTAATGTAACTACACTGATAAATATTTTCAAATCAAAATGTTCTTTGGAACAAAGTGAACTTATGTACACAATGCTAACTCCAAAAAACTTCACTTTTTTTTAACAATAGGCTCTCATGAAATAAAACAGTTTTCAGCAAAAAAGATGTAATCTTTGAGTTATGCTTTCAAAAGAAAAAACAAACTCCCTAATTTGAAGGAGTGATTGCATTGTTCCTCATATGATCCTCTCGACATTTCCTGTATTAAACTCTTCATTAACATATCATTTTTATTTCTTTCCTTAGGTATTTTTCAGAAAAAAAAAAAAAGGCCGCCAAAACCTATAAACTGAAAGTGTTTATATGGTATATTAGACCACTGCCCACACACATGAGCACTTGTTTAAACACATGCACCAGCAATAAGATCTCAACTTTACAAATTCAGAAGCTGCTTAATCTCTGTTTAACGAAATCCAAACCAGGAAGCCCTGGTCCCCAAATGCTGCTCTGCCTTTATCCCAACAGGCGGCTCTGGGCTCCTCTGTCGATGTGATTATTGCTGTCCAATTCCTTGCCTTTCTTCTCAAGGATTCTCTTTCTGCAGGTTGACTCATTAGCCCCGTCCTCAGTAGGGAGCTGACATCCAATTAACCAGCTGACAGTCCTCCAGTGGCTCCCACTACTCCTCTAAGGCTCTGTTTACAAACACAGGCTGTTGTGCCCATAAAGGAGGGGAAGTTGAAAGTCCCCCTGCCAGGCCAGTTTGTTCAAAATGTTCAGTGCCCTTTAAACAATACCTTTGTAGGATAAAGACCAGGCATATTTCGTGCAGCAGGATGCAAGTCATCCTAATGGCTACAGCTGCATTTGGCGGGAAAGGGAGCAGCGAGTGGTACTGAAACAGGAGCATCGTGACTCAGATCCCAGTTTCAGCTGGGAAGCCAAAGGAAATTAGCAGAAATTGGGGAAATATTGCTGAATTCTATATAGGAAAGCACCTAAAGATTTCATCCTGAGTGATGTAAAGCTCTCTCTGACAAAGAAATAGGCTTTTGAGTATAAAACCACAGGTCTTCCAACTCCTGCACCACAGAACAAGTCATTTTACCAACACATAGCAAAGAAGCTCCATGTCCCCCACACACTCAAGCAGGAACACACTGCATTTACCATACACTTGGTGCAACAGCTTCAAACTTAAGTCAGAAAAGTTCCTCCTAATTTGACAGCTAGGAGATCTCCCTTGCAGCAAGTCTGAATCTGGAATTCAAATCTGGACTAGAGATGAACACATCAACAGCCAGATCCTGCAGTACAAGTGACATCAGTGCTTCCAACCCGCAGCATTGCAGTTCAACGAGGTGAACTCAAACCATCTTCAGCAGCAATATGAGGCCCCACGGGGACCTCTCACATTCTGGTCCTCAATTCACCTGCAGCATCCTCTCACAAGAGATAAGAAATAGATGAGGGACAGGCACTTATTTAGCCTCAAAAATAATTCCAGCTCTAACCAGCTAATCACAGCTCAAAGCACAGCCTCTGCTACGAAAAGCTATTGCTGCATCCGAGTGAATTATATTCCAAATTGCTGTGTACAGATAAACTTTACCCATCAATTAACTACCCCAATTCATTACATTATAGAAGCAACAATGATAATTGCCATGTACATCATGGTGTGACACCAGAGCCACGAACCAGCCAGCACATCAGCACATGACAGAATGTGAGCCATGTGCCTCTGTCCCAGGCCCTGAGCTGTGCTCCAGCTGCAGCCTGGTCATACGAAAACTAGGAGTCCCACACTGCTCAGGACTTGGCCCAGGCAAGTTAGGAAAAACCCCAGAAATGGTGATTTCATGACCTCTCTAGCTTATCACACCTAGATTTTCTTTTTTCCTTCCTCTCAAATCTAATTGAAATATAACTTCTCCTAGCTTTTGAATACTTCTGAGTCCTTTCACTATGCATGTCTGAGCTACCCTCTGTCTTCTCTATATATCCCCCCAGCAGTAGAAAACTCTCATCAGATTCCTTTGGCCCTCTTCTCCAAGCTAAGCAAGCCCAGCTCCCTCAGCCTCACATGCTCCAGCCTCCTGACCATCTTAGTGGCCCTTTGGTTTGATTCTCCAGTTTACAACAACTTTCTTGCACTGTGAAAACCAAAACCAGATGCAGAGTTTCAGATGCAGCTTCCCCAGTGTCTAGCAGAGGTCACCAACCATCTCCCTCACCCTGCTGATTGTGGTCTTGCTAATGCACTCCAGCATACAGATAGCCCCCTCTGCCCACTTTTGCTTTATCTAGGTAGTCATAAAATAATCCGTTTGTTGGTTGTGCCAAATCACTAATCCCTGGAGTTCTTTTGAATGCCTGTTATTAAAACCATCTTCTTTGTCTTCAAAGCCTAATTTTTCTTCAGCCCAATTTCCAGTTAAGTGAAGTCTAAGAACTCTAAAATTGTTTTAAAAGTTTGGACAGAAATAATCTCACTCTTCCTGCAGACCATGTACACCCAGTGTCTAACTACAATCTTTTGAATCCTGTGGCATAGACCAATTCACTTGTGAAAGACCAACAGATGGACAGAAAGAGACACCCTCCTCCCCCCTCTAGCTGGTATCAATTCCCATTAAAGACTCTCCTATGTCCAGACTATGCATGCTGACCACTCAATGCAGGCAAAATTGCAATCCACCTTGATTAACTTCCTAACAAGTTCTTTGAGCCTCCCTTCTTGTTCCTCTACCAGTCACACTCCTTCTCTCTAAAGTTTTCCTCTAATTAATTCCATATTAAGCACTGAAAATCGGCAGGGTCCTCTCAGACGCCCCTTGTCCCTTTCTGTGCGGACCCTCCGGGTCCTCAGTGCTAAGCCCACTGGTAAAAAGCTGACATCTGTGCAGCAGCTCCCAGGCTGCACTTCCAGGTACAGCATGTGTTGCACCTTGAACTACCGTCTCATTTCAGACCCCACCATTGAGACCAATTAAGTACAGAGCACGCAAGGAGCTGACCGAGTGTCACATGCTGGCTGTAACCACAAGGACTTAGAGGCCACAAATCTGTTATTACCAAGCTGTTCCTGACAGCAGCATGCTGCCTCCTAACAAAAAGAATAGATTAAGATCAATCAAGTCTCCCTCTGGCTTGTCAGTGGGACTTTGGACCACACCTTCCACCCAAAACTTCCCTCTTCTCCTGCTTCTGAACACCTAGGCAGCTCCAGGCTAACAAGGTGGCTGCTGAGTCAAGCGTGAGTTGAACCATATGTTCATAATTAGTTAACTTCTTGCTTTATTGCTAGAAGCACTATCAATAAATCAGTGACAGCCCGTAGAGGCCTTAGGAGATGCAACAAGCCACCCCCAGCCAGCACGGAGCCCTCCCCTCCACACGGGCGACTGGCCATATTTCATTCCAGCTGTGGCATTGTGCACTGAATTAACTTTATCCTCAATTTAGAAAGCCAGCATGAAATCAAGAGACCTGAGGAAAAGAATAAAGAGAAAAAAAGAGAGAAAAAAGGAAGGGGAGGGAGGAGAGGGAAAAATCCTAGCAGGTCAACTCAAAAAGAAGTTTGGAGAGTGACCGTCTACAGGGATGGTGCTGCTTAACCCATTGCTGCAAGGCTGGCAGCACATTAATTAATAAGAGCCATTCTGCCTCTTATTGCCCAGTGCTGCAGTTGAAGGCTTCCTAACACATGCCGAAGGGGGAACCCAGTGATAAAATTATTTTTTAACCAGTCAAACACTGTTAAGTTGCAGCCTAGATAGTAGGTAAAGCAGAGCAAGAGGCAACAGTGGTGCCAGGATGAGTCTGGCTGGACACACTGCAAGCTTTCGAGGTGAGTGTGCTCGCACAGAGCTGTGTTCAACTTGAGCAAAGTGCTGTGAGAGGTCAGATATTCCAGGATTTGGGAAAGCACATAGCAACTGTCACACTGCTTGGTGTTAAGCCAGATTCCCAATGAGCAGTGGAGAGTGCTGGAGGCTTCTAGACAGCAATTCACAACACCCAAACCCAGAGCCTGCCTCTCCTATGGTCCTCGCAGTTCTGTGTACTGCAAAGTTACACAGGCAACCTGAACATCACCCACAACTAAATGCTGAAATTCTGTAACTAGCTGCTCCTGGGATCGTTCTGCCTACCTGGAGGTTTAACTGAAACACAGCCTGTGTGTGCAGTGCTCCCACTGGCAATTTTTATCTAGTTGAAAAGGCACCTGAAAAGGTCATTGCCATAAGGCAGAGTGAGCACTATTGTCCTCCTGGAGCTGATGGAGCTTTGAAGATGCAGTACAAAACAATTCCTTTCCCCCGTGTTGCTCAGTTTCCCCCACCCTCAAAACATCCAGCTGTAAGACCCTGAGTGAAGTCTTCCTGATTTACTCAGCCTGAACCTTCTTGCTGCGCCCGGGTGGGAGGGATGCCAGCAAGCCTTCTAGTGTCCACCTATGACATCCTTCTATAAAACATCCCAGGGTCCAGGAGTGCATGAAAACCAAAACATTTTCAGCAATAAGCTAACCCTCCAAATTCATGGGACCAAACCACATCTTTGAAAGAATAAAGTCTATGGTTAGTGTTACTCTTGAAAATAAAACTGCCAGCAATTACAGAGGGCTATTCCTCAGTAAGAACACCTAATGTAGTATCTTCCTCATCACACATTTAGGGTAAACAAAGCAATAAAAAAGCAAGTTAATGAAGGGCACTTTGCATGCCAGCAGCCAACCCAGAATGGAGCACTATAGGGTCTTTCACTTTTCCAGTGAAGTATTCTGTTCCAGGGGCCCACACTCCTTTGTGCCCAGGGCACCAGAGGTGCTTGCCCAGATTCTTCCTAGCACATTTGTATCTTCTGGGTGTTGGAGACTACAGAGAGGTCTAAGCCCTGTCCCTTAACACAAACCTCTCAAAAATTTGTGGAATTTCAAAACAACATCCAACAGCAACATCCCAGATTAAATTAGTTCGGTCAAATGAAGTTGCAATTTCTCAAACAACAGTACACCTTTCTAGGTCTAAGGGGGAGGTCAGCAACATTGGCCAGAGCCAATAAGGTCCCAATGTGCTTGTCATGAGGGTGCTGAGCTTCAGTGCTGGCCATGGATGACAAACCAGTCATTGCAGCTTCTGTGGGTGGCAAGAGGTCTCATTTCTGTCTAACTAGAAAGAGAGACCAGAAAGATGATACAGAAACCACATGAGCTTCTGGGCAGCTCAATAGCTGCCATTTAAGTCTCTGTTCCTTCCAGTCACTTCAGGAGACTCAGAAAACCTTGAGCCAAGACAAAGACTCCCCTCCAAAGCCTGCTCTGTTGCACTGTACTAACCTCTTCTTTCTTTCCCTGCTGTACTATTACAGTTTGCAATGGAATTATAAAATTACAGTAAGGCATGGATGAATCCTGCTCTCTCATCCAGGAGCAGTTAAAAACCAAATACTTCTCTTGTTTCTTATTCACTCTCAGGCCTTTTTACATTGCTTTGGCACAGTATGAGGCTGCCAAATGGATACAAACCTCCCCCCACCCTTCTCCTCCAGGATAGCATAAAACATAACCAGACAAAAAAAAAATCTTGTCTGCAGTTATTATCCACTGTACATCACTGCTACAAGGGAAGCCATGCTGCCACTGAAGTGTGTAAACTTTTGGTTAAAATTAAATTTCAGCAAAAATTCAGGGAAGAAAACAGCTCTGATGTGTTTTGAATGGAATTCTTTTAAAAGGCTTTGGGATTTGGAAGACATTTACTCTTTTAATCCATTATATCAAAATAATTGACAAAATCACAATGAAACATTTTGTTCCTTCCTAAAAACAAAAACCAAAGAGAGGAAAGAAAAAATCTCTCACAGAGAATTAAAAAGCATTCAGGTTTCATTCCAACGAGCTGGGCGTCAGGACCTCAGCATTCTTCAAGAAAAGAGATTATTGTCTCCAGCCAGCTCTGGTGTAAGCCTGTAAAATCCTCTGCCAATCTTTTAGATGAATTACCAGCCAACTAATTCCTTTTCATCACCAGTTCATCGAACACTACCTGCACGGACTAGGAGCTGGAAATTTTGTGTATACAGCCAGAGCTGTTTTACTAGGCTATCTCCCCAGTGACTTATTGCTTTAACTCAGCCTTTGAAAACTATGCACAAAAACCCTGACATCTTTCTCAGCTCATGACAACAACATCCTTCACCTTCTGACCCCCAACACATTTACACACGTCCTAGAATCTTTCTTTCATTATTGATTAGGGAAGGCAATGCCATACAGCTCTGCAATGAAGAGATGCCCTCACACATATTTACTCAGATCAGAGATCTCTGCCAAACATCCCAACTGCCAGCCAAGAATGGAAAGTGCCCAGCTCTACACCCAAAGCAAGATGGAGAGAAGCCAGACTGCCAACTCCTGAGCCACAGCCAAGAGGAAAAGCACTGTTAAATAGGTGAAGCCCAGTACATTGGTACTGGCAGCACGGTTCACACATGAGGAGCTCACAGGCCAGGTTAGAAGCAGGCAGATGCACACATCAGTGGATGATAAGACATGAGGCCCCAATCAGCTGTGCATCTCGTCCCATGAAAATTCATGCTAATTTGGACTAAACCCTGGAGCTAAGCTTTTTCTGGCAGATCTCCCTGCAAAATAGTTTAACTTCAATAGAAAACACCATGGAGAAAAACATGGCTTTTCAGCACACAGGACTTTCTCTTGTAGGCGCAACAATTTCCCCCCAAACCATGATGGTCAACACTCAGAGCATACTCAAGAAAAACTGTTTCTCCCATCTGTTATTTAACCCTGGGACTACCTCAGTGCATTTGTTTGCACTGCTGAATCACTTTCTGTGATGTAAAGGTTACTTAGCTGCAGCATGGCAGCTCAGTGCAGTGGGAACGTCCGGAATGAGGGACACAGACAGCAGCAGTGCGCTGCTGGTGCCAGACTGAGAACAGGCTTTGGTTCCAAAACTACATCATGGTTTATAATAAAATCCCCATCTAATTAACCCCCAAAGTCACAAAAAATTATCAGTTCACAATTAATTTGCTCTTCTGGAGCCAATTGGTCTCAGCCAAGAACAAAGGGACTCATTTGGCCAGAGGCTGTGTGAGGACATTTTTATTACAGAAATGTGAAATCTAAGCAGACACACCAGTCCTGATTGATAGATGAGGAACTGAAAGAAAGATGCAGAGACTGACTTGGGTCTACACCGTAAATGGGTGATGTTCTGACGTTTCAGGCATTTAAGTGCTGCTATAAAACTCTACAACATCAGACCTAGGAGTAAAACATATTTCTCTTCCACACACCAATCAGATTGGCAATGGTAGCAAATTCCCACCTGCAGTTTCCAGGAGAACCCATCAGCTTGTCAAAAACCAGCCCTGAGATCAGGACTTCTGAGGTTTTTTTATTATACAATTCCAGCCAAAGGAAAGGGCAAGAAACGGGCAATAAATAGAGCCTGGAATGAGTTCTGAGAGAACACGTCCATAGGATACTAAACCAGTGCAATTAATGTCCTCCTCTGACAAAAGATCAAAATACCCTGTAGAATTAATGAAAATATTCAAAAGAAAACCCCAGAATTATATTTATTTATCAAAGTGCTCTCACTCTCAATGACATTCTATGCTCATAAAACTTGCAATTTTTCCATTTGCCTTTCCATTTCAGGGAAACCTCATTCCTGTACCTTGAGGTGTAATCAAGTGCAATCTGAAGGACTGCTTCTCAGATGGCTGGGAAAATAGAAAAACAATTACACAAAGCCAGATAAACACAGCATAGACTGTTGTTTATAACACATCAAATGGCACACAGGGTGAAACAGAAAAAGCTAAAGACACAAATGTCCATGAACAAATTCCAATTGGAAATTAGAGTGAAATTTTGAAGAGTAAAAGGCAGTACCAGCATCACAAGAGCAAGTCTCTTCTAGTCCTAGATCTTCACAATCTGTACTTTACCAAACAGATCTCTCTTCAAAGCAGGGATCTGCTGTCCCTTGTGAAAAAACAGCTACATCCACAGGACAGATCCAAGATTTGCTGTTAGCAGGGGTGCTAACAGATGGGTGAGCACTTGTGGACACAACACATGGCACAGATGTTATTCAAACATGGTCCTTACACACTTCACCTGTAAGGACTTCCTAAATATAAAACTGCCATTATCTATGCAGAAAAATTTCAACTTTTTCAGATAAATTCCATCAGATGATATCCATTACTAAAATCAAGCTTCTAGAACACTAAAAAGTTATTATTTTACATACAGCAGCTAAAAAAAAAAACTTAGTTTCTTTACAAAAAAATCCCTTTACTGAACACAGACAATTAAGCACTAGTAATACCAAATTTCCTACTAAGACTCTATCAAGGATAAATTTCATCCAGCATATATCAGAAAATACAGGAAGAAAATCACATACACCTTATGTACACCATGTGCCTTCATTTCAAACCAAAAGAAAGCATTGAAGCCACCACAATGACTGCACACAGGTAGGATATCCTCTATTCACTAACTCACCACTCTCACTGTGAGAAACTGCAGGTAAACCCAGAAAGGTGCTTTGCAATTTTTCCATCTTGTAGTCATCCTTCTTCTTTATTCTAAACAGTTGTGAAACCCTACAATACCAAAAAGTATCAACACGGGAGAGCTGGAGCCCAACAGCACTGAAAAGTCAGTTTGACTCAACTGCATTTTACAGGAACTAAACCCCACAGGTGTATTCACTGCCAGCTGACAGTGATTTCAAGACTAGTAACCGGTGTGAGAGAGTGATGAAAAAGGTAAAGACTGCCCTAAAATGTACAGAAAGACATCAAAGAGAAAGATTTCCCCATGCTTTTCTCTAAAATAATGGTGTGTTACACAGCAACCAGAGTAAGTTTGGTCATCCATCTGAAAAACAGCTTAATATCAGCTGCAATATTTTCTGAGATGGGTTCCTAAGGTTAGGAAAGATTGTAAAAGAACCTGCCTTCTTTGACCTAAAAAGCAAAGAAAAAGACAATGTGTGACAGCACTTTGCAAAGACATCAAGGCTAAACACTAGAGAGGGAGATGAAGCGTCTAAACTAGAGCAAGAGTTTGGCACAAGGACAAAAGGGATTATACCTGCTATGAATACATGCAGCCTGGAAACTAGAAAGTGTCCAGCCATCAGAGGCTCAGAGTATGGTGTAGCCTCACAGTGGGAATAACATAAGGAAAATAACCTAATTAGTTTTAAGAGGGAGATTGAAAAGTTTAAGAATGTCTCAACAGCAGGGGACTGGATTTGGGAAGTGCCTTTTAGTCCTTTGTTCAAGGAGGAAGACTGATCAGAGAAACAGCCAGAACCTGCATGTGCATAAATTCCCTTTCAAAAGCATTTTTGCGAATCAGTCTCATCAGGTTTAATTTCTCACAAACACAACCAGAGATTCATGCGAGTGCCAGATACCTGTGCATATCTGTCTATAGGTTAATGTCCTGAGTTGTAAGTGAGTCTCTGTTTTGTCACTGATTCACTCAGCCAGTCTTACTAGGAACAAGAAGCACTGTTGCAGTAATATCCTGCATAGTGGCAGGATAAGTGAAGAGGATTTGGGGTCAGTTTGGACACCTGTGTGTGCACGTATCAGCATGCAAAGCAACACATAACTGTAATAAATCTCATATAAAACTGGAATTAAACTATTTGTAAATACTATTTTTCTTCTGTGTGCCATCCCTTCTGAAAGCCAGTTCACTATGATGCAAATGCAATTTTAAGGCCATTTCTACATAAAACCAGGATAAACCAGAAAAAACTGTGTGGGTTTTTTTAAGTTTTAATCTAAAAGATTAGCTTCATCACTATCATTTAAAAAGACACATCATAGAAATTACAAAAGAAAATACAGGTACAAAGAACATACAAGAATTAACACTGCAATTCACTTAAGCGTGTTCCCAGAACTTCAGAAGAGCTGCTGTAACATTCAAAGTAAAATCTTTACTGAAGCAATATTGTAGTCTTGACAAACAATTTGCCCCAAAACTTTATTCCAATTAAAGAGGTCCCTCATTAGCTGCAATAAGCATTAAGAGCTCCAGATGAACAGGAAAATTAGCAGATGATTGTTACTTAGTTACTTAGTATACATCTATGTGTGACTGCTACTGTGACTTGAACATCTTCCATCATTGTGTGTGACCATCCATGCACCAGTTTGCAAAATTAGGTGTTTCTCTCAACAACAGCATTTTTCTTTCTTTAACAGCTACCCAAAGGGTATCTCCACAAACCAGGCCTCTGATTTGGTGGTCATTTATCCATGTATCAGCTTTCACTCTCCTGTATATCAACCTTGGCGAGTTGACCTGAATTCCTAGAGCTCAGAACGCCGAGCACCATCAGACCCCCAGCCAACACCACAGCAGCTGTGCAGACCCAACAAGGGAGGGACCACGGGCTTGGTATGTCCCCAGAGAGCGAGACTCCACACCCTCCCTGGGCAGCTGTTCCAGTGCCTGACACCCTCAATAGAAAGAAGTTCTTCCAAATGTTGAGGAGAAGCTTCTTGTGTTCCACTTTATGGCCACTGCTCCTTGTCTTGTCACTGGGCACCTCTGAAAAGAGTGTGGTATCTTCCTCTTGATCCCTGCCTTATATTTACATGCATTAATGAGATCCCCTCAGAGGAGGCCCCGTTCCCTCAGCCTCCCCTCGTAACAGATGCTCCAACCCCCTAATTATCCCCTGGATGTGCTGTTCAGAGACCCAGCTCTCCTCTCTTTGCTGATACCCCGACAGAGGAACCGTGAGGTGCCTCAGGGAGACATGGGAGGGGGGCGGGCACCCCCTGAGCAGGGAATCCCTGCTCTTCACCCACTGAAGGCTCCTCTGCACCTGCCTTTCCCCCTCCAGGGCCAGGCGGGCGCCGCCCGAGCTGCCTGCTCCGCGGGGACCGGGAGTGGGGCAGTGCCGGCCCCTCAGGAGGGACCGCTGCTCCCCCCACCAGCATCCCCGCGCTGCGGGGGCGGCGCGGGCTGATGACGCCATCTTGGGCAGCCCCAAGATGGCCGCGGCGCGGGCGGCCCCAGGCCGGGGTGCGGGACCCGGCGGGGCCGGGCGGGACCCGTGGGGCGTTGGCGCCTCACACGGGGCTGCTGCGGGCGCTGAGGACTCCTCCAGCCTGCCCGTCCCAGCACCTCTCTTCTCCCGGTTTTACCCGCCTCCCCCGGGCCCTTCCCTAGCGCGATGCCGCCCGCGGAGCCCCAGAGCAGCGGTGCTCACCTGGGATAGCCCCGGTGTGAGGGAGCCGCCGGTGCCGCAGCTCGGCAGCGGGCAGAGAGGGAGCAGAGCCGGCCAAGGGGCTGAGCTGGGCCTTGGCGCTTGTTGGGCGTGTGTCACACGGCTTCTGTTCCTTGTTAGCCAACAGGTGACACGGCCACGCAGGACGGGTTGGCATCTGGAGGGGGTGGGTTATCACAGCAGTTATCAACTGTAAATGTGAGATGCTGCGGGATAAGACCCCGGGCACTGTAGGCTCAGAGCGCGGGGCCTTTTTAAAACGCTTCTGTTGGAAAGAAACCATAAAGGCAAAGATGGAAGTTGGTTAATTTGGTATAGCTGCCAAATTTGGTATCTAGGCAGCAACCTGGAAAAATAGCCAGTAATAAAAGAATGGAAGGGAAATTGCCCTCTTGGTTTGTATTGTCCCTGAGCCTTGCTTATGGGGGGATAGCACTGAGCATCCTCCAGGGGAGAAATGAAAGACTGTCCCATATGCCAGCACGGCCTGCCCTCGGCCCAGCCTCATCCTCACTGGCTGCAGACAGGCTGGGGTACCACCTGGAACAGCGTTTGCCATGGCAGGGAGCAGGATCCTGGCAGAAAAACTGCTCTGCTATTGGCTTTATTCTCACCATCCCCTATGCTAGTCAAAGACAGACCCTCAGTGAAGATTTTTGGTTTGATTTTTTTTCCCCTCCGGGACGAACTCAAGCTTATCCATGGATTTTGATTGCTGTGTAAATCTGATATGAATCAGAAGTGACTATATAGAGACAATCTCTGCCTTTCACGCACCTGTGTGTAGCTTTTGCAATGTTATGATATTAAATCCTTTATGATACATAATCTTTTACTACTGCCACATTTATATCCTGAGATCTTCTGGAAGCCTGGGGCTTGACAAAAAACATTCCCAGTATATTGAGACATTTGCAGGAGCTTGTCATTGCAGGCTATGTTGTCCTGAAACCTGCAATTTCTTCCTCAGAACTTCCACAGAAATGCTCTGAATCTTACTGGCTTCTACACACCTCTGAGAAGTCAGGCAAAAGCCACTCCGTCAGCCAGGCAGGTTGGACAAACTTGTTTCTTCCTGCTGAATTTTACAACTGCAAACAAGGCTTGAAAAGAAGACAAAACAAAACTCACCAGCAACACCAGCAGCCTAATTCTGAGCATGTGGGATGCTTCCCTGCATGCCTGTTCATTTCCTGGAGTGAAACTCACATACCACTTCGCTGCTGCCCTGAACTGTGTGGGTACTTTTTTTTCGTCTCCCTCCTTTTCTTTTCCCTCCTTCCTTGTGTTGATTTGTGGGACCAGAATGACTTTGATTTCAGCAAGTTTGCTGTTTATTCACGTCACAAGTTTGACAGCTTTACACCAAATCAGATTGCTGGGTTTCAGGAGAGCTCTGAGGCGTCACTGGGAGCTCCTTTAGATTAAACTCGCCTCCCCGGTCTCCCCCCTCTCCCCCTCCTTCAGAGCCATTTAAACCTCTCTGGGGCTTTAACACAAACGTGCTCCCAAGACCTGCATTTCATTCTGCCACTAATATGGTAAGTGCTCTTTGCATTTCTCTCGACCTCGAGGCAGAGGAGGAGAAGCTGGTCTCTCCCTTGGGGGAGGGCGGGGGGGTGCAATAGGTTTTGTGCCTTCTTTAGATGGGAAAGAAAAAAGCTCTCCTCTACCTGCAAGAGCAGTCTCTGCTGCTGAGACTTCCCATGGGTGGGCAGACTCCCTGACTGAGGCTCCAAGCTCTGCCGTTGCCTTCCTTGCAGAGATTTAGAGCTGCTGCAGATGAGGCTTATTTGGAGGAGGGAGAAGGGGTGAATCCAGAGACAACCCCAGGCTTTGCGGTCTGGGACTCCTGCAGAAATGCAGGGGCAGAAGAGAGTGCGAGCAGCTAGGAGGTGACTGCTGGCTCTGTGCTGCTGCTTTAGAGCTGAATCAAGCACCCAAGGTGGCAGGAACGGTCTGGCCAAGGACAGCCTGCGACCTCCCTTCACCCTAAACCTACTCAGGACCGTAGCATTTCTCAGGGTTTGCAGGAAGCTAAGCCACCTCCCTGGCACAGCTGTGCCCGCAGCCCCAGTGCTGCGGGGCGCTGGCGGGGCGGCACTGCCCGCGCTCGGCGCACCGAGCGGTGCCACCGGGAGAGCGGGGAGCGGGCACCGGGGTCAGGGCTGGGCGCTGCCTCGGGGGCCGGCGGCGGCGCCTGGCAGGGCGGCGGGGCTGTCCCGCGACGGCACCTGAGCACAGCCCGGCCGGGACAGCCGCGGGAGAGCGCTGCCCTGCCGGGGCGCGGCGGGGCCGGGCTGGCACCGCCTCCCCTCGGGGCTGGGGACGGGGTGCCGCCGGCCCCGCCGAGCGCCCCATCACCTCGGCCCCTTCCCTCCGCAGAGCGCCGGCCGGCCGTGCCCGGAGCCAGACTTCCGCGGGGGCTCGGGCTGCACCGGCTCCTGGGCCGCCCCCGCCGGTGTTTCCAAGGAGACCTGGGCCGCCGTCTGCGCCGCGGAGCCTCGGCCGCCGGGTGAGTGCGCTCAGCTGCCGCCGGGGCGGGGAGACCGGCCGCGGCCCCGCAGCCGGGCTGCGAGCCGTGCGGTACCGCGCTAACCCTCGCTCTGGTCCCCAGGGCAGTTCTGCAGCCCGCAACTCGGTGCCCAGGACGCGGCGTGGCAGGGAGACCAGCTGTCCTCCCAGCTCTACAGAAACAAGCAGGTAAAGGCTCTGCGCCCCCAGCAACCCCGGGTTCACCCCACGAGGCTCCCGAACTTTGTATCATGTATGGCACCTTCTGGCTTGGCTTATGGCATGTCTCCCTCTCACTGGCACAGATGTCAGAAGTGACAGAAAACTGTTGTTCCCTGCTTGAAGTAGTTGTCTCCCCCATGTTGTCCTGTGAAGTTGGAACAACTGTGGTGGGGTTCCCTCCATTCGTCCCCTCTTACATCATATTGCATCAGCAGCCTTGGCACTACAGAAAGCCAGGGGCATGAACAGGGGGTCCCTCAGGCTCTGATGATGCTGTTGGCTAAAAATACGTAGTGTGTGTCCTGATTCCACCAGCCTTGCCTAATTACGTGGTGAATCAACCATTGTGACCAGCAGGATTTCCTTGTTACTGTACTTTATTTTCTCTTTTTTTTATTTTTTTTTTAATTTTTTTTTTTTTAAATCCCAACAAGAGACAGAAGAAACTCTGAACTGTCTTAGATGAAGAAACTCCAGATTGATGACTGATCAAGTACTTGGAGTGATGTTTTGACACAGTGAAGTCAATGAAAATTCAGATATTAACTTAAAGGTCCCTGGAATCAAACCGTAGATGTCAGTGTACTTGTTTCTTTGGCTCTGTCTCAATCATTTAAGTCTGTTCTTGACTGAGCCTGTGGTCCTTCGCAGAAGATTCTTGATCCTCCTAAAGAAGTCTCCAGCACTGTGATCAGGAGGCAAAAATCAATCTGTAAACACTTTGATTTCCCATGGAAATGTGTTAGGTGTCTGCCATTCCTGTTCAGCTTTTGAGACCAGGGATTATCTCAACTCTGTATCTGTACCAGGACTGGCACAGTAGGGTCCAGAATTGAAGAGATCACTGAGTACTGCTGTATCATAAAGAATGGCAACTGCATCTTCCTTCTGCACTCTACTGCCATAAATTATTAATTTGCAAGTCCTCCTCCTTTTTTGCACCAGCCAACTATAAATGGGGAGGAGGGGTGCAAGGGGATGTTTACTGCAGCTCAGGAGGAGATCTTGAAGCTTCTGTCATGCCCGTGACCATTTCTGGCTGCTCACAGGGCTACCTGTAATTCTTTTCTATTATTATGCTGTGGTTGCAAGTTTTTCCAGAGTAACACTCACTAAAGATTAAAGGAAGTCAAAAAGGAAAACTGAACAGTCATGCCACTTAGATTTATAGAGACAAGAGGCTGGAGGGGGTGGGTTGAACTCACAAAGCAAACACCCAAATCATCAAATCCAAGCAACTTGTACCATAGGGCAATTGCTATTAAGTTACAGAGTCAACATCTATTCATCAATATCTCTATTCCACAGCTTCAAGATACTTTGCTTCAGAAGGAAGAGGAACTTGCTAGGTTACATGAAGAAAATAATAACCTCCGACAATACCTGAATTCTGCCCTGATTAAGTGTTTAGAAGAAAAAGCCAAGGTATTGTGTTCAAGCCTGTCACATAGATGTCTACAGAAAGAACAGGTCAATTAGGTACAGGCCAGTAAAATACATGGAAAATCTAAGAGTGTAGGCAGCCTGCAGCGGAATTGACAATTACATTTAAGTTCACAAAGGGGACAGTTTCCTCCAGGAATTATATCCTATCAGGTTCTGACTTTGGAGACAGTGTAGCACTTATAGCTAATTAATAAATTAAGTTTAATTTATTAGTTAGCTATAAGTAAGTTAAGATTATGTAGTCAAGGTAAATTTATTCCCTCTAACACTTTTTTTTCAGGAAAAAGTTCAAACTTGAATATGTATTTTTTGAATCTCTATTTTGTCAAATATCCTTTTGATAAGGATTTATTTTTTCCAGTTTATTAATTAAAAAGCTGTGTGGGGTCTTTTTTTAATGGTGAAATACAAAATTAAACATTCAAGGTTGGATGAAACATTCTGTTAAACTAGCTGTGAAGGTGTAGTTTGTTTTTTGTTTGTTTTTTTTTTTTTAGTTCTTTGTCTCTCATCTTAAAGAAAATGAAGAAAAAAAAATGTTTCTTGTCAGCTTTAAGACATTTTTTACTATTCCAGCCTCACCCATGAAACTGAACTATTGATTATTTGCTCAACTCTGTGGATTGGGCATGAGGTAAAAAAGACTGTAGAACATAGGAGACTTTCCTTTTCCATCCTGTTGATGAGTTGATAGTGTGACATGTCCTCCCTCCCGTGGCCAGACCTGGCTCCTGGCAGTAGAAAAGGTCCCCTTCATTGGGATAGTGGGGTGACACAGCCACCCCCTGTGTCATGGGAGAAGAATCTGGTGTGGAACTGTTGTGGGACGTGTCTGAGATGTGAATTAATGACATGGTGGGGAGCTTCCTTTCTATTCTTGCCTTCTTTTGACCATGCCCTTGTTTTGTGATACAAATGAGGTGAACTGATGAGTGCAGTTCCACTCAGGCTGCTGCTCTGAGCACTGCCTGGTTGGGATCACCCTTGTCCCAGCATGAATTACCTTTGCATCCTCCCTCTGTCAGGCTGCCACTTTGCCCCCCATGCCCTGCTCACCTGCCAAGTGCTGCTGGCACAGATCCAGGTGGGAGTGTGGGGCTGGGAACACCATCAAAGCTCAGGCCTTACCAACACGGTCACATTCTTCTCTTTCAGGGACAGGGTTGTTGCAGACACTGTAAAGATACAAAGTAGTTGGTCATACCCGTATGTTTAAGCAGAGAGTGGGAAAATAAGTATCTTTATAAGGACAGTAGTAATAATCTTGTGCATCTGAGGTCAGAAATGTGTTGCTTTAGGTATCTAGAAATTCAAATTTTAATCTTCTGTCTCCACTTTGTTGTTTTGGTTTTTTTTTAATAGATACTACTGTCTGGCCATGGACAAAAAACTTGTGCTATCCTCAAAAGTACTAAGAGGAGATTAAAAGAGGACCACTGCTTTGTTCCTCAAGAAACTCCTCATGCTTCCAAAGCTAGAAGGAACCTCGTCAATGAATTCACTGCCTGTGAAGAGCAAGCCAGCCCTGCTGTGGACAGCTGGGTCTTGCAGACTTTAGGATTAAAAGATGTGAACACCATTGATGAAGCTTCAGCTAACTACAGTGCCCTGTCCCCAGACCTTGGAAAAGACACATACTGCCTGAGCCCCGTGGGAGCAGTAGGCTATGAGCACAGGGAAGGAGTAGCAGCAGTGTTTAGCTGCAGCCACGTGCCTCCAGCCAGCAGCAGCACCCATCCATGCAGTGAGGACTCTCCCTTCCCTCCTCAATTTTCTTCAGCACCATGCCTCTTCTCACCAGTGCCAAGTGTTTCCTCCCTCCCAACCTATGGGCTGCCTTATTTGACTGGTGATTTGTCACCCAACAAAACAGAAGTGGCCTTCACAACGTCCCTGAGTCCCCACCGCAATGTGAGAACACACAGCTTCCACCAAGGGCAGGCCTTTGTGCGCAGGGATGACGACGGGGGATGGAGATTCACCTGGGTGCCCAAGCAGGCTGAATGATGCACCTGGATGAAGGGTCAGCCATAGGGGATGTAGGAGTCACACTTCACCTTGTGCGTGAGACAGGTTCAGGCAGAAAAAATGGGCCTTTTTGGGCTCCTTTAAATGCTACTTTGTCACTAAGCTAGTCCTCATTCCCTCACAGACTTTCACAGATGTGACTCCAGATTGCACTTGGACAATTATCTGTCCCAGATGTACAAACTAGATTACTTTCTCTTGTGCCTGTGTTGAAATACCTGTTTTTACTTGTTTCCTGGGTTGTTATCATCAGCTCTTCCTTGTTACTGGTAGTTTCCCAGCTGGAGGGCTTTCAGCTTTGATGATCACTTTTACATGCACCAAACTGGAAAGCACTTTGGGAATACACCTCTCTCACAGATATCCACAGATAACAAAGGAGTCGTAGATTGAAGGCTGAGGATAAGCAGTTTCTAAGTGATTTATGACTCTCTTGACTACACAGATTGCTTTGGATTTAACAAGTACCCGTGATTGCCTTATGTGCTGCGCAAGGCTGACCTACCTGCAGTTCCATGGTGCTGTCACATTCTTTGATGGTGCCTCAAAGTAAAAAACAGGATTTGCTTCTAATGTGTGGAGGCTACTTAGTTACAAGTGTTTCAGCAAGTGCAGGGGACCTTCCTAAGGTGTGATTAAGAGACTGATGTGTTTACTGGTATGTTTTAAAGGGGTTTTGCCTGTCAGTAAAGGGAGCTTACATTTGGGGAGGCAGTATCACTTAGTGGTTGGAGTGGGTCTTTGGGAACCAGAGCCTTCAGTGCCAGCTCCTGCCTCTCTGTGTTTCTGCCAGGCTGTGATGGGCTGAGGGTAAGACCAGCACTACTTTGAGAATGCTTTAAAACTCTCTGAGAGAAGGTGCTCTAGCACTGCACAGGACTTGACTTTTAGTAAAACTACTAATGATATGAATGATATCATGCTATGAAGTCAATGGACATGAAGGAAGCTTGCCAGTACTGTTTTCTGTTACTTTTGTCTTCTATTCTACAGTAGTTTGATGCCTAAATATTCAAAGTACGTTGTCTTGGTTATTCTTGCTTTCATAATGGGGCCAGTGACATTGAGGAAGGACTTAAGCAAAAGTAACCAAAATCAAGGATTTTCTTCCAGTGACTTATTTTCCATTAGAAAATTGGATATTCCTCTATTTTATTAGAGGATAAAAATATCTCCTAATAGCCTGTTGTGCCTTAGAATTGCAGTATTCCAGAAACTCCATCAGGAGCAGTAATGATTTCCCAAAGGACTTCTAAATAAACAAACTGTATTTCTGGGTACTTACTTTGAAGTAACTGTGGCAGACTTCCAGAATAGGCAATTTGAAAGCATTGTTTGTAGACATTATTTCACTGGATTAAAAAGCCAACTGAACTAAAAAAAACACCAATCACAAACCCACACAACAACCATTGCAAAAGAAAACCACAAAAAAACCCTCAATAAAACCTAACAAACCCAAACCAAACAATGCTCATGGAATAAATACAAATATTTGTTGGGGGGCTTGTTGTAATCAATAAATTTGAGGCCAATTGATGAAGACTGGTCAGACAAGAGCACTGTTTCTGTAGCACTTTTCTGCTTTTCAGTGAAAGCAGAAGAAAAATCCTGTCCTACTGTTGAGCCAACATCCTACAAACAACTCATATTTTTTCTCAATGCATTTATTTTCTATTATTCTTCCCTTACCTCACTATATAAGAGAGCATTGAAGAAAATACTCCTGTCACTGGAGTTTTTATTGGGGTGTGTGTGCTGGAGTAGAAAATGCCTGAACTTAACCAGAGTGTGTGATGGGAAACCCTGGTATGGGTGATGTGGGGGATAACAGCAAGCTGGGAATAGTCAGTGTGGTCAGAGGACTACACCCAACACAGCTGTAGATTCCACATCTCTCAAAGCAGCTGTGAAGAAGAAGTAGAGAAACATCTGTTTTATAATGCTATAGAATGCTATTATGTATGAATTTCAGTGCTATGGAGTCAGCAACACTATTGTCCTACCAAAAAATGTTAAATCACTTCTTTTTTTCTCTGAAGAGAGAAAAGCTTTATATTTGCCTGACATTTTCTTTCCACATTTTTATATCACTGAGTGTGAGAACTTCTGCAGAGAGCCAGAACAAAATTGTCAGGTCTTTCGTACAGTCCTGAAGTAGGGTTTCAGTAGGAACAAACTGGTGCTTGAGCTTTTGCCAGCCTTTTGTACAGGGGTGACTGTCCCATGTCTCATAGAAAATAAATTATGAATGTGAGGGAATAATTTACCTGAATTAATCTTCTTTTCCTGTGGGTTCCTGAATTTTACTCTGTATGAAGGAGCTGAGTCCTGTTGGAAGGATTTTTTCTGAGCCTGACTTTGCTGGAGTTCATTTGAGTAGAGGATCCCATGGTGCTGCTCCTTTCAGCTGATGGGTGCTCCTGACCTGCACATGCAGACTTAAAATTCTGGTGTAGGCAACTGCTTGAGCAAAGGTTTCTGTGGTGATGATGCTGCTGGGCACTGGAGTAGAGGGAGCACACTGGAAAGGAAACAGGAAAATCTCCAAAGCATTTTAACAAATAAATAAAAGTGATTTGTTTTACCCTTACACCACCATCTAAAGCAGTATTTCCTGGGTTACATGAAGAATAATAGAAATAAGCTGTATCTAACAACAACCCACAAAAAGCAAGTCAGCCCAGTGACCAAACCATTCCTTTAGATAACTGTTACTCCTATTGCCAAAAGAAATACATTGCTCAGCATACCTCACTCTAAACTGCCTGGTTCCTCTGAAAATCCTGCCTTCCTACAGGTATAATAGGTGTGGAAAATGAGTAAGAGGCTGAAGGCATCTCATGGTGGATGTTTTGGGGTGGGATGTGAGGACAGTTACTGACTGGGCTGGTGCTGGGTGGATATGTTGATTCAGCCTGCTGTGTCCCCATGATTTCCTTCCTCACATGGAAGCGGTGAAACTGCATTAATGTGGTGCAGTTCTTTGGCCTGCAAAGATGTGGGGGAGAAGGTCTTGGCTGTACAAAGCATAGATGGAGCTTTGAAATGGGTGTTCAGTCTTGGTTTGTGCCTGATCTTCCCTGCTTGTCTGTTTTGTATCCCTTCCCAGTGGGTGAAACAGAGTCAAAGTGCCTCTGCTGCTCATGGAATGTGCGAGGTGAAGCCCTGGGAAGCCTGTGACACAAAGACAACCCCAGAGATAGCTAGAGATCAATGGCAATGAAAGCAAAAAGTGGAAACAATCCAGTTCTTCACACAACCATCATAACTAGGTAGCCAGGAGATAACAGACAAGTTTCAGCTTGGTACTGTATTTCTAATTTCAAAAAACAGGCAGCTGGAAAAAGGGGCCAGGAGGCAAAAGTTCTGGATTCTGATACTGCCTCTGGTATTACACTTAATTTCTGTGCTTTGGATTTTATGGAGTCCACCACTGGACCAGTTCATAGCTATTTAACAAGAAAACACAACTCTTGCTGCTGCAAACTCTGAGAAGTTCCCTCTTGCCAAGGATCAGCACCAGGCCCGTAAAACTCCGGGATGGGCAACTGTGACTTGAATGGCCATGAGACCCTGGGTGGTTCTCTGAGCAGCAGGGAACATCCTTGTCCATAAATATTGATCTTGTATTAACATAATTTGTTTTATTTTTTTATTCGACTTTTTTTGCTTTAATATGTGAATGTAACATACAGCTGCATAGTTTAAAATAATCTGTGTTTCTAGAAAGGTACACTAACAGAAATGGAAGTTAATTTAACACTTTATATGTTGATGTTCATGATTTTTGTGATTTAAAAGGCCATGATTATATGCAAATGTCAATTTTAGCAGTGTCACTAAGTTATGTCTAATAAAACTTAACATCCAATTGATGCAATTCTTTCTGCCCACTTTAGCACCCATTAAACCACGCAGCTGTTGCTAACATGGCACAGCATCCACCTGGCACCTACACATCTCCCCAGAGGTCTGAAAGGGACCTTATTTCCTGCAATCACAAGTGTCCACACAAGGACATGCCATGTTTTTATGATACCAGATGTAAATATATTGACAGCCACAGGTGTGCTCATTTCAGCCTGGGCTTGCACAGCATATTGCAATGATCCATTATTGCTTTGACTCAGAAAAGGATGCCATGCTACCAGACAGCAAGGACAGAGGGAAATATTGTGCTTTTTGTCTGTTGTTTTTGCAGCATCTGGCACTCTCACTTAATAGACTTATACCTTCCTAGGCAGCTGAATATCCTGACCCAGGACAACCTGATTCATTATAGTACTCTGAGTACTGATTTAGACTCTGAAATGATGAATTGCAAAATGGCACTGAGATGTCACATAAACAGACTGGAGATGAGAGAGAAAAGCCTGATTAAAGAATTCAAACCTCCACTCAGCTCTACTTGACAACAAAGAAAAGCTGTGTTAGTTATTAACTTTCCCTTCTGATCATGGGGAGTTTTATTGGTAACCATGCACCAGCTGGGACCAGAGAGATTTTTCATTGGAATGGACATGGCTTATTGCTTATGAAAAGATACAAAGTGAGCCTTCCTTAATCTCTTTTGCTCTCATCTAGAAGCCATACTAAGTCTATGAGATGATTCATAAACACTCTGGCCTGTTGCTGGGTAGCTGAGATCCTGTCATAAAGAGAGAGCAGTCTATAAATAATTTGTGGAATGAGCTGTGATTCACCTAAAATGCCATCTCTCCAGTCATTCCTCTGCTTCATTAGTTGTGCATCACTGAGTTATTTCAAGGCTGAATACTTAAATGCAATGCAGCCCAAGGAAATCAGTATAATAATAGTTCACAAGGAACAGATTATAAAAATCAGTATGAGCATGAAGAGCTGGGAGGTCTGAGGTCCCCCTTTTCCCTAATGTATTTTAAAAAGCCCACTCAAAGTGTGGCTGTAGTACTGGTATGGTTTGCTGAAACTCTCAACAAGTGCTGCCTCCAAAGCTGCTACAAGTCAAAGATCACTCTAAATATTCATTCACTAATCAGTGTTTGCATGCATAACATCTTCCACCAGGACATTATTCCCTGTTGGTGATCACAGAACACAGGGTCAGTAACTGGGAGCTGTGTGATGTTTTCAGGGACGCAAACAATGTCATTAATGAGCTGGAATGCAGGCCAAGCATGCCAGCTTCCAGCTGTGCAGAATGGGGGCCTAACAGCCCATCGGAGAGGGCACACGTGGCTGTCCGTGTCCCAGGTGTGCTATCGGTGTCCCAGATGTGCCATCGGTGTCCCAGATGTGCCACGCGAGCCCAGCTGTGTAGAAAGCAGCAGCCGCACAGCCGGGGCCGCGGCAGCGCAGTTACACCCCGAGGTGTGGCCGATGCTGATCCCCGCCTGGGGCTGTGTCCCCAGGCTGCCGCATCTGGGGGGTCTCGGTGCCCACCGAGCCCCTGCCGGCTCCCGGCAGGACCGGCCCGCGGCCGCCGGCCCTGGCCAAGGTGCTGAAACGGCCGCGCCGCTCGTCCCCGCGGCGCGCTGCGGGCACGGGGTGCGAGGGCACCAGGGCCAGCCAGGGTCTCCACCAGACCTGCGATATCCCACCCAAAGGCGGTGCGACAGCTGGGACAGCCCTGTCCCGTTACCAGCACCTCGAAGGACGCTGCCACACGTGATGGCATTGTTTAGAAAAATGAGCTTGCCTTGATCTCGAGGTAATCTGTACCTGACAACGTGACTGGGGGCAAGGAAACAGGGAGAAATACCATGTTCACGGTAAACATAAGTGATGCTTTACAGGTACAAACAGTGCTGGGCTCCTCTGCCAGGCTGTGAGGCAGCTGAGTAACAGGCAGGGGCCATTTCAGAGCATCCTACTCCATATCACTGCATGTTGAGAAAGTGTCAACTGGAAAGGTCCCCTCACAAGTGTTGTGAACTGCAGTTTATCCCAGACACAGAATAAAGAGATTATCAACTGCCTCCCAGCTGGGACAGAGAAACCAAGAAATCCCTGTGACCTTCGGGTAGAGCATCCTTTGTAACCTCCAAAGCATTGCATGTTGGATTGAGTATCAAGCCCCAGGCATAAAGCTTGATTCTACAGAAATATTTGTTACTACACAATTAAAATAATCACCACTCTGTGTTATAGGATTATTTCGACTATGCAGGTAGGAATACAGTCTCCATTATATCGTAAATCATATAAAAAAATGTTAATCATTCTGTAGTAAATTCTGTTTCCCTTCCCCCAGACTAGGCTCCCCAACAGCCTCCCTCATTCTAAAAGGTTTTTTCCAAGTTACACTTATAAGTAGGACCTAAAATATACAAATATTGTTTCTGTTTTTTTCTCCAACATCCACTCTGGAATTATGTGAAACACAGATGCTAAAATGATTTTCAGAAATCGAGAGACAGAATACAGTAAGAACAACCTTTCTGCTACTGCCCTACTTTTTGCTCATCTAGTCCAATTTGAAATCCAGGAGCTCAAAATTATCTGACAATGTCAAACAGTGATGAAAAAAAGGAGAAAATCTGTGCTGATGGAAAGCCCCTATGCAGACTCTAGTTTTAAGAAAACTTGACATTTATTTTGGTTATAAAACCACACAGTTCCAAGACACAAGCAACTCCTCTTTCTAAGAAACACACATTCTTGTCCTGGTCTAGACAAAATCTTCACCAACAGTGTAATGCAGGCTGGTTCCTTCCCAAACTCTGTATATTACTGTAAAGCAAAGATCAGCAATATTCACACTCAGTTGTAAATGTTGCACCTGCTTTGAGTTGCAGTTCTCTCACTTGGAAATACAATCAAAAAGAACAAGTAGGAATGACAGAATCCCGTCTTTCTTCAGGAAACAGGGCTAATTTTGTTTACCTATGGGTCATGAAATATTTTGTGATACCTTTCTGCAAGTGAAACACTGATTTAGTACTGGTAGGTATTATTCAAACCTGCAAGCTTCAGTTTCCTTCAGAGTGTGATATTAGCCTTGTAATTTTTCTTGCCTTCTTACCTGAAGAAATCAACAACACTGCTGGGTAAAAGAAGCCTCGTTCCTCCACTACAACTACTTCATTTCAACAAAAATGCTTTTCTGAACTGTGTCATTTTTGCAGTCTGTAAGAATTGCAGTAACCCACTGAAATCAGCATGACTTATTCCAACCCATGAGAACAAAATGGAGCTGAGAGACCTTTAAGTTTCTTCTAAGTTAAAGACCTTTTATCAGAACAAAATATTACCTCAGTGGCCCTGTGGCCATTTCAGAGGTATATAAACATTTGCTGCCTATCTGTAAGCCATTCAATTACTAAGATCTTGATACTGTGTAAATATTTAACTACAATAGAGGATATAAATCAGAGAAAGTGATTCTGTTTCATTTCACTGGTGGCAGTAAATCACAGGCTATTCAGACTACTGGGCTACACCCAAATAAATGACTGAGCTGTGAATACAGGCAGACATTACCTAAAATTTCCTGCAACGCAGTCCTCATTTAATACAGAATTCATAGAGCGAATACTATCAGTACCACAACTCCAGAAACCTGAAGCACTTCCAGGCATTTTTACTGTGTCATCCAAGAAGGGAGAAGTTGCCAATACCCAACCTTTGGAGTAGTTTTCCAGAAGATGTGACCAGAAACACAAAAGGGCTGCAAAAGCAAGTGCTCTTGAGTTTGAGCCCCTAGATATTGATGAGACAGGCAGCAGAGAAAAGGAGTAGCCAGTAAATTCTGGTCTCATTTAATCAGATAGGACTGAGTGTAATTAGAGGCAGCAGCATGATGGAACACAAGACCAGTCAGCCCTTATCCAACGGCTGATCCAGGTTTCTGTGCTATAACAAAAGTCCAGCAGCTGCCGCAGAAAGAGCCATGCTGTGTCACTACTCCAGAGATGCAGGACTGGGTTCCCCATCATAACAGGGACATGAGTTCCCCCAATGTACTGCAAATTGAAAGTCTTCCAGGACTTGGCTTTTTCTACGAGAACAACTGCAAACACATGAACTCATGCTCAGATTTAGCAGCAGCCACCAGGGACTGAGTCACTGTCACCATTCTCCTGTGCACTCCCACTGCAATTCCCTCTCTTTGGCTTTCTATTGTACAAGGTTTGGTGCCAGCCCTGGGGCCACAAAGATGGGTCACACTTCCTCATTTCTAAGAGCCACCAATACCACTGCTTGTTTGTCAGGACTTGTTTATCCTCACGTCCTCATTTCTGCCTGCCCCATCCTCTGCCATCAAAACACTTCAGCCAGAGGAGCAAGTGGTGTCACCCAAGTGGCTTACAGACCCCTTCTGCAATCTTTGAAGGGACATCAAGGAGACAAGGGACCAGCCAATTTGAGAAAATAGAGTAGGAATGAGATGCTTCTACTGGAAAAGCATGGGATGCCCCTGTTGACAACGTATCACTGCCCTGGGGCACCTAACTTAGGGTCTCTGCTTAGCTTTTGCTTTGCTCTGGAATGGGCTCCTTAGTAGAGAGAAGAACAACATTTGCTCATGAAAAGATAAGAAATGGGTTCATTTCTGTCCTTTTAGACTTAAGGCTTATCCTCCAGCTCTCAGGACACTTCATGTCACCAGTGCCACTTGAGGGGCCAAGCTCCACAGAGGAGGGTGAGCCAGAGGGCCAACAACAATCGGAAATTCTGCAAGAAACTGTGGCTGCAGAGAGAGCAGGTATAAGCTACACACACTTTTCTCAACTTTTCCAAGCTTCATGGCCTCACCTGGGGCTGATGACAGTGGTTGTTAATCTGTTGATCTGAGTAAGAGCAAAAATTCCCTCTGCCTGCCCTCCTTTTCCATTTGGCCCTCCGGCAGGTACAAGTTCAGTGAGTGTCTGCAAGCCCCAGTGCATACAAACGAGCCTTGTGCAGCATTATATTTTGGTTTTCTCTACCCCCCTTATGGGTTCCCCTGGCTAAAGTCAAAGAAACATTGAAAGCATCCAAGTAAATCAGTCTATTGCATTTTCTCATCAGCTTAAAATGCTCTCCTCGGTGCCAAAAAAATGACAATCCACTGAAGAACCAGGCTTGCAGGATAGTTGTATTGAAGCTATTTCTTTCTGCCTTGCCATCTTGAGAGGCCTGTTGGCAGGGAACATATCCCCCTGCTCTCCAGGCCAGTGTGCCATACTGAGCACACAAAATTATCCACATGGCTCTGACAGAGTACAGGGGGTGTCCCAGCAGAAACCTGCTCCATGAATACTTGTCTCCTACCGTGGGCATCCTAAAACAGGTCAGATTAAATGTACAATGACAGCTGCTTAATGAAATCCTGTCATAAGACAGGAGCCCAAATATGTTTGTGTGTTACCCACCCTGAGGGACAGGGCTGAATCCATGAACCACCCTGAGCTGAAGGGCTCTAGGGTTAGGTGAGTCCCAGCAGCCTGAGCCCAGACTTGACAGCAGGGTCTGAGCCCTCTTTTGTGGCTTGAGCAGAGGGGGGAGATGAGCAGAGAGGCAAACAGAGCACCTGGGGCTGCAGGATGGCTGGGGAAGGACAAGCTCCTAGGATGGCACAGCTGCTCCTTAGCACATGAAAGTGATTTATTAATAGCAAGGAAAACCCTGTGTCCCCAAAGGTCGTGTTCTGCAACACCACCCAGTCCTCTGTCCTGCACCTGAGCAGTTTAAGCCATTGCAGCTACTTCTGTCACCAGCAAAGCTCAAGCTGCCTACAACTGACTACAGCACTTCACCCTGCTCTCCTCTTCCAACACACACACAGAGAAGGGGCACAGAACATCAAAGGAGAAAGGAAGATGGGAAAAGTGGGTTATCCCCTGTTGGAAACAATGAACATTTACCAATATTTGTAATATAGTATTTGAAAAGGTCAAGGCCTCCTGTAAAATCAAAAAGCAGAGTCTGAGCATCAGCTCGGAGAAAGGAATTCCTTGCTAAGTTGCTTGTGAATAGTTTAGAAACACCTGTTTTGCAGAAGTCTGGGGAAATTTTAGATGGATAGAATAGATACAAAAATATAACTTTGAAACTCTGTGATAACCTTTTTCTGGCTACTGCCTGAGACCAAGTCAGAAGAGTAACATGTGCAATGGGAAGCAGCAGTCAAAGCTGGAGTAAAGGGGTGCAATAGTGGCATGTTTTTCTTTCTTATTGATTTAATTTTCAGTGCACTCTGGAATTGGCTGTTCATTTCAGCATGGGTGCACTCAGCAGTTTGTGACACACTGTGCTGCTTTGCTCTGCCAGCTGTGCTTTGCCTGCCAGCATTTGTTGAGAAATAGCAAGAGGTCACACATGGTGTCAAAAAAAATACCCCTGGCACAGCACACAGAAAAAAGGCATTGTATTAGTGGCAATGAATTCAGACCTACTGATGGTGGAATTAATGAAATCCATGGCTGGCACTCTCTTTGCATCCCAACGGAGGCTACAACGAACAAAGAAAATGTACTGGCCACTAGCCCATGAGGTCGGCAATCCAGGCTTGTCCAGGGCAGCTGGAAGCCCACTGCCTTCCCTGGCAGGCCCTGAAGTGGAGAATGGAATTCAAGTGCTTCCCTAAGACCTCTCTTCTCTGACTCTAAGGCAACAGGAAACCAAGAGACAGGGAAGCGAGGAGCTAAGTAATGCTCAGGGAGGAAAAACAGCACTGAATGGTGAGAGGCATTTGATTATTTTACTCAAGTTTTTTTTGGTTTCTTAAGGTTTTTTTTATTTAGCTACAAGGGAAGGACATCTTTCCCTTTGATTCTTATTTGCCCTAAAGCTGAAGCCCATCTCCTAAGCATCAGCATTTGCTTATTGATCTTTTCTTTCCTGAGAGGTTTCAAGTCCCTTTTAGGAAACTCTCAGAGATACTTATGTTGGCCTTTGTCTTTCCATTCTCTTTATGCTAAGCAGAGACAACTAAGGATACATACACTTCTGAATAAAATTCCTCACAATAAAAGCAAGGATTTAGGTAGTTGGTGTGCATCCTTAGACATAGCACGTAGCTGGACAAGGCCCTGAGCAACCCTATTCAACTTTGAAGTAACCTCTTTGAGCTGAAAGTTGATCAGAAAACCTCTGTATGTCTCTTTCTACCATCAGATTTTCAATAATTCAGTGATTCTAAATCCACATCTGATCAAGCACCTCATCATGTACTATCTACTTGCAGGAAAAGATCCATCAGTACTCATCAGCCTTAGACTAGCCAAAATTAGCTGGAGTATGATCCACCACTTTCCTTTTCCCCTATAAAATAGGACTATGGATTTTCGCTTTTATCCTCAAACTTTCTACCTTTGTCCAAATGCATTTGGGAGCAGAATGCAGAAATTGCAGCTATTCTCCAGGCATCTCAGAGCACAGCCATTTGTTGATGTTTCTGCATTAACCCCAGATGTGTGTTCATTCCCCTTTGAAAGGATAATTTAATTCCTACTGCTGTTCAAAAATATAGCTGAGTGAACCAAGTCAGACACGTGCCAGAGTCAAATCTAGAACAGCCACCCACTGATCAAAAAGACACAAGTAATTCCTTTCTCCTAGGGCATTTTAATGCAACTCTTTCATGTTTAATGTTTAATGTGAGTGGAATAATAGTTTATCTCTTGATATCCCTCATTAACACAGATCAGAGGCACCAGATCCTTACAGCCAACTTAATACTTCCCAGCTGCTCACCCAGCTAATAGGTTCAACACTGAAAAAAGCCTGTACAATTGGAAGCCTCTCCTCTCACACTGTTTCTAACTGGCACTAGCTAAGCATGGAGGCAGGTCCCTCCTCAGACTGCATTATTCTGCAATTCCACTGTAATTCATCCCTCATAGCAACCTGAGAAATCTGATAACAATTTTTACCATTGCAGATTGACTGATTCTCCCTAGAGCTAAGCTGAAAACAGGTGATTCTGTCACACTGAGCACTGACATTATAACCTTTGGGGTTTTTTTGGAAATAAAAAAAACTCACTGGACAAGGAAAATTAAGAATTTTTGTGTCAATGGCTTTGAAGTAGAACATATTTGGGATACATTTTTTGCCTGAAGTAGAAGTCTTCTCAAAATCAGTAGTATCCATTGCATCTTCTCTCATCTGGAAGATCAAGCTGCCCACAGACAAAGGCCCTGGAAGAACCAGTTTTGCACAAAAACTCTGCTTAAGCTGAGCAAGGAGGTGGACAATTTGTGATTTATGGATGTTCAGCTGTTCCTCCATGCTCAATGCAGCAGGGAAGCATTACTCATCAGCTCCAAGGAAGCCAATTGTCTATGGCTGGCAAGTGAAGAGGGACTTGCCAGATAGCACCAAAGGTCTGGTCTTGGGGTTGAAACAGCTTTTGGAAGACAGAGGAGGCAACCATGTGTGCTGATAAAGCCAACAAACTTGGAACCAAGGCCTTTTGTTTTCTTTCCTGTGATGCCAAGGAGAGGAGCGTGCCTGGGTCTGCACAGAGTGTTCCCACTGAACAATGTCAGACACACGCCAGTTTGGAGGTCTGCCAGTCTAGGGCCACCTCGGTGAACTCATATGGCAAGGCAGAAGGAACACACAAAGACCAGACCAAGGTTATCACAGTCTTCCCAGAGAAGGCCAAAGCCACCATTTGTCATCATTATGTTCATTCTCTATTCTTATTTCTGTGCTGCCTAGAAAATAAAGTAATGCTTACTAAGAAATAAAAAGAGGGAAGGAACAACCTGAGTACGTGAGACTGGCTAAACAGATGGATGAATAACCAGCATGGCTGGCAGAACTCCTGTTCTTCCTTTATGAATGTTACACAACCCACTGCTTAAAATATCAGAGCCTTGATTTACTACTTGCCATGGTATAAACAGGTTTTGATTGCTTGGCACCTCTCTTCTGTCAAAAAAAGAAAAAAAAAATGAATAAAGTGTCCACCCATGGTGGTTTCCTGTGCATGTTCCGTCTAGCTGAGACTCACTTTTGCAGACTCAACTTTAAGTGGATTTCTCATCAAGTACCCTGCTGGACTGGGACTTGTGTCAGTCCAATGGAGTCTCTACACCTCCTCCCAAAATACATTTGCATGTGAAGGGCTGGAGGCATATAAACAGCAAAGAAGCAGAAACTAGAGAACAACTGATAAAAACAGTGGGAAAAATGGGAAAATGAGAAGACAGAAATTATACTATTTAACCTTTCTGTGGTATTTTTCCATCAATGATCCTATGTTTGCAGCATTTTGCACTTAGCAGAGAAATTCCCCGATCAGACTTGGCCCTTCACTGTAGTCTTACATAAGGTAGGAAAGTAAGAGCCCAGCACCACACAGCCTGCAGCCAAAACGTGCCAAGCTCAGAGATCAGAGTCAGTCCTGGTCTGCACAGAAGGGCAGTCTTGAATGCACACCCTAAAAAACCCAGCTCCTGACTGTACCTTCATATCCAGCTGTTGTCCCCACTCTCACCACTCAGTCTGTGGTGCCTGGGAACCAGGCAGGAGAGGATGAATGGTCATCCTTGCCTCTGAGAGAGGGCCCAGGTATCACAGCAAATATTCAGCCTCTGCCTTGCATGCATCATCCTGCTGGCTGAACCTTCACCACAGACAATGATTGCCTTGGCTCCGCAATGATTCTAAATCCACAGCACTGAGCAATCACTGAGGGATTCCAAAATACCAGTAATTCCAAAAAATCAGAATTCAGCCTGGAGTGACATGGGAGAATGAACTTATTCACGTTGCATCCTGCTGTGCACCACTGCAGTCAACCCTCCCCAAGCATGAATTAGGGTGTCAGAATGTGCCCCATGGAACAAACCAACCAATTTGAACTATTTAACCAAAGTTTTCCCACTGAGTCTGCAAACTGTCCCTAAAAAAAGCTGATTCTAAGCCCTGGCAAATGAGAGCAAGCAGAAAAAATGGTCCATTCAGGTACTTGCAGTCCCATAAAATGATCGAGTTGTGACCATCAGCCCGCATGGGAGGATGGCAATGCCAGGTAGATGCAAAACCAAGGAAAGGCAAACAGATGGGCATGGGGCAGCTGTGGAGACGTGTGCATTGATTGTGTATCCTGGGTCTGATCATTCAGGCCAGCAGCCTTTGATTAGCTGCTTCCTTGTTGGCACTGGGACTGGTTGAGATGTTAAAGAACAGCAGAGGACACTGAAGAGTCTTCATTAGAACTGTTGAACTGAGAGCAAACGAGGAAGCTAAAATTACTCACAGGCACATAAATTGTCATCATGGTGCACAACACACACCACAAACCTTCTCCCTTACCCTACAGAGAGAGCCTCAAATGCTGCCCTACCCCAAAAAGGAGATGCAGAAGAGCAGGTGCAAGAGCTACAGTCAGTTTTTGTAGGTAAATCAGCCTCAGCAGGACTGTGAAATGGTGGGCTGTGAGCTCCTATCTGAAGATATCACCTGAGGGAAGCAACATGGATTAGGCAATAAGGCAAGCTTTCAGCCTGGATCTTACACTAAATTCTGACCTTGTCCCCTTGATGGTTTTACTTCTCTTCTAGTCTGATCCCTTCAGTATTCTGCTGTCCATTTTCCTCCTGGAAACACATCTCACTTTCCAGGGCTCAGCAAAGGAGACTCTGCAGAGGTTACAAACACTTCATTATCTTTGTTTCTTTATTTTGTTTGAAAGAACTGATCATTCACTCAGGTCAGAAGAACTGCTCAGTTCTAAGTTACTCTCCAGTAGTAAAACCCATCTACTTTTGGGTACACAGCTTTGCAGTCAAACATGGAAATACTAAAGGAGGAGAGAAATTTCCTCTTCTACCACTGTGAGTTGGTCTCTACCCACTCCACTCTACTACTTCTGATGGCTATTAGGAGTCAGCATGATGAAAACAATAGCAAGAGTTTAACAGGAAACATCATCTTTTGAAGATTCCCACAAAGTTATTATCTTGTATGAGGAACCAAGTCTTTCTAGAGGTGAGAGGAAAACCAAAAGAAATGCAGCACAAAGTGCTCTGGGGGCTACATCTCGTGATGGAGCCAGAGCTGCCACACCAGGAACAACACCCTCATGTCCCTGGAACAGGTGAGAATAATTCTCCTATGCCTGCAGCTCCTGAAAGGCAACTACACAGCTTCTTTTTCACTGATGCTGAGGAATCTCTGGGAATGAACCCTCTGTTAAAACTACATTCCTACTTCAGAAGTCAACACGTTCTAGCAAATCTCCCCTACACTTAAAAACCTGTCAGCTGAAGCCCCAGGGGAGTAAATACCCTGGGACTCCAGTGCTCAAGTGAATTTTTAGCCATCTGGTCTTCCCAAAGTCCTTAAAACACAGCTGCCAAATGTTTTGGGGCTTTACAACCCCTGTGCAGTCTATGGAAACCAGATATGAAAGAGCAATTCAGGGAAATTTGATTTTAAACTGCCACTTACATTCCCTCCTGCTGGATGTCCTCAGACACAGCCCACTGGTGGGTCATCTGTGTAGAGGTGAAGCTGGGTTTTTTTAATTACTCAAAAAAAGTAATCTGCCTGGCAGGTTTTGACATATAAACCGTAGTAGCACCACAGTACAATACTTGATAAAAAAAAAAATGAAGTGTAAAACCTCATTTCTCATTGCCATCTTCTGGCCAGAGCAGTGTAGTGTATTCTCTTGCTAAAACAAGCTGCAGAGTAGGGCACAGACATGCAAGATACAATGCACAAGTTGCATTAAGTGCAACCCTGGTTTGGCTGCAGTATGTGCTACTGTGTAGGAAGGGTAGGAAAGCAGCTGTCTAGGGTTCACCATCCAGCTGGAACAGTGCTCAAAAAGTGATTCTGTGAAAAATTATACATTTGAAGACATTTGAAAGCAAATCTTACTGAAACTTTTGTCTTAAATGACATTTATCCATCAAGTTCTTTCTCAGACTCTAGTTATATTAAAACGGTTATCAATCATTTCGACACCCTCATCATGCTAAGAGGAAAAATACCCTTTAAAAATCATTCTGTAGTTAATCTAATCTCTTCCAAACCAGTATCCCCCAGCAAACTGTAATCTCCAGGGCTAGGCTAGTACATCTGTATTCAATGAGCAATACTTGCAGTAACAGACCATATATTTCTGACCCAGAGGCCAAAATAGGCTTGGCACAAATGCACCACACATCTTGCAGTAGTCTGACTGTGCACCTATTGCCCCACTATTCAGAGTTACAGTCCCTGAAGTCAGCCTGGAAGTTTATGTTTATACACCAAATAGATACAGATAGGAAATGGTGTGGAGAAGACTGATCACTATCAATCTGATCCTGATAACTGGATGGAAAGTGACTCTCCATGTCCTTAGTTCTTCCTCCTTTTGGAATCACCTGCACAAATGAAAGATTCTTTGTCTTAGCTGAGAACATCTTTCTCTTCATCACTGTGGAATAACACTGCTCATAATCAGCTTTCCCAGTATTTTCCCATCTTGAACGCATCATCCCAAGCAGCTGCACCTAAAGGCCATGTGTAGTGGTTTAGTTTAAAATACACAATTCCTCCAGATTTCCAGATGAAGAATCAGTCCATGGAGCTTTTGTCCAGCTCTCTGCACAGACTGGAGGACAAAGGAGAAGTCTGGATGCCCTCTGCTTGCCTACACCCTTGTAGGGGAGCACCTGCCCTGTGGCCATGAGTCACACCCCAGTGGAGAAGCAGAACAGACACACCTCTTGAATCTGTAAGAATTTTGACAATTGTTGACCAATCCCTAACCTCTGCTCTCTTTAACCTTTAGTTAAATGAGTTGGAAGGTTTAACTGAGAATTTAAAACAGAATAACAAGGAAAGAGCAAAGTATATCAATAAGTTTAATGAAAGGGAATAAAATACAGCAGGATAAAGGAAGAAAACCACAGACATCAGAGCAGCAGGAATTTGCAATAACCGAGTTCCCTACTCCTCTTGCAGAAATACATCTGAGTCAAGGAGTGGTACAGAGCCAGAGCTGTTCCAGGTGCACTGGGAGGGTCTGTAATTCCTCCCCAGAGCAGCACAACACTGGAATTCTGCTCATTCTCTCCCAGACATTCTTCACACTGCCCATTTTCCCTGTGCTCTCTGCAGATATTTCAAGAGAGTCCTTCCTGTGGAGCATCAGCACATGCTGGCAGTGAAGGGGCTGCTCATGAAGGTGTTTTCCAATCCCTGAGGTGTTCATTGTGTGCTGCTGTGACAATGCTGACAGTCTTCAATAGTCTCAGCCTGGCTGCTCTTTCCCCACTTCTGTTGCTCAACTGAACTGCAGAACTGAACTGAACTGTTTCTTTTCACCTCTTGTTTGTAATGGCTTGGTTAAAACCCTGATCTTTTACTCATGGTCTTTTACCATGACATATTTTCAAAGACCCATTTGTTCTCTGAGCCCTGGATTTGAGGACAATATGTTGTATATTCTTGCTTTGCAAAAAAGCACCTTCATAAATCCTTACTGCCTTTCAATTCCCTCTTAATATGTACACTTCTCAGTAGACAAAGGTAGGGATTATCTAAATATATGGTAATATTCATTTATAGAGTGTGTTTTGCTCAGTAGCTATTTTAGAATACTACTAGGATGTTGAAACCCAGTCAGATTATGCCTGTCTCTTGTATATGTTTATACAGACATCAGTCTTCAATTTAAAGTTTTTACCCACTAGTGACACTGCTTTTCTGGATAAATAATTGTATCCAAGCTCCATAAAATACGTACTTGTTATAAGAGAAACCTGCAGCAGTTCCTTCATGAGTATCTCGAGGAAAGGTTATATCCAGATTTGTTTGAAAGCAACTCCGCCTTCCAGGGGGAAGGTTGATGCTCTTGTTACTGGTTAAAGCATTCAAATCACATCTTGGGCATCATTATAATATGCTTTTAGATATAGCAAAACCTAGATTGCTTTTTACTTCGAATAAAAAATTCAGACCTTGAATCACTTGCACTTGAGAAAGGGAACAGATGATATCACCTGCATGCTCCTTTTACAAGCTGTACAGCCCACAGGGCCTGAAAGCCAATAAACAGTGATAAGGAACACATCTGAGGGGAGCAAGCAGCAGTGAGAGACCCAGCCAAGAATTATGTTATTTTCTGCTTACTGTCTGAGCAAACACGGTAAATTTTTCTTGTTCAACTCTGCTAATCTAAGCTAGTTAATGGATCATTCACAGTGAAAACATAATTTGCAACAATTAATAAAGGAGAAATGGCTTGCATAACAGCCTACACAGGACATCTTTCCAAGAGACCACTTATGAAACACCACTTATTAACACCATAATTATGACTATCTGCTGCTTGCATTGTATTTGTAGGTTTAAGCTCCACTGCATAAATTGTATACAAAATTACTGAGAGACCAAAATCCAAGCACTTAATAAATAGGTCTAAAATTTTTGGATCTGTCCCACTAGTAAGATTTTGCACCATTGGGTGCTATTACATGTGCTGTGTGAAGAACATATGGAAACAAATTGTTGTGCCCTGCAGCTGTGCCTGCAGTGGGTACTGGCAAAATTGCAGCACAAAACAGTTGAGGTGGTCAAGATTAATTCAGGGAAACAGCTGCAGCTTTGAAACAATCCAGGAGGCTTCTCTGAATTTATGCAAATAAACCACATTTACAGGACAGAAAGGAGTCACATAACAATTTGGGGTTCCCACCATGTCTCAGCAACCTGACTCATATCTGCAGTTTGTGGATGCAGAACATTTTACACTGAGGTTGTCAAGCACACAATTCATGGACTGTGTAGAGTTCCCTGGATGCATGCAGGCGGCCTGCATTAAGTACCCATATGTTCCACAATTTCAGCTTTCAGACAGTAAAAGACTTTCAAGCAAAAAATAAGGATTAGGCAGGCTGGCCAGAGGGAAAAATAAAACAGAAGTCAGAGGAAGATGAAACAGAAGAACATCAGGAAAGGAAGAGAGAGATAAAGCAGGAACTGACAAAAAATGGGCTCACTCACAAAGTAACTCAGTCACATATGACAGATTTAGATATTAGTCTGTTTGATGCTGAATTAAAGACCGGCATCCCCTGGGATGGCCGTGCAAGCACTGCCTGAAGGAGCACACTGAAGAGTACTATGACCCCTAATGCCACGATGATTTTTTGCCTTTTCTACCCCTGTTATAATTTTTTACAACTTCTGTATTCTTAGTGCTTTTTGCCTACATTCTTGGACTTGTTTGTTCAGCTAGGAGACTCAAAATTTTAGAAGCTTCGTAGTTAGGGATCAATAACTCTAAGGTCCCAAGGTCCTCTCCAGAACACATTCTGTAAACTAAGATAGAACCATCCAGGGGAAGGTTCCTTGGGGGAAGGGGGCTCATTCCAGCCTCTCATTGGAGAATTTTTGATAGATATGCTAATTAGTAAGACCTATAATGTTATACCAGAGTTTTGGGGGTGTGCATTGCTGTGGGCATTTTGGAGCATTCCACCTGGACATGGTGCACCTAAGGATACTTAAAATAAATACCAAGGTAAAGTCCCTTTTTCCCTTCTAACCGTGTTTGACTCTTGATTTTAAGACCAGGAAAAGGCATCACCCCCACATGTTACCAGTTACCACAGCCAGCAGGACACCCTGAAATCCAGGATTCATCCCTCTTCCCTGCAGGACTGCAGCCCTCAACCTTGTCTCTGATCTCACACCACTTTAACCAGCTTGTCCTGAACACTCAGACACGACAGTTTGGATTCCAGTCGAGCAACATAAAGTGCATGGTCTGTTGCAGCTGAGGCAAGGGAGATGCTGGCAATGCAGCCCCTATTGTTTGCACAGCAAGGGCTCTGGTTTTGTTTCAAAACACAATAGGTTGATTTGAAGGAATTTTCCCCCTTGAAATAACTCATTTAAGACACATGGCAAAATAGATTTTGAAACAAAAACTAGTTTTTCAAACCCCACAGCTCTTTCAAGAGCTAGAAACTTGGACAACACACTCCCAGTACTCAGCACTGGAGAGGCCACACCTTGAGGTCTGTGTCCAGTTCTGGGCCCCTTCATTCAGGAAGGACGTTGAGGTGCTGGAGTGAGGCCAGAGAAGGGCAGTTGGAGCTGGTGAAGGGTCTGGAGCACAAATCCTATAAGGAGTGGCTAAGGGAGCTGTGGGGTGTTTAGCCTGGAGAAAAGGAGGCTTGGGAGGATCCTATCACTCTCCACAACTCCCTGACAGGAGGGTGTAGCCAGGTGAGGGTTAAGTTCTTTAAACTGGCAACCAACAACAGGTCAAGAGGACAGTCTCAGGCTGCACCAGGGGAAGTTCAGGTTGGACATTAGGAGGAATTTCTTCACAAAAGTAAGGATTAAACATTGAGATAGGCTGCCCAGCGAGGTGGTGGAGTCACCATTGCTGGAGGTGTTTAAGAAAAGACTGGATGTGGCACTCAGTGCCATGGTCCAGTTGACATAGTGGTGTTTGATCAAAGGTTGGACTCTATGATCTCAGATATCATTTCAACCTAATTGATTATGTAAATTCAAATATTTTCAACAAACAGGACAGTTAAACATTTCCCAAGGCATTCACAGAAGCAATCCTAGTTATTTATTCCCAAGAGTAACCATGTCTATCTGCTAACATGCCTCACCCACCTTTACACACTGCCAGTGACAACAGCATCCCTTTTAGAGCAGGGTCTATTACTGGTAAATCCTGAATTCCAGCCCTCTCTGGTATGTGAGCTTATGAAAAGCAAAACAAAAGCAGCCAGAGCTTGGATATTACTCTAGTAAGTATTTACATTGCAGGAGCACCTGGAATCATGACCAAAACCACACAAAGGTAGGTGCTCCACATGCACTGAAAAGATAGTCCTTGAGAAAAAGAGTTTATGAACTTGGCATAGTTTGGGGTCTTGGTCATGCCTATTCATCTACTACTGACATCTGCAAGGGTCACAGACCCGATACTCCCTGTGCCAAGGCTGGCTTCAGTGAGTGCAGGGTCCTGTCAAGGGCCAAATTCCTGCACTGCTCCCAGCTAAGGGGTGTGCAGAGGAGGCAGTGGCTGAAAACAGGCTGCTGCAACTCCTCCTTCTCCAAAGCAAATCTGCATGGGGCACAGGAGCAGCATATTCCTTAATCCCCTTTCGTCAGAATAGAGAGGAAACCCTCAAAATAAAGGCATATTTTTAATGCACTTACCCACACTGAAAACTGCATGGACAACTCCACACCTAAAACAATTGATTTAGAAAATTCAGCTACTGCATTGAGATCTTCTGTATCCAAAGTGCCCAGCACTTTTGCAAGGTCTGGCTGGCAGCACTGGGGCCTCACCAACCAGGAGCCCATCCATAACACACAAGCAAGGCTCAGCGGGAAACTCAGATCACTGGAGAATCCATGGTGATGAGGGAGGTTTGAAGTCAAACCACAGGTCATATTCAGGCAGATCCACAGCAGCAAGGCTCATCTAGAGCCAGGGCAGAAGTCAGTCTGCATACTGGAGTCTGGATCAGTAGGACTCATTGCCAGGAAAGTGCATGTCCCAAACTGCAAACCACCCCAGTCCTGCAGCAGAGCTCAAACCTGAGCTCAGCAGCCCAGTCAGAACCTAAAGAGGATGCCTGGGTTGATGAGCAAGGGCTGTGGGTGGGGGTGAGGCTGATCAGGACAATGAAGAGCCATTGGGGCAATCAGGGCCCCGACACATGTTGCATCTTATGGACTGTGATAGCACTTTTGTCAGCAGTGCCACTGGCCACTAGCAGACAGTGATGGAATTACGCTGGGATCCTGGGGGGTTTCTGCAGCTTCCGGCTCGCTTGGTGCCCATCCATTTTAACCCATCCTAGAGAGAGGCTTCTGCAGCTCTGGCTTGAACCATAAACAGTTGCCTGTAAGACAAGTGGAAAGCTCAAAGAAATTAATAGAAAGTTCTTTTCCTGTTACTGGAGTGGAATTTGAATAATCGTGCAACAGTACCTATTGTTCTGGAAGCCACAGAAACTCTGTGTGCTGAAGAAAAGGATTCTGACTACTCATGTGGGTGATGAATTAAAGGTTTATTTTTGCCACTGCTTCCTCTTCAGAGTTCTCATTTCATTAGTTACACCCATGCTGTGCATTAGCCCCATCACCAGCACTGACCCAGCTGTATCTCGGTTGATGACAAATGGGAAAACAGCTCTCAGTCATTTTTTTTAAATCGTTTACCCAAAAATGTATATATTGTTCTGATTGAGTGCAACTGGAATTTGTACTTTTCCATGCAAAATCAGATTAGAGGTAAATATTCTGACTTGCCGAGGAAGTGCCAAATGGAGATGCACTAACAAAGCAGCCAAAAGGCATTGCACCTCAAAGATGCAGGGTAAATTATGGACCTAGCTTGCAGAAGACAATTTCCATTGTTTCGTTTTTATTTTCTTATTAAAAGAATCACCGAGTATTTTTATTCCAGTGTTTCTTGTTTCATCTTGATAGAAGTTTCTCTGCTCTTTTAACATATTTACATCACTAACTTTTAATTCTATCAAGTGTGGGATGATGGCTTTCACCTGACCTTCTTTTTTACTAGCCAAAATGTCCAAGTCAGAACCGTGCTATATTTGATGCAATATAAGCAGTGAACATAATCCAAAAGCTGTAAAAACTTAAAGAGATTAAATACATGAATAAATGGCTAATAGAAGTCAAAGGGGTGGTGATGTTCAGTGTATTTCTGTTGGGAGACGTGAGTGTGGTGTCCAGCAGCCTGAGGGCTGGAAGCTGTACTGCTGGGACCACTGGCTCTCAGGGAGACAGATCCCATTCAATTTTATTCCTTTTGCTTGTTGTCATCTGTATTAATCTTCCCAGGGGTTCTTCTTTTTGTTGTGTGTACAGAGAGCTCTTAGCAGAGTCGGACTGAGTTTCTAAGTTAGGTTCCAGTCTGTTCTCTAACCACAGCACCAGTAGTCTTCACTCTTGCCCACAGCAAGAGAAAATGTGAGATCTGCTGTGGAGGGCCCAGGTCAGAGAAGGAAAGCAATACCGGAAGCATTTGGAGAAGGAGGACATGGAAAATAGCCATGAACAATTTCCAGAAATGTCCCAGGAGATCACTGCCTTACTCAATGCCTCTCATTTCTGCCAGACTATTTTTGTCTCAGCCCTGAATGTGTCCATCTCGGTATGTGCAGTTAACTTGGTAATTTTTAACTCATGGCACTAATTGAATTGCTATTGAATGTGATTAATTAGAACTGGAACAAGCCTCTAACAAAGAATTTATGAGATCCCTCCACTGACTCGCTGCTTCCCAATGGCTTTGAAACTTGAAAATTGGATATTTTCCTACACTCCTTGGAAGGTCCCAGGTATCCTAACTCCCCTGGAGCCTGCTGCCCTATGGACATGGTACCAGTGTAGGCAGTCTGGCCCTCCTCTGCCCAAAAATGAGCCACTGGGTGGGCCAGATTTTTTGCTTGCTCATTTTCATCTCTGAGAGCATCGAGGCTGGCTCAGCAGACCTCTGCTCAGAGCTTCAGCACTCCAGCCCCAGTAACTGAGCTGGAGTAATGCACAGCCCATAGCAGGACTGCAGAAGGATCCTTCAGCTATCGGGGCTCCTAGACTTCAACAGGAGCTTAGATCTTTAGTACAGATTAGGGTTCAATATCTTTGTGGCTCAAACAGAGTGTCAGAGTTTAATTTTACGTGCAAATATCTTGGAATGGCTTAGGATACCCTTGGAGATGTGTGTCCATGCAGAGATAGATGAACATTCATCTCAAGTCCAAGACTTTTCATGTGTCGTGTGATATTCTTGACCACAATGGTGTGAAATAACACTGATTTCTCAGCCTGATTGTTCCTGCAATGGAAAATGTAGTTTTAATTAGATTTTACCTTCTTTTTTTTTTTTAATTTCCTTGGTCTTATCTTCCTCTGTTTCACATGGGAGCAAGCAAGGAATACCTCACTTCAGAGGTCCCTGGGCAGGAAAGCTGCTGCTCTTGTGTTAACTAGAAATCCTTTGCAACAGGTGTCAAAGAAAGGAACACTTTGATTCCAGGAGCTGCACATCTTTCAGAGCATGGATCCAGGATACAGGCTCTGCCTGGACAGATCAAAATGATGCTTTTGATTTTTTTCATGTGCCGCCTGCTGAGCATGTTTTGTACAGGAGAAGACCATGGAGAGAGCCGGACAGCCAGAGGGGAAGTTTTAACTGAGCTACTTGTCAACCAAAATATCATTTTTATCTAAATAGAAAAGCAGTGTAGCAAAGCCAAAAGTAGAATTATATTTTTCTAAATCATTGAAGAAGTTTTGCGTTCAACGTTTTAAATTTTTTATTTCGAAATTGTCTTTCAAAATCAAATAATGATTGTTTTTTTACTTCTTTCAAGGGAAGCCACATTTGTTTATAGTCTGGAACTCAAAATATGCTGAAATCACGACTTCTCCTGGAATGTTCAGTTCTGCTGTGGGATAGCTTCAGGCCAAAATCAGTCAAAAACTGAGTAACTTTTTGACTGTTTGATGATGAAAGTCAAACAAACTGTGAGAAATTATCATTCCCTGGAAATTATTTCAAGCATTGAGGTATCTCTTATGCATGCATAAAATTGAGCTTCTCTTAGGTGGTTGCATGAACCTGAGGCTTCAAACAAACTTAGGGCAAGTCTTCCAGCTTCTCTGAATATAGATGAAAGAATTCAAGTCCAAGCTCAAGCAACCCCTCATCAAAGTTTATTAAGCTACCGTCAAAATATGCCCAGGGAATTGCTAACTGGCAGAAAATTATGACAGTTTGGAAACTAAAAAACAAACAAAAAAGGAAAACAAAACAAAACAAAACACAAAAGCATGCCAAAGCTTTTCTGTTGCCCTGTTTAGTGCCCAAGGAAGATGCTAAATCCAGATGCATTTCACCCCAGGCCCAGCCATGAAGTGCTGGATGGGTGGTGCATGGAAGCTTTGGACAGCAGACCCAAGTGCCCATCCTGTTCTCCTTGGCTGAGTACGTGCTGCTTCGGAATGCTGAGAGAAAAGAGATGCAGCCTGGCATCAGCTCAGCTCAAGTATTATTTTAAAACATGAGGTATAGCACGTTTAGACAATTGGACTGAAAAACAAACAGAAGTATGGTGATAGCTGTTTACACTAGATTAAGAGTTCCCTTTTCTGTGATGTCTCAACTTACAAAAAATACACATATTTAATTCTAATTTTCCGAGGCCTTCGTATATTCATCATGGCAACGTGCTTTGGCACCTGAGCCCAAACGCAAAGAAATGAGGACAGAACAAATATATGCTAAGAAAGTTCAGTCCTACCCACTTATTTGAGCTAATTGTCTCCTCTGTACATGCTCAACAAACAAAAGGTGATCCAAATCAGTTGTCCTCCCTGATTTGCCTGGAGAACATAGAGCATGTAGATCATGTCACCTGGGGGGTGAGTTCATCATTATTTCTCCTGCCAGCTCACCTGAAGTTCTGTTTTAGAATCTTTGGGCTCATGTGTGGAACCAATTAAAAAAAAGAAAAAAGTGAGATTTTCTACCAAATTGTCAAGTTTGGAATTAAAAACTCTCTCTTGTTCTTTCACCAGTGCTAACTTCAGTGGATGTTGAGGAGCAACTTGTAACAAAAGCTGGCACCAGTATGTGAGTAGTTTTCTGTTTTGTCTCTGGGCCCTGGGTCCCCATCTATACATATGAGAAACCAATATTTTTCTGCCTCAGAGAAGTTTTGAGACAATAAATAAGCTAAGCTTGCACATCTTAAAGGGCAAGTCTTGGACTGATGATAAGGGCAGGCATTGGACTTTTGGTTTGGATTTTTCATCACTTCACCTGCTCCAAGCTGCCCCCCCACAACTCTGTCTCCTTGAAAGGCAACTAATGTAAAAACCCCCTTTGGGGGCCAGAGAAGGGATTTCCCCTGTGATATTGGACTTAAGGGAAGATGGAATAATTTTTCCCACTCATTTCCCTTATAACTCTCCTGTATGACCAGTAAAAAGTAGAAAGGGAAATGGCAGCTAATTCTGAATTACAGGGAATTAATTGCCAACACAGCGCCTTCGACATCAGCAGTGCCTAACATGGCTGAATTGATTGCCATAACACAGGAACAACCTCATCCCATTTTAGCCATCATTGATGTTAAAGATGTGTTCTTTATGGCCCCACTTCAGGAAAATGACTGCGAATGTTTTGCTTTTATCTGGGAGCCAAACAATTGGGAAGTTAACGGTGTCCCAGACTTCTCCATTATTGCTGCTCTAGTGGCTTTATGCCAGAGAAGATGAGATATTGTCACTGCTGCTCCACTGTAGATGCAGCACTCTTCAAACCAGCTCGTGACAGCCTTGCCAGCAGCACAGATGTGGCACAGGAGCTCGGGACCCTGCCCTGGGCTGGGCACAGATGGCTGAAGCAACCAGTCCTCATAGTCATCTCCACATTGGCATTGCCACCCTAACAAGTGGGAAACTACCCATCTCTGGATGTGTGTCTCACAGGTTTTGGGGGTGTTTAATTTTGTAACTCCCTGTCAAGAGCTCCAACTCTCTTCTAACATCACAAAATGAACTTCTGTCCAGTGTGGCCAAGACATGTCCTTAGTTTCAAAGTGTTTTGAGCAGGTATTGAAGGAACATTTGCTTACTACCAACTACTTAAATTCCTTTTTTCCTTTCCACCCAAAAAATATTTCTCCAGGCCAAACACAAAGAGTTATACTGTACACAGTCTTTGAAATGTACACTTCATTTTCAAGGAGCTGGCTTCAAGGAGGGCAGCATACTTGTAGGTATTCTGAAGTAGCAAAAGAAAAGAAAAAAGATAATGCAACAGTGGAGAACTGAAGCATGACTTTTCTGATGTTTGGGGTTTTTTTCTGTGCCAGCAAAGATTCAATAGTGTGGAGGATTTGTCTGCAAAGTCATTCTTTGCCCTCCTTCCCTTTCTTTCCATTTCACCCCCGCCCCCTCAGGTCCAGTAATTCTTTACTCTCATGATAGTTCACAAAATGCCTCATTTGCAAAATAAATTGTGATCAGCACCTGTTAGGTAAAGGAAATCATGGCCAGCACGGTGCTGTAACCTCTTCACAGGATAAAAATAGACCAGCGAGGTGCTCAGGTGGGAAATCACCCGGGCTGCAGAAGCTGGTGGGTGTTGCAAGATGTATTTCTCCTTTCAGTCAATTATAAACCACGGTGTTTGCAGAAGTGATACATAAGCTGCAAACACGGGGGCTGTGACTATTCATATTCACTGAGTCGCTTATTTTTGCTAAGTTCAAATATGCCCTTAAATCACAAAGCCCTACACTGAGTTTCAAAGTCTGTGTTTGTAAGAATTTTCCACATGCAGATCTCATATCTGTAAGGATGGTTGGCTGATTAATTCTCGCTGTATCAGTTTTCCTTCCATGAAAGGAAGGAAAGGCCTGGTAAAACAGTGGCCAAGAAGAGGGCAAGGCTTCTACCGTGGTGGTCTGGAAAAGCATAGACCTCCAAATTCAGACATCTACTAAAGGGCAACTGCAATTACATAAATTGGCCTCTGCAGATTACACCAGAGAGGATGTAACACATAAAAAAACTCCCCATAAATGAGTGTCTTGGGTGCTGATGACACAGCATTTCAGAGTATGAGGCCTCACAGAGGTAAAAATTAAATAGAACAAAGTAAATTCAATAGGCTATAATTTTGTCAGAGTTGTAAATCCTTTACATTTTAATTGTTCGCAATTACCTTAAAAAGTCCTGCAAAAAGAATATTTAAACTCTTGGGTTATTGAAGAAGTAACATATCTTAATAGAAAGCAAACTTTCAGCCAGAGAGGTGTTTGGCAAAAGATCAGGACTGTTGCTGTTTTACAGAACCCTTTTTTCTTCCAATTACAAAATACTTAAAAAAATAAAAAATATATTGTGTATCTAGACATAAAATCTGGTCCTGATTTACATCACCATCATGAACCTCCTCCTAAATATTCATGGTAACTGGATTGCTTATGGGTAAGAAAATTGCAGGTATGGTGATTCTGTCATTACTCAGATGTGGGTAACAGCAGGTGGGGTGTTAGCACTGGTGTGCAAGTGTCTGCCAGAGAGAGACAGATAAGGAAACTTGCTTTCAGTAGTTTTATGGAAAGCCCCATGGAACAAACAAATAGGCCTTTTGCAATCTACCACTGCAAGCTCAGAGATCCTGTCAATACTTAAACAAAATGATCTGGCAGCTCACTTCTGAGGAGTGTTTGATCCTTGGAAATAGTGAGGTGGCAAAGGTAGCCTCTGCCTTCTGCCCTCCACATTCTCTGACTCAGCTTGGAGCAGGACACCTTGCTTGACAGTCACTGCCCATCCTCCCGCCTGCACAGCAGCTCTGTGAGATCCACGTGTGTGTCAGACAACCTCACTTGCTTTCCATTCTCTCCCTTTCAGAAGAATCAGTTTCAGCTGATTTGATTTCATTTCTTTGTCCCCAGTAAAAAAACAAAGTGTGCACTCATGTGAGAGAGTGGGTGCACAGACATCCAAGTGCAACGGTGAAGAACTTAATCCCACTCCCACCAGTGCAGCTTCTTCCATGCTGCACCCTCTGCCCCGTCACACTGCAGTTACTGCACCTTAGGGGGCTCTGATGAAGGAGGGATTTATTTAGAGTCGTCTGAAGGGGCAGCAGAGATGTGGGGATTTGCACCTGTCTTGCACCTGTTTTGCACAAAGACTCACCTGATCAGTGAGTCTTTGTCCCCAAGGCTGAAGAACAAACCATCATCAGTGCTGGGGTGCTGATGCTGCGGGTGGGCAGGATCACACCGAAAAGGATGAATACCTTGATGATAAATGGGTTTCTAGACATGTGGAAAATGTTCTGGCATGGAATTTTGTACAATCCAGGGGTGCTCTTGAAGTCCAACAGCACATACAGGTCCATCAGAAGAATCACAGATTTGCTCCTTTTCCTATGAGGGTTTCCCAGTCCCAGCAATTTACTATACTGTAGAAATAAGAATTTTATCTACATGGAAATAGAAAAGGAACACTGATATTTTGAACAATTCCCATCTGTGACAACAGAAAAAGTTGCATTTCACAGTGCTTGCAGGTAGACAGGTAAAACACAACACAGCTGGACTTACTTAATTTTGTACACTTACTTAATGATTATGGTGGAAGACCTTAGCCATGAAGCCTTCAAATTCACTGAAGATTATCTGTGGGTTTTCTAAGACTATATTTGCATTAGCAAATAGGATGAACTAAGACGAGCAGAGCCAAGGACCAGGAAGATTTTTGCTGAGGACTTGACATCCACAGTAAATGCATTTCATGGTTATATTATCTGGGGCTTTGCTGTTTTTTTGTTTTTTGGGTTTTTTTCCTCTTTTTTAATTCCTGTCATCCACAGCCTGGTTCCCAGTAGTGCCTGGGATGGATTAGGGGACCACATATTCCAGACAAGTTTCTTTCAAAGGGACAGTAATTCAAGCATCCTTAAGATGGGATGGATTAGGGGACCACATATTCCAGACAAGTTTCTTTCAAAAGGACAGTAATTCAAGCATCCTTAAGATGGCACCACAATGCAAACTAAACTCCTTTTACAGGGAGCTCCTGAACTGAACTGAAACACTAATGCAGACACATTCTCAGGGCTTCACAGAGGTCTTAATCAAAGGATCTGTAATCTCAGTTGATATTTGGGAAGGAAAACACAGTAGTCCTCAAGTATTTTTATTCTCTGGGATCACACCAGATGAGGCATTTTGGTTACTAGTCATTAATTTATGTGTTTTATCAACTCTCCAGTGACATGTAAAGCTAATGTTAAAAACTTCCCATCTTGAAGGGAGTGGGGGAAATAAAAAGGGGGGTGGGGGGCAAGAGGACTGAGAAAATAAATAAATAAATAACCAAGAAATTAAGCATGAGATAAGATCAACAACTACTATTCATTTGTCCTAAGTGTGTGAGATAAATTAAAGAATAGAGATCTCTATCTGGGCAAAATGTGCATCCAGTACCCTTCTTCCCCTCCACTGAAGTAGGAAATAAGTGGCTTATGACCAGCTGGGACAATCTCTACTGAATGGCTTTGAGACAATAAATCACAGAAGCTGGTTTGTCCACATTTCTTTCTTTTCTTCATACTGTTTGGCTAAATCTCCCACAGAGAAAGTTACGCCATGCAGGGGATTCAGCAAAATGCATGAAAAATGTACTCATGTCACCTACAAATTCCTCAGCTCTGGCCAAAATCCAGTTGTGGCTTTAATACAAGACAATGCCTTACTGCTCTCCTTCCCTGAATCCTACAAGGGCAGCTGTTTAAACAGTTATCATTACATGTTTCAAAAAGAGAGCTCACTGTAGCACAATGATGCTATTTGAGCCTTCACGTTTGTTTCCGGGACCTACAGAACACGTGAGGGTTTGGGTGGGGTCATCCCATAGCCCCACAGTTGGCTTATTTTGCTCACATTCGTGCTAAATACCATGCTAATGTCTTTTTCTGTATGTTCCTGACTCTTCACAAATTTGGTTCAGCAAATCCAAAGCTATGGCAAAGACTCAGCATGTTGGGAAAAGGCCTCCTTACAGCTGCATCAAGGAGGAATCGAGCCAGGGAAAAGCTGGCTTGCTTTCTCCTGATTCTTCCAACTGTTCTTCATGTCTATTCTCTGCAATTCAATTCTCACATTGATTTGTTCCTGTCTAAGGATGCTGTAGATGCAGCAGGTCTATGTGAGAATGAGGAGGACAGAGAAACTTCCTGAAATAGAAATGTATAGAGTTATTAAAGACAAACTCCTTCTGGCTCTGACCCTTCCTAAACAGCAAATAGTTGCATTTGGGAGATTCATATGTCCTTACCAAGGTCTTGCATGTTTTTCCATGGATTGCTTTGGTCACTGGTTGGGTAGATATAGCACCTTGGAATAGCTGGCTGTTTGGACTGAGGTTGTTCGGCCACTCCTGTGCTCATAGGAGACCATTTACATGGGGTAACTCACAGGGGCCTTCTGCTGTGGACAAACAGGCTCCTAAAGGGACAAAAGTCAGCTGATTCCACAGCAGGGTACCAAGAGGCACTGTTTGAATGACCTTCCAACCTGAACTAGTTGTGAATCAATGATCTAAAAGTGTAAAGCTCTGATTGCTGGTCTCAGAGGTCCTGTGGGGCTGTGGATCTCCTCTGTGTTCTGGAAACATGCTTTCAGGAAAAGTTTCATTTCTCCCAAGAAAAGGGGCTATTAAATGCCTGTATGGCATTCATGGCACATGTTTGAAGCTCCCAGGTTGCCTGGGGTGTTGTGGTGAAGTAGGAGATAACAGCATGGTCAGCTAGCCTCCACCCAGTGCTAATCTGAGCCTCTGTTTGCCTTGTAACAGCCAAATTTCTTCAGCATGGGTGGCTGAAATGAGGCAGCTAATGTTATACTTAATGACCTATTTAATGGCCCATTTTCCAGAAGTGATGAGAACTTAAAATTATCCCTGTGCTCAGTGTGAGCTGTGGCTGCTTTGCAAACAAAAAGTCCAGACTAGGCATTCAGCTACCTCACTTTAAATGAGTAAAAGTAAAAAAACCTCGAGTCTTAGATCCTTGTCCTTCCTGCAGTAACATCAAACATCAATACATCAAAATAAAAGACAACCTCCCACTGACTTTCATGGGACTTTCAGCGTGAGCTGGGAGAATTGGTCTTTCCAAAAGCACAGCAGCCCCAGCCAGTGGCTCAGCAGCTCCTGCACGCTCTGGCCCCACTCTGCATCACATGTGCTGCTCACAGCTAGTTCACCAGTCTCTGCTGAGAGCACCACTTGGAGCTGGGTGCCCACTGCTGCAAATCTGGGATCCTGTTGTCTGGAAGGTCCTGGCTTTTCCAGCCTCCTTTGGATTGTCATAGACCTCCCTGACCATTACATCCTCTCTGTTCATTTCAAGGTAATTGAAGATCTCAGCTAAATGGCTCAATGTAAAACATGTCCACAACTCAAAAAGCAATTATCAAGCCAGGCTTGAGCACAGGCTTTGTTGATTTTGGCTCAGGCTTGGGAACATTGACTTGTGCGAGGTGCTGTTCGTGAGCTTGCCATCACATTTATGGACTGAAAAGCCTTTCCTGCACAGCAAAAAACAGGCTGGCACTCTGGAAAGAGAAAACCCACTGCTCATATGGAATACCTTGTCAGCTCAGGGCTGGCTTTTTCCATGTGGGGCTCAATCCATCTCTGCGGCACCAGGTGCCATCAGCCATCAGCCCAACTGTCCTTGCCATGTAGGCTGGCTCACAGCAACCTCCCCTCTCCACATCAGCAGGGCTTAGTAATTGGCAGAGCATGGTGTGAAGGAGATTGACTGCAGAGATTTCAATTTTGGTGCTCAAAAACTTCCAGTTAAATTGGTTGAAAAATTGGGATTCAGGTCTGTGGGAATGGTGGAAGGTGTTTTTAAGTGTTTCACCTAAATTTGGAACACTTTGGATTGAAGTACATTCCAGGTAGGAGATCTTGAAGCCCAACATTTTTTTTTTTTTTTTTGAAACAACAAAACATACCTGCTTTTAATTGATAAGCCTTAAAATTCACCCAGATGCTGAGAATCATGAAGTTCAGCAGCACAAGTCTCATGTTTAAAGGGTTGGGGCTTCTTGCTCCATAAACACTTTCCAAAGGCTTTTTAGTGCACACCAACATGAAAACAGTTTACTTTTGGAATAATGTCAACAGATTTTACTCCTACACATGAGGTACTTAAGGCTTCATTGGCATCTCTTGTTATCCTGGCTTAGGTGGGTTTTCACATGTTGAGGCTGCAGCCATGCCAAGATAACAGTTCTGTTGCCCTGGAGCTGTCATCTTGTTTTGCTCTCCCAAGGTCTTCCTATGCTCTCTCAGTCATTTTTTTCCTGGTTAACTTCACACTGACTTCCAGGGGCAGTTCCTGATCTGCCATGCAAGATGAATGACTTAATCAATGTCCAAACCACTGCATGCATTAGGAATTTTAACCCCAGAAGAGAAAAAAATAGGTGAGAACATGGCACAGCTACTTTAACTCACAATGGGCTTTCTGAGGATGAAAAGGTGGCTGCAGCTTTCTGCTTCTCATATCAGAATGGGGGGACACAGTGTGAAGCAGTCACACAGCATGTTCAAGGGAGACCAAAGGAGGTGTTTTTTTCACACAATGCCGAGTAAACTCCAGGACTTCAGTGCAAGAGCTCTGTAAATACCTAAGGGCAACTGGGATGCAAAAAGTAATCAGAAATTAGAGATCTATATGTTACCTACAAAGGTCTGAGCTCTGCATCCTGAATTATCTAAGGCACAGTTGGCTGGGAGGACATCCTAGGGAAGACAGCTCGAGGTATTTTACCCTTGGCATCTCCTAGTAGCAAGATGCCTGACTGGATGGATGCTGCACAAGGACCTTGACCTTGAAAGATACTTTTATATAAGCAAAACATTATCATAGATGCCAATACTATATCCAAAACCAGAAACACATGAGAATTGCATTCTCTGGGCAGACTTGAGTATGTCCCAAACCAGGTAAGTCAGCAGTCAGGCTGGGACTGTCCAGCTCTGTCCTTGCAGACAGAACCACACCAGAGCCTCGTGAGATAAGGCAAGAGCCAGGGAGCTTCCCTCGTGGGTTTCGAGTTTGCTTTATGGAGACCTGCTTTGCCCTCTAGTGACTATTAAGGATAAACCAGGAAATTTTGTATCATCAATAAAATTCATGTCCAGCTATGTCTGCTGTCTGGGAGACAAGTAGTGGGGTTGTTCCAATTTTGTTTGGCCCAACTGAGAATGTTTCTCTCCTGAGGCAGCCTGTCCCTGGCTGTCCAGGCAGGATGGAGCAGGGGAAGGAGATGCTATTCTGAAAAGCTGAGAACAGACACCCTAAATTGGGAAATGAATGTCTGAGGGATTGGTAAAGGAAAATCCCCCAGGGCTGATGCTATTTCTGATCTGCACATGCCTTGGAACTGAAAAGAGACTATTTGGGGGAAAAAGGAATGGATGAATAATGGAAGCAAAAATAGTTGCTCCAAATTCCTTTCCAAAGCCGTGTTGCCTACAAACTCTTTGCAAACAATCAACAATTCATCAGAACATGAGTTCATATTTTGTGATCTATGGGGCTATAGACTTTGTGAGATATGGTCTGTGTGACTATTAACAGAGCTCTTTTCTGGAAAAATAACAACACTGATCTTTGTTTGAAGATTAGCAAGGGAAGAGGGGGATTAGAATAGATATCTAGATTTTTGCAATTGATGTGCTCTATGGAAAGCAAACTCTTGGAAAATATTATAGAGAAAACTTCTCCTTTAAACTTAAGAATAAACTCCTATATTTTCAATTTTGAAAATGGTAGTCTGTCTTTGCTAAATTAGAGAGACTTTTGCTACAACCCAAGATAATCTAAGAATGCAAACGGAGTTAAATCCTATATTATCACATAAATTAAAAGAAATCAAACTTCCATTTGGAAATTCTCATTCAGTCAGTTTTTGTGATGACAAATAGGGTTATTATCATGCGACTGAAAAATTCTTTTCCCATGTATTTATATATAAACTATTCTATAGAAATTCAAATTCAGTCTAGATGCTTTGATATTAGTGTTTTCTCAAATACTCATATGAGAGACATTTTGTGTTCTAATGCTCACTGAACGAAAAAAAGCCTGGGAACCATAAATGAATTTTAACAGAAAATTTCAGCCTAGAAATAGCCTTGAGCTTTTATGCAAAGGTTGATTAACAGGAATATTTCAGGCAGGCTGGAAGCCATTCTCTCACACCACTGACTAGAGTGAAGAGAAAACCCAACACACAAAATAAGAATAAAAGAAAGGACAAAGTCCATGCCAAGTAATTTGTGAATGAAAGAGGAGAGGCATTAGATGACTTGCTCAGTCACTGATTTCTAGACATATTTCATTAGACTGTTACAATACCTACAGTTGTGCCTAAGAACTCAATCCTAAATAGGATTTTTTGCAAAGCTGTGTCATCAGCTGGGATACTGTAGGTGGAGGGAAAATGTTAGGCTTGGGTTGTTAAATGACTTGGACATATTGCAGGATTTGGAAGAAACTGGGAAAGACTCACACAAAGTCTGTAATCATGTTTGAAACCACTGTCTGTCTGTCAGCTCCACATCCATACTGGGTATCCAGAACTTCACATTAGCATCTGTGGTTTTTTAAGGATGCTTCTTTTCTATTTCTATGCCAAAATCACTTTCACAAATGGTTTTCTGTTGGGCTTTTGTGGGCTACAGCTGCCCAAATTCTGCTGACACGTGTCTATGCTGGGCTCTGCTATGGATTCAGTGGCTTGATTCATGCCAGTAGATGATTAAGAGTAACTTTACCTGATTTTTAACTCTATTGCTCCAAGAATAACCATTATTTGCAATGCCTGCATCCCAAAAAATGGGCGATTGTATGAATTCCCTGCTCCTGTCTGAGAGCTCCTTCCCCCGGCAGCCACCAGATGGCCTGAAGAGAGGCGAGCTTCCGGCTCTTACAGGTTTGAAACCAGGTTTAAAACCAGTACACCCGAAAGGTATCTGTAAGGCATGGGCTGCTCTGATGTGGGCGAACTGTTTACCTGCATTCACGGTGATCTACAGCACATGCAGATGTTCAGCCATGCTTGGCTTTACCATCCCAGAGGACTAAACACTAATGCAGACAGTCCTTCCAAAGTCAGATCAGCTGGAAAATGCTGAGGCTAAAACAATGATTTTTGAGGCTTTCAAAAACTACTTCCTGGTTTTTGACCGTTTAGAGACATAGGTGTGGCTACTCCATTACCAAGTGTTCAAGATCTTGCCTCTGATAAAAACCGAATGCTTCAGAGGAAGGAAAACCACAGCGGTGCATTTGATAGACTCTGGCACAGTTTGTGTTATTGCACATTAGTTTGCTACTGATCTTAGTAGCTCATAAGTGATTTAGACCTGAAAAACTAGAATGAAATCATTTGATTTTCATGGATCATAGTTCTTCACTCTTCTTGACAATTCTTAGAGGTAGAAAAGGTGGAAGGAAAAAGAATGTGTAGTTCTTTTCAGAGCTGATAAAGTCTTGCAGTCCCATGGAGGTTTTCCCAAGACTAGACTGGTGTTATCAGCATGTACATCCCACCTCATTCTCTGACTCTGAAGGTTTCTTTGTATCCCCCTATTTTTTTTTTTTTTTTTTTTTTTTTTTTTTTTAAATGAGACTTCTGAGGAAACACTTTGACCTGGTCATCCGAAAGGAAGGAATTGGAGGTGCAAGGGAAAAAGGAATTGGCTGTGACAAAAGATGCTACTGACTTACTGCTTTGTGGACCAAAGGAGCAAACGTGAAAAAAGCTTGTTAAAATGGAAGGACTCAAAATTAATCCTGTGATAGTTATTACAAAAAAGTAAATTCCAGCAGGGTAAATTGTATAATGGGATAGGTTACTCTGAAGGAGCATAGCGAAAGAATGATTTCAAGAAATATCCAGACTTTTAAAAATTCCATGTATTCAAGCTGGCAAGGACTGCTGAAATTCCCCCTGGAGTGCTTATAGAAAGAATTAGCTTAATTAAACCTCTGAACCATTAGTGATTGCATTTGAGGAGGCAAAGACAGCAGCAGAGGTCTCAAAGGAATGGAAAAGGGCAAGCAAAATATTTACTTTAAAAAGAGGGCAAAGAGAGGCTCTGTGGATTAGCCTTTCCAAGATCCAGAACATGTGAGTGGTTACAGAGCACTCCATCATTAGTACTGAAAGGATAATGAAACCATAAGGACCTGACACCAGGGGTTTGATGAAAACAAGCATGTCAAATCAACCTGAATTCCTTCAGAGGGTTAGGGACCTGATGAAGGACAGGGAACCAATGTGTGTGATCCTAATTTGAGGTGCTGGCTTTCATTTTTTCCCCTTAAAAGTTAACTGAGGAACTGGGCTGTAATGGCTTCTAGTTCGTGGCACAGGTACTGAGCAGCTGGGCAGGAAAGTGCTGATATTCCTGTTGTTCCTCTGGTACATTTGCATCCCACCAGTTTCACTATATCGAGAACATCTTCTGCTTTCTTAACTGCACAAGCTCATGTCTCATGTCCCCACCATAACAGATGAGGCTGAGTTTTAGTACAGACCTTTAAAGATCAGCACCCATGAGGCCATTGCAGATCGTAAATGTAGTCAGAAAAAACCTTTATGAAGGTGGAGATAGTTCAGGATGAAAGGCTGGATCTCCCTTGCACTGAATTTTGAGTAATTTTTTTTTTTTTTAATTAAGGGATTTATAAACTCTCCATACCTTTATCACAGTTTTAACCAAAAGGTACCTCAGCTAAATACTTGCTCTAGCAGTAGAGTGCATTTGTGAACTAGATCCAGTTTCTGTGCCCAGCCTTGTGGGTGTGTGCCCCGTGACAGCCAAGGGGTAAGTCTCCTTACCCTTCTATAGGCTATTGTGATGCTTTTTACAGCAAGCAGAGAGAGAAAATAATACTAATCTTGAACCAAATTCCAGCTAAAGAGACCTGCTTTGCCTACCTCCTGCTTTTTGAGGAAAAGCTGCCATTCCTTGAAATGGTGCAGCATTTTCTGATCCCCTCTACCAGAGTCCTCTTCAAATTGGGAGGCATGAGAAAGAAGGTTGGCAGAGCCTGCTTGACAAGACTTGACATCTAAATTAAACATCCAGGCCTCAAGTTTCTGATTTGATTGAAAAGCCACTGGAATTGCTTCTTGGTGACTTGTGGGCTGCAAAACTTGCAGTGTGCTCCTCCAGATAAGGGCTCCTTTGTGCCGCGTTGTGTAACGGCTGCCACAGGGTTGATGTGGGCCAGGCCATAAATAACTTCTGCATAAATATTTTTAGCAAATACTTTCTGCTCTCTTGAAATACACTGGACAGCTTGAAGTGTGTGTATCTGTGTGTGAAGGAGGTGGGGGGAGCTAGCAGAGCTCCCATCGGGAGCACAGAGCAAATATCACAGAGCTCAAGATGCACACGATAACGTGGCCGGAGCTGACGCCTCCACCCAGGAGTGTCCAGAGCAAGCAAGATGTCTCCAGAGAGCTGCCTTATCAGACTGGCAAGGTGTGCTGTGCTGTGGCAGAAATATCAATGAGCCCAATGCCCATGAGAGGTGGATGGCAACACAAGTATTCTGAGCAGGATGATCCCCAGGCAAGTCCTGAGCTGCCAGCCTATCTGAGGGGCCTCCTCCCAGGCATCTCCTGGCCTTTCTGATGTGCTTAATGTACAGGGAACTTCTGGTTGTACTCCCTGTGGGCATAATCTGCCTTTTGTTCTGCACCTGAAGGGCCCTGTCTGACTCTATCTGTAGAAAACACCACTAGTCTCTATAGATGAGTGCAAACATAGCAAGGGTTAACAGGGAAGCACAGCTGCTAGAAGACTCCAACTACAAGGGGTTAAAAAAACAATGAACCCTTCACTCTCATACATGAATTCATACATCTGGAGCCCAAACATCCCTGAAAAAGCAGAACAGGACAAAGTAAACCATTCCCTTTTCCCCACACCCCAGAGGCACTTCAGGAAAGTGGGATACACTGGCAGTGTGTCAAACAGCTCCTACTGGCTGATGGCACAGTGGGGAAGGTGCACACTGGTATGGATTCCATGTGTTTAGAATTACTGATTTGTTGACTATGTCTGTGCAGAGCGAGTCACAAACACAGTGCCAGGCAAGATTCTGTGTATGTCTCTTCAAAACCAAACAAGTCAGGGGAGAAGGAGAAGTAAAAAGCTGGGAGGAGGGGATCCAGAGAGGAATAAAAAAAGGTCTGGATTGATCCAGACTGGGATTGTCCAGCATAGCCTGCACGTTGCAACTGCTAGTGATGGGAAGCTTCATAAATAGGGTTAACTTCACAAAAACGTGGAGAGTGAGCAAGAACAGTGAGGGCTGTTAAGCTCACCAGTTAAAATATATACTTGGCATGCAATAGGACATGAGGATATGTGAATGAGCAATCTTGTCTAGTCTTCTCTGCAGCTCCTGGGAATCTGGATCCCCAAAACTCAAAGGAGCTTGTTCTGAAATTGGCAGGGAAGAACCAGCACATTTTCCTTCATTTTTCCACAGAGACAACACAGAATTCATATTTCAACTGAAAAAACTGAGCTTAATGGATGCAAAAATTTCTCTCTGCTATGAAGTGTGCATGTAACCAGGGGCAATTACCTAGGCTAAGGTATCTGGAAGCACTCAGATATCCACCTTTCAGAACATTTTCTTGAGGGAGGGAATAAGTCATACTTTACTATGGGGATCCAAAGGAGAAGTGATCTCTGGTGACCTTCTGGTAATATATCTCAACCCCAGCCCACTTCTCAGTCATTTCTGTGAGGGTTTACTTGCCTAGCTGTATTCATCAGACACAGCTGATGTGATTAATAAATGTTGACTGATTATCTAATGAGGTGACCAGAAGGGAGTTATTTGAGGCAGTAAAGGAGTTGTTGCAGGTGGGACTTGTTGCAAAGATTTTCCCTGCCACCTGCTAGCAATGTTATTTAATTATTTGGTGCTTTCTGTCTTTCAAAAATGAAGGAAAATGATAATGTAACTCATCTAATATTAACCCAGTCTGCTCTGCTTTTGCAGACAAGAATGAGAGGTAGCAAGAGCTTCAAACTTCCCCTAGTTATTACAGGAGGGAGGTTGCAGCACATGGTATTTTGAAAGAAAGGCCAAATGCCAACCTGAGAGGAAAGCAACAAAAATCAAATAATGAAGTAGTAAGTCCAATTCAGTGATAAAGTTGACAATGGGGAATGCTGCTAAGGGGTCAGACAGGCAGCCAGGAATTCTCAGTGATAGCCCTAGAGCTTACTTTTAGGCAATTCTCTCCTTATTCCAGTGTTTCTGTAAAAGCATTGGCTAAACAGAGGATAAATAAGGGTTGCCTTTAGTCTGCAAAATGAGTGGTGACAGTTTCACTTTGTAGTAGTATAATGGAGAGCTGCTATTTGCCTGCCAAGTACTGTTTCCAAAAAAATAAAAAGGAAAAAAAAAAAGAAAGAAGAAAATAAACCTATCATAAATAAAAGTATGAAAGTACAACTAAAATTTCCAGGATGAATACATTTTTTTTAATTGGAAGGATGTGATCTACTTTCTCTGCCACATTTTTCCTTGTTCCATATCTTTTAACAAGATCTCCTACTAGAGACTAAATTGAAGCCAGTCACCCAGCGGAAGCAGCCGGTGGCAGGGGGTGACACCCTGCAGGCTGCTCCCACCTGGCTGCTCCAGCGTTTTGCTGGTAACTGGCAGACAGATGGCTGCACACAGGCTTGGACAAGGCTTGCTGATGAAGCCAGTGCTCCAAAGTATCTGTTTTGTTGACCTCTGCACTGGAAGCAGGGCCAAACTGAACACACTTACTGTACCTTGAGGAAGTTTGCTGTCAGACAGGTGGGATTGCACAAAAGCAGAGCCCCTTTAGAGAAGGGGTCCCCTGACATCTGTGCAGCACCTGGCATACACTTCCTTACCCATGGAGGATGGAGAGGAAGAATATGCTGGAGACTGAATTATCTGGATACTGACGGAGCAGAGGCGGGTAAGGGCAGGAGATAAGCTGCTGTACTTCAGAAAGGAATGAGTGAGAGAAAGCAAGCAAGCAGGTTGGGATGGAGTACAGCCAGATGGTGAGTCCCAGACACCTGCTAAGTCTGTCTCCATCTAATAGTCAGGCTGGTGTGCAGAGCAGCTGGAAATATTTGGATGCTGCTTGTGTGCATGGCAATGGTTATCAGGAAGCTTCAGATTAAGACAGGCAAGACAGAGGGGTAGCTAAATTAGAAAAGAAGATGGGAAGCTAAATCATCTTGATCTAGTTTACAAAGTGGTGACCTTGGGTCCCCCCTTGGCATAAAATTCATGTAAGAGAAATTGCAAGCAGTTGAGCTGGACTGAGCAAAGCATTAAGTTTGGAGGGAGCTCTGGGCATCTTCTCAATCATGTCTGTGTGTAGAAGCTTGGCAGGAGTGAGAGGCGGCGTGTGGGAGATGTCTGGCTCACTGATAACAACAAAAAGAAACAGAAGTGCAAGGTGTCCCCAGGGAAAAGGGTGACTTAGCCCAATTACTTAGGTCTTCTTATCTAACCCCCAAAAAACCAATAATAAATACTTAAAATTAGTGATATGAATGGATCCTGCTGACACTGTGGGAATTAATTAAACTGTAGCCTTGAAGTCATCAAGGGAAAAAGGAGCACAAAGCCAAGCTGGCAGAAAACTAGAACTCAGCATTAACAGAGCAGTCCAGTAAGGGGTCTGATGGTTATTTGAGGGGATGGGTAGTAGCTGTGTGTTGACATAGCCCAGATGGCCTCACTTTTCTTCATTCAGGTCCAGTTTGGTGCCAAATGGGCCAAAACTGTTGTTTGGGTCAGATAGGACTCTGGCAGTATTGTGCTGCTGGAGTGGTTGAAACCAGCCCAAACAAATGTGGATATTAGGGGGAAATGCCAGATATTTGTTAGCTGGTTTGAGGTGAGGATTTTTTTCATGTATGGAGTTCTGAAAGGGACAGTGAGTGAGTTTGAAATGCTGTCTGATGTTAAATGCAGGTAAATGAACATGTGCCAGGGAGGCTGATACTGAATGGGAGCCAGCAGCTGCTCTCTCCTGCATCCCCAAATGGAGCAGATGCTTTCGAGGCAGAGATGTGAAACAAAATGATAGATGTTACTCTTGCTTGCCTCCAGAAAGGAGCATGCAATTAAAATGTAAGCATGAATGAAGCAGAATTTTCTTTCGCTGGCAACAGTGTGCACGGAAAGAGTGAGAGCAAAGCAGAAGGCACGGATTGCTGTCTGCAGAGAAATCCCCATTTGTGTTGGCAGTGTACAGAGGAGAGAGATAATAAGGTATTATCCACAGCCAAGTTCTTGGACCTGATACACAAACATGAGTGCGACCTGAGGAGCTGATACAATCTGATAGGCAAACGTTGATTTTTTCCAGCAAGCTGTAAGAATACAGTTTGAAGATTTTCAATTGCTAGAGGGCTGGTTAGGGAGCTCATGGCATCATTGACCTAAATCTTTAATAAAACTTAGCAGATTGAGAAACTGCAAATACTGAAAACTGAGAGTGCTGGGCCAATATGCAGAAAAGGGCAATTTTGATAACCAATGCAGATCTGATGTGTTTATAATGAAAGCTGCTTTCCAAAGGAAAATGCTGTTTTCATTTAAGTTGAAATGTTTTAAAAGGCACTAGTCTTAACAAAGCATGCTGTAAGCAAAACAGAAGTGAAATACCAGACTGATTTTGACACTCTCGGTATAGCACATTTTGAGCTTTGTTTAAAAACTTTTCAAAACATGTTTATGTTAAATAAAATATAATTTTAAATGGGAATCACACATTTTCCATTTTCTTGGAAAATTTTGATGTTGTCTTGTGCTGATTTTGTTCTTCTTGAGGACAGGAGAAGAGAAAAAAAAATCAAAGAAATTGGATTTGCTGTGAATGGAAAACTCAAGTTCTTTGTGAATCTGTACAGATCATTGCAGACCCATTCCCAGAGTGGTCAGTATGGAACTGCCCACATGTGGAATTTCAAGGTGTCACTGTAATCAATAGCAGCCAGTGAAAATGGTTCAATGGGAGCAGATATTTCCAAATAACCTTTTCCCATTAATAGTACTTCCAGCTTGGCAGTTAACTGTGGGTATGTAGATGTGGTAATGTTTTGTAAGCATCACCCTGCACACATTAATAGCAGGGTTTTGGTTCTTCATCCATTAACCTATAGAGCTCAGAAGGTAAGAACTCATTATTGAGCAAGTTTCTGATGGGAGTCAGTGTCTCGGTGTCCTCATGGCTGATCTGGAGATAAATAAAACATCATTTGCTAATAACCACAGCAGATGGAACAAGGATTGCCTGTCATCGCTATTTCCCGCTTCACCAAGCATGCAACGTGATCTGCCTAGCCTGATGAACTGGCCCCAAGCAGGCACAATGCACTGTAACAAAAAAATTCATCTAAGATCATGCCAGTGGAATGCCAGGAGACACCTCAGCCCTAGCACCTCCTTGGGAAAGGTGTTGGAGGCAACAAGCAATCCAGTCCAGTTTCCCACTGAGATGCAGTGGGAGGAAGGAGAGTGGGAAGCAGTGAGTAACTGCAGGTCAGGGACTTCACTTCCTTGTGCAGCCAGGGCAGCAAACAGGAGAGACACTCTGCCACCTATGGTCTGAAAATTATTAATAGCAAAGAAAAGGAAGAAAACCTTCTGGAAAACTATCCTTTCATGGACAATGGATTTTCAGATGATTTGGCAATAGTGTGCAAATACTCCCACAGACAGAAAAATACCTGTAAAGTCTCTTTGTTGCAGCAGAGGAGTAGAACCATCTGGAAGCAAAACCCAGATTACACAATAATTAGGCACAATATTAAGGCTGAGGCTGATTATTCACTTGAACAAATACTGATGAGTTGGAAAACTCTTTGATGTTTTCAAGCCAAATGACTTTGTGGCAGATACATTTTAGTGAAGTACAAATCATTAGCCTGATTACAGACATACCAGTGTAAATGTTGTGTCCCCTGATGTCTGGCCATAACTGTGTCTGGTGCTATGAAGAATTCAAGCCATATTCCTCTGTAAACCATTCTGCAGCATCTCTATGTGTCCTTAGCAACTTTGCAAAAGGAGCCTGCATGGTGCATTTGTGATGTCATTTTAGAGCCACAGCCTTTCCCCAGCATGACCAGTGATGGTATCCAGTGTGAACACCCATGTGAACAGCAGTCAGACCCCAGTGCTTATTTCAAGTGGATTTGGACAGGCAGCTGCAGGGTCATTTGTGTTTCTCCCTGCTCAGTCCATAATGTTTTAATTTGTCCATTTCCAGAACAGCACCACATTTTTCTGGATGCCAGGTGAGGCCAAATGCCTGGGTGGTGAGCAAGGAGCACCTATTCACCCTCATGTGGTCTGCCCTCCCCTGCTTGACATGGCTCTGGGTTATACTCCTAGGCTGGGTGTGTCACACAGGGCAAACACTGTCTTAGAGGTGGTGCTGCCCTTCACAGATATTGGCAGTGAATCAGTGGAAGAAAAAATATAAATGTGGAGCAAGGATTAAAGGTTTGAAGCATTTTTTTTCCTGTTTCTGGCATCTGTTGGTTCCTTCACAATCTTGTCATTGTTTGGGAAAATGTCTGCTATAAATACACTTAGATCAGATGCTCTGAGATCAGCATCTAGTGTAAGACATGAGAATAAAAATCTGTTTGATGTTAGAAAGAGAGTTTCTTTTAATTCTTGCAGGTTAGTGATTCATCCAACATTTCAGATGTGAGGAGCATGTCCAGTGGCACTTGCTAGGGAGAGACCTCCTAGGTAAAAGACCTTTGCAGTCACTAAAGTGAAGAGAGGTTGGTGCTGAGATGGACTGAGTGACTTGTCTGTGTTCCCTGTTTAGTTACCTGTGTTCAGTGTCTTCCTGACAGCACCAGCCTTCCACAGTTTAAAAATCTTCAGGTAGCAGAGGAAATATTGTACAAATGGCTCTGTACATCGTGACCTGGTAGCTTTCTACCATTGCATGCCATAGGTAGGATAGTCAACACTGTACGAATGTTTTTACATTAGGATGTAAAAATTCTGCAATATGCCAACTCTGCTCCTGCTGAACTGTTCTTTTGAAAGAACTATGTGGGGTGAAGGACTACAGTCCATCTGCACCAGTCAGTGTCAGATGGGACATGAACAGATTTTAACAGCTTTTCAGAGAGCAGTATTCTACCCTGTAAAGAGTTTGTTCTGGTCCTAAAATAGGACATCAAGTTGGGACTTCTGGTATTTCTAACAACTTCCTTAACATGAGAGACAAACACAGTGCAAATTGCTTCTGGGGTTTGTTCCCTGTGTCCTTGCTCAGACACCCCTCCAATGAGGTGTGCCCTTGGCCTCTGGGACCTTGGCCTTGGGGGACAGAGTCTCTGCACACACTGGAACCCACCATGTCTCAGTATTTGTTATGAAAGCAAACAAGACCTGGGTCCATTTGATAGGTCAGAAAAGGAGTGGTAAAATTGCACTGGCTCTGTTGAAGCATAAGGAAAAGCAATGGTCATTACTAGTTTGCATTTGTTCTTTCATGAAGAGATGATAGTTTGCCCCAAAAGGCTGCATTTGGCCATTCTGTGCCTCTGTGAGGAGCTCCAGCTGTTGTTTCCTCTATCTTTGCATTGTTGTAGTCGACTGAGACAATACCACGCTCAAACAAGGGCGAAGTCTGTAAATAAAATCTGTTTAAATGCCAACAAATAACAAATATGTTGACTCTGGGGGCTGATTGATTACAAATTATTTATATTTTGTAGCTGCACTTCTCAGCACCACCAGACTCACTGACAGTACCATCCCACATCTAATTGTAAGCAACTGGAATCATTTAACCATTTAATGGTATTTTGATTGCATCTCACAAAGCATCCTGCAATGTCTCAGCTTGCTTTCCAAAGATCTCATTCCTGCTTCCCCTCCCATCACTGGGAATTGCCACGTATGGACAAAGCTTTTCTGAGCAAGTTACAATGTGTCTGATGGAAATTAGAGAGAAATCCATACCTGGAAACTTCTCGAGAGTCTGAATTTTTAAATCCTATGAGCTGGTAGGTGTTTATTGCCCTTGTTTTACTTAGATTGACTCAGCACCAGGATTTTTGCTATTTCTCAGTCTGTTGCAGCAGGCTGTTAGGATTCAGCTCACAGAGACTTATAACAGGAGAGCTGTCAGCTGTGCTTGATCTCCGAAGGAAAGGATCAAAAAAGTCAGGGCAATACTGAGGAAGAGGGTGTACTGAGGGAAGGAAAGTGATATGTGAATTATAATGGGATTCAGCACTATTAAAATGGGTGAGATATGGCCCCCTCCTTCCTCACAGCTCCAGCAAGTTCACCAGGGGCCATCATATGAGGGTCCTGGGGGCTACCAGACCCTGTACCCCGAGGGCTCAAATCATATTTTCAAGGCAGAAGAAAAATAATTACCTGTCAACCTGATAGGCAATTACTAGACTGACCAGAGTGGTGAAGGAGACCTTTTTTGGTCTCAGGGAAAGAAAACAAATGCAGTGTATTACCAGGTCTGTCACGGCAGAGCATCAGCTGAAGGTGAGCAGCTGACTCCCAGGATTAGCACCCTTCCTCAGTGGGGAGAGAAATCCTTACACAATATGGAATGAGACAAATGAAGTTTTCACTGCAGGAGAAGAGTGGGAAACACCGCTGACAGCCAGCTTGATGGACTGATGAAACAGCAACCCCAGGGAAACTGTTCAAAGGCTCTTTTGGTTATTTAATGAAGTGTGGTTGAGTTTTGACCCCTTGGCTTCAGCGCCAGAGGTTTTCTGTGAGTGTTTGAGGTCTTGCTCCTATCCCTGAGCTCACTGACTACTCAGAGAATTTTTTTTGATCATACTTCCCTGGATTTGTAATGGTTTTCTTTCCTGCTGTGTGGAAGGCCACTCAACTGACAGAACAAATTCATCATATGGTGAAGCCAGGATAGGGACCAAGCCCAGGAGCACACTGCAAGCTCTGAAAACAGGAGGGGACCTCAGCCAGCTTGGGCAAACCATATCCCTCAGCACCGCCTGGTGAACAGTGCTTCAGCATCTACCAGTTCCTATGGAACTTTTTACAACAGCAGGCTAAAGAAATCAATTTTATTTAGAGAGAAAGGGCTTGTGTTAAAACTGTTGAGCAAGTTCTTTTAGACCACAGTAGATAACTGCAGTGGCAGGGGCTCCCGTTACCCTCATTAGCAAAGTTTTAGCCTTTGCAAAATGTGGGCTTGCTCCTCTTTCTTCAGAGGTTACTGCCAGCAGGATGGCTTCTCCCTCCCTCCCAGGCCCCAGTGGGGACCTGCCCACCCACACCCAAGGCCAGCAGCAGTCCTGGCGCAAATACAGCCACGGTGTGGGGAAAGCAACGCCAGAGAAATGAGAAACATGTTTTCAGCTCCACTTTGCAATTTAAATTCAGGAGAAGCACCCAGGCAGGAAGCCCCCAGCTGCTGCTCTGTGCATGGCTGCAGGTTCCTGGCTCAGGTCACCAGCAGTGATGCTGCTGCAGTCCTCCATGGAGGCATGGGACTGACACTTAATGGCACCGTGCCAGCCTGTGGCATGGTAAAATCGTCCTGTCTGAGGCTGCAGCGAGTTTCTTTCACTGGCCCAGCCCCAGCAGTGCTTCAGCCTACAGGTTAGAGCACGTAGAAGTCGTTGTTGTTTGACAGGTCACTGTAATGGCAGAGGGCAAGAGCAGGGGCCTGTGCCGGTGGGGACTCGGCTCGACCCCTGCCCTGAAGCCCCTGTGCCGAGGGCCTGCCCGAGCCCGGGTTGCAGAGATGACTGTCCCACCTGGGCTCAGCCACGGCCTGGTGCTTGTGCTTGAGTCTGCTGCTGCCATTGCAGTAGGTCCCACAACAATGGCACGTCAGGAAGTGCTTGGCTCGGTGTTTGGCCTTTGACTCGGAGGCCGAGGCCATCCCTCCATGAGTGAGAGTCACAGGTGTGGCACCCCGTGGGTCGGGCTGCCCTTTCAACCGGCTCCTTCTCCTCTGGACAGGGTCCAGGCTGATGTCCGACTGGGAGGAGCAGCTCTCATTCCAGCCAGTGCTGGCACTCAGGCTGCGCAGGGGCAGCGCCAGCCGCAACGCCTTCCAGAACTGGGAGCCAGAGCGCTTGGACTTCTCCCCCTTCCAGGTGACGAAGGAGACAGATTCCTTCAGCTGGAGGATGCTGGGGTGGGTGCACTGCAGCGGCCTGTACTCCACCACGATGAGCTTGGTGGCTATGGCATTCTGGCACATGATGCCCAGCTTGAACTCTAGGAGGCTGATGCTCTTCTCCGTCAAGTAATCAGGACTCAGGACCACGATCATCCTGCGGCTCCTCTGGATGAAGTCAAACACGGCTTCAGTGGTATCTAAGAGGACAAGGGCAGAGGAATTGGGGTGCACAAGGAGAAGGGAGTGGGGAGAGAAAAGCTAAGGAAGCTGTTTGGTGGCATACCTGCACAGATCCCTCTTCTCACAGAGGGAAACCTGGCTCAAGCCCCGTGACTTTCGACTTGCCCACACTCTTGTTGGCAGCATTTTTGCTGTGCAGTGGGTTTTTGAGAAGGCTGAGGTGGTAAATGAGAGGCCAGGATATGCCATGACTATACTCTGACTTCTGCCCTGGACAGTATCAGTCCTGCCCAGGGAAGTGCAGGCATTTGATAAAGGATGGGTCTTGTTTGGGAACCACCTGCACACAGCTTGAGCAGCCCTTTGCATCAGGGGATCAAAGCAATCATGTCATTGTGCCACAGCTCGAACTGCAGGGGCTGACCCACCTCCCCCCATCATGCTCTCTCATCTTTAAGCAGAAACCTCCAAATTTAGAAAGCAAAAATGTCAACCTTAAACTCCTCCATCAGTTCCCCTAGGTATCATGGGGGGTGGAAATACTGTCCTTCAAAGCATTTCTTGGGATTAATTGCAAGTTGTAAAGCTCAGCAAGAAGCTTAGCAGGAATGGTGCCAGGCAAGAGCAGCATCTCTTTTATTACAAATTTTGAAAAGCAGCAAACCTGAAGGATGTCCTTGGACTTCCACCTGTGGCTTGGGATGCAGAAAGCATATTGAAGGTGTTGTGGCTAAAGGGTGAGCAACGGAAAGGATGGGAACTATAGGGCTGTGGCACTCAGCAAATTAACAAAAGCTGAGTAATAAAACCATAAAAACTTTTAAAAACCCATACACTTACTAAGTGCTGATGCCTGAGATGAGAGGGGACCCAAGGACAAGTTGGTGTTCAAGCAGGACAAGGATCATTAGAGTAAGAGCTCTTGTACATTCAGAGTGAAAAATCTACCTCTAGGAATGTCTTTCAAAGAGCTCTTCTGCTTCCCTTCCATTTCACTCTGCTAAAGCCTTCATTCTTCAGGCTGGAGACTCTCCTCTCTCCCTGACAGTGGAACACTGGTCTTTTATATGAATTAAAATACTGCTCCTTCCCTGCAATGGAAATGCCTCTTATTCTGCCAGCACTTGGCTGTCTCTTATCTCACAGCAGAAGCTGCACTCAATGCACCTTATTTTAATATTGTACAGAGAAATACTTTTCAAAGAAGTATGACTAGCTGTAAAACTCATTGTCACTAGATTATTTGGAGACCAAGATAGGAAAAACGATCCTACAGTAATATCCTAATGGAGAAAGTATGGCACTGTTTAGTTAACAAAATATTGGAATTAAAATAAAATTATTTTGAGAGTTTTTTTCTTGTATATGAAGTTCGGGGGAATTTTTACCCCCAACACACACAGGAAAACAGTGGTTCATTGAAACCAAAAGTAGATGATAGTCAGTTCTGTCAGAATTGTCACTTACCGCCATCACACGTTTTTACCACCCTATTTCAAAGGCATAAAAAATTGGCAGCAATCTCCAATTTACTAAGTCCAGACCTCATTCAAACTTCTCTACAATTGATTGAAATCTATTTTGAAAACAGCCAGTCTTCAACAGTTTGTGAAAGAAAAAGCTCTTTTGTTGGTTTGAAAGGTCTTTCTTTTTGAAACTGGAATCACTCACAGAACCACAGCAAAATGTAAGCAGGAGCTGCCCCTGGGAGGCCACCTATTCTACCTGCCTGCTCAAAAAGCCCAGGTTCAATTAACATGAATGACTCTGATGCTGCTGAAATGAAATGTTTTGATTGAGGTGACACTGCTAGTTTTATCAATTTTGAATTTTAAAGACTTTTTGAGACTTTTTTTTTCTTGAGACTTTTT